>CM051663.1:26063395-26731725 GCA_028020825.1 Podargus strigoides | reverse complement strand
ACTGCAGTTAAATAGGATAAAAGTTCTTTTGTCTTGCTCTCTCTTTCTAACCTCATGCTGCAGGTCACAACAATAATGATCTCTCACAGCTGGTTCCCTCATTAAGCTCCTTAATGATTATATCTTACTCGCTCTCTTATGTTAAAACCAAAAGTTAGACACATGATGAAATAATCTCTTGATTCATATTTACATACACATAGATTTCAAGTATGACACTTGTAATTTTATATGAGATTTAGAACAGTATCATAAATGAATCCTACTGACAATTTCATGAAAGCATATTCACAAATTTAGGAATCTAGGAGAAATCCACTATCCCTATTCATGATGTAAAACTGAAAGAGATAATCTGCTGCACTGAAGTTACTAAATTGGAAGATATTTCTGCTTCCAGTCTCACCCGTAACAGCAATAGCACCTACAGAAGATTGGACCAAACAGTCCTAAGGATTTCCATGCTGAATCACAGATCCTTTTACTATTAGAATTGTTTTTGCCTTATTAGTGAATACATAAAAATATTCCTGATCTCATGCATCTGAAAAAAAGTCAATTGACCTGTCTGTAGTTTGCTTTATTAATACTTGGGACTTTATAAGGTACTGAAGTCTGGTGGTATGCTTTTACTACTCCATCAGAAGCAGTTGTCCTCTGTTCAAGAACTGATGACATTAACAAAAACAGATTTATTTACTTCTGTTTAGTCATTACCAATTCTGAAGCCGGAGAGGTTTTCAATATGATTTCTTCTGTTTTCTTAAATGCTGTCCTCTTTTTTTCTTAAAAGTAATTTTTACATCCCTGAATTGTTACGTTGTGTAAGCAGCCTTCTTCTTTCCTAATTAAATGTCCAAATTTTAATGTCTTCTCTTAATATTGTGGATAAGTTTACTTATAACACACTTCTGTAGAATCCAACAGCTAAATACAACTATGTTGTATGAAACATCCTTTTTTTTTTTATAAACAAAATATATTTAGAACACTTTTGATGTCTGAATCTCTTTCTTCTCTGATCTCAGCTCTTCGTAAAATTAGATGTCCAAACTTTTGTTTTCGTTATAATTCCTTTCTTCTTCAAGGTGTTGTTAGCCATGGTTGGGCCTATATTGCTTCAAATATCCCAATAACTTGAATTCATTTGATAATGTCTAATCCTAAGTACAGCTATATGAAAACAGTGTAGCATCATGAATTTGTGACTCAGCAACACAATCAAAGCATCACATATTTATTTGGAATGTAATTTGTGAACAGCTTTTCCAACATGTGTTCTGCGGTCTTGCGTCTCCTAGGCTTGGTCTCAGGCCAATGGTGTTTCTTTTCCTGAAAAGTTTGAGTTGAATCAGTTCAATCAGTTCCAAGTTATGTGTGTAAGAAAAAAACACAATAATGTTTCCATATGTTCCATTGGTATTATTGCACTTGACTAACTCCAAATGCTGAAATTGGAAACATGAGACTTAGCAAGCCTATAACACTCATCAGGAAATGACAGGCAGCAAAGCCCTCAAAAGAAACAAGAATTAAAGTTATGAATATTTAAATTGACATATTTACAAATGCATACAGACCATTTTTGTTCTGTTTTTCCCTGGTGCCCTCAGGCTAACACCATTCAGCATACTGGGTGGACATCAAGTCCCTTTAGATTTAAATTACCATATCTGCTCAAAAGCTTTACAGTGATAAACAACTCAGCTTTTCAAGATCTGTTGGGCAAAACAGACTCTTTTACACCTCTTGGGCATAAATTGGCCTTTCTAAGGATAAGGGGGCATCTTGACTAACATTGTAATTTAAACCTTTAAGTGATGCACAAAAGAGTTATTTCACATATTTACTGTAAAAGGGGTTGAACAATTCTTACGCGTTGGCAGTATAAAAATGAATCTTTCTTGGAATGTATTTGGTGTTGGCTGCTAAATTTTAAAATCACATTTTGACTGTTCAGACACTTACAGTAACATACAGAAACACATTTTTAGCTGTCGTTGTAATTCGCATGTCTGAAGGTCTCCATAAAAACATGAAGGTGACATTACCTTTCTCTTTCCCCTCCATGTTTAGGAAGTTAAGAACTTCCAGGGAGATTAAGGATAGCAAGCAAGGAACTATCTATCTGCGAGACTCATTGATGCTATTTATACAATTAAAAATTAGGCGATTAAAACTATACTGGCTACCATGTTTTGACTTTACAGCCAGGAACAAGAAATTGACTAGTTTAAGGGAATGATTCATCTCATCCCAATGATAAAAAACTAAAATAAAGTGGATACATCCTTTGGAAAATGCTTGTTTTCTCCATGGATAATAAGTTGCTGTATTTTTAGGCATGTTTATTAATGTATATATATATAAGTTTTTATACAGGATACATTATTGTACAAAGGAAACTGAGTAAACTGGCTGAGAATTAAAAGGCTGCATATTTAATATCTAAAAGTTAGATGAGCTGAGTACCACTGTTAACTACAACTACATGTTGTAGAACAGAAAGTTATTGGCGAGTGGTCAACATGGATTTACCAAGCGTAAATCATGTTTGACCAACCTGACGATAGCCTTCTATGAAGTTATGACTGGTTGGCTGGATGAGGGGAGAGCAGCAGATGTCATCTACCTTGACTTCAGCACTGTCAGACTTTGACACTGTCTCCTATAATATCCTCATTAGGAAACTCAGGAAGTGTGGTTAGAGGAGGGGACGGTGATGTGGATTGAGAGCTGCTGTGTGACAGATCACAGAGGGGTGTGATCAGTGGAGCAGAGTTGAGTTGGAGAGCCTGTAACCAGTGGTGTCCCCAGGGGTCAATACTCGGTCCGGTCTTGTTCAACATATCATCAATGACCTGGGCGAGGGGACAGAGTGTATCCTCAGCAAGTTTGCTGATGATACCAAGTTGGGAGGGGTGGCTGACACCCAGAGGGCTGTGCTGCCATCCAGCAGGACCTGGACAGGCTGGAGAGCTGGGCAGAGAAGAACCTCATGAGGTTCAATAAGGGCAAGTGTAGGGTGCTGCACCTGGGGAAGAAGAATGCCAGGCACCAGGACAGGTTAGGGGGGATCTCCTGGAAAGCAGTTCCGAGGAGAAGGATGTGGGAGTCCTGGTAGACAGTAAATTATCCATGAGCTGGCAACGTGCCCTTGCTGCCAAGAAGGCCAATGTCGCCCTGGGCTGCACAGGGCAGTGTGTGGCCAGTAGGTCAGGGGAGGTCATTCTCCCCCTCTACTCTGCCCTGGTGAGGCCACAACTGGAATACTGCATCCAGTTCTGGACTCCTCAGTTGAAGAGAGACAGGGACCTACTGGAGAGAGTCAGCAGAGGGAAGTGAGGATGACTGGGAGATTGAAGCATCTTCCCTATGAGGAAAGGCTGAGAGAGCTGGGACTCCAGCCTGGAGAAGAGAAGGCTGAGGGGTGATTTAATTAATGTTTATAAATACCAATAGGGTGGGTTGAGGGAGGATAGAGCCAGACTCTTTTCAGTGGTTTCCGATGACAGGACTAGAGGTAACAGGCACAAGCTGGAACATAGGAGGTTCCATTTAAATATGAGAAAGAACTTCTTTTTGGTGAGGGTACCAGAGCACTGGCACAGGCTGTTGAGAGATGTGGAGTCTCCTTCTCTGGAGATTTTCAAGACTCTCCTGGATGCAGTCCTGAGTGATGTGCTCTAGGGGCTCCTGCTTTTAAGCAGGGGAGTTGGACTAGGTGATCTCTGGAGGTCCCTTCCAACTCTGAATATTCTGTGATTCCGTGATTAACATTTGGTGGAGGTTTGTTTTGTGCTGTTGTCCTGTGTCAGACAATGATGTTTGGTATCATTGTTGAGTGAGCAGAAACATGAATGGGTAAAAGTATTTAGTGGAATCTGTTCCTGTAGGGAAGAATACGGCTTAAGTCTATGTCTTCACAGTGATCTTCATAATGATCTTCAGCTAACTGCAAGTCAGATACTGACACCTTTGTTACATATATTACTACTGCTTCAGGTTAAACACCTTTTAGGTCTTTTGTAACCTTTCTGCAGAACTGACTGTCTCTCACTGAACTGCAGCCAAACAGTATTGATGATTCTTCTTTCTCTTTGACATGCATCTTTTTGTTCCATATATCTTTTTGTTAAGTCCAAAGCGGTTAAATTAGGCTCATCTGAACTTTTAATTGCCCCTAATGTGTCAAATTCTCAGCCCTTATGTCTCACTTGATTATAGATGATCTTTTGAGGTCCCTTCCAATCCCTAACATTCTGTGATTCTGTGATTCTGTGATAAGCAGAACTGTCGTAAAGTTGTTTTCCATTAATATTCTTTTAATGTTTAATGGAGGTAAGTATATTTTCTTTCTTTTTTTTTTTTTGGTTGTTGTTGTTGTTGTTGTTGTTCTTACACTGCTATAAGATTGAAATTATTAACGTAAAAAACCTCACACAGGAAATCTTAGAAATTACTTTAGTAGCCATGGGGCTACTCAAATGCACCCACATGCCCCTCAGCTAGGCTTTCTCTAGAGAGTTTTAAACCATTTCCTTAAATGTCTAGTCTGCTGGAGCTGAGCAGTTTCCAGACAGCACTGCTGGTTTTAGCCACAGGCAAAGTTGGTACTTTCCTAAGGCAGCAGATTGCTGATGGGAATAATGTAGTCTTGGTATTGTTCTCTGTTTTGCTGGCATAATGAAAAGGCAGATTTGCTGTCATTGACTCTGAGGGAGGAACTGTGGTGAGATACTACTACTTAGAGGAGAAGGTAATTTCAGTCAACAACAGCAATTGTCTGCTTTTCATTAGGCAATCATCCCTCATCACAGATGACTTTCCATCCATCCAATGGCAGCAGAAGCAGCAAGCCTACCTCTCCGGGTCTAATTCCTTCCTTTTCTTCCATATATTTTTACCTTTCTCCCTCTTTCCACCCCCCTTCACCCCCTACCCCACCCCCCCCCCCCGCCCCCGCTTCCCATGAGAGAAACATCCCAACACTACTTACTGACTTGAAAGGTAAAGTTCACTTCCTCCTGCACTCTCAAGTGCTCTGGTGCTTGCTCTGGTTCCCATTCAGGATCTTGTGTTGTAATTCCTTGCAATAATTAAGAATATTTCGTCCAGATTGGACTTGTGATTTTTTTTTTCTCCTTATAAAGTTTCAACTACTTTAAATTGAAATGTTTAATAAAGAAAAGAGAATGAATTTTGATGCTACCCACTGTTAAGCAATTTAAGTTGTAGCTGTCCTAGCCTTAGCGTAAATGAACCTTGGTCTAGGAGCTACATGATCAAATGCATTAGAGAATAATTTAGACCAGTAAAATATTTCAGTAATGAAACAGAAATTCATTCTGGACACATTTAAAGCTCTCACTTGTCACTTGTTCCTGGGAATCAGGTTCCATACAGATGTATAAGTTCATGAACAAACTTAGAATAAATCATTCAACTTCCTATCATGAACTGGAATTGTCAGCTTATGATTCCCAACCCTATAATATCTTGCAAGTGTGACAGAATGCGAT
This sequence comes from Podargus strigoides, assembly GCA_028020825.1. NCBI lineage: Eukaryota > Metazoa > Chordata > Aves > Caprimulgiformes > Podargidae > Podargus > Podargus strigoides. The sequence continues at coordinate 26,726,203 of CM051663.1, read as the reverse complement.
AGTTTCCAGAAACTTGTACAGATAACTAGTGTATATATATCCAGACAGAAGATAGTCTTTGCAGAGTAGCTTATAACCTTCTGGGGTCAACAGCTCTTCTCCTCCTACACTGTCCTTATTGCAAGACTACTTTTAAATGACTAATAACACAGAGAGGGATCAGAGGTCACAATAATGACCACTGTAGTATCTTCAATTTTATGGCCCAAATGATTGAACAGGGGATTGTGTATTAGAAACCATATATTTTATTTGAAGACTAACCTATGTCCAAGTGGAAACCCTAGATGAGTTATTTTATTGCACTATGTCTCAGCTATCAATAAACTGGGCATAATGACACTTAACATCTTTAAATATTATAGCATGAAAAAACTTAAAGGGAGTTAATAAATGTGGCATAGTATTGCTGGTGAAAAGACTAAAAATATTAATCATGTTATTGCTTTCCACTCTACTTTTAAATTGCTTGGCTTTTTTTTTTTTTTTTTTTTTTCTGGGTAGTGATATTTCAAATCTTTAAGCATCTGTGACAGTGGTCATTTTATTCGTTGTTGGAGTCCAGACACTTAAACAATTCACTGCGCTTGCAATAGATGCCTGATGCCTTACAATTAGTGCTGTGCTCCTTGATAGTTATGGCCACTGGAATTGAGGTGATCAGGCTCAAGAGCTCATTGACAGTGGAAGCCAGAAGAAGAGTGGGTGGCTTATTCTTCCCATTCTTTCCTTGCTCCTAGTTGGTCTTTTATTCTCATCACCTCCTGCACAAATGGAAAGGGATAATCTCATCTACATCCAAAAATTTCACTTAATTTTTAGGAACAAGATTTGTTCTGGTTCCACTATTCATATTTCCTGCTTATTCTATATTCTTTGTTTTTATCTTGTGGATTTTACTACCAGAATGTGTTTTCCTTTACACTGTTTGTGTAACTATCCCACAAGTCTATGTTTGCCCCTTGAAGATAACAAGTTATTTAAATATTTAGGTTTAGCTTTGTTAAAAAATGATTTTTCCTGTGTGGTAGTGATATTATATAACACTATTGCAGTGTTATAAATTGTTCGTATGCAGTCTGTGGTTACACTGTTTGGGTATGCGTATGTTTGCATTTAAAGTAAATATTACTTATACCTTGCTTAGTATGTTTCTGCTTTGCAGATTCAGTAGGACTCTCCTTGGATAAACCTCTAAAGAAAAATAATGAAAGAAACCCTAAACCTTAAGTCATAGCACAACCAACATATTTTGTTGGATTTACTTATTCCACAATAAAAGTTCAAGTATATTTTTCAATAATTTAGGGGTAAGTTTGGGGTAAAAGAAATTTAAGGGGTGGACAGGAAAAGTATCCTTTAGGAATTCACTTAATGCCATCCATTTTACTGTTAGCTGCATTATTTTACAGGTCTTCTTTGACTTTTAAAAATATCAGATAAAACAAGGCTCATTAAGTAAGTAGGTATATAAATAGACAGTAACCTCCCCTTTCTATTAAGAGAAATGTAGTGTATTTCCAAGGTAGATTTCATTTACTGCAACAGAAGATGCAATGAAGCCCTGTGTTGCTGTGGCTGATGTGTCACAGCTTTAATGGCAGGTAACTTCCAAAAAGCAGGGGACTCAAGTCAATGGATTGGATAGCACTACTTCAAAATAAAACAGTTTGGTGATTTCAAATGAAACTACAGTGAAAATTTTTATTCTTCATAGGATTCAGTTATTTTGGCCTTTCATTTCATTTCAAGATTAAAAGAGCTGTCAAAACATAAGGATTTATGATAGGCAGAAAGTCTATTTCTTGATCAACTCTAATAAGCCATGTTCCATGGGAACCCATCACTACAGCTATCCAAAACATCTCAATTACTAGATTAGAATGTATCTCTAACAGAATGATGTTACCAACTAGTCTCCAAATCTATTAAAAAAGGGAGAGTTGGAAAATTACAAAAGATCCTGATTATTAGGAGAGTTTCTCCGGACTGTATCAGTTACTAGTTTAAATACTGAAAAAATTGAGCTTTTTCTGGTTTGTTTGGGTTTTTTTTCTATTTTCTCCCCTGTGTCTTGAAGAACTGCATTTCTTTAGGAAAGCTTGTGTCATGTTTAATACATTTTTAGCTTAACAATATTTTGTGCCAGTGAATACCACCAGCTTATTAATAAGTTTAATTTAAGATAGCTTTTCTTTTGATCATTTTAGGTCTATGGTCTTGAAAGAACCCTTTTCATATTTTCAAAGGCATGTGGAAGAATATGCATGCATACCCAATATATTTTTATAAAATGTATTGCTGTGTAAATGACCCTTATATTATTTTTGTTCCTTCCAAAACTGAACAGTCTCCATTGCTTGAGTATCTCCTAACTAGCTGGCATTTTGAGACTAGACAACTAAAACATGCAGGCTGCAAGGCAACACTAAATAGAGTGTTTATTTAAACATCCTCTGAAATCTGTTTGTCTACTTGACCTAACTACTGACTTAAATGCAATAAGAAAACATTTTAACACCGTTAGTATCTGGATTCCAGCCAAAGAAAAGCTCCTTACTTTATATCCCTTTAGACTGCATTGATAAAACAGCCTAAAAGTAGGTTTAGTATCACTAAATTCATTTTAAATAGTAAGGCAACTTACACACTGTATCACAGGGAGACAAAAAAACAAGGTTCTGAAGGTTAAAGGACTTGTCCCAGGTTGGAGTTTTCATAACGTATATAACAATATTATTGTTTAGTTTTGGACAAGCATAAGAGAATTTAATCCTATATAGTACAGTGACTTCAAACAGAGTGTTCTTTTGAAATTCTGTTGGAGAGACTTTTTTCCTTCTCTTTCAGTCCAAGATTACTATTTTTTTTTTCTCCCTTGTGTTAATGCCTTTAGCACAATGAAATTAAGTAGTCCAGATTTCTAATGCAAACTGCTCAGGGACAAGATGCTAAGTGATTCTAAGTATTTTGTTGAGAGCCACTGTTTAAGTAAACATTACAAATTATGGTTATGTAGTATATAACGTAGATTGAAACCCTCGAGCAATGTATTATTCATAAAATACATCACTTTACCAGTTTGATCATGTTTCTTTTCTTTAAAGAAGAAGATGACAAGGATTTTAGTCCTGTTACTGAAGCAGCATGTTAAATGGCAGGAAAATATATCCTTGAAAGATCCATTTTCCCTTTCAGACCAAGTCTTTGATTATCAGGAGAAAAGATACGATTTTCATAGGATGTCCTTTCATATGCTATAGCAGATCTGGCACACTTGGCTATCAGAAAATATATTATACACTCATTTCAGCAGCATAATTCATGGCTTCAGCATTTTGTTTCTCTGTACTTTGTTTCTATTTTATCTGTTTTGTTAATTTGACATTAATTTTGATTGATTTAAATAAAAGACTTTCTGTAATAAAAAAGAAAAAATAAAAGAAGACTATAAGAAACTATGCTACAATATAACAAATAAAGTTCATGAAATAGGCTTGTAGGTTTGGATCTATTTACATAGGTATGTATTTGGTTCTACCATCACACATAGCTTTGAACTGCAGTTTAGGTTCTGCTATAGCTTGTACACTTAACGTGCAGATTAAAACCAGGTATTTTTGTTACAGCCGCAGTCCTTGTCTGATACTCTTAATGGGATGGGAATCTTGGAAAGAAAATGCTCATGCAAATTTCATTATATGCAAAAATGGACCCACTTCTCATGTTCATGTGTGCATATATTGTATTCCTTGATGACAAGTGAACACTAGCATGGACACATTCAATATCTGTTGGGCTTAGGTAAGGAAGTTTGGGCAAGAGAGAACATACTGTTTTGACAAACTTCTAGATGATCTACGTGGTCTGTGTTGTAGTATCGTATCTCAGGAGTGTTTACAGTTGCAACCTGTACACTGCTTCACACACATTTATACTGAAGAATATTTTTGGAAGAAGAAGGAAAGGTTAGGGAAAAAAATCTTAGGAGATGAATAGATTTGTTTTATTATTATTACAGGCAGTACAATATTGCATAAAATCTTTTTCATAGTTTAGTGCAGCAATAAATAAATTTCTAGCACATTTTTGAGGGGAGACTAGCGAAATATTTTTCATTATAGACAAAATTCTGGTTTCTCTATCTGGGCTTTAGCAATTTTAAATTTTTATATTCCTCTTTTTAATAAAGTTTCATTTAATATTGGGGTAATCTTTGCATATTATTTCTGAAACTGGCTATTTACTGACCAATTCTATCTCCTTTCTCCCCACTCTGGGAGAAGGAGTTGACAGGGGAAAAGTAAACTTCTGTGCCTGATATTTTTTTCTATTTTTTGGCAAAATCTACTATCAGTGGCTGGTTGTCCCTTGTTGTTTCAGTGGTGTTGTAAGAAGACTATGGAGCCTCTGTCTCTTCCGAACATCAACTGAGAGAGATAAAATTTACATACTCTAGTTCTAAGTCTATTATGTGGATGAGATTCAAAGATGATGCTAGCTAACATTACAAGTTCCTACAAATAAATTTATTTTCTCAGTTGCTGTGACTGTCTATCAGAAAAGTACTTCCTACCAAGAACACATGTGATGACTTCAAAGATCAAACAATATGTTCTGAACTTGGTGCTCTTCATAAGGGAGAATTAACCTCGCAGTAAAATACCGGTGTTAGTATTAAGACACATGATTAGATCCTGTAGAGTGTGAAGAGAAGGAGCTGTTACCAAGCTTTTAGACTATTCTCTATGTTTAAAGGTTTTACAAACACATTTGATAATACCCCCATTGTCTCTTTCCTTTTTTCTCCTCTAGCCTCATGCATATATTTTGAGTTAGAAGCGGTCTGTGTGATTTTTTTCTCTCTTAAAAAACCCCCCAAAACCTCCTAACTTTTCTGAGCATACGCATTGCATTAGGTCTACAGATCTGGTCCACATGAAGACAATATTGTGATAAACATGGTGTATAGTCACCACCAGTGTGATAACAAAAGGGATTTTGCTCATCACATATTAGTCACTGTAGTAAGTTCAAAAGTTCTTTTGTTGGAATTACAGAGTAGCTCTGTGAGCAGAGCTTAACATAGCTGGGTGATGCAGCTGTCAATTAGGAATCTCTACACAGCCCCCAAATTGATAAACTTGTTGAGTTTCATCTTGGTGTCACAATCTTTTGAAGAACATTTGTATTTTTGGAGCTGAGAAGTTTTCACTCCTCTCTGACAGCACCATACAATACATAGCATACACTATCATAATTTTTCTTTTTTTTTTTGTCTGTGATCACATATGTATTCTTACTGAAGGCACCCAGAGTTTGCCATCACTGCTGTTTCCATAGTTGAAGCTGGTTAAGTTGTTATGGTAGCTGATGACTCTTATATTGCATTTCACTACTTCTCTTGTTACATAACATGCTCAGTTCATTCTTTCCTTCAGTACTAGCTGCTAAAAGATTCATGTATTGCTTGATTTCTGATATGAAGACCTAGATTAAGGTTAGATGGCAAAGATATGCAATGTCTTAGCAGCTGTTTTTAACAGAGATTTCTCTTTGGAGTCTTCTGTCTCAGGTGTGAAATTCTGGTAGAAGAGACCTAATTCACACACATAAGACAAGGTTCTTCCTCTTCTGCATATGGTCACCAGTGTATATCTAAATACATGCCTTACTATGTGATAAATTGTATAAGTGTTGGTTGATGTGGTCTTTTTGCTGCCCTAAATAATAGTGTGGGTGGAAAAAGCATTCATGAATCATGCAAGTTGCCTCCTACCAGGCCAGCAAAATTATCTTCTCCACACTAATCATCAATATCATTGACCTTTGTCATAAAACTTGGGTCATTCATATCTATATCTCATTAGAAGTATCATCCCACAACCATCTCTTTGAGTCTATTATAGTCATGTCAGAAAGAATCATCAAATTCTTGTCAAACACATCCAACCTTCCACATTAATGTATCCATGGATGTCTCACTAATCACTCAGCAAACAACACGTGATATGCACCAGGCAGTGAGAAGTGAGGGAGAGATCTTTGGAGAACTCTGTCCTCCTCCAGTCATGGATTTGATGGTGACAGTGATAAATGAGAGAGGATACACAATGTGCTTTCTCCCCTTTCATGAGTTACAGGATTGAGTAGACATTGCTGTTCATCTGTTTTCTCTTTCTCCTCCCTCCTTTGCTCAGGAGTACAGGAAGAAACTCACTTATTTGGTTAGAAAAGTGATGAGGCTGTCAATTTTGCTATTTGATTTCTAAGCTTATGGGTTTTTTTACCTGATTCCTCTCTTTGTCATTACAACAAGCCTTCTAGAATCTTACACTGTACACAATCCTCTTCTGAGTGGAGATGTGTTCTCAATACTGCTTTTTAAACTAAAGGTGTATTGAATCTGAAAAAAACCTACACTTTATCAAAGCCCAAACACTGACCACTTTATATAATGTCTTAAAAATTATTCCAACAATGTTGGATTGGGTGGTTATATCCATACCTTAAAATGTGAACTGGCTATTACATCAGTGGAGAATAACTCAGGAGACCTTGTATCTGTTCTTAGCTTACTGATTCAATGATGGTTACCAGAGTTATATGTCTCTCAGACCCTTTGTCTCAGCTTCAGACCCTTTGTTTCAGCTTTAGCCTTTTACTATTTTCTGAAGTCCTTTACATTTGTCTATTCTAAGTGTAAACTCTTCAAAGCAGGAACTACTTTTCTCTGTGTGTTTGTACAGCACCTAACTCAGTAGAAAAAAAAGAGACATTACAAACTCCCATATTGAGGGAAAAAAAGGCAATGGAAATCAGCAATAGATACTCTATTTCCAGGGGTTCTCAGAGTCCATTGCACACTGAAATTTTAGAGAGCTCTGGGGTTTAGGGAGGGAAGCAAAATAACTTGCAAAATGGGCTCTTCAGGTGTCCAAATAATAGATATACCCTTTTAAAAAATTTACCTTGTCTCCGTTTCATGCTAATTCCTTAATGGATGAAATATTGATATTTACATGACCTAAAATAGGTGTTTTGAAGCTAAATGTGATAGTGTCTGGAAAAAATGCTTTAATATCTCTAAATCGGTGCAACTCTCTAACTGCAAATTATAATCATTATTTCTGTATTACATCCATTAACAAACTCTCAGGGGGGAAACAAAAAAGTGAGGAAAAAGAACTGGACATTTCTAAGACTGTATGTAAATAGCCGTAATTATAGTATAAAAAAAAGAACGATAAAAATATTATTAATCATTATAACGACAATAAAAAAAGATAATTTTGGAAGGGATATAAGTTCATGTGCTTCAGGGTATAAACTGGTTTCTACCTGAAGGGGCTTAGGAAGAAACTTCCCCTTTGGGCAAATTGTTGTACTACTTATCTATTTCTCAGAAGCATCTGGTGCCAGCCATTGCTAAAAGCTCATTCCAGATCTATCTGTTTCTTGAGTGCTATGGCAATTTTTATATTTCTGTGAACTGAAATAAAATTGTCTTTACCTAAAAGTAATTTCAAGGTAGAGATACTATCCGTGCCAACATTATGCTGGCAGGGCACTCTATAAACTGCTTCTGAACACCGAGCCAAATGCAACCCCTTTGAAGATCTGCAGGCTTAGTCTGACAGTTTTGGCAGATGCCTGGTATACTTCAAGGGCGTTGAAGTTTATGCCAAATTTTCTTCTTTGATTTCCACAGATCTGAATGCACACATCTGGTTGTGGGAGGGGTTATCACACATCTACATCTGCCAAACATGGCCATGATCTAACCTACACATATTTCTTTAATTCTTGTGTACCTTCTTGTGACAGGCTAATTCCAGCAGTAAGTTATTTCAAAATCATTGAACAGAAAATATTAGCAAAAAGAAACAAAACAAAATAAAATAAAATAAAACAAACAAAACAACCAAACAAAAAACAAAAAACAACCAAACAAACAAAAACCCACCAAAAAACCACAAAAAAAACAAATTAAAAAAAAAAAAAAAAAAAAGAAGAAGAAGAAAAAACCAAAACAAAGCAAAAAAAACCCAACAAACCAAACTAAAACAAAACAAAAAGTTTGGGGAGACAGAGTGAAAATCTAAGCATGACTGGTTGAATTCCCATTGGACTCTGAGGGGTCAACATGCTCTTCAAAGACTACTGACATCAAAACATGCCAAAGAGTTAGCATAGAAGCTCAGCTAGAAAAAACACAAAGCACGTGATTTTGGAATGAAGTTTAAATCACAATCATTAAATATAGATTGATACGAAGGGGAATTTCTGTATGAAAGTAAATGGGAGAAAAATAAATTGTAAATGAGGAAATTCAGAAGACTTGGGAGGAAATATAGGCAATATAATGAAAAAGTAATTGCAAAATCTGAGCTAATAATTCTCAAGGAATAACTTCCTCAGTACATTCTTTTTCCTTTCTTAATCACAAGAAACTCCAGTATCTGTTTGTGGATTGTTGGTTTGTTGTTTTTTTTATTTTGTCATAGTAGAAACAGACCTGTATTTCAACATTTTGTTTGTATTTCAAGTATTTTAGATTCCAGAATTATTTTGTATGCAAATTTTGACTTTGTCTTGCTGTTAGGACCATTGATCACATGGTACATTTATTTTCCTCTGACTGAAGCTTGAAACACAACTGAAGAACTCCTTGGAAGAATCTATCACTATTCTGAGACTTTTAAGGGACAACAATGGTAAATAGCAGGAGATTTCAGAGCCATCAAAGCTTTTCATGGTGCAGTATTATTGTCCATGAACCCAGTTTGCCTGCACACATACATACAAAAACATGCATGCTCTGGCTGCTGAAACATCCAGTAAATTATACAAATATAAATACAAACTAGCCTTAGAGAAAGAGCTGAGTGATTAAAGTCATAATCACTGCCCATGACTGATGATGGGTTTTAATTGCTTATCTTAAAGTCGACTATGTCTTACAGTAGAATGCATTGAGGACAACAACAAAAGCAATGCACTGTAAAGGAAAAGGATAAGCTAAGTTATTTCAATAATAATCAGAACAGGCATTTTATTTTTTTTGTCAGAGCTGAAGAGAAACAGGATTATTTTTTATTTTATTTAAAGGCTTTCTCACTTACAATGAAGAGGAAATAGGGAGAAAAAACTTGTTAAGCGTTTGAATTATGGTCAAGACCCCCCTGGGATCATCTAGTGGATCCTTAATTTTAATACACAGATAAATGTATGTCTTGATATACATGTATTTTGTATGATTGTGGTTGACTTACACACGCCTCTTCTCTGTATGTTAAATGCACCTAAGTCTGATTGTAGACTGCATTGTGTTAAAGGAAGTACAAGAGCTTTAAAAGATCAGTTACAGAGTACTACAAAGCTAATTGGAAGTTATGTTGGTAGGCATTATTTTTAGGGGTATTTATTCTCTCTTATCAATTTTAAGCAACTCTGACAACTGGTAAACCAGAAGATATGGACCCTTGAAATCTGTTAAGTAGTTAATCTTACCTGAATGTTGTTCTCTAAGGGCAAATTCACAATACTAAACCCTAATCTGAGAGAAGTGTTTTCCTTCATCTCATGATGAGTACCTTACCTGCATTTCAGTGACAGGGCTGAGGTTTCTTAGATTTTTGATTGCTGCAATGATTCCCTTCTTGGCTTTCCTGAATTCTTTTGCCATGCAACTAAGTGTCTGGATATGATATTGCTAGGCAACTTGGATTTGTAGGTAGAACCCCTAAAAAAAAATGAGCCTTCAGCAGCAGGTTATAATGATGACTACTGAAATTCCCACATCCACCTAGAGAGCACAGCTCTAAGTATTCAAATACGATGAGTGTTGCGTACATGTCTAGTTGATTGACACAGAAAGTCGTCTGAAGTGCAGATATCGTGAAGCATGAATCGCAAAACATAAGTGTAGAAATATTGTGGATAATTATGTGAATTAAAACTAAAGGAAGTCAGAGGTCAGATCTGAACCTGGTATAAATTGACACACATCCACCAGTTTTACACTAACTGAAGATCTGATCACGGAAAGTTTCTCTAAATTCGATAATTCTCAAGTTTATCTTACAGGATACTCTCTAAACTTTTGCATAAAAAATCCTAAAAATATGGGTCATTCATCTCCAGACTTTTATTTTGGTGTGGATTCTCAAACTGTCGTAACAAAAATGAAAAAATAAGAAATATTTTTAAAAATTAGGAAATTAGGAACTACCCAAAACAGTCATACCTTTTTTTTTTCTTTTTTTCTTTTTTAATATTTTGCAGATCTGTAGCTTCAGAATTATTTACTACCTTTCTCAAATTCAAGGGAACCATAACATTTTTGGAAAGACAAATAGAAATCCTCTATTTTTTTCCTTTTCAAGCCTAATTATCAGACAGCTGATAAGTTAGCTAGCCTTAACATTCCACTAATTCAACCTCTGATGTATCCAGAAGAAGAATTCATATCACTGTCCTTTAGAAATGCTCTGCAGAACTGAGTAGAGCTTGAGCTAGAGTCAAATAAATATAATACAGTTGTTCATATAACTATTTCATAAAATCTTACTGATTTTCAAAATTTATAAAATGCACTTTTATTTATATTATGTACATATCAGATAGGCTTCTATAACAAGGATATAATTATATGTTCCATTTCAGAAAAGTCAGGAAAACAATATATTTACAGAAAATTCCTGTCATCTGCCTCTTAAGCCTGCAGAAGTTTCTTTGTGTATAAAGAGAAGACATTATTTTTTCATTGGAAAAAAAAAAAATTGCAGGTTTAACACAAAGTAGTTTGTTTGATAAATAGTACAAGCAAAAGGAGAGGGAAGATAAAGAGTTGACACTGTAAATATATATGTATAAAGATATGTACATTGTGCAGATGACTTTATTTGGGGATAAATGATGTACTTAAAGGACAAAGATTAAAATATGAGATTTGCTATGGAGCACAGCAAATGGAGGGACAAAAATACTCAAAATTATTCTCCTCATAGAAAAATGTTACAGTTCAATAGTGAACACAAACTTATTTGCGTAACTCTTCTACTAACTTTTATAACAGAAGTACAACTATAAATGAAGGAAAATGGCTAAACAATACGTATTTTTCAAACTGTAAAAAGGATATCCTTGCTTACCAAGACCCCAGTTAAGTGGACTGCTTAAGCATGTGCTTAAATTTAAGTACAAGCTGAAGTTCCACTGATACCATTGAAGTTAGTTACACACATAAAATGCTGTCACATGCTGGAGTTTCAATGCAGTGGCATTTAATTGAAGTTTAATTTTTTTCAGAAATTTCATATTTTCTTCCCTATTGAATTCTATGAAGCATTTCCATATAAATAAAGGCTTCTTTACAAAATCCTTTTGTGTTTGTTTTTAGTTTAGGTTTCCTCCCAAACTGACCTTCCTTCAGAGACAATCTTCTGCATATCAACAGGCATCAGGAACAAGTAGGGCTAGAATATGCATACCACAACTAGCATATATGTACGCCATGGGATGACATAAAGTGTCTGAAAAATAAAGCACCACTTATTTCTCTGTCCACATGTATATGCCTGGTCAGTACACGTACTATATGATACACACACTCTCACCTTAAATTTACTCTTTCTTTTTCTTTTTTCATATAATTATGTTCTAGATCATTGTAATACCCTATCTTTAATTGTGATAAATATTTGAGGTCCATTATCTTGACTTCATGGACCACATATGATTTCATGAAAAAACATTTTTGAAGGGTGAATGCAGTAGAAAAAAGAAACCTGCATGGGGTAGAAAAAGCCTGGTCTGTAGGACCTGTGGTGTACAATAGCTATGACCTATGGCTCAAGCAAGGTCCTGTGTAATACCCATGCTGTGAGGCACATTAGCTTTCCACTTACTCCCAACTTACTCCCATTTATTAATTTCCTTTTTTTTTTTTTTAACATTTAGTTGAGAAGGAAGGAATAGAAGAGAAGGGACAGAACTGCAGAGGTTACATCCCTGGGGAGGAGAAGTACAGCTGGTGATAGAAATTTCCTTCAGGAACAGCTGTGAAAGCCTTATGTGCCAGTAGCTGCATGTGAACCCTTTATTTTTGTAGTATGAAATCTGACAGGAAAGTGTAACTCTAGAGACAGTATTTATATGCAACTAAATGCATACACTTTGCATTAAGCATCCTTGTTAAGTTGGTTTATGTGCTTCTGTCTGTTGTCAGTCAGGTTTCTGTGCACTATCAATCAGTTGCGATCACCTGTTTTCCTGCACTTGGGTTTGGGTACACAGTGCATAATTGCCAGTGGCAAGGTAGTTGCATGCCCCTAAAAATGGGCATAAGTTAATCAGTTTGTCAGACTGTCCAATATTCTGCTTCTTCACAAATTTTACACACTGAAAAATTAATATTATTTTTTTCATTCCATTCAGAGTTCCCTTGCAAACCCAGCAGTGGCTGTGCAAAGCATGTGCACCATCTTCCACAGAACAAGTCCTCGAACCTTTCCAAAACCTCCATTCTAGACTAGTTCACCTTTGAAAGTCTTCAGAAACCAAGAATAAGAATTTAGCTGTGTCTATGGTAATTCTGACTATGACCTTCAGAAATGACCTTAAATTCAGCCACCAATTATCTTCTCCCTTTTGTAAAATGAGGTGAATGTTCTTCTATGTCTTAGTCTGTATAAAATACAGTTAAAATTATAGACAGTGTGCAAATGCTAAAAAATGCTGTCCCAGACCTACAAAATTGGTGTCAGTATGAGTTTTGCCATGGAATCGTATGAGAGCAGGGTCAGGATCTGATATAATTGAGAGAAGTTGTTAATATACATCACTTACTGCCTGCCTGCAGTTCTTTTCTAGCTAATAAAGTCACTCACTGACATGACAATATAGAGTGCAGGAGCAGGTGACACACTCTACTGTGTGGTTATGAGGTCTTTTATAGCCCACCTTCCCCTTCAGTACATAGTGAAGGCTATATAAATATACTCCATATGCTTTATACTACTATATTGAGTAACTTTTTGAAGGTATGCTTTGGCAGCTCAGTGTATCTCAAGCAAAACTTACTATGTGACATCCATAACAGGTTAGCACCTTCTGTACATTTATGAAAATACCAGAATAATCTAGCACCAGTAGCTGCTAGTTATACCAAACTGGCTTTTGGAAAGCACTCATAGACTCATTTAGATTAGTAAGAATTGATGGGTTGTTGGTTCATTTAAATATTTTCTTTGACACCAAAGGTTTCTATGAGCGGCATTCCAGATGTAGAGTCGAACCAGGACAAACACTAAGAGCAAAATTGCACACAATCAACATTTGAAGCCACTTGTTTTGTCAGGGGGGACTGTGACTCTTAGATGAAGTGGCTGCAGAAGAACCAACTCTTAATCACACACTCTTCCTCTGCGTCTCACCAATTACTGTGTTATTTAGGTTAACATTCATAGAAGATGTTTAGTTATGTTGTAGACCACATTTTCCATACAGTCAGGAAAGACTATGAGCCAAGGAGCAAGATCATGCAAGGCGATATATATTAATGAACAAAAGAATATTGCACATCATGGAATAGAATACTGTGTTCACAAAAACGTTGACTATCAGAAAGTTTCACTGGTTAAAAAATTCAGAAAAAGTTTCTAAAGATAAAGAATGTTTACTGTCCTTGATTAAATATTTCATGAGTTCTAAGTAAGAGTAAAGAGGTTTTGTACCTTTGCATATGATGGTGGGGACACAAGGATGAAATGACTGAATTTGTGTTTGGGCATTGTGAGAGGACAGTGAAGAAAAGGAAAATATCAGTCAGTATCTTTTGATATGAGGTCTGGAGAAAAATGTTAAAACTTGAAGAGATCAACCTGTTTATTTTATCAGAAAGAAGACAGAGAAATGTTTCAACTTAAACATTTAGCTACCTTTTTAAGAGAGGAAAAACTCCTAATGTGAAACCACTTTAATATCTTGCAGATAAACACAGACAAAATGCATACCTAACATGCTGTATTCATATTAATCAAAATTGGGAGAAATTGATTGGGATTTGGATTTTTTTGTTTGTTCGTTTTCTTTTTTTTTTTTTAAAGAACTGTCTGACCAAGAAAACTAAGCTGCAAGAGCATTAGTGAGCTCTCTGTCCTCTGAAATTTCTAGTTCAGTGCAAAATTCCTTTCTGACCAAATGTTTTACAAGGTGTAAATAATTAGAATCAACATACAGTAATTATTAGTTTTTCAAAATTTAAGTCATAGATGATACTTGGTCCGAAAATGATGTCTTCTGATCTGAAATACTGTGAAATTTTAAAGGGTTGGTCAAAAACCACAACAAACTTGTGTACTTGCAAAGTAATTTGATATTGTTCTTTTTGAAAAAGGAAATTACAATAATAATAACTTTAATTTTAATTGCATTTAAAAAATGAATTTAGTTTATTCGTACCAGTGTGAAAGAGATCTCCTTCTATATCAGAAAGTTCACTGTGAACCCAGAACAGGAATGATTATTTGAGCTACCTCTGGATGTTTAACTGAAATTCAAGATGTGTTAACCATTCCTAAAATGGAACGTCCCAGATACGAAAGGAAGGGTGTTTCAAAGAATCAGATTATGCCATTTTAGACACATGTAGCTTTCATCAACGTTTTAAAATCAATTTAAAAAAAAAAAAAATAAAAACAACCAGAAACCCCCCCCATAAGAAATTCACCAGAAAGTCACCCTCAAAAAGTTTAAATAATTTTGAAATGTAAAAATAATTCAAGTTTTATTGTTTACTTTAGAGTAAAAAATACTATAACTTTATTTTGTGAACCCTTTTTTTCCCATCACTTTTAAAGCTCTGTTGATAGACGCATCCTTTTAGAACTCACACCATGTCTGGATGCAGTTGTCACTTTACATTGAATTGTAAGTTGACAAGAAAGTCCTAGCTAAATGTAACACTTCAACAAGACAACATATGAGACAATGAAACCAGAAATAACAGTTTTGTTTTTTTCACTTTTTTTTCTTTCTTGACACATAGTATTTTCCTGAAGAAAGAAGAAAAAGAAGAAATTAAAAGTATGGGTCTACTATCACTCTCCATTGACAATGACAGCACCCAAACATCTGACTTAAGTTATGCCCTCAACTTCTAAATGCCGAAATTGAGACGGGGTAAAGTTAGGCCAAAACAACATAGAGAATATAGTAGTGAGAATTTTTATCTGAAGGGCTTTCACGTTTTTGTTTTTATTCTCTGTGGAAAGGGGAACTAAAAATAAACAAACAAATAAAGTGGGTTAGATAAAAAGGATTATGTTCTGTGTTTCGTGTTGCTTTCCTTAGTTATAACAGCTCATAACTGTAACTCAATCTTGTGCATTCAGTCTCTGATACTAGTCATGGAGAGGTGCCCACACACATTTGCATATTTACAACTCTTTGGAGGCAAGGTGTAATTCCCTTCATGCAGCAAAACACAAAGAAGTAGAAACAGTACAAACACAGAGCTGGTGAATTGTGACCTGGCCATAGAGTTCCTCCACCTCGTTTACTTTTCATAGAAAAAAAGTGTAGTGTTTATTTTGTTTTGGAACATCTATCAGTGGCATAAATTGTCCTTGGGGAGTTACTTTAAAATGTAAGTTAGCAAGGGAGGATTTTACCCAGGTCAGAAGAAATTACAGTGCGTTTTGGCATTTGATGACCCACATTAATTCAAGTAGGTAACGCAGAATAACTGGGTTAACCAGCAAAAAAAGTAGGTTATTAATTCCCAGTCCTACCAAAGAAATAAAAAAATCTTCACCTTTATGGTTCCTTTTAGTCCTGATAACTTTGACTACAGCTTACCACAAAATTCAGCAGCTCATACCACCAAACTAGGTCTCCAGATCGAACCTCACACATCCACCACCACCTTACCTGCCACTCTTTCCTACTCACTAATTACTTCCAAATCCTCAATATCTGTGCTGGTTTTGACTAGGGTAGAGCTAATTTTCTTCATAGCAGCTGATATAGAGCTATGATTTGGATTTGTGCTGAAAACAGTGTTGATAATACAAGGATGCTTTTGTTATTGCTGAGTAGTGCTTGCACAGCATCAAGGCCTTTACTGCTCCTCGCAGCACCCCACCAGAGAGTAGGCTGGGGGTTCATGAGAAGCTGGGACAGCTGACCCCAGGTGACCAAAGGGATATTTCACATTATATGACAACATGTTCAGCAATAAAATTAGGGGGAAGGTTGGCTAGGGGGCTGCTTCTCAGGGGCTGGCTGGGCATTGGTCAGTTGGTGATGACAAATTGTTTTTATTTGCATCACCTGTCTTTCTTGGATTTTGTTTCTCTCTCTTTGATATTTTCCTTTTCATAACAATTTATTATTTTTATTACATTTTTTTCAATTGTTAAACTCTTCTTATATTAACACATGGATTTTCTCACTTTTAACCTTCCAATTCTCTTCCCCCCATCCCTCTGTGGGAGGAAGTGAACAAACGGCTGTGTGGTGCTTACTTGCTGGCTGCAATTAAACCATGATGATCCTTTTTGGCACCCAATGTGGGGCTCAAAGAGTTTGCTGTACTAACAGATTGATGAGAGCATATTAGAAGGTATTTATATCTGTTAACAGTTGCAGGTCACGATATTGACTCATCTGTTCTCGATATTGGTTTATCTGGTCTATGTCATTTTGCTGGGGTTTATTTGCTGTGTATGTTAAAAGACTGGTTTTGGCTTTTGCAGTTTGCTCTGCTCTGTAGTGATTAGTGATGTTTTTCCTAGGAGATTTGTAATTAAAACACTGACCTTGAGCTTAATCTGGTGCTTGGGGTCTGTACTGAAGCCATTACTGTACTTTGACTACCATCTCACAGAGACAGTTAACAATTATACTTCTTCTGAGAGGTTTTTTTGTGGAGGAAATACAGAATAGCACCATTGCTACCTTATTCTGTGATGTTTTCTCCCTCATTACAATAACTTCTCAGTATCTTGAACAACCTTGGGTATTTAAAAACTTCTACCAATATTTCTTAGGAATATAGCTTTGATTGGTGGCTGGGGTTAAACCACAACAATACCTTATCTATTAAAGTCTACAGCACCATTATGTAAGAATATTTTTTTACTATTTTTCAAGGGAAAAAGGAATGGAAAAAGAAAGTGAAAAATCCATGAGAATGTATTCAAAAACAACCTGTCAAAATGGACCCTCACCCTCATATGTAATGAGGAGCAGTTAGTTTTGGGATAAATATAAAGAGCTGTTTCCAGTGCCCACTGAGCAGGAGAGAATATACGCAGATGACTGTCTGAGACAGTGCATGGCTCCCAAGCTTGTGTGTGCTCTCTCTTTTTGTCTGCAGTACTTCAGTTGTGAAGTATGTTTACCCCAGAGGGGGGTACAACAAGACTTAATTCATTTTTTTCTTAAATTTAATTAAATGCAATGGCCATATACCTCCCAACAGGGATAGAGTGGGGGGAGAGCACACTTTAAATTCTAATAAGATGATGACTTATTTTGAAAGCAAATAACTCTCGAGCAGTTTTGAACTGTGAATGATGGGGCATGGGATAGTGGGGTGAATTAATGTGAGCATTTAGTGATCTGTATTTTTGCTGCCCTACTGTGAAAAGCTAAGGCTTTCTGAACCAGTTAGGAGCAATTTGAAGTAGAGAAATGATTACTAGAAATTTAAACTTAAATTTCTTTCATATTTCATAGCATTTAGTAATTTAAAATTTTACTCATATTCTTGAGATGATTGGGATGACTCCAACTGTCTGGTTGTTATAGTCACAACTTTTAAGAAAGCTTGCCATCCTCTAGTTTCCTAATGTTAGGGAATCCAGACAGGAAAAAGTTCCCCCAAAAAAGTCATTGTCTTTAAGACCATATTCCTCGTTTCTAAAAACCACTAAGGCCAAAGCCGTTGGAAATTGTCTCAAGTTACTTGGAATAATGATCAAAATAAGTCAATTAAAAATATGGGAAATTAGAAGTAAATGGATAACTGTGACCCAAAATAAAAGAGTACCACTAAGGGATCCAAGAAACATTATTCAGGCAAATCACTCTGAATTAAATCCACATTGTAATATCACAGATTATATTTCTTATCATTTTGTGAAATGCCCAGTTCTGCATCAAATGTCATTTTTTCTTTAAAATTAATGAATAGCATTAACTGATCAAAAATACAGGTTTATTAAGGAGATATATAGTTACCTAATAGAAGATGTTGAGGAAAAGAGTGGGGTTCAGTTCTTGTACCATCTTCCCTTTATCCTAAAGATTTTTGTCACCTGGAATATGTGATTTGTATCCTGTTCCTCTGTGTCATCTAGGAAAGTTTTGTTCTGATGAAACTCTTACCAATCCTGATGCTCTGTTGTGATTATAGTAATCAAATTCCAATTAAAAATAAATGACATAGAATGTTGTAGGTAAACAATGTAATAACTCACATGATAGAACACCACTAAGGAATACCTGTAGAAGTATCTGTAGTAGAAGTATCCGTAGAAGACTCCTCTGTATATGTTATTGTGTGGTCACACTTGTAATAATCTCTGCTTTATCAATATTAAGAGACAAGAGTCACAGCATCACAGCACAGTTATCAAAATGATATAAGAAAAATTTCATTAAAATTAGAACAGAAAGAACTTAAAGAGAAAAACCTAGAATGTCAAACCTCACAAAAATTTTGTAACTTTTTTTCAAATGTCAGCTTTTTTTTCCCAACCAATGCAACTTTGAGGAATATAACATTCTTGGAAAACATGTCTTGCTATAGATTTCTTACTATGGATTGAGCATTTGAATTTAGATAAGGTTCCAGAATTAAAGTTGTACAGATAAATAATGACTGACATAATATAGCATCTTCCCAGAGAGAACATGGATACAAAAACTATCTGAAATCTTCAGTTTTCCATAAAGACTTCCTTTTAGGACTCTTATTAGATTTTAAATAATCAAAAGCAAGTCTCTAAGATATATATTTAATAAAAATCCTCATTATTTAATGCGCCAAAATGGTACAATGGGTTAAATTATCTTGTCAGTATATATTCAAAATATATAAAATAAACAACGGGTATGATAAAATACAAAGATATGTGTCCTGTTTTCAAGAAACATGTGATTAACAGAGAAAAAGCTAAGTGTGATATATTGTTGAGAACATTAAACCAATTTGAACAAATTTTATGAATATATGGATCATATATTTTCTTCTGTAAATGATTTTTAGATAATAATATCCTTCAGCAATGACAAAATGATTGCAGCTGATCTACAGTATATTCTCCATTATGTGCTTTATATCCATAAAACAATAAAAAAAATTAAATCTTAAAAAAGCAGGAAAAAAAAAGAGGGAGGGAGACTAGATGCATAGCAGACAACAGTTTTCACAAAACAGCTTTTCTTTTTTTTTTCCCCCTATTTTTAAGCCAAAAGTAATTTTAATCAGTATGCAAGAACAGAGGAACTGTTCTATGTGGCTCTCTTATAGGTACTTGCCCTAAAAGCTAACTTGTGTCAGTACTTGAAATACAGATGAGTGATGCCCCAATTGGCACTTGGTGAACAGCAATGTCAAGGACTAAGATAGCCCTAGAACATTCTGTGAGAGAGAAATTTAATTTGCCTTTATACACGCGGCTGAGATTTTTCGTCTGATATTAAATAATCCCATATAGTATCATCTTCTTAGTAGTTGATGTGTTTGCTCTTAGTATATGGATACATTGTGCATCATGTTACATAACAACAACAAAATTCATGAACATAGCATAAGCAGGCATCACATTAGACATACTCCATCCTCCCTGTAGAATGTCAAAGGAAATAGAATGGGTTTCTGACATCAGTACCCTTTTTAGATAGATAATTTTATGTTAATTTGCCGTGAAACGGGGCAGGAGAAAGCAAAGGGTGGAAAGATATCAAACTTCTTAAGCTGTTCCACTTAAATCCACAAATATGTGGTGCAATGAACTGACATCCTTTCATGGAAAACAGAATCAGAATCTCAGAACAAAAGGAAAATAGTGAATTTTGCAAAACTGCCTGATGCCAGCACCAGGGTACTAATAAAAGGCTCCTGTCTGCGTGGTGAGTTTTTTTATGATCTTGAGCAAGGAAAAAAAAAAAAAGGAAAAAGAAGACCTTAACTCTAATCTACATGTTGTCCAGATACACAAAGTAACTCAAGGCTCAGGCTTTGACTGTAACTCCCCTGGAAAAGGCTCCGTGATATTTTGTTGAAATGGCTGCATGTTGTCCAATGAAGGGGAAAAAACAGGAGTGAAATTACCGTGAGTCTGGATGGAGAAAAGGAAAGTCAAAAGAGGTGCATAACTGTGTTTGCAATACAACATTTCTCATTATCCTTCCTCTGTTGAATACAGCCACATTAGGGCATCCCTAATTTGGCCCTCTCTGTTTGAAAAGCGCTTTGAAGTTGAAATATACTTTGTAAGTGTTAAGTATTATTATTAAAATTAATTGATAGGGTGACAGTTCTGTGCAGCTGCCTGCTAGTTCAGATTGAGTTATACTGCAGGATATTGTTTGTGTTGCACAGAAGAGGGCTGTAGTAATACTGTTTGATTGCCTCTCCCCTTGGAAATCTCCCGAAAGCGAGATATGCATCTGATGAGAGTATCCCAGTGAGCAATGATTAAAATACATAAATAAAATTAATAGGAATGAAAAACATCTGTGGGAGGTAATTTGAGGGCTTCATAAACACCAGTCTTCAGTTTGGATAAAAATTGTCTTTGGTCTTCATTTTGGCGGTAATGACTAGTTGAAGATTGACTCCAATAAGGAAAAGAAGAAGCCTTAACAGAACCTTTATGTCTGTTGGTTTCAGACTCAGATAACTCCCATCCATTGTCCAGGGTCTCTTTTGATTTGCTTTGACTACTGGCTGAAATTGCAGCCAATTTTCTTTTTGAAGACATCTAACAGATGCATCTAATTCAAGAACTCCATGGACCCAAACTTCCATTGTAGTCAGTGAAGAGGGAGGGTGACGGGAGACAGAGGAAAGTTCACATGATTCAGAATGATTCTCAGATGTGCTGTGTCTTCTTCTACTGACTGGAGAAGGAGCCTGCAGAAACTTAAAGAACGTAAGTGCCTCAGCTAAGGGATGTCCCTGAATTGGCATAGTTTGTATCTTCACAGGATCTAAAAGGACTTTAGGTGGGGTGGCCTGTCCCTGCTATTCACTTTCCCAGTACTCACCTTTTCCTTTTTTATTTTTACTCTTTCTTTGAGTGTGAATTCCTTGAATCTTTTATTTGTTTTTCCTACCTTCCTGCGCTAAGTCTCCTGTGCAAACAGCTCCACAAGAATGCAGCTGTCTCATTTTGCATAGCAGACTCAAACTACAGCTCTCACCAGTTCATGTTATACTAACTTATCATTCAAACATTCAGACTCAAACCCCTGGAATTTTCCATCTGCTTTTCATCTGCTGAGCTGATGCTAGAAGGACAACCAACACTAGAAACCCTGCAGGGCAGGTTTTACCAGTGGGTGCAATTGAGAAGCAGTAGCTAACACTCTCAGATACAGGGCAAGGGGATGGTTAATAAAAGAAAATTCAGATCAAAAAGATATAAACACACATCACAGCATGGTCCAAATCAGTGCTGTTGTTAGGTTGTGTTCTTGTGTTGCTTAGGGTTTTTTTATATACCCTCACACTTTCTCAAGACCGTGTGTGTTAGTGTGTCTCATTGGAGAATGTAAGAAATATGATATTCGTGGAACACCACCAGCATTTAAATGAAGGGAAAGATCTTATTGAGATTCTGAACAGGGAGGAGGGAAAACTGAGATCCACTTCCCAACCAGCAGTGTCACTGGGTTCTTGAGCAAATCAAGTGAAAAAAATAGCTGATGATTTTAAGTGCTTGACACAACATGCCTTTGAAGTACCAAGTACACAAATCTAAGCCTGCAGTCTGCTGAGCACGGCTAAGGACCCTGAGGCCTTGTTTCAACCTTGCAAAATAGTGTAGCGATAGCAGGTAAACTACCTATGGTGAAAGGTGAAGCATTATATGCTAACTGCTATAGTAGAGGACAAGCAGGAATAAGACCTTTAGCTTGGTGGCACAAAAAATCTTTATTCTCTGTCAACTGAGCAGAGAAAGGGTCTGTAATGACCACTGACCAGGAGGCTGCAGAAATATTAACAAAAGTGGTGATTAAAGTATGTCTTAAATGATCTTTTTTTGATGTGTTTTGTTTTCATTTCCTTTCTTGATAGAAAAGAAAAATAAATAAGAAAATGGAACAGAAGGAAATGCACACAAATGCACATGCTTATACACGTACACACATATTCACACACGGATAAATTATTATATAAAATGACCAAGGCAAATAAGGAAAATAATTACTGCAGCTTATGAAGCAGAAACCCCATTATGGTTAGATGCTAGTTCACAATGTACAGTCCTGGAGGTTGAGAGCTAAAAGCATTTTTCAGCATCTTTAGCACAATTTATTAAATTAAGTTTTAAAATGAATCATATTTCTTCCCTGCTCCGTTTTGTTCCCTCCTCCTTGCTCTCTGATTAAGGTATGTTTCTTTGCTTATATTTTATAGTCAGTGTTTATCACTGTTCTAGTTTGGTTTGCTTCCTCACACTTTCAGGCCTGATGCTAGAGTGTGAAAGTCTCCTTACATTTATGCTGGAGATATTATTCCCACAGATAGTAAGCTCTAGCATGTGGTGTGAGATGGGAACAAAGAAAGAAAACATCTAGAATATCTTTTACTGCATTCTAATGAAAATATGAGGTGCCTCAACACAGACCCAAGATGCAGAAATGTCTCCAGGTAAATTGATGGTACAATTGAAGCTGGGCAGATATCCATAAGTCAAATAGTTTGCAGTTTCTTAAAGTGGAAAACTAAGGGGAAAAATGATAAATGTTTTTCTTAAAGCTTGTATGTATGTTGCTGTCATTTGTCTTTTCCCAGAAGGAGTTTTAATGTTGAAGCAGCTGAATATTTAAGTCTTACACCTATATTCATGCCAGTTTCAGAGTTACTCTGAAGTAAATCTGGTAAGGCCTTTTCTCAGATGTAATCCTCCGACCAAGTATCTGGGTAATCCCCAAACCCTTTAGATGCAGCTAGTGAGTCTGTAGAGAAATTATGCTGCACGTAGCTTTCAAATAAAGAAAAACTGTTCAAAATCATGTAGCATATGGTGCACATTTTTAGAATAATTTTTACTTGAGTTTCATCTTTCTTCTTTTGAACTTAATGCAAGCTAAAAAAAGAATAAAATAATTGCAATTAGATCTGAGTCTCATGTCTCCTGGATCTTAACTCACTTGAATCATTTTCTTTTTAGTTGCTCCCCATTGATACTGGCTCTGTATTTGCAAAGACATGTTCATTTTCACAGTCAGCCTCTAATTCTCATGGAAAAAGGAAAAGTAGTAACCTTTTTTTAAGTCGAGAAAAGAATGGACAGAAGTGAAGTAACAAACGTCACAGACTGTCAGTTGCAGAATGGAACACTGAAGCCATAATACCAATGTTATAGATACACAGGACCACAGGACTGGAAGAGACACCCAGTTCCTTGTCTTTTCTGGCAATTCTGCAATACCTGGATACTGCAGAATGACTCACATGTTCAAGAAATCATAGTGAGAAAATACATCAGCTTTGAGTTTCTGAGAAGGACTTGCGAGAAAAGAAATGGGAAAAAGGTAAAGCCAAAAATATCTAGCAATGCCTTCCTCTCTTTATAAAAAGTGTGAGAAATGAATTCAGAATGTAGTGACATGGATTTTGATATGGTGCCTACTCACATATTCATAATGTGAATAGCTTCAAGTATAACTTAGCTGAAAAGTAATTTAATTAATAACACTCAAACTATAAGTTTTCATTTATAGTAAGACCCTCTGGGGCTTATTTCTTTACTTCACTGTTGGAATACAAAGGAGGCTTAAAACTAGCATATATTACCTTTACATATAAGATATACAAAATGATATATATGGGAGTTTCATGCAGATGTAAATAAATACATCTGTGCGTGCATGTGCACGGTGATGGAGTGTGTGTGGATAAACACATTAAGTATAGATGTTTGAAGAACACATTTTTAAAGATCTTCATTCTTGTTTTGTTTTTTTTCCCCTTTTTATAAAAAAGAGCATGGCAAGATTATGCTTTGCAGTTATTAGTAAAGATCTATTTATGCAGATGCCTTTCTAAATTATGAATTCAATCATCATCCCACAGATAAATGTTGAGTCATAAAGGCACATGTTGATTTAATATCTGAGAATGAGACTTTTGAGTCAAAGGACTGAATCACATTAGAAGCGCTGGGTTAATAATGGTTAGGCTTTGAAACTTAATACTACAGCAAATAAATCTGACAGTATGCTTTAAAATAGAGAAGAGAAAAAAAAAAGATAAATGACAGCCATGAAAGTATCATCAAATGTTTTTGACCAAACTGCTGCATACTTCAAAGGTATGTTACCAAGATAGTTTGCTGTTTGAGGGTTGAATTAAGAAATTGTTCATCAGTGTAATAAAGCATGTTTTACTCCACACGAACATATATGCTTTAGATAGAACTCAACAAAAACCACCGGTATGGTAAGCTCTGAATTTTTCCCGAAGAGTAGCAGGAATATGAATTATCAGAGGAAATTTAGGCATATCTAGGAAGGGGTGGCTTCCTACATTTAGGGCCAAACTTCAGAACAAGATGACAATATATTTGCATTTAAAATTTCCTCCATACAAAGTTTATTTGCAAACATACTCATAAGGACAACACCCAAACTGTGTAATTGGCAGTGGGATGTTGTGTTGACCCAGTTCAGGCCAAGGGAGATTTGTTTTGATCCCAGAGGTGAAATTAAGACACAAGCGAGGTCAAATGTCACAGACTCTCTATGGTTTATTATAAAGTTGTGTGCACTTGAAAATAAAAGAACGATAGGAAAGAAGGGGATATAAGAACAAGCAGTATTATGAGAGATAGAGCAGAGAGAGAGGGGTTACCACCACAGATCCAGCGACATCTTGCAAGTCCAGTTGTTGACTGGTGGGGAAGATCTTCAAATTAGTTGTGAGCTGTTGTTGCTTGATATAGTCTCTTTCTCTACCCACTCACTCTGGGTGGGCGTTTCTGCCACAACCTGCTTTGCGTATGTCCAGCCTACCAGTGCAGGCACCAGGTATCACTCCAGGTGTCATTCGAGGATTGTTAGGAGCTATCTCCATCCCTCCTTCGTTTTCCTCTTGTTGCTGGAGCATGCGCACTGATGCATCCTGTTTGTAGTATCCCTGTGAATTGTCCTGCTCCCTTCAGATGCAGCAGTGGGGAATTATCCTGCTTATCTCCCTTCAAATACAGGAATGAGGATGCTGAGAACAAATGCATCCTGTTTGTGGTATCCCTCTTTTAGTTGGAGGAAGGGGGATGCTGAGCTTGGCAGTCCCCCACAATAATACAGCATCGAGTGGGTGAAGCATAACACAGACAGTGTTGAGACATAACCACCAGTCTCTAGACTTATCACTGGGTGTCGATATATACTGTCACTGCTGAGATAGTCACTCTAAACTTATATTCCCCTAACACCTGTATCTTCAGTCTCTCAGGTGTCCTAGGGGAAAACTTTCAGTGGTCTCTGGTGGTCCCTTTTGGTCATTGGAGAGATGTTTCTGGGTGTCCTTTCCATGAACTCTGGGCCTCCTCTTGCATATATGTTTTTGTCTTAGCTCATCTTTCCAGTTGTTAAAGGTCACAAGTTTCCTATCTTGGTCTCAACTGGTCCTTTTATGTTTATCTGAATTCTTCAGGAGGTGCCAGCCACAGCTGGGCCTTGGTCATATTTCTGCTGGAACCTCCTTGCTGAGGCAGGTTTAAATCAATCACACAAAGAAACCATAAAGATAAGACCAGAGTCTGTTTTTCATGCTTCTACGAAGTTTAACAAAATTGCATGTTTCAAGATGGTCAGTCTCTCACAGATGTGTAAACCCAACCACGGTGGACCTATTAACTCTGGCTGTCCCATACCAATCCATATGTAAAGAATTGTGCTGTATATAAAGACTGTGTCATTCCGTAAAGATGCTATCTCTTTTTCTCATCACACTCTTTAATTGAGATGTGAGCTAAATACCAAACAGCAATCCAGACTACTTTCTTAATTACCTAACCTGCAGGTCTGTTAATCTATAGGTGCTTCACTAATTAACCTTCAAGTTCCTCAGGTGGTCAGATCCAGATGCTTAAATATCCTCAGAAATGAACATCCTAAACAATGGGTGGTATTGCTCTACCTGAAACTTCACTGCAATGCAACATGAAGCATACAGGCACCAGCAGCTAATGAATTCCTCAATGAGAGCAAAAATTCTGCCCTACCACAAAGGTGTTTTGCCCCATCTTCTGAATCATGGCACTCTTACTGAAGAATCTGGAGAGCCAGATACTGCTCAGCATGAAAGCAATTGAACTAACTTCACCCATATAATGGTAGATAATGGCAGCTGGAGGTTGTGGCAGAGCTTCAAAGTGGCTCTGATGAGAAAGGTTAATACTAAACTGACTGAATCATGCTGTGGAGGAAAACCATCTCTTACATAGTCAGTGTAGTCAGGGAGGAGCTACAATAAGTAGACCAAATGCCTGTGATGGTTTTCAAGGGCGTTTTCTTCTTATCACTTGGTATTTATGGAGTTTTAGGTACCCAGGATTAATGAGACACTAAAGGTTTCCATGAGGCAGGATCTAAGCTAATCACATAAATTAACTGTGTTGGGCTCCACTGTGAAAGAACATGAACCAAACAGTGACACCTTTTTGTCTATTTTCTCTCTTTTTTTCTCTTTCTCAAGGAAGAGATCTGATCATGTTATTTCCAATATCACAGTGCAAATGGATTGCAAAATTAGTGGAATCTACCCACATGAAATTTTTCTGGTCTTACTAAGTAACACTGGGTCTACAGGTGATTGCACTGGGTCTACAGGTGATTGCACTGGGTCTACCCAGAGACTGAAAAGGTATCCGTAACTGCTAATGGATAGGTTTCAGTGATGAAAACCTGTGAAGTTGTGGGGGGTTTTGACAGATGTTCTGGAAATATTTTGAAGAACTTTTTCTGTAATGGGAGTAATTTTGAAGATTCAAGGACTGCAGTGATTCTAGGCACAATTTCCAAAAAAATAAACTTCTGAATGTGTTGATGAGCCTCCTATAATCTCCAGGTTACATTATATTGTAACATTTTATAATCTGTTGTGTTAAAATGCATATCTAGGCCTGTGCTGTCACGTTCTTATATTTATGAAACTTGTCACTTAGAAGTCACATGTATCAATGGGTCTTGCTGTCTGAATACTCATTTGTGAGTGAAAAAGACAATTATATTTTCTTTTAAGAGACAGCAGATTTCTTTTCAGATCAGTCTTCCATCTTTTTTATGTTTCCATTCATAGTGAAAGGCACTGACCATGGCTTCTTTTAAAATACAAACAAAAGGTAATAGTTGGTGGGGACCAACATAAGAAAGAAAAAAGATGAGATCACAACTATACTGGATATCGTGAAGTTTATTGTCTGATCAATGTGGAGAAATATCTAGTTGTCTTAGTTTTATTCAGAGTTTTGGATTACCTTGATTCAACATAATAAGTAAACCCAAGCATTTGGTTTTCAATGAGTGTTAGAAATTCTTCTAGAAAGGCCTTATTAGTTCTGCTTCTCCAGTTTTCAACAGTGTGTCATTATGAACAATGATAGGTTTTACAGACTTAGTAAAATGCATTATTGTCCTTGCTGATAAGCCCTGGCAAGCTGTTGTTTGTTTTTTTCACAGAACACTATGTCATAACTTTCTTATATAAAGCTTGAGGACCTGTACAGAATAAGATACAAGAGGCAGAGATTAGCAAATTCCCACTGTAGCTCTTTACAGATTTGCAACTTGTATATTCACTTACAGGGCGTCATGGTCGTATATTGAGCATCCATAAATCACAAAGCTCTCCGGCCTTGCTATGGAAATATGACAGTTCCGCTCGGCACCTGCTCCACCCTCTATTTCTGTCACTTGCCAGAATGACAGCAGGCTATAAATGTCTCCACATACTAGGATCTCAGCTCCAATTCAATGGAATTAAATGACCTTGGCCAAGATGTTATTTTTGATGTGGAGAGCGTATCCCATTCTTCATGCAAAAGAAGTAGGTCTCTAAACCTGAGTGACAGAAGTCAGATCTTCTTGAATAAAAAAACCCATAAAATAATATTGACTTTATTTTAATATTTCTTTCCCAATGTGCTGAAGTTTTACCAGGTAATTGCTGACACAAATATTTATGAATGTCAGACTATGGAGTTCTACAGCATTTGCTCAACACTTAATGGATTCTACCATGCACATGGGACTCAGGTCTTTAATGAATAGGTGACTGTGATTTCTAGAGATGGCTGTCACTTTGAGATATGAGAAACATTTCTCTTTAGTGAAGAGGAACTTGTATATGTGCATATTTAGGGGTTCTATTTCCTATAACTTGAGACCTCTCAAGAATGATGCAGAGCTCGTGCTAAGATTTAGGAGATTTCAAGTGTCACATCATTGAGATTCGCAAAGATCATGACAGTACAAACATATACATGCACACACAGAAGTCAAACAAATACATTTTCCCCTATGAATTAGTTACTTCCATGTTACTGCTTGAGTCCTGAAGCACTAAAAATGCAGCAATTTTTCAGTGCATTTTTCCTTCAGGGCTCACCACTTGTTTATTCTTTTCACAGGTTTTACCTTTTGCCAAAATTCCATGTAAAGATAGAGCAGCGTTGCTATGTAATATGATTACATAAATGTAGCTACATCTTTTACTTTCAGATTGTATGGAAAAGTGAACATCGTTACCATGTGTGGAAGAACTTGATCTCGATTTTCCAACAACAATCTTGTATATACATAGGTATTCGCAAATATCCAAGGAAAATTCACTTTTGAAAAATCAAAATTATATAAAAAATAGTTTTACTTGCCTTGACACAGAGAAGAACTGAGTTTCTGATACAACTGAGTATTGCTTTGGTTTACTTAGATCAGCAGTGGGAGGCAGTGTAGAGGCAAACCATTACTGTTCATAACTCTCTCAGGAACTAGACAAAAGTCTTCAAACTCTGTCTTGCCAGGTTACCAATCCTTTTATTTATTTATTTGTTTGTTTGTTTGTTTTAACAGAAAACACGAAAGAAGGACAATGCAATAAATGAAAGTATTTTTCAAATTCAATTTAGTAGACTTTTTGAACTGGTGAAAGTTGATAGTAGATGGTGATTTTATGTGGCAGAGGGACAGACGTATTTACCACAAAATGAGAAACAGTTTCTTTGACTAAAATGACATTATGAAAATTGCATTTTATTTTGTAGAATAGACTCTTCTACTATAAAAAAAGACAAACATTACAATGTTTGGGACATCATAGGATGTAAACATTTAATAAGCAATATCAGGGATTTTGAAGCCAGCCTGAAAGAAAAAATGGGGCTTTTTCCCCCCTGCTTATTATTTATAACTAAGATCTCTTTGCTCCTGCTGAATTAAAGATACTGCTATATAACTGCAATACAACTAAAACGTAAATCCATTGTCCAAAATTTAAACAGTTCAACATGCAGAACATGTTTGAAACAAGAGCTGATTTCAAATTCAAGGACTTTATTCCAGAAACATCATATCAATCCTTCAGCAGAAAGGCGCTTGCAAAACTCTTGCTGGTTTTTATTCATTTTGAGGCTTTCATCTTTGCACTCTGCACATTTGCACCTATTTTAAGGTGACCAACCCTCGACAGAAAGTTCTATTGCCTGACCCTGCTATACAATATTAAAATTGAAAATATTTCTCTGTCACAACTTTCCTTTCCAATGGGAAAGCTTTTCCAACATAAGCACAATACATACAAAACCTGTTTCGGGACTTTTACATTCATTTTGCTTTTTCTCTGCTAGACTTCAGATTCCCTTTTAAAATTCTTAGGGATGTTAATGGAAAACTGTAAGCATGGGGCCTTTAGTTTTTAAAATTATTTATGAAGTTTAAAGTAAATTAATGACACTGGTTTTGTTGGTTTTTAGTAAAAGCAACAAGTTAGTAGAATTTGAATCATATTGTTCAGTGAGTTTTATAACAGTTTAAGAATTTACATTAAACATACTGCCTACTCTAAGGCTGCTCCACCATTTTTTTAATACAAATATGTGGGATCCTAGGGTTTTAGGTACCTCCAAAGAGGTGTTTAGTCAGATAAATCCTATATGTAACCTCATTCATGAGAAAGCATACAATGGAGATATGAATCAAACATGAAGCTATACAAAGAAATAAAATTTTGAAACAGTGTCAGAACAAAATATTTAGACCTTTATAACAAAATGCTTTTAATTTCAGCAATTAGTAGAAAACCTGAGATTGCAATAAAACACACAACACAAACTCGTGTGTGGATTTATAGTCAGGAAATCTGTGAAAAAGACCAATTACTAATCCCAACATATCTTATTTACAGCTAACACAAAAAACAGGGATAAGAACAGATTATTACCTTAGTGTCCTGGTTTCCCAGAAACAGCCCCCCAGCCCAGCCATGGCAGTTAGGTCATGAGTAGCCCCCAGTCAGCTGGGAGTTTCAGTCAGGACAGCTGCCCCAAGCTGGCTCACAAGGGTATCATACACCACTGACAACACCTCATTATAAAAGGAAGGAGTTAATTGTGGGTGTGGGGGGGTTCCTCTTCCTGGGGCTCCTCCCACTTGGCCTTCTGTTGATACTAAGGATGAGACTGAGTATCACCTTGTACACTGTATGTTGGTGCTTGTATTAGTTTTGTTATTTCATTAAATTCATTTTTATTTCAACCCATGGGGCTTCTCTCTTTTTTACCCTGAGTTCCCTTTCCAGCTGGGGAGGGGGCATCAGATGACAGAGCAACTGATACAGTTTAGCCTTGGGTACAGGCTAAACATAAACACTTAGTCAAACAGCAGTCTGAATAAATACAGAACTGGAAAATGGAACAGTCAATTTTATCCTTAAATAATACATTCCTTGCTATTCATTAGTCAATGCCATGTAAACTTTGGAGTAGCCAATGGTAGACTTTCTAGGAAGAAAAAGTTTCCACAGGTCTATACAACTGGTAGCACTGTTTAGGATTTGTTCTTCCGGTTGTCGATGTGCTTTTTGGGTTTGACTATGATCAGGCCACATCCTTTCATTTCTGCAGAGGCATGAGTGGTTTGTAGCAAATTGCTTGGGAAACTTGGTGCACTAAATCATTTCCTTTCCCATGAAGAATACTATTCAGCTTCTGCCCCCTCTGAGGAAACAGCTCACATTTTGAAGAAGAGCTTTTTATTCAAATAAACACCAAACAATAAACCAGCTTTCCAAAAAGGATGTTCTCTTAAAGTGGCAGTGACATCCTGTGCCTTAATCCACTCCCCTGACTCAAACAATAAAGTGACAAATGAAGTCAATAACTGTTGAGAAATAATCATGTTCAGTTCAACTCAACTGGATACACACACACACTTCCCTTGAACACATCTATCCTTTAAGCAAGAAGTCTTTAAATTTACAGTGTTGTAAATCAAAAGAAAAACCCCAGCAAAAGAACTTAAAACATATGGCTAGAAAATAATTAATAACAAAGTTGGCAGTTTATCAACTGATATACCAGATTAGTTCCACAAAAGCAGCCGAAGATGTGTTTCTGTGCATGTCAGGTACAATTGGGCTCACAAACCCCTCTACAGCATTCTATGGTAATGACCTTAAATGCTGTTGGAATCTAAATTATTATATCTATTACTGTGTAATACTGTAGTATTTGTTTTTAATACGCGTTATGGCTAGACTTCCCTCCAGCGTGTTTGTGTTCATAAAGGTTAATCAATAGTTACTTTGCTTACTCTACTGAGTTTTGTCACATTATCCAACCTATGTCCCAGTAATCATGACAGACCTTGTCACTGGACCAAAGAGAAGAGCTCAATATTGGTCTTGTTAACAATGAAGCTGTTTCTCCCTTCTCTCTTATGACCTTATCCAAGGAGAAGTCAGGTCAGAACAGCAGTTTTATAACTGCATATGGTCCAGGTAACCGCTCTATATCACTCCTGATCTTTGCTTTATATTTCATATCAATTGATAAAATCATAATATTTGAAAAAGGCCTAATCCAAAGGGAACAAAAACTACTCTCTTGATTTCAGAAAAAAAATGGGATTAAATTTGTGGGTTTTAGTGTGGTTTTTTTGTTAAAAATTGCATGGTTGGCAGTTTTTCTTTTAGTACTGACAATGCCACAGAAGAGCATACATCAGGCAAAAGTTTAATGCTTATGTGGTTTAGTTCAACACACTGATGATTTCTAACATTTTCATTTCCTGAATTATAGTTTTATGACTTAAAACACTATTTCTTGACTACACACATACAATGTGACAGCAGAAGTCACCACTGCAGGATTATGAACTGGGATATAGCTATAAATCAATATTGAAAATGGTGGCAGTTTGCCACTTTAATTTAGATTTCTGAGTGCCAGACGGGAGTTACTGTTTCTCAAAGCAGTTTCCTCCTTGATTCTCAAAAAAACCCAAAAAAAAACCCCAGAGGAAGTCTGTTATCTCTCATGAGCCATATTTGCACTAGATTCTGCAGCAGTAGCTGGTGCTGGTGCTGGTGAGATACTAATTTTATTTCAGGAACATGTTGCCAGAGTCACTATGGGGTAGTTGTACCCAGAAGAGGTCTGCAATGAGAATTGGAGAAAGGCTGTTTATTTTATCCATCTCTCAGGTTGTCACTGCATTAGCATGTACTTGTTTGCCTCTGTGTAGAAGCTTCCAGGACAGGTTGCTGAGAGTTAGGTTTACCAAAAAAATATTTTAGCTGTAGTGAAGTCAGAGGTTCTTCTCATAGGCAGGTCCCACCAGAGATTCATCCTGGATACATTTGATCTGCTGACTGATGTCACAGGCAAGTCAAATGATTAAAATGGAAACTATAGCAGAACCTCAGTTTTGTAAACCTCTTACACTGAATGGCTCCATACTCAAGATTGTAAATTTGGGGTGCACTGAATGGATCCATTCTCAAGATTGAAAATTTGGTGTGTTTTGTATGTTTAAGCTAATTGAATTTCCACTTACCCATTTCTAGAGTATTTAGGGTATAAAATATTAATTTTCACCTGATTTACACTTTTGTGGATCAAGTAATGTAGGGAAAACATGAAGGTACAGTTCTAGGATGAAGCACAGAATCACAGAATGGTAGGGGCTGGAAGGGACCTGTGAAGACCATCTAGTCCTACTCCCCTGTCAGAGCAGGATCCTAGAGTAGATGACACAGGATTACATCCAGGTGGGTGCTGAAAGTCTCCAGAGCAGACAACTCCACAACCTCTCTGGGCGGCCTGTTCAGTGCTCTGTCACCCTCGAAATAAAGAAGTTTTTCCTTATGCTTAGGTGGAACTTCCTGTGTTCCAGCTTATGCTGGTATAGAATATTAATTGTTAAGAAATCTTTGTAAGCTATGTCTAATTCTTCCTTTCAGTCCCTCCATTTTCAACTCAATTGCCAGACAAAACAAATCAATTCTAAATCTAGTAAAAGAAATGGTGTCTGAGTTACTGAAAACCTCTGTTTTGACAGATTACTCTCAGATATAACCACACCATGGTCTTCTAATACACACTGTTTCCTTTCCTTGGGGCATGGCAAGCTCTGCTGGCTTGTCTAGTCTAATTACAAAGTCAGTGGGGTTGCCACCTTTGCTTCATTACTCAAATTTAAAAGCAGTTTATGAAATGTCTGCTACTTCTAGGTTTTACTATTGTGACTCTTCCAAAAAAAATCATAGTTAGTTGTACTAGTAGAACAAATTTTAGAAATTATTCAACTCCATTATAATTCTTGGAGGATCAAGAACCAGAACTTCTCCCCGATCTATTTTAGAAATAAGTTTGAAATATCCTTTCTTATCAGACCAGTGCCCAAAACACACAAGAAGATCTGTTCATTAAATGATGCAAATATTTTCTAAAATGGATTGCTGGAATGATCTTATAAATGAGGTTCTCATTCCCTTTTCCTCAGCAGAATTACCTGTAGGAGACAAAGTTAGTTAACTATCTATACCTTCATTTTTTTTTTCTCCTCTCCTTTGGCACTGACTTAGGTACATTGTCAGTACTTAATATAAAGCAAGTATAACACCTGCCTGTGTGATGTCCCTATAAGTGAGGTAGCCATTTTTATCTAATCGGGATGCACATAGGTTTATATCCTTCTCTCACTGAGCTTTGGAATTTGCTTTTACAGAAATA
The DNA here is from genome assembly GCA_028020825.1 of Podargus strigoides. Taxonomy (NCBI): domain Eukaryota; kingdom Metazoa; phylum Chordata; class Aves; order Caprimulgiformes; family Podargidae; genus Podargus; species Podargus strigoides. The sequence goes on along the minus strand of CM051663.1, from coordinate 26,691,719 downwards.
GAATTGCCTTCTGTCAATAATATAATGTGTATGTATTAGACATATAATATAATATAATTTCAATTCATTTTAGAACCTGAACATATCAACATTCAAAAAAACCCAATAGAAGACAAAGCTCTGAATGTCTAATGTGTCATTATTATGAATGCTATTAACTACAAATTGAACAGCATGCAGTACATCCTGAGTTTCTTCCACTGAATCGTAAGAACTGAAAAATTAATGGTAGTTGTTTTGTTTCTCTTTTCCTTTTAATTTCTTAGAATTTTTCAACTATGTTTTTCTTTTACAAATCATGGTTATTTTCATAATATAAAAGGTGTTTAACTAAGAAAGAGTCCCCAGTTCTGAACTGAGGCATACATCTGAATGTCACTCAATAATAAAACAAGATTAACCTAAGAGCTGCATTTATCTGTTTAGCAGTGTGACTGAGAATTATTCTATTCCCAAATGAAATGGATGCATGACAGTACTGCCATACTGACTTGAAAACTTGGACAATGAATCCTTAATTGCTTTCACTCTTGTAAAATGTAACTTAAGAACAGTAATGAAGGCAATTTGAACAAGCAAAAAAAGTATGTACTTTCAGGGCCATTGCAATTTTTCTGCAGATAAGGGGGGTGCTTACCATACTGAAAAGATGAGGAATCTATAAAATCTTTCTTACCTTTGTCCCTTTTGGGGCTGAGCTGAATGAACAGAATTCTACAAAAGGAAAGCAATGACTTGAGTCACAACTGGTTCAAATCAAATTCACTTTTGCCAACAGTATTTGTCAGAAATTCAGGTTGCTGTTGTTCGTATACACAACTGCTGCCTTTGCAGCTTTTGTGATTCAGTATCTTTATAAGAATTATATTTATTCTTGGTAAGTTATCACCAAATATCTTCCACAAACAAGTCCAAGTTAGTTGTCTGTTACTCTGATCTTTTGCCATCACAATGCTTGTAATGAGCTGTAACACAGAATGCCCTAGGAAGAATATAGGATGGTCGTGTCAACGTCCAAGATACATTTGAGAAAGAGATAATGATGCACCATGCTCTCTGCCATCAACATTTTTTTCCCATAGCGAAAGGAACTGTGATACAAAGCTCTAAACAGGAACCTTTACTCATTCTAGTCTGTTCCCAAGCAGAATAATCACAGGACTAAGTCTGCAATGCAATGCCATGTACTGCAATATATCTCCAGTGAAGACAGCTATAATGAAGTTTTGAAATGTTACTTTAACAAACAAAATTGTCTCCCTTTGCTCTTTCTTTGCTTCTTTCTTAGCATAAGAGGAGAAAACTCAGCACTCCCCATATGTCTTTGGTTCCTATTGGGGGAAAAAAAAAAAAAGAAAGAAAGAAGAAAGAAAAGAAGAAAAATTAAAAGAAAGAAAAGCTGAAAAAGAGAGGACTGTATAGCTGCTTGATAGACTGCTCACCACCATGTCATGGATAGGGGGAGTACCTGGAGCCTGGGCTGAAGGTCTGCCACAGCCTGCATAGCTGCACAGTCTGCTATCATTAGCAATGAATATTCTGGCCATGCACCATTGTGTTCTGAAGACTTCAACAGAGTTAATTCGGCTTTGCACCTCTGTATTTAAAACATAAATAAATAAGAAAAAACAATATTAAAATCTCTGCTTTTAAAATATGGGGTTTTTTGACTGTCCAGTTGCCATCCAAGTTCTCTTGAGCAATGATTATTTACATGTCTCATTCGTAAGTCATAGGGATACCACAAAAATATCTGTTACCTAGGTCGTGTATTGCACAACTAGATCTTAATTTTCATTATCACCTCTGCAATTTTTGCAGTATAAACTTCCTTCTATCTAGGAGTTCCATCCTTTGTGTAAAGGTTTTACAGCAAGGTTAATTTCTACGTAGTTTAATGGGATATATGATACTACCAGTGGAGAAAGACTGCCTAAAAAACTCTTCAAAAGGTTCTGTGACACCTCCTCTTATTTATGAGACTATTCTCATAATTTTTAGATGGCTCATATTAGATAGAACGAATTGATCCCAACTCTAGCAAACATTTTAGGAAAATTCAGAATTTTTTCCTCTGGCTGCCATATCACACTCCATGTATATGTGTAAGGGAATTATATTCTAGCAGAGGAAAGCTCATGTCTCTTTCCAAAAGTATAAAAACCTCTGATCAGATTGCTAAAGATGTCCTTTTGAACACCGGTGGAAAGTCTGTTCTCGTGGATGTAGAGGATTGGGTCTTGTTTCGGTCTATCACCAAAAAATCTTAAATGACAGTACAATCCATCATAAAAAACAAGCACAGATCTTGCATGTATGCATTTGCAGAAAGGCTATCAAAAATCCCCATGGAAGACGATTGGGTATGCAGCTGCACCAAAGGGTCCACATGGACAAGAGTAGAACAGACATTGGTGGGAAATAAGGAAACACTAACTTGTTCCTTGCACCAGGGCTTCTGCCAGTGAGGTTATCCAATTGCTTCATGTAGCTACTAATAATGTACTAGTCAATCTGTTTTTTATTTTTAAGGAGTTTGGCCTAAAGTCTAACAGACTGCTATGGACTTCAATGGCTTTGGAATAAACTTAGCTGGTAAGAGAAGCCTTGGGGCTACAAGTGAAAAGAACCCTATGGCAGCAATGTGTGGCTACAGAACTATAACTATATTCACTTCTTCATACCTCTTAATAATGTTTTGTAACATTTTTTCCCCAAATTGGCATATTGATTTTTAATTGTTCTTTCTCCATATAAAAGAACACAAACATCTGACTGAGCAGCTGAACTTCTCCCACCCAGAGGATGTTTAGACTTTACACTGCTTTTAAAGTATTGTTCATCCAACTCACTTTAAACTTTAAAGCTTTTTACTGAGATAACAGGATCTACAGTGTGAGATCAAGCTTAGAAATCACAGCTTGAAATGCCCATCCAGGGGAAGTCATGCAGAAAATGAAACATATCTGGCAGAACAAGACTGTGGTCGGAGTGATGAGACAAAGTCAAGGAAAAGGGCAATGAGGAGAACCCCAGACAGGAAAAGGCTCCCTGGTGTTGCTGGAAGAAAAGAAGGCAAAAGTGCACAGAAAATGAAGAGTTAAAACCCACCTAGCAAGACTGAGATTGAAGTGTATGAACAATCCCCCCTCCTCCCTCCTCCCAGCAAAGGTCATTCTGTGTGAAAACATTTTCCTGTCTCTGTAACTCTGCTTTTATTTTGGCCTTTGTCTGGGGGAATTTTGTCTGGGTGGCTTTTGTGGCTTTTTCAAACTGCTCAGTCTCTTAGCTGTCTCTTAAAAAAACCCCAAACAAACAAATAAACAAAAAACAAACCAAAATACAGAAAGAAGAGCAGGAGGAGACAGTAAATTTAATGTTGGTTGGGTGGTAGCAGATTGACAGCTGTGTGACCACAGAAGTTATAATATGGGCAGGAAAGATCTTTTCTTTACTGACACCTCTCAGCCTGTCTCATATCCCTTAATGAAGTGCTCCACAGAAGCATCCCAAAATGCTCTGCATCTCCTATTGCCACCAGCCCCTCTATCCACTGTGCCATGATCAGCACATTGCTGTCTGCACAGGCATCATTTGCCTGTGGGTTCACTATAATCCCCAGAGACAAGAAAATTCTTTGCACAGGAATCCTTTAACTGCTGACTCTCTGTCGGTGTCTCCTTAGTGGCCCAGTTCAAAACTGGGATCCAAGCAGAAAGACCACCTATCTCATAATAATCCTCTTGAGCAGACTCTTCTCTAGGACTCTGATACTACTTATGAGAAAATAGCACAAGGAAAACAACCCACAAGCAGGCACATGGTTTGCTTTTGCTTCTCCCATCCTCCATGCCTAGACTGCAGGTTTTGCTAAGAATAATTACATATATTGCAGTAATGCTCAACACAGTCTGTTTAGACACAGTGAGAGATACTGCCCTACTGAAATGATTTGTGCTAAAGTGTTCTTCACAACTGGAAAGGAAACAATGTAAACACGAAACAAATTTTGTGTAAAAATGAACAGCTTCCAATGATTTAAAGAATAAGACTGAGGAGGGAAATATTTTGACTTCTCTTACAATGCTGCTGATGTGCTCTCATTTGCTCATAAAGCACTGCTGTAGCAATGAGCAGAACATGCCTTTACAGGTTGCCATACTGCAATTTTTGATTACCAGCATAGTTCTATGAAATAAAGAAAAAAAAATAACAGAAAAACCACCAACAACAAAATATATGTTTCAAGCGTATCCAGAAGCGATCAAGAGTTCTGGTATTTATGACTAGAGCTGTACATGACACCATGATTAGGTGCAACTGCAATGCATGTACATAATAATTTCTCCTGTATGACCAAGAGTGTGGTAGGAAAACTAATGGAAAAGAGGCACAATTGTTCCCTTTTTTAATTAATCTTTCAAAAGTGTAAAACCAGTCTACAATTAGAACTAAGTCTTGCTGGGCTTTTAGGCATGAGCTTCTCTGACAATAACTTACAGAATATTTCAAAGCAGTTTTGGTAACTTTTTGTTTGAAATACCATTTATGCTTAATGAAGAAGAATAAATAAAAGATTTTTAGTATTTTATTTAACCAATGGAATTTCAGGGCAAACCCCTTCATATTCACATACGACACACAAAATTAATGTAGACGATTTGAAAACAAGAGAACTGAAATGACACTTTTCGTCAAGTCCAGCTAATTCCAGGTTTTGGAAAATAAACAAACAAACAAACAAACAAACAAACAAACAAATAAATAAATAAAGAATAATGAATAATATATGATTGAAGCTTTAGATATTTTTAAAAAAATATTTTTACAAACTAAATATTGCCTCTTTCATTCTATTGTTACCTACTTGAATCCAAACAGGATTATTCTGTGTTAATTGAGAGAAGGATACAAAGGATAGTCCTAAAAACTTCACCTGTCTCACTTAAATAAATAACTTTCAGGCAACCTTTAAGCTACTGGAAGTGTTGAGAAAAAAGATCAGATTTAAGAAAAACATCTTTTTCCTTGAAGGCGATTTTCTGCCCTTAAGTGCGGAAATTGCACTGAATAACACTGAGTTGCTATAAAAAAGACCTTTCTGTACTTTTAGCAATACAGATAGAAATATAAGGCTTTAGGGCTGTATGAATGCAATTAAATGATCTAAATTGTTCTTCTAAGTTACTGAAGAGAAAAAAAAATGAAAAGAGAAATATATAAAGTTGAGAATAATGTCTCAAAATACATCTTTCTTTATAAAAATATCTAAGCGTGCCCTTCTGCAAATTTTACACCTACATGTATTATATTATAAATATAATATTTACATATGTGTATTTACTTCTATGGATCTTAACTTATAAACATGAAAATATGTGTAGTTATATGAATGTGTTCTTTGTGAGTACGTGCACATACATGTTTATATATGGATGTATATGAGTGTGTCTATTTTTTTAAAGTTTCATAGACAGATGCAAAAAGAATAGCCTTTGTATGAAACTTTAAAAAAATAATCCCTCTTCCATTATTGTTTTGTCTAATTTCAGATTTCCCAGCATATGTTCCTGTCGTTTGTCTGCATTGCCATTTATAAAAAATAAGACAGAGAAACAGATTCCTAAAAAAAAAAATAAAAAAATACCTAGGACGTCTTGTTTATTTTGGTTTCATTTTTCATTTTAAAAAATCATTAAAAATGACATTGTCCTCTAATTTTTGCTCTATGCAGCAGCTGTCATTGTCAAGCTGTTGTCTTTGTTACAGTATTTTTGTGAGAGAGACTACAAACCCATGTTTGGGAGTTTTTTGTATTTTTTTTTTAAATATGACAGCTTGCTTTTAGTTTGAGACACTCTTTAGTGGAAATGACCTCTCTTTTTAACGCTCATTTCTCCTTTTAAAATTCCACTCCTGAAGAAGAACAGAGCCAGATGCTCAACTGGAGAAAATGCAATAGCTTCATATGATTTACACCAGTTGAAATCATGGGGTGTGGAAATCATACAACAGACTTTGTACATGTTATACTGAATGACTTTAAACGAGCTAATGCAAGAAAGGCAGTCAACTTATAAACAATAACTTATGTACTTTTTCTTCAGTTTAGGCCTGTTTGCATGACTTTTTGCAAGGCTGGCTATGGTGCCAAACATGAAGAGAAAAGGATGCTTTTAAAATCTTTTTCTCTCTTATACTAGATCGAGAGCAGAAAGTAAGGAAGGAAAATTGTCCACCTAAATGGGACAGAACAGGACTCTGAAGAGACACCAGTCAGGGTTCAGACACCTGACTTTTATGAACAGTGTGGCAACAGCAGAAATCTAATATCAAATTTCCAAGACATGAGTATTTACTCATTATTACTTGCATCTACTTTTTCTGACAATGAACATATCTGAAAATCTGGTTTTCAGAGGTCAAATATTTAACACTTTTTGGTGTTAGTCTGAACCCTGGCAAGGTAACACAATTTAGGGCTATCACATTTGTGCAACTCAGATCGTATTGTCACATCTTCAAATTGCTAACAAAATCCTAAATTTGTATGTGAGAAATAAAAATTTTGTAGCTTCTTGTATGCTGGTCCAGATTGATTGATCCCAACTTTAAACACTTAATTTGAATTTTTAAGTTAGATATGTACTTTCCAATCTGAGATTTGAAAGGTCCCTGAGGAGAGTTTTCTCTTATCATTGTAAATATACGGGTCCATGGACAGCAACACTCAGCCTCACTGACTAGAACTAAAATTAAATGGGATGATTCATGAATCTCAGTCTGGATTCTTTCATCACTCTTTCCTCAATATATAGTTCTGTAATTGTTTTACATGCCATTACATGATAGAACATTCACAGCACTGCAAAATCTATATAAAAACCTTGCAAACAACAAAGAACAAAAAATAAATATTTGCTGAAATCATATCAATTACTGAAGATGTTTCTCTGCACAATCCAATGAACAGTTTATACTGTCATAATTGAAAGAGGTACATATATAGGAAAAAAAGTTGGAAAGAATGTGGAAATTAAACATTGTTTATTTAATTCTTTAACATACAAAATAGCAGTCTGTGGGTATGATGGTCCAAACATAGAATTCTATCTTCCTGTCCACACTGACTAGATTTCCTTCAGCTGGAAAAAAAAGGTAACTAGTTTGTTCATTGTATAAGTTAAGGCCAAACTAATTTTTCAGTTGTCCAATTAAAAAGAGGCTTTTCTCTACGAAACATACTTCAAATATGTCCTTCATGAGATCCATCTGAAGCTTCTGCTTCAAGGTATGAAATCTGCTTAGAGTCTTTCCTGAAAGAGAAAGATCTGAAGCACAGTTTCCTCCTCTTTGTAGGAGGCAAAGATTTTTAACTGACTCAAATAGCTTCCTGTTTGCTCCCCAATATGAGCTCAATTTTACTCTGGACTTGTATTTATAAATTGAAATCTGTCAGTACACACAGTGACAGCAGCTAAGAGCACTATAATAAACCAAACACATTTCTGCATGTGTTATCTGTGTACAGATATACATGCTTATATCATATTTAACAAGATAGCTGAAAGAGAAATCTATGTATCTCTTTATCTTTGATGTCTTGGGTCTCAACAAAAAGCTAATCATATCCATTATGTATATAGCACATCAACTCTTATTTACAAGGACAAATATATATTAATCATGTTGCATGATAGAGTGATTCCCAAGAATATAATCTTTTTGTATATATAATGTGTAATGGGTAGCTCAGTTTACAGCTGATGTTTAATTAGAAGCTTGCAGTTGCAATAAACTTTTTTTTTTATTGCACTCAGCTAAGGTACAGTATAATGAAATGTAAGTGACCCAAACTAAATGGAAGCACTGAAGTAGATAATGTGGCAATATATCAAGTAAAATACACTGATTCTGCAGTCAGTTCATGCCCTAATAGCAGAAAAAAGGTTTGAAAGCCACTTTAACCATAAGTAGTGTGTTTATGTATTATTCACAGTAGCAAATAATTGCAAAATGTCAACATTTCATTTTCCTCTTAAGAATTGCTTTTGATTAGTGACCTAATTAACCATTAAAAAGGGAAAAAGGAGTATGTATTTTTATTTTTTATTTTTAAACTCTAAATTTGAAAAACAGAAGTGTTGTTTACTAGAAAGTAATTTATGATCTTAAAATGTCACAGTCAACATTGATAGTCTTTAAATGATCAGGAATAAAATAAATGAATAAAATAGTCCTCTGTCTTCAACTTAACAGAGTGTTTTTTCATTACGCATCTATGTATGTATGTATTATTGTTGGTGACATTTCTTATTAACATGAAATAAGAAATGCAAATGTTTCAACAATTGTCTGAGGATTTTTGCCTTTTTGTTTTTTCTCTCCTTTTTGTTTGTTTGCTTGCTTGTTTGCTTGTGGTTTTTTTTTGTTTTTCTTTTTTTTTCTGTATTTCACAGAAATTCTACTAATTACCTGGAAGAAATAATGGAAGAAAACAGTCATAATCTGCATATACCAGTGTTATATGTTCTTAGCTACCAAAGACCTCCTTCTTAGCTCACTAAGTCCTATTTTAGATTGCTGTTACAATACACACAAAATAATAAGGCTGTATTTAGTTCTTTCACCAAATGATAAATGAGAGCAAAGAATTACAGAAGTTTGCAAGTTTCTTTAATATGATTATCAGCTACCTGCAGGTGGCTCTCCTTAGTTTAACATGTTAGTAGACATATTTATTATTGTGATTATTCTTTATCTGTTTGTGTAACAGTCCCTAGGAGGTATGCTTTGGACCATGACTGACCTGTTCTAGACTCCATAAAAATACAGGCTTCCCAAACATATTCCTTGCTGCCCACAAACTTATACCAAACTCATTGAGCAAAGAGTGAGACAGAGAGATAAGAGACTTTATCTACACTATGTTTCTGCTTGCTGCAAATGATGCCTACATATAAAATATAGACCCTCAATATCACTTTGCAGAGGTGCCTGAATTTCTTAGGAATTAAAGAAATTGATTGATGACCAAGACTACATATCCAGGTATGAGCAAAATGATACTATGTGTGAGCAGCTCTGCATGCAAATGTGAAGATTCCCATTTTTCTCTGAACCTCTCATAATTTATGTCTATTCTGAAAGAAAATTTTGTGATACAACTATTTGCATGTGCTTTTCACAGTGCACTGCTGTATTACATGTCCTTAGATAATTTCCTGGCATGCAGATCTCTGTTCTGTTAAACTACAGAAAATAATTTTATACTGAGACTCTATTCTTCCTGACTGAGTCCTAATCATTATATTATGTAGTCTGCGGTTTGCTTTCTCAGTGAGCATTTAAAAATTATAAGCAGAACATCCTCAACAGATTAAGTAAAGAAAGAGTTTTAAAGAGTTAGTGATTAGAGCTTGGCATGCTAGAGAACCCAGATGATTCTCTGCTCAATTTTCTCACTTATAAACCCCCCATTTTTGGTACACATTTCTTTGTTCAGCCGTGGTAAAAATACCTGGTTACCTAATTTGAGCTGGAGATTCCATTGAATTCAATTGGCTTTATATCAAGTTTCAGTCTTGTTCAACATCATTTAAGGAGTCTATGGGACAACTAAAACCCAAAATATTTTTTCCTGGTGACTCCTCCTTCAGTGCTACAGAGTAAAATTCAGGCACCTGTTTAGAAAATTATTCATTATTTATTTCATATTAACCCACTGTTTGTGGGTTGTGGACTAGTAGCCTTTTAAGAAGTATACACCTCAGATTTTTGTTATGGTTCACCACATGCCAGATATGCAATAAATATTACATCCCTCCACATTGTTCTGTGGATAACTCAGTAACCTCTGGGCTTGTTCATTCACATAAGAGAAAATACAAAAGACTTTCAGGCCAAAAACATAAAATAAAGGCAATTTCTTCTTGGCATATTTAGCTTTTTATTAAATTAGAAAAATAGAGTAAAAAAGTCATCTGAAACTCTAATAGCAAAATTTGTGATTTGCCAAGTCGCCACAAAAAGGAGAAACAGAAGCTCATCAAAATAAAATTAGTTTATTAAAAATTTATTTAAAACCATTTTCACTTGATACTCATCAACTCCTAGAGAGTTCAAAATAACCATTTACAGCTCCTGCTCTGAACTATAGTTAAAACAAATATGCATATCCTATCTCAACTTTCTGACTGAGGTTTAATTTGTTACAGTGTATTGCAACACTAACTGACCATTAGTGAAGTGAACACATTGCTAATGAGGTAAAGAACATTAGTTTAAACCATGTTCACTCAGGTCTATGTTAATGCATAAACCTTGTGTTTGCTGCAGAATGTGGAGGTACAAACCGTGATTTACTGCGACTCAGTTCATAAAATAAACCAAGCTAACTTGACCATGTGTCTGAATTCATAACTATTAAGGGATCAGTCATCTAAATATGGTTTATAGATGTTTGTGCAACAAAAAAAAAATGGGTTGTAGGATAACTTTAAACATTTCAACTATCTTACTTGTGTTTGGTTTAGGGCAAGCAGGGAGGAATAAGTCAAAGGATCTTTTCTAAATTGCCCAAGTCCATTCAGTGCCTTCTATATTAAGTGTTTAATGACATAACTGAAATATGTGGAAATTTACCTGGGATCATTTAAATAAACATTAGCGAGTTCCTATTCAATTAGTGTATATGCTATTATTAAATGCCTGGTTCACATGTAAGAATTTCTTAGAGCTTTCTTTGCTCTTAGGAAAGTTTTCTTTCATGGAGTGGATGAGGGAAAGAGCAAAGTAAATGAGAAATTCCTAATGGTAGCAGTGAGTGAGACAGGTGATAGGAAGAATAAAGAGACAAAAAGTGGTTTCTGTAAGGATAAGCAGAGAAAAGTGAAATGCCATGTATGATTCCTTTTAAAACACACATGCACATACCAGCTAAATATATTTGCTACCCTAGAAATTTATTCCGCTTCCTGTGTCGTAATGCATTGTGTCCTGAATTGTAGCAAAGTTTATATGCCTGTGGGACCTTGGAAACTGAATCACTGAAATGATCTGCTAAGAAATTACTGGGGGGGCGAGGGGGAGAAAGTGGGATTTTTATAGAAAGATATGTGCCTTATTCACAGTTTGTATCCACAGGGTAACAATAGCTGTTTATTTATTTTTAATGCAAACATTTTGGCAATCTGTTTTGCAGTGTGGTCCCAGGAAGAGGTATCGTGGTACAGCTGAGTAGATAGTGAACTTCAGTGACAGCATGACTCCAAGGTTGGGAATTTTCTTGGTGCTTCCTGCAAGGAAGAAAATACACATGGAACCAGACTCTGAGGCATGAGGTATGCAAGTGTCAAGAGGGCCCAAGTTTCATATGTGCTTGTGAGAAAATGACACCCAAAGAAGACACTATGGCACTCTTTAATATTGCTAAGAAACAAATGAAAATGTATTTTTCTCTCAAGTCAAAGGATTTTAATTTCTGGAATCATCCCAACAGTTTTTATTGGTTTTGGTAAAAAATAAGTTATGTGCTCCACTGTTCACCGTGTTGAAGTGCTTAGAATCAGGCATGCTCTTAAGAAAAAAAAAAAGTATAAGATATAAGCACGCAAGTCCCAAAGGGGCATAGCCAACTCACAGAAAGTGGACTTAGGACAAGAGGACAAGAGAGGTGGTCTCAGATTCATGTGTAGGTTGTTGTCTATTTGAAATGTAAAGACCAGCTTTACTTCTCTCCCCTTATCAAAAGAACTACTCTACATACGCCAAGCATACACAAACCTGACAGACTGGGGAGATTCTCAGAAAATTAGTTACAAAATGTAGCCTTTAGTTCTGTTCAAGAAGCAAAGCAGATATTTCTCACTATGTGTGTGTTTATATAATTTCCACCCCCCGTCCCCACCACTTTTATGACTTTATGTCAGACACATTGTTGCTGGGATGTTCAAGACAGTCTCTGAGTGCAAATCAGTCTTCTCATCTGATTCTTTCACAGATTCATAGATCTAATGTCCAGAAGGGACTATTCTGATCTTTGAGTCTGACTTCATGCAAAACACTACCATAGCTTTTTCATGAGTTAATTATTGGTACAAGTTCAATAGCTTTACTTGAACTAGAGGCTTATCTTCAGAAACCAAACAAAACGAAAATATTTGTTAATACAACTGAAAAAATGCAGGGTCTTATCTTTTTTTAAAGAGTTTGTTCCTAACATATTTCTTTGTCTGAATATAACAAATTTATATCTTCCTAATGAAGAAATATTCCATGTGTATGAGCTGTGCAGTACTGAGATGGCTAAATGATCCTACCAAAGACTTTGGAAATGTACTGGAACAACACAAAACAGATCATTAGTAAAAGAGCCATAAGTGGTTACTTCTCTACAGCTCAGCTTCTTTACAGTTCTGTTACACTGGGAGATATTTATAAAGAACAAAGCTTTCCAAAACTTCTCCATAGCACTGTTGAGACAATAGGCCTCTACAGTGAACCTGAACTGTCAGCCAGAAACCAGTGGACCGTTTCAAGTGCTTTGCTTCCATTCTTCCTTTGCTGCTCAAAAATGTACACTGTCAAGCAGGCCTGTATGCTCCCAGTCTGATTTAAGACACAAAGGAAAAGTTATGTTCTGAGTCACAAGATGGGAGAAAAGTAATGCTGATCTGCCCGTTGGAACAGCTCAGAATGTGTCACTCCAGTTCTTGAGCTTTAGAAAAAGCTAATTTGCAAGCTTCGGCCAGCCAATAACATTTCTAGCATAATTCTTTACCCTCAGTTTCTGATAACTTACCTTAAAGGGGGAAATTCCAAAATGAGGTACCCCAATCACTTATACCAAATATTTCAGAGGCAAAGGCCACTGCTTCCCAGAGTGTACAATGGGCTCTCAACATGAGATAGATTCTCAGTTTACTATTTAACCATTCAGGTCTGATAGATGTAAAGGGGAGATTTTCAGTCCAGAAAGCAGCTCAAGCTATTTGAAAGGTTGAAGATATGTATAAGAAGATGAGGTAGGTATCCTTAAGTGAAGTAGGAAGATGAAGAGGAACAAATTGCTCTTTAATGCCCTGCTCAGCCACATTAGTCAAGGAAACAATCTAAGCCGAGGCCTTTTGTAATGCTGTTTGCTAGTGTTCAGGAACAAATAGTGAAGGGGTTTCAGAAAAGCCTTTGCTTTGACCTTATGTAGAGCCAATTTACTAAGCTGAGTATTTCTTTTGGTATTTATTAGTGCCTCTTTCATTTCAGTTTTACGCTGTGTAGAAAGCAAATGACAGTACAAAAGAGTCAGAGATGCTTAGGAAAAACAATGAAAGGGAGAGAAGAGAAAGCTAGCCAGGTAGAGGTATCCTAAAAGGCAGTACTTGGTGTTTCTTTTCCTAGGCATTGTTCGTTTTGAAGGTCATAATTCCTGTGTTGACCTACAAGTTCATTAACACATGAAGAGAGAGATCAAGTTGAAGCTTGTATGAAGTTTCAAATATCAGATATTTCCTCTGATGGAAGACACCCGTGACTCAAACCAAGGCCAACTTTCAGGTTAGAGACAACTTCAGAATTACATAAAGTTTTTCAGGGTCACACCCAGTCACATTTTAAATATCTTTGAAGATGGAGATTCAACAGCCCATCTTGACAACCACTTCCAGTGTTGATGTAACTCCTTTATATGAACATTTCCAGTGATGAAAAATCCAACATAACCCTTGATGTGTCATTTCCACACATTGTTCATTACATTTCCTGTTAAACCTTAGTTTTATTTATAGTTCAAATCTTTCTAGTTTCAACTTACTGACACTCAATCTTACCTTTATTTTGTCTAACTCTTATTCAAATTCTGTTTCTCACATTTATAAGAAATATATTTATAAACTATGTTCATATCACCCCTATTTATAAGCTGAATAGATCAAGTATCTTCAATGTCTCATGATGAGGCGTATTTAATCCATTAGTCATCTGTAAGGCTTTTCTCCGAAACCTATCTAATTTTTCCATATTGTCTAGAATTTTGGCCATGAAAAATTGATGCATTATTCAAGCAAGAACTGCAATGATCCCAAATAAAGAAACAATATAGGTATGCAGCTTTTTCAGCTCTTAAATCAAAAGCATCTTAATTCCAGTTTTAGTATCCAGAGACAATTCTCTTCAGGGTATGAACCTGCTAGATGACAAATACAAACAAAAAGGTCCAGCCAATTTCACAGACTTATTCTATGTACATTATACTTTTCAAGAACAAACCTGACTTTTTATGCAGTGGAGGTACTTGTCACTGCATTTTGCAATATAGCTTTCAATATGATGGATCAAAAATTCATACAAGGTCACTATAACAACAACAACAATAATAAATTTCATCGATGTATAAATCAGGAAAATCTACAGTGAAGTAGTGACATTCAATACACAGAGAAGTCACTTCAGAAATATTCTCTAAATTTCATAAGTTTGTGATTAGAGCAAGGGACCTGGAGCATTACTTTGAGATTCCAGGGGAAAGACTAGCATAATAAAACTACAATCAAATCAACTGTAACTCTTTTAACACATGTGCAGACAACTTTCTGAACAAAGTTCACTGATGTTCACAGTCTTCTCTGAGGTCTGAATTATAGCCTCAAACTGAAATTAAGCACAACTGTCAAAGTTGATATTTAACCCGGGGCTAGTAATGGCAACAATATACCAATATGCTTCTGCAGCCACAATGTGTGGCCTGAAGATGCTGTGGCCTGATGATGCAAAGATGTCCCAGTACTTTCCTGTGCCAGCAAACAAACCTTCATAATTTCCAGGGCCTGGGTTATTTTCTTGTTTTGGTATACTATGTCATTTTCGAAGGGCAGGCCATTTTGAGATTGCTTTAATATTTCCAAGTATTTCTGCATCAGACACTGTGATCAGGAACAGAAAACGCTTCTGAGCCTGAGCCTCATTGGAAAACATATTCACAGTTCCTTCTGAATTAAACAATCATTAGGAGCAAAAAAGTGTTGCATGGACTAATATCTTTCCTGTGTCAGGAAGCCCAGGCCCTGAAATTGTCTCTGAGAAGTGGAAATGAATGAATCACAGAATCACAGAATGGTAGGGGTCGGAAGGGACCTCTGAAGATCATCTAGTCCAATTCTTCTGCTAGAGCAGAATCCTAGAATAGACCACATAGGAATATGTCCAAACAGGTTTTAAATGTCTCCAGAGACAGAGACTCCACCACCTCTCTGGGCAGCCTGTGTCAGTGCTCTGCCACCGTCACAGTAAAGAAGTGCTTCCTTATGTTAAGACTGAACCTCCTGTGTTCCAGTTTGTGCCCAGAATTCTGAACATTTTTTCGAAGCCTCACTAAAGATACTTGAAGAGCCCATCAAGTCTATGTCTTTCCAATTTAGAGACAAGGATGTCATACAAGATGGTGTCAAATGCTTGGCACAAGTCCAGGTAGAACAGATCAGTTGTTCTTCCCCTATCTACCAATGCTGTAACCCTGTCATAGAAGGCCACCAGATTTGTCAGGCATGATCTGCCTTTATTAAAGCCATGTTAGCTGTCACCAATCGCCTCGTTATTTCCTATGTGCCCTAGCATAGTTTCCAGAAGGGTCTGCTCCATGATTTTGCTGGGCACAGAGGTGAGACTGACTGGCCTGTAGTTCCCTGTGTCTTCGTTTTTCCTCTTTTTAAAAGTGGGGGTTATGTATCTCCTTTTTGAGTTAGTGGAAACTTCTCTGGACCGGCCATGACTTCTCAAACATGATGGATAGTGGCCTAGCAGAGGCATTTGTCAGTTCCCGCAGGACCTCTGGATGAATCTCATCAGGCCCATGGACTTGTACACCTTCAGGTTCCTTAGATGGTGTTGAACCTTATCTTCTTCTACAGTGTGTGGTCCTTCATACTCCCCATACCTGACTTTAATGTTCCCCAAAGAACAAATGTACTGCCATTTCAAACCTGTTAGTAGGTGCTTTCAGTGCAGCTCCAGAGTGCTGGGAGACAGAAGCCTGATTACACATAGCCTCTTTCCCCAGCTAAAACAGCCTTGTGACTCCAGAGAAGATCCCATAGTGGTCAGAAGCATGAAAGGGGGACCAATGGCTAGGACCAAGTCCTATCTCTGTAACTGAATATGTCTTAAAGATTTATGTATTTTTGATTCCTGAGAACCACCAACTTTCCTGGAACCAGAGTTTAACATAAGGCTACAGAAATCTGCAACAACAGTTGTGTTAATAAATTGTTTTAAATCTCGACACATGTATAGATTTACTTTCTACTAAATAGTTGAACAGGTTTCCATGGGCTAATCTATAATTTAGCTTACAGGGGTGTCATGTCATATAATGTATTATATATTCCACACCTAACCCTAAGAGGTAAATCCGAATCATAATTTTCCAAGGAATCCATAGATAACGTCCATATCTTTTTTTTTTTTTTTCATCCTCAGAAATGCCTAGTTTTGGCCAGTGAGATTGATTTGTAGACACATTAAAACAAAAGGCCAACACATATCTGCATTTATCTGAGTGTTGAACTAGAAGTCCCTCTATAATATGTCCTAGATCACTGATACTTCTAGTTCTTGATAGCTCAAGAAGGCATAGCTTAATTCTCTCTGGTGGAGTTACATTCTTTTATTCGAACAGTGAATTTGGTCCGCCAACTGCAAGATCAGCTGCAACGTATCAATATCCTATACCTAAAATATTTGTTTGATGGATGTTTATGCCGGGAAACACTAAATTAAGAAGGTCTATATGATTAATCTTTAGATCATTTTATCAAATGAGGCAAATCCTCAATCATTTTATTTAAAAATAAATAAACATTGAGTATCCTTCTTTTTGTAAAGACATTCTTTTTCAGTGAGATTTGCTCAGTGTGAATCATTAAATACTAGGATGAATTTCTAGAGCCTACCACATTTTCAAAATAGGTAATCCTAGTAGAAACAGCTATTCAAATATGTAAATCCATAAATTCATTGTCACAGAATCCTAGAATCACAGAATGTTAGGGATTGGAAGGAACCTCAAAGGATCATCTAGTCCAATCCCAGAGCAGGAATACCTAGATCAGGTCACACAGGAAGGCATCCAGGCGGGTTTTGAATGTCTCCAGAGAAGGAGACTCCATAACCTCTCTCGGCAGCCTGTTCCAGTGCTCTGTTACCCTCACTGGGAAGAAGTTCTTCCTCATATTTATGGGGAACCTCCTAAGTTTCAGCTTGCATGCATTGTCCCTTGTCCTATCATTGGATGTCACTGAGAAGAGTCAGGATTCATCCTCATGACACTCACCCTTTACATATTTATAAACATTAATGAGGTCACCCCTCAGTCTCCTCTTCTCCAAGAGACCCAGCTCCCTCAGCCTTTCCTCATAAGGGAGATGTTCCACTCCCTTCATCATCTTTGTGGCTCTGCGCTGGACTCTCTCAAGCAGTTCTCTGTCCTTCTTGAGCTGGGGGTCCCAGAACTGGACACAATATTCCAGATGCAGCCTCAGCAGGGCAGAGTAGAGGGGGAGGAGAACCTCTTTCGACCTCCTAACCACACCGCTTCTAAGACACCCCAGGATGCCACTGGCCTTGGCCACAAGGGCACATTGCTGGTTCAAGGTCATCCTGCTGTCCACCAGGACGCCCAGGACCCTTTCCCCTACGCTGCTCTCCAGCAGGTCAGCCCCCAATTTATACTGGCACATGGTGTTGTTCTTCCCTAGATGCAAGACTCTACACTTGCCCTTGTTGAATTTCATTAAATTTCTCCCCGCCCAACTCTCCAGCCTGTCTAGGTCTCTCAGAATGGCAGCACAGCCTTCTGGTGTGTCAGTCACTCCTCCCAGTTTTGTGTCATCAGCAAACTTGCTGACAGAGTACTCTATTCCCTCATCCAAATCACTGATGAATATATCGAATAGCACTGGTCCCAGTACCGACCCCTGAGGGACTCCGCTAGATACAGGCCTCCAACTAGACCCTGTCCCATTGACCACAGCTCTCTGGCTTCTTTCCTTCAGCCAGTTCACAATGTGCCTCACTATCCAATTCTGACCACACTTCCTCAGTTTGGCTGCGAGGGTGCTATGGGAGACGGTCAAATGCTTTACTGAAATCAAGAGAGGCCACATCCACTGCTTTACCATCATCTATCCACTGGGTTATGTCCTCATAAAAGGCCATCAGGTTGGTCAAGCATGACTTCTCCTTGGTGAAGCCATGTCGACTGCCCCTAATGACCCTCTTAACCGTGATATGCCTAGAGACCATATAATTTTATGTAAAATGCACATATAGTTTTGATCACTTTCCATTTATCATTAGTTGTTGGGTTTTCTGCTTTCTGTTTGAAATCTGGTAAAATCATACGAATCCCTGAGATGTTCAGTCTTCACACAGAAAGTTTTTTCCCAGATAAGGGTTGGGAATGTGAATCTAATATATTCCACAAGCTCAGAAATCACAAATATAAAAAAAAAAAAGGGAAATTAAACCCAAACCAGTTCCCCATGGCTGTCCATGACAGAAACTATGTGTAAGAATGAAGTTGTAGTAAAAGTGAATATTTCTCAGAAGAGGCAACATTTAGAATCTATTACTTCAGGCATCTATGTAATTACATGAAATCAATGATTCTTTTGCACATTTTTCAACATTAAACTTTTTAATAGACCTCTTCGAAACTTGCTCGCAGGTTATCAGGTGAGAAAAGAATCTGATAAACCAGCACAGCAGAAACACTTATAAGTCTTTCCCATAGAAAAAACATTTTGACCAGTGACAGTACTCTGACATAATTTTACAGAATCATTCAGAAGTTTGCAAAGACTGGCAGCTTTTCAGTGGTGAGGATAAGTATTATTATGAATAGGATGGTAAGTATGGCTGTTTGTCCACTACTTTCCCCCCACCCCCTCAAGTGTATTCTGTCTCAATTGTGTTACACATAGTTTTATAAAAATACTTTATAAAATCTAATGGAGCATGATAAACTTGCTAGAGGATTTCCAAAACCAATATATATTGCAAGGATACAATTTTCTATAAAATTTGGTATAGTGTTTTAACAGTTCCGTAGAAAGTTGTCATTCTTTGCTGCATTATGCTACATCTCAGCATATCTTTTATACAATGCTACTCTTGTCCTTCTTTTAAATCCTGTTGTGCCAGAACGAAATAAAAGAAGATTACATTTATATGTCATCTTCCATCTGGAAAAGTCAAAAATCATGTTAGACACTACCTACCACCATGAAATGTAACCGTATCTGGTGTGAAGGGTGTGGAGGCTCACCTTACATGAAAATGTACAGAAAAATACTCTCTACATCTCAATGCATGAGGCAGCCTTAGGTAAAGAAGATTATGTTAGCACTGCATTTGGTAAGATGTCCTTCAGGATTCATGAAAGCTAAAATAAGTAAGAATGAGTTAGAAAAACACCTTTCAGGAATTATTTGGGTGTAATAGATTCTGCCCTAAGGTAGGACACGCAGTAGATGACCTGATGTAATTTCTTGCTGTTTCAGTTTTATGTGTTAACCGAATATGGAACCAGTAGCTGAGTTTGCAAAATATTATGGCCAGACTTGATTTAGAATGAAAAGAGAAGTATTATTTACTACGTCTTTACTACTGTTTATTTTTTGAGCAGGCTGGAAGTGACTTTCCACATGTGTTCTGGTACAGTCTGACCTGGCTTTCATCCCCATATAGGAACCAGTCAGGCCATGCTTACATCAGTATTTTACTTGTCATCAAAAGTGAACTTTTGAAATGAATATTTTCATCATTGTCAGGTATCAGGCTTAATTTAGTGTCACTCAGAGCACATGGATGAAATTTCTTTAGTGGAAAAAAAAAAAGAACCATAATATGCAAACCCAATATGTATTGATCTTAAATAACAGTACTTCAATCAACAGGATAAAATTGGCCCTGGTCTGATGTAATTGCCCATAATGCATATGGTGTGGCCGTATGGCCACTCACATTAACTGTTTTTCCTTGTAGATACACTCTCATTACATCACACTAATTTTAATGCAGATTTAGCTTCTGAAAAGTTTCTGTAATGGCCTTTTGATGCCAGGACGATGGAGCTGAAATACAAGAGATCCTAAGACAGGATAACAGGTCTGTTCTTCTGGACTGGAAATAAGTGCAATTCAGTGATCAAGGACCTCAGAAGAAGCAGAAAGTGACTACGTAAATTGCATTTATTTCTTTAGCCTTGCCAGAAGCTGATTTGCAAGATATTTGTATTTCATTCTCTTAATAAATGTTAAAGAAAACGTGCCTCATTATTAATTATGTAACCTCCTAGTCAGAGCTCAAATTAATTGTACTCCTTTTAGAATAAGGATATAGTAATTACAGAAATTTGGAATTAACGCTATATATTTCTGCAAAGCATTTTAATTAGGCATGTTGTATAGCTTTTAAAACAACACAAAATAGATATTGCTCTGCTGCAGTATTTTTTTTTAAGCTTGCAGAATCCTAAAAAGTCACTGTTTTGTTATAACTGGATCAGTGGTTTAAAATTATCATTTAATTTTCCTTTTTTAAAATTATGATTATTATTTTGTCTAGCATTAGTCTCACAAATAACATGATGAACTAGCTGTTCACTGGTATTGAATAAATGATAGAGATGATCCATTTTGTGACTTCATCTATATCAGTGGTTATCTGTGGTTATATCTTGGTCACAAATTATTAAGCTGTGTTAAATAATTGCCTGCTGTGAATTTAAGTAAGGTTTCCCTTCCCCTTCCTCTTCCCTTCCCTCCCCTTCCCTCCCCTCCCCTTCTCTCCCCTACTCTCCCTTCCCCTCCCCTCCCCTCCCCTCTGTTCTGTTCTCCTCTCTTCTTTTTATGGCAGTTTCATTTTTTTTTTTTTATTTTCCCAGCAGTAGGCCAGGATTTCCTTGTGTTATAAGCTGTACAAGCACAGTACTAAGATGTTACAATCTGAGTACTAATTAAGCTGTTAGTTCAAAGTTTCCTTGTCCTTATTGGTTTTCCAAAGCTGGTCTACAGGAAGAAAAAAAAAAAAAAAAAAGGAAGAGAGAGAGAGGCATTGGTTGTATCTTTTCTATTCTAGGATCCAAACATTAATGTTCAGAACATGTAAGATAGTTTCAGGCTAACACTTCCAGAGGGGTTTAAGCTATCAACTAAGGAAAAACATGGACCAAGACTAGGAAAAATAACTTAAATATTACCAGCAGGAACATTTACCTGAGTCACAAAAAGTTGTATGGCTCACCAGTTCCCAATTTTACGCAGTGTCTTTGTTAGAAACGCCTTCTCTTCCTCTGAGTTTAATTGCTCCTAGCAATGGCTGGTAGAGGATCTTTGATATTTTAGCCAGGCTTTTCTATCATACTTTTGGGATCCCCTCCTGACATTGTCTTTCAGTCTCAATCCAAGGTGCACAAAGTATCAATTCATATGAGTTCTGGCCAACTCTGGCATATTATTTTACATCTTGTCGTCAAGGAAATATTGAAATTCTACCCCAAAGAGTGACACACATTTGCCAGATATTTTTCTAAGAAAATCAAACTGAGAATGTAAACAAAACTTCTCACATTGATTCTTTCCTTGCCATCCCTTATAAACTACTGTATTTTTAAAAGAACTTGTAAATCTGAAAACAAACAAAAAATACAAGCTTCTCAAAATATATAAGTATAGACTACTCCTAATATTTTCCAGGATGTTCAGGATTCATATTACAGTGTGCAGAAAAGAAGGAAAAAAAAATTGAAATTTTATTCTATTAGGACTTGTATTTAAAGTTTGCGCTTTTGAACTTTCACAACTAGAACCAACTGCTTATATGAAACACTAGCTACCTGCATTTTTATTTAGCCTTGTGGCAATAAATATGGGCTTATTCTGTCTTATGTTACTTGTCTAAAAAGTAGTTTCATGCCCTAAACCAGTTTACTAACTTCTCTTTATAGGCAGTGAATAAAAAAGAATAATTCATTATAAAATCTAAAATTATTAAAGTTGGAAATTAGTGTTATACTAAAATTAAATCTTTCCCTAGTTCTTAGCTGTTAATATTTAGTCTGAAGAAGGAGAGCAGAGAGATGCACAGTACAATCCACAGGTCTCGACAGATGAAATCTTTATCCCTAATGTGAAGACTCCTACTAATATACTATAGTTATTGTAGTAAAAGAAGAGCTCCATGTCAGAATTCTGGGCCAGAATAAGTGATAAATAATGTGGATACACAAAGTGAAAAAATGGATTCTGTCCCAGGGAATTAAAAAAAAACATCAACAGACATCCATTTAGACATTAAACAGAAAGCTGAAGTTGACTTTGATTGACAGAAGTAGTGTATGTATATGATAGACGGATAACACCTTTGTAAGGATCAGATAGATACAATACAACTAGATGTAGGACCAAGAGGTACAGATAGACAACTAATTAAAATGGATGGACAACCAGATAGTTAAGAACAAGGATGCGAAAAACAGACAGGCAGTTAGAATGGACTTGATTATAACACTTCTTATTACCAGTTTGTCATTATCAGAAAAGTAGTACCTCTTCTTTAAAGAAAGAATAGCTATTCCTTTTTTATTGTCTATAGTTCATCTAGATTATCTGTTTAGAGAAACCTGGGATCATACATTCGTTCTCAGCTCTCATAAAATGTAACTGTTTTCACAATGACTTCAAAGGTGAATTTAGCCCAGTTATGCATTGTTCAAAATAAGAAGTTTCTGGTTTTGGTGAGCATGACACCAGAGGAGCCAAAGTGATGATAATGGGGAAGGACGAAAAAGGTAGCACACTGTGAAACCCCTATTAGAAGTTGTTCAATTAAGTATTCATTTCACAGTTATGTTTTTTTCTTTTAAATAAATCTGAGCTGTCTTTACATCTCTAAGCTCAACAGTTTTCTGCATTAGCTTGATATGCATATCAAAATATGCACTATTTCTTAAATTGGTAGATAGGGCAGGTTTCCCACTAACATTTATGCATTTAAGTTTCATAGTCATGTGCTTAGAATACATTTCTCCTTCAAAGATTTGTACGGCTTTCAGCTTGTAATTTATTGCTGGGTATATTAGGTACACTGAGTCCTTCTGATTCACAGCTTTCTAATCGGCTATTTAGAGTTTACACCAAGCAGAAAATCAATGTATTCAATATGTAGTAGCTCTCTCGTTAACTCTAGTCATTTGCTTAAAGAGTAATGTTGAGCTGATAATTGAAATATGGTCTAAACCATGCATTTTAATTTAAAATAAAAAAATCCTTGAAATATTATTAATTTAATCTTTTTTTTCTCTCTTCTCTCTCCACCTCTAAAGGGCATATTTATTTCAGTCCGTGCTTTGGGATACTGAATCCATGGCTGACTAGAATTTCAGAATAATAGCATCTTTTATTTCATGCCGCATCCTACAGAAATCTTGAAACAATTTATAAACATTCTGTTGAAAAGCTGCCACTTCTGGGGTCTGAAATACAGCATTTAGCAGCATTCAGGAATATCTTATGGTATTTCAGAACAGGATATAAAGACTATTTGAACCAATGGAAGAGTAGAAGTGGGATTTATATAAGGCTGATTGCACAGAAATTTGGCTAAGACTCCAAGGTGTTACGAGTGTTTCATTTCTTTGTTTGGTTGAGAGTTTTTAAATTATTTTTAAAATTATAATAATATATATTTATTATTATTTTTTATTATTGCAACAAATCAGAAGTTCAATTTATTTTGTTCTGACTTGCTGCCTAAAATTACTCTTACAAGCACTTCATTTTAAGTGCCAAACCCAGGGACTTAGGAGCCTAACTAAAAGCTAGAAGTCTAGCTACCGAGATCCACATTTGAAAATAATATTTATACTTAGGTAGAAAATAAAAGGAAGCTAGATAGGCATAAGTATATGTATAGGTATAGGTATAGGTACGTGTTCCACTGTATTTTTATTTTTGTTATCTAGCAACAATTTGCACTTATCTCTGAGAGTACATGTGACATTACAGTTTGATTGTACGGTGGTTGCTACATTAACTGGAACAGTTACATCACTGCCAGTTCCACTGTAATTCTCTGTTACAAACTGCTTCAAGGGAGCTGGAATATAACTGCTCAGAAAAAAAAAAAAAAAGAAAAAAGCATATATCTTTATTTTTTAATTTATTATGTTTTCTTATTTGAAAATCTTTTTGGGGAAAATTAATATTTTAAACTTGATCAAGTTTCAAAAGGTTGACTGCACATTTTAAAATTTATTTTCTGTTTATTTCATGAATTTGTATTTATTTTATGGGAAGAAAAGGTTATAAACATTCTTATAAACAAAAATAATCTGAAAAAAGTACAGAGTTTTGCTCATAAATGTTAGATTTTTTTTTTTTTTCTCAAGGGGTATCCCCTTCCGTCCTCCCAGTATATTTCTAACTGCAAAGGAAATGTGTTAGTGTTTCCCAGTTAGCTGCTACCTTAAGCCTCTGCTTCGATATTACCTATGTTTGAGGATTAGTTCTGATCAATATTTCATGTTCTATAAATACTCACTATTTTTAGATTTATTTGGTCAGTTTTCTGGTCTGTTATTTTCCTTCCTTTTACCTTCTTTTTCTCAGTGAAATCACATTCATCTTACAGTCATATTGCCAGTGAAAGCCTGCTTGACTGCCTCCTCTTCTGTTCCCTCTGTCTCCCAGACTCACAGCCTTTTACCTTCTCTTCTTGCACAGAGCATCCTGAACTCCACAAACTAAGCTTTCCCCCTTGCCGCTGAGGTCCTGACACTCAATCTGCATAGCTCTTATCTGTCCTGCACAGAAGGAGGGAGGGAGAGATGTGAAAGACTATTTGTTGCAGTTCAAAGTCAGGTTTCTTTTATGTTCTGTTTCTCTTTTCTCCCCCCTTCCTTTTATTTATTTTATTTTTTTTTCATTCTCCTCCCCCCACCTCAAGATAAATAGAGGTAGAAAGGACAAGTGGTTTTGATTAACATTTAAAATGTTGTCAATTTTTAATGAAAGTGTAACCTCCAACCATCAACTTTGCTCAAACTGGAGACAAGGTTGCAAAATTAATGCTAATATCTTTGGCAGGCTTTGGCTGAATTGCCCTTCTGTGAACTTCCCTTGCTGTTAATTTGTTATGTCAGCCCATATTAGTAGCTTTCCGAAGCCTGAGCTGGTGAGAGTATCAGCCTTAAGGAACCAGGGTACATGAGTTTGCTGTTACTGATATTATTATTTAGCTGCACACAATGCTTTGAGGCCTGGGTACTTGAGCACTGTGCATTCAGCAGACCTAAATCTTACCAGATGGTGTTTCCCCAGAGGGACTTATCATTTGAGTGTTAAATGAGAGACAAGAAGTGAGGATGGAAAAGGCAGGAGGTGGAGAAGTAGCAGGTGAGATACTTCGACGTGACGTGAGTTAGTTACATAAAGAAGAGGCTACCCTCTCTAAAGCACATGCAACTACCTGCGTTAAGTGCTTTAGAAGTATTTATAACAAGCAATTGCTGAGTAGAGTGAAGGAAGAATTTGAAAGAAACGATGACATGGCTTTGTAGGTATTCATGAAGATATTCCCTATGCACAGAGGGAGGAAATTGTAAATATGGTGTAGGAAAATTCGAGCAGCAGAGCAGCAAAAGCTGAAAATGCTGGCACTGCGCTGAATATTCCATTATAGTTGGAATATTCATTTTGTTATTCAGCTCCATGTGAAAAATCACAGGGTAAATTGCCTTTTTTTCTGACTGAATCACCTTTATATTTGCCAGGAGTCTTTCTAATATTTGAAATAGTCATGCAGTTTCACAGAAACTTCTATTTAAAACATATCAAACACAAATAATTTGCTATGTACCACAAAATACACCTTTCCTTTACTCATGAAACCGTATCAGTTGGCTATGCAGGTCATTTAATAGCAAGTCAGGGAAGCAGGATCATATTAGCATATTGTTCTATTAAAAAGATATGAATGGGACTTCAGCTTTCTTGAAGCTTATTCTGAACATGAAAATCAGCAACTTAAATTCCACCTGACTGTGCAATTCATCACAGAGGTATCATTATCACCTCTGTGATATGTCTGAGTGTGTGTGTGTGTACGTGTATGCATGCATATGCATTTATACACAATGCATTGTTTCTGTGAATAAGTTGCCATGGCATGAGTGAAATGCAGTCAGGGGTGGCATGCAATATAGTGACTGCTTAACAAGGCAGATTGTTGCTGTTAGAAGGAGCGGAGAATAATTCTGTATCAAACTGAAAGATGAAAGGCCCAATCCTGCGATCAGAAAGGCCCTTGAAGACACTATCTAGGACTCTGTTTCTTTTTCATTGCCAAAAATGTTGCACATACCTGAGTTGAAAGCTCAGATCACTGCAATAAAGATCAGATATCAAATGAAGTTAAGGAAATGGACCCAGATGAATACATATGCTGCAATATTCTCTATGCAGTTTTTAAAGGACAGAGCTACTTATACTACCCAGTGTATAGCTTGTGCACATATGCACTTGCACCCTGCTTATGGATGCCTATGTACCTTCCTAGATGAAGCATGAATACATGCCAGGCTTCCACATATTCAAGACAAAAAAAAAAAATAAAAATTAAAAATAAAGGTCATGATTTTTGATCATGTCCATATTTAAGGTTACTCTAAGCACTCTGCAAATAACAAGGCACTTTAATACCCTGCTTGCACTTTAGTCTCATTTAATATAAAAACCTATGAAAGATTATTCCTGAAGTCATTATCTTTAACTGTTGAGAGCATAGATCATGTCTAACTGACTGAAGTGCCATGAGAACTCTCAGTGGGATACTGCTCAAGATCTGATATATGTCTTTCGGTCTCCATTGGAGTTAAATGACATGCAGAAGAGCAATGATAACTTTGAAGAATGAAATGTGTTCTACATGGAGCCAGGTTCATGAGCCTACGGCAAGTTTAGGATGACTGAATAATAGCATGTAAAACACTCCTGATTTCCAAATGGTTTTAATGAAATATTATGGGTGACTTGCTGTACTTATTAATCCTGTTTGCTTTGTAGATTGACTTCAGGGGTGGGAGTGAACTGTTTCCTTGTGCTTTGTTTTGACTGTTAAAGGTTACTCAACTTTTCTTGGTCCTGTTCAAGTGGAAATGCCTTGAGGCAGCTGACACTTAGGAGTCCACTCAAATCTGTCTAAAGGGGCTGAAGTCTGGAGAGTAGAAATTGTACGAGCAATAGAAGAGAATTCATATTTTAATGCTAGAACTTAGAAATTCAGTAAGTTTGAGAGCAAGCATGCAAAGGAAAGGATACTCAGGAATGTGAAAGGGAGCTCTATCATAAGAGAGATTAACTGCATAATTGGAACTCTGGGAAAGCTTATACGGTGTAGAGAAAGAACTGTGGTGTAAAGTATACAATACTGGTCACCTGGGTCAGGGAGGAGAACTGGTATCACTTGCAAGATCACTTTATGGACTACCTATGTCATTTGCTGTGGCAAAGGAAAGGAAACCTTCATAGTTGTTTATCTGCAAGAGAAAAATCTCAGCACAAGAGATCCCACCACAGCCACTCAGAGGGTGTCTGCCAAGGACAGTTTCCTGAGGCTCTTTGAAAGGATTGAAACAAACCAAAATGAAATTGAGTGAATCCCTGTATTATTTCCAGGTTTGTGAGGGAATGATTTTTTTGACCTTTGACTTCATTTGTAAGAACTGCAAAAGTACCGAAAACCCCAAGTTCTGAATTCTGTGTTTTACTCTCCATAGAGTTCCTGCATAACATAAACATGACACTACCCTTATCAGTTTGATCATCCCCAAAATACTTATAATGATACTCAGCTTCTGTGAGAGTCTTGTGAATCGAAACCTGGAAAGGGCTTTGAGATCTCAGAATGTACTATGTTTTCTCAATCCAACATGTCATCATCCAATTTCAGCTATTTTCTGTCTTTTACGCTCTTTTACCAGAATATTTCTAAATTCTGTGGGTTGTGGTTTTTTTTTTAAAAAAATGGACATATGCCAGTCATTTATATCTCCCCTCCTAAGTCTTGATTAAAGATTTTCAAATTATTTGATGAACATAATATTCTCTGAAGATATAGCTCTGTTTTTCTGAAATGAAGTATGCATAAAATGATCCTCACTGTTGTAAACTATTGTATCTAACTACCTGATGTATGCATCAGATGGTCAAACTTGGACTTTTTGGAAGAGAAAACAACGGTTGCCAGTGCCTTCGCCCTCTGCTTTTTCACGTCTTGTAGTTACGATGTATGAATAGTCAAAGGTCGGATTATTCCCCATATGATTATATGTCTATGGATGTCAGCTGAAGGATTTTCTTTCCTTCCTATCTTTCCTTCTTTCTTTCCTTCCTTCTTTCCTTTCCTTCTTTCCTTCTTTCCTTCTTTCCTTCTTTCCTTCTTTCCTTCTTTCCTTCTTTCCTTCTTTCCTTCCTTCCTTCCTTCCTTCCTTCCTTCCTTCCTTCCTTCCTTCCTTCCTTCCTTCCTTCCTTCCTTCCTTCCTTCCTTCCTTCCTTCCTTCCTTCCTTCCTTCCTTCCTTCCTTCCTTCCCTCCTTCTACTAAGAAATTATGAGTGAGATAAGATTCCATAATTATAACTTTTTTTCCTATTCCCAAAAGCCCATGAATCATGAAACTATAAGAATTCAAATTAAACAAAAAAATAATACTGAATTATTTGTTTTCAAAAAATCTCTTTGATAGAAACAATTAGGAAGTGTATATAACAAAGTCACATAAATCTGCCTGAATTCAGAAATTAGCCGTCCATTAATTTAGTATTTGAAAATTAAATCAAAATCAAATTCCTGTGACTTATTTGTTGAGGATTTCAGCTTAATTTCAAAAAGTCTTGAAGGTCTCAGAGTGTCTAATCCTTTTCACAGCTGCATTAATGAAGCACTTTTTTACTCTCTATAAATCTCACACCCTTTCTACTCATTCAAGTAGAATATGGAATACTTAGGAATATGCAGGAAGAATCTGAAAGCATTAATAACTGGGGAAAATAAATCTTACTGTTTCCATTAGTTTTTATTTGCAACAGATTCTGGTGGATAGATGAGATCTTGAGACATAAAGATCAAATTCTCTTCTCAGCTTCTCTAGAATTACAAATTTGCTATTTGAGACATAGGATTAGGAACACAGAATCCCGGGGCACATTCCCCACTTAGTTATTTTCTTGCTGTGCATAGTCTAAGAAATCACTTAATCTCTGTATACCTCATTTTTGCCATCTGTAATTATTATTATTAAGCAGGTATTAAAAATGCCCAGCATTTCTGATCCTGGTAAGAGTCCTGTTGTCTTAGGTAGTGTACAAAGATTTGATAAGTGACACTTCTTGAGTTTACTGGTTAGGAAATATGCCAAAGCAACGCCTAGGGGAGGGATGCTGTAATGCTTTTAAGCTGTTCCAAGATCTGTGAATACATCAAGTTCTCTATAGATACAAAGCATTAATATGCATTCCAGAATGTATGCGCATAACCATAGATCCAGCATATCATATTGTTCATAAGACATACACACATAACATATACACACACTTCATCCTCCCCATATTTTCTGAATGAATTTCTCCAATTGCATATAAATTTTACCCTTGTTCTGTAATGATATGACAGTAAATGAATTATCATAAATAAACCAGACACAGAGACTGGTGCATAAAGTTGTCCTAGCTTCATATGAGATCTGACCTTGGAACAAAGAATACTTTACATCCGTGATGATTCTATCTGCCGTTGATGAATCACAACTCCTGCTTATGTTTAATCACTGCTGACAGTAACAGCTGACAGCTAGTTAGGAAGAAAAAAGTCCACAGCAACTAAATTCTTTTCTATGGAAGAAAATAAAACTCTTTACATATGACTGGTTTTGCATATAGACAGAATGATCAGAAGCATATTTTGCAGATTTTTATACACTAAATCAATGCTATGCCTGCTTTTTCTCTTTAAATATATTTGCATTTATTTACTTGTTTTCAGTTGTCATTATGATTTCAGTACAGGCTTTGGAGATTTTTTGGTTAACTATGCCATCATTTTTGCTCAAGTCAATGAGTTGAATTTATTTGTAAAATTTAATGACAGAATGCTATTTTTCTTTTGTAGTTGGAGAAAATGGGAAATTTGTACTGGAAGTTGTTAATATCAAAGCCTATTATGTATTTGATTTCTTTTATCATTTTGTTCTTGCGCATCAATTTGCCCCCATTATCGGCCCATGGAAATCAGTGGGACAAAAGGACTGTAAACCTTATTTTCCATTAGCAATAACTATGACAATTGGTTCTGTATTATGAGATTGCATCTCAGTTGGAGAATTAGATTTCTTGTGCCCAGACTTCATGTGTGTTTATGCGATGAGGGTAATTATTAACTTTCTGGCCTCAGTATTTACAATGTAGAAAAATCACGCAGGATTTTTCATCACAAAAGGGTTTAAGAAAAAAGCAAAGGAAGGTGTGTGTTTAACTTTGCTATTTTCTGTTTAGTAGTGAAATGATAGAATTTTGTGTGTCTTGCAGAATGTGGGGCTGAACAATGAAACCAATGTGTGGTCAAGCTGCTTAACACTGCTGGGAATCAAAGAATGGCTGTTTACCTGAAATTTATTCTGATTTGGAAAACAGACTACAACTTTCCAAAAATCACATTGTATAAAAGAAAGTCGGACAAACAAACTATTCTGTCAGTTCCTTGGACTTTTTCAGAGAATCACAGAATAGCCTTGGTTGGAAGAGACCTCTAAGATCATCAAGTCCAATCATTAACCTAGCACTGCCAATTCACCACTAAACTATGGCGCTCAGAACCTCATTTACACATCTCTTAAATATCTCTAGTGATGGGGACTCCACCACTTCTCCGGGGAGCTTGTTCCAATGCTTGTTCCAACCCTTTCAGTGAAAAAAAACCAACAGCCTAATATCTAATCTAAACCTCTCTTGGCACATATTGAGTACATAACCCCTTGTCATATCACTAGTTACCTCGGAGAAGAGTCTGACCCGTGATTTTTTTTGGCATGTTCCTACAGTGCTTGCTAGGTTGGGTACATCTGTAGGGTCTTTGGAGCAGAACTGCCATACATACAACCAGATCAGTCTGGAAAGTGCTTGTAGTTTTCTACATGGGTGGCCATTCATTCATAAGTAACTTTTCTCCCTGCAGAGGAAATAATAACAAATGCCCCCCAGCTTCCCACTTTCCCCTCCCCACCAATATTCAGCAGTGGAAGTGTCTTTTAAAATAAACGGCAGGAGTGTGCAAGTAGTGAAGTATCCTAATTACGGATATATTTAGAAGACACATTGAAGCAGTAATACCGATTTCGTTCCTGTTCTTAGTCCTATGAAGCTGATTGGAGAAAAACCAAAAAAACCTCTTGACAATGGAAAAAAGGCCTAAAAATGAATTCCTAGTAGTGATTTAATAATTAACTCTAAAAGAAAAACATAGGAAGATTTTTGATTGTATTTCATAAACTGACAAATGAAAAAGATTATAACAAGAGATATCCCTTTAATAAATACAGTAAACTACATCAGTATTCTTAAAACTGTAAGCTGAATGAAAAAAAGGTTCAAATAAAACAAAATAATTTTTACATCAAGTTAAACCCTGGAAATAATTTGTTATTGTATCGTTCTATCCAGAGTCCTGATTTCTCCATCATTTGAAAATATCAAATTTTCAGCTGAACTTCCTTCTCAATGTGGTCTTAAAATAGGAACTAGTTGGTGAAATTCATTGTTTTCCCTTATGAAGATCAGGACAATTGCTTAAAATGACCTGCAATCTACTAACCCAGGAATAATTTCTTTTGCTCTGAATGTGTATATCAAGAGCAATTCTAGATTTTTTCTATGTTTATTGTGTCAATTTTATTGTCTTTCACATTTCTGTTAAAGTATAAATGAATAATATCACACAGAATC
Source organism: Podargus strigoides (assembly GCA_028020825.1). Lineage (NCBI taxonomy): Eukaryota > Metazoa > Chordata > Aves > Caprimulgiformes > Podargidae > Podargus > Podargus strigoides. Next base: position 26,659,674 of record CM051663.1, on the reverse strand, counting down.
AGTTTTGTCCAGTTTATTTCCACAATTTTTCTTGTTCTCTATGATACATATTTTCCGAATCTGGCGAGCTTTCATATTCAGAGGTACTAGGCAGGTATGCCATTAAGATGAAAGGCACTGAATTCATTCTTGTCCGTGATATGCTTTTCTTATCAGGAAATAAAAAAAAGTCATACCTTGTTACACGGTAGCTGTGTAATACAAATACCATGGATATATGTGCATGTGTGTTTATGTACTCTAGGAGCATATATTTGTGATATTAATAGTTTTCATGTTCTTTTCTAGTACAAGTAATCCTAAAAAATTATGATTCTTCTTTGATGTTAGATGTGGACTACATATTTGCAGCTGTTTCTGAGAAGTCTAGATGGGTCTGACCACTGGAAAAAGTATGTGACCTAATTGTGTATTTAGTGAGAAGAAGAATTTTATACACAAGCCAATAAACATTGCCCATTATACTTCCTAAGTGAAATGTAAAGTGCATATGGTTGCTAAGAAAAAGAAAAATGTCAAAATAGGATCATTTTTTTTTCAATTAATTATTAGTACTTACCTCCATCTTCTGATACCTTTTGAGACAGATTAGTGAATAACTTTATACAGAGCAGTCTTGGTACATCTGAACATTGGCATATATAATGGTTGGACCACTGGCCTCTGATGAGGGTGAAGAATACCTCATAATGAGCGCAACATCACTGAAGAGAATTGGATTTGTTGTGTGTTTGCACACAGGTCAGTGATAGGAAACAGACTCAAACATAAATCTTCAGTAATTTCATATTTCTAACTATTCAAAATGGAAAGAAGAGAGGCAAAGAAGGGAGGGAGGGAGGGAGGGAGGGAGGGAGGGAGGGAGGGAGGGAGGGAGGAAGGAAGGAAGGAAGGAAGGAAGGAAGGAAGGAAGGAAGGAAGGAAGGAAGGAAGGAAGGAAGGAAGGAAGGAAGGAAGGAAGGAAGGAAGGAAGGAAGGAAGGAAGGAAGGAAGGAAGGAAGGAAGGAAGGAAGGAAGGAAGGAAGGAAGGGAGGAAGGGAGGGAGGGAGGGAGGGAGGGAGGGAGGGAGGGAGGAGGGAGGAAGGGAGGAAGGGAGGAAGGGAGGAAGGGAGGAAGGGAGGAAGGGAGGAAGGGAGGGAGGAAGGGAGGAAGGGAGGAAGGGAGGAAGGGAGGAAGGGAGGAAGGGAGGAAGGGAGGAAGGGAGGAAGGGAGGAAGGGAGGAAGGGAGGAAGGGAGGAAGGGAGGAAGGGAGGAAGGGAGGAAGGGAGGAAGGGAGGAAGGGAGGAAGGGAGGAAGGGAGGAAGGAAGGAAGGAAGGAAGGAAGGAAGGAAGGAAGGAAGGAAGGAAGGAAGGAAGGAAGGAAGGAAGGAAGGAAGGAAGGAAGGAAGGAAGGAAGGAAGGAAGGAAGGAAGGAAGGAAGGAAGGAAGGAAGGAAGGAAGGAAGGAAGGAAGGAAGGAAGGAAGGAAGGAAGGAAGGAAGGAAGGAAGGAAGGAAGGAAGGAAGGAAGGAAGGAAGGAAGGAAGAGAGAGAGAGAGAAAGAGAGAGAGAGGGGAAGAGAGGGGAAGAGAGAGAGGGGAAGAGAGAGAGGGGAAGAGAGAGAGGGGAAGAGAGGAAGAGAGAAAGAAAGAGAGAAAGAGAGAAAGAAAGGAAGAAAGGAAGAAAGAAAGGAAGAAAGGAAGAAAGGAAGAAAGGAAGAAAGGAAGAAAGGAAGAAAGGAAGAAAGGAAGAAAGGAAGAAAGAAAGAAAGAAAGAAAGAAAGAAAGAAAGAAAGAAAGAAAGAAAGAAAGAAAGAAAGAAAGAAAGAAAGAAAGAAAGAAAGAAAGAAAGAAAGAAAGAAAGAAAGAAAGAAAGAAAGAAAGAAAGAAAGAAAAGAAAAAGACACAGAAACAAAGCTTAATTTCTGTTCTTTAGTACATTATTTCTTGTAATTTCACCCAAAATGATATCCTGAAAAAATTATTCTTATTAATTTTTTCTTCATTTCTGCAGGGGGCATAAAAATAACTGATGAATGTGAGAATATAAACCGTATGGTTAGTGAGGCAGAGGTGATAATTAGAACATGCTGTACTATGCAGTAAACAAAGCTATTATGAACGATAGAGTTCTTTATAGAGTATTTAAAAGGGGAATGGAAATAATATACTTTCCCCCGGCTGGCTTAAAAGCTTTGTCTGTGACTCCCATGAAAAATAATAAAAAGAAAGAAGAAGGAGATTTAGAGTTAATCACTCAAAGAGTTTGTTTCTAGTTAAAGACAACTGCAAATATTATCAACACTTATTTGATTCCATACTAATTTATGTATAGCATATTTTTTTCTCATATAGTCATAGGTTTGGAGACGATAAATCATGTCACAACTGCAAATACAAAGCTGTAGAAGAAAAATACTATAGATTTATTTTCCTAGAATTATCTGCTTATCACTGTATGTGTTTTCAGTTTCCAGTGTCAGAGACTCATACTTTTTAAAGGCAAATAGAGTTTATTGAGTACAGGGGTAAATCCAACCTAGAATTTAATCCTAGAAAGATTTTAGGGCCACAAAATTCTTGTCCCCTGAGAGTGAAGACTAAATGGACATTTAATATTGAGGTTGCCATCATCCAAAATTGTCTCAAGGACAGCCATATTACAATACCTTCACATACTTTCACAGAATCACGGAATCATAGAATGGTTTGGGTTAGAAGGGACCTTAAGGATCATCTCGTTCCAACCCCCCTGCCATGGGCAGAGACACCTCCCACTAGATCAGGTTGCTCAAAGCCCCATTCAGCCTGGCTTTGAACCCTTCCAGGGAGGGGGCAGCCACAACTTCTCTGGGCAACCTCTTCCAGTGTCTCAGCACCCTCACAGTCAAGAATGTCTTCCTAAAATCTAGTCTAAATCTACCTTCTTTCACTTTGAAACGATTACCCCTTGACCTATCACTATGCGTCCTTGTCAAAAGTCCCTCTCTAGCTTTCTTGTAGGCCTCTTCAGGTACCAGAAGGTTGCTAACAGGTCTCCCTGGAGCCTTCTATTCTCCAGGCTGAGTAACCCCTATTTATTCAGCCTTTCCTCATAGGAGAGATTCTCCAGCCCCCTGGTCACCTTTGTGGCCTCCTCTGGATTCACTCCAACAGGTCCATGTCTTTTTTATGTTAGGGGCCCATTTTGATGCCTTTAAGAGTATGCAACTTCAAAAATACCTTCTATGAAATCCAAGAGCCCATTCTGGGACTAAAAGGATATCACATCAAAATGTGCTCCAAGACAAGTAGCCCTGGGGCTCTACATGATCTTGAAATACATCTTAGACTGAAAATTAGGCAAAAAAACCCAACCCACCCAAACAAAATGGTCATGTCCTAAATTGTATGTACATCTCTTATGTTTTTGAGGGCTGCTCCATTTTTTTTACTTCTTTTTAAAAGAAAAAATTTAAAAGTAAAAACATGACACAAGATGAATCAAGATGAGTCACCATGAGCTTAAGAGCCAAGTTGATCTTCCTGTTACTATAATAGAGACAAATGTTTTTTTGGACCAAACCCAGAGAATGAATGCACACACACCACTGTGCTACTCCAGTTCTTCAATGGAAAGCTTTGACCTTCTTGAGTCACTATTTTAGAAAGGAGACAATGTCAGTTTCTCAATACCTATACATGCTGAATTTGAGATTCTGGTGATATATGTGCCATCTTGTTGCTTCCTGCATAGGCAGTGGGTGCATGGATTTTGCATCCTATATTAAGTTGAAAATTCCTTTCTATGTTAGTAAGTGTAGTGTAGATGAGAGTAATAGTTTTAAAGGGCCTGAGAAAATCAGGCATATCATGGAAGAGGAACATATAATCCAATAGGCTGCATGAGGTAAAGAAGTTGGATTGACTGGAACCTGGATAAATTTCAAATCTGAGTTAGAAATGTACTCTTACTGAGAAATAGACATTAGCTGGAAAAAAAAAAGAGATGTAATCAGAAAAGGATGAAAAAATAAGTATATGTGAATTTTTTAAGGGATAAAACACCTCATCAGAGGAAGGTGGCAAATTATAAATAACTTGTTAAAGAAGAGTTAAAAAGAGAAACTGAAGGTTTAATTAGAATGATACAGAAACAGGTTATTCACATAACATATGTTGAACGTGAGACAGACAGTACATCCAAGATGTAATTTGTGCCCAGAGCCCATCAAAAATTGTTCATAGTATAAGCAGGTATTTCTATAAATCTGGCTAGACATGTGTTTAATGCATAGAATGGCAGAGTTAGTGTGACCAAAAGCAGCATAGGCGCTGTAGACAAAATTGTACAACACAAATACGTATTACAGATTGATTTTTTTTTCTGTCACTGTGTTGGGAAATATGTGTAGCCATGACAGCTACCAAAAAAAGAGACTGATTGCAGCCTCATGTACTTTTGTATTCGATTTAATGCAAGAAATCAAGACAATTCTTAAAAGATGGATGGAGTCTGGATCAGGAGAAGTACAAGCTTGCAGTCAGAAACTTGTAGTGTATCGGAACAGGAAATTTTTAAGGAAAATTTGACTCTAGTATTGGATTTTAAGTCCTCAGAAAATGTTAATGAGTCAAGGAGGATAAATAAAATATCAGGAAAGACAACATAATCTTACTGATGTCTTGCTGTAAATAAAACCCTATACAAGGAACGTTTCTCTCTCATGATTTTCAGGAAGCTTTGCTTTTGAAGAAAATGTTTAAAAAAGTAAACTAAAAGATGTTTCTACCCCTGTACTATATAATTAAACTGAGATCCTTGGGTTTTTTTACTACAAGTACATTACATCTGGTGTACAACCCAAAAGGATATTTCATTCTTAATTTCTTCACTTTTTTCCCATGAAATTCTTGTTTGTTATTTCCTTTAGCCTTTCTTGTCTCTCGGAGATTCTTCACCTCTCAGAGACTCTCTTTGCTCTTCCATTGTGTCTGTGAACTAAACAACCTTGCAAAAAACCACAACAGCTGTCAGATAAAAAGAACTCCCCTGAAGTTAAACCATATATTTCTGACCAAAAGTAGGCACTTGAAATAGAGACACAGATGAAACTTGTATTTCTGCAAGGGAAACACACTTTCTTTATGGCTACAGGTTACTTCCACTCTTCATTCAGGATTTAGATTCCTGATCCTCTCCTAAAAGTATGCTCTTCAGAAATGAAAGATGGATGAATTAAATACATGGTCTGCAGAGGAGCTCTATATTTTCATAGAGTCTAGATAAGGGGAACAAATGATGGAAGAGGACATGGCAGACTCAAACTTTCTTTCTTCCTGCTGCAAGGATTCAAGCAAATATCATTAAGAATAAGTAAGCCTAAATGTTAAGTATGTGGACTGCTTTGAGAAGGAAAGAACTCACTCAGAAGACTGGACTTCAAACACAGGAAGAAAAATACCTGGTTTCAGTCACCACTTCATGATCTTAGTCATTTTGTCTAAAGGCCATTTCATATGAAGTACTGGCAGTTACTGTATAAATGAGCTTCATGTCTTTAAAAGATCATTCCCATCAAATATTCAGCCCACAAAGTCCTAATAGAGTCTCAGGGTGTTCTTGAAACATACCCATAAGGCTGACCTCCAAGTCATATGCAGTAGGAAGTGTTGCTTTCTTTTATAACACAGCAACAGGAGGAGAAGTATGGTTCTGCCTCTTTGGCTTGGGGGCTTAAATTTATATATCCCCTTTCCTGGCAGATAATTCTAACTATCTTGCTACTGGTTATTCTTTGGTACATATGCTTTGACTTTCTTTCTTGAAGTTATTCTACTTTGCAAGATAAAATGAAATATTCATCAAGCCAGACAGAAAGAACGAATAAGCAAGATTCCTTTGTCTACTGGGTTGAGTAGTCATGTGGGAGAAGAACACATGGGTTCTGGTCCCTGTTCCAATAAATACTTAATACATACCAGTGTATAACTCTGGGAGCAAGTCCTTCACACAAGACAGGTAGAGACATGCCTGTTTTATGAATCTCAGGAGGATTTATGCATAAAATAGATATCTCATTCTGTCAAGACTGGAGTTCTTGGCATGCTGAGAGCAGAACTTGAGATACCAAGGGAACCTCTCTGTCAGAAATACTCCTGAGTTTGCAGCACAGCAGCTTTGAAAATCTGAGCTTTAAAAATGAGAATCTGAGATCTTAGTAAACTTAATGCTAAGTGTTGTTTTCGTCTTCTGTTATATTTATTAAATTTATTTTCTCAGAAGACATTTGAAGTTTGTGTTGGATTGAGGAGTTGAACTGCCAGCTATTGAGCAAAAACCTGGTAGAATACACAGCTGCCTTCCTGCTTCTTAAGTGTCCAAAGTATGTAACTGGTAGGAAGAACAATAACATTAATATGGCAAGCAATTTTCCCTGTTCTTCTGTGTAGGAAGAAATCTCCATTACAGTCTGAGATGGAACCTCTCCACGCAGCTGAATGTCCAGGGTTTTGAAGTTGCAGCTACAGCCATGTGCACGTGAGAGGATGGCCAATTGTCTCTCTGTTTGTGAGAGATATTTAATGATTTTGCTACCAAACATCACAGAAGGTCAGGAGGGAGATGGATGGTGGTAAACTAACAAGTAAAATTGGTTTAACAAAGCATCTGTGAGCAACTGCTTGATCAAAATGACAGACATCAGTCAGAATAATAACTTCAAATATGAGATTTTCAATTAGCGAGGGAACATAAATAAATGCGCCTGGAAAATAAGCATAAGGGATTTGGGAAGGCGACAGAACATACATAACAAAAGAAAGAGAGAGAGGCAGCAGGAAGAAAAACAGACTGATATACACAAAGAAATGTGCACAGAAGCAGACTTGCAAACAGATCTGCTGGGAGATAAACAGAAGTATTACAAATATTGTCCCTAGCTTGCACACAGGAAAGCCTTACTACAGTTTTGCAAAGGTCTTACACTGCACTTTGCATTGAAAGGTAAAATATAGTAATAGTAATAATAATTCTTCAAAGATTCTGCTATACATTCCCTCCCCTTTCAAAATTTTCTCTAGCACAAAACTGCTTGTAGGAAATGTTTATCAGAAGTGTAATCAAAGGGAGAAGCATATTCAGGATGAGTGCCTCTTTTGCTGTTTCCTTACCCCTGATGTTGTCATTTGCATCAATGGAAAATCAGTGTAAAATGCAGCCCAATCAGAATGACATTTTCTTTCCACTTTTCACAAGGTGATAGGCAATGAGGACTTGTTACAAATCTCAAACGAAAAAGATAAAGGCATGTCCTGGTTCCCCAGGCACAGACAGCCCCATGGGCCAGGCAGGCAGGCAGGTCATGAGTAGCCCTGAGTCAACTGAGAGTTCCCATCAAGGCAGCTGACTCACAGGTGTACCCCATACCACCTAGTCATGCTCATTATAAAAGGAGGGAGCTCAGTGAGGGTGCAGTTTTGCCTCCTCTCCCTGAGGCTCCTTGTTGGTGGTGGTCTGTTCTTGCAATCAGCATTGAGAACTAGACTGGGTAGAACCCTTTATGTTTTGTGTTATTTGTTGCTTTCTGTTTTGTCATTCTATTAAATCTGTCTGTACTTCAACTCAAGGGCCTTTTCCTTTTTTTCCCCAATTCTCCTTCCTGTCTGGGGAGGGAGTCTTGGGTGAAATACTAACTGCTACGGTTTAGCCCTGAGTGCTGGCTAACTGTAGACAAGGCAACACCCCCATCTCAGGAAAACATTGATCTGCAAGTTGTTGAAAGGTGCAGGATATGCCAGATAAGTATTATTTACCTATACATCTGATTCTTATATTCTCATCAGGTTGGATTGAATACTGACATAGACAAAATTTTGGTCTAACATGACATGGCCACTCTAATGTTTTTATAAACAACTCCAAACCAATGTGTGGGATTCAAGAATCTTGGTGAATAAGACATAAATTCTGCACTTGTCCTCCTGAAAACCTCTCTCCTGTGACCTTGTTTTGTTTGGCTTCGTGATAAATTTCCAAAAGCTGAGTGGAGCTTTGAAACGCACCAAAAAAAATCAGGGATGAGGATTAAAAAACAAGTGAAATTCAAAAGTCTGAAAAAGAATACAGGAGAAAAGTAGGTCCCAGTTCCTGTTAAAAAATCTGAAGGGCACAATTAGCTAGCCTCTTTGTTTGAATTAAGCCTTGCATTTTTCATACTGCTCTAACAGTAACATAATGAACATATCATTGTGGAGAGGTAGGTGGGAAGGAAAAGAGTCAGTATTATCTATGGTCAAGTTTTCAGAGAGATGTAAATTCTCTTTATCAAAGTGGTACTTATCTCAGGAATAGCAAGGCTGGAGTTTTGATTCACCATTCAGGTAAGCATACTGGTTATTACTGATGTCTTAAGACAAAGATAAATGAGATTTTTAACAGGCCAGGTGAAGAAGGAGCTCCTCTGTGTCCCATTCATGGTTTGGATATTCTTTAATTTGCAAAAGAAATTCTGAAAGAAGTAAATTTAGATCACACATGCTACTGGTGAACATACAGCCAAAATTTTATATCATAAGCATCACTGAATACCTCTGTATTAATTAAAAAGGGTGGAAAATTGAAATGTTTTATGATACTGACCATCTTGAAAGTGAAGTGGACTAGAAAGAGATGATGCAAATTGCCACAGCTGCTTCTTGCAGTTTCTTGTATGCCGTCTAAACACATGTTTTTGCAGAAGACATTCTGGAGATCATGGAATCACGGCATTGTCAGAGTTGGAAGGGACCTCCAGAGATCATCTAGTCCAACTCCCCTGATTCAAAGCAGGATCCCCTAGAGCACATCACTCAGGACTGCATCCAGGTGAGTCTTGAAAATCTCCAGAGAAGGAGACTCCACAACCTCGCTGGGCAGCCTGTGCCAGTGCTCTGGTACCCTCACCAAAAAGAAGTTCTTTCTCATATTTAAATGGAGTCTCCTATGTTCCAGCTTTTGTCCATTACTCCTCTTCCTGTCACTGGGAACCACTGAAAAGAGTCTGGCTCCATCCTCCCTCAACCCACCCTATCGGTATTTATAAACATTAATCAAAACACCCCTCAGCCTTCTCTTCTCCAGGCTGGAGTCCCAGCTCTCTCAGCCTTTCCTCACAGGGGAGGTGCTCCAATCCCCCACTCATCCTCGTTGCCCTCCTCTGGACTCTGTCTAGTAGTTCCCTGTCTCTATTTAACTGGGGAGCCCAGAACTGGAGACAATATTCCAGTTGTGGCCTCACCAGGGCAGAGTAGAGGGGGAGAATGACCTCCCTCAACCTACTGGCCACGCACTGCCCTATGAAGCCCAGGGTGGCATTGGCCTTCTTGGCCACAAGGGCACATTGCCACTCATGGATAATTTACTGTCTACCAGGACTCCCAGATCCTTCTCCTCGGAACTGCTTTCCAGGAGGTCCCCCCTAACCTATCCTGGTGCCTGGCATTCTTTTTCCTCAGGTGTAGCACCCTACGCTTGCCATTATTGAAGCTCATGAGACTCAGAAGACTGAATAAAGACTGATCCAAGGGGCCTTGAAGAGTCTAGAGGAGGTAAGATATGAGCCTCATCAGCTGAGAAATACACCAGGAAAAGCAAAAAAAAAAAAAGAAGAGAAAGAAAAGGCTAGGCCTGTCAGCAGGAAACTTCAAGAAGTATTTGGATATAAGCAGTAAATAATTATCATCTATTGAATGGCAGCTTGTATGAAATGAACTACTATCAGTCAAGCATGCAGTGGAGAAATCTACACAATAGGAATGAAATTATCAGAAACCCATATGGCCAGGTAAGCAAAACCATGTTGTACCACACAAACCAAAAGCTTTCAATTTGTTCTTGTGTATCATATGTTCCACTTAACAATATCCCTTAGTTGTTTCAAAGAAGCTAAGATACAGCAACTGTCACCAGATGTGTGTATTTCTTTATCATTGACTCTTATAGTGTTGAGTGAGTCTCCATTCATTTAAGAATTATGGATGTAATTCTATCCTTTAGTATTTTTTTTTTATGGATTCAAGGGCAAATATTTGGTCCTTGGTAATTTCTTTTGGGTTCAAGGGCAAACATTTGGTCTGTAATTTTGACTAATTTACGTTTAGTGTTATTTGTAATTGTGATTGTACTTTCTCTGGGGTGGGGTACTTGCCTTGTTTTATGCTAATTATCTGTCAAAGTGTCACACGGTTCCCGAATTTGGTTTTGCCTTCAGCAGCTTCCAAGTTTATTAGTTTGACCTTATCAAGCTTCTTTTAAGGCAGCTCTCAATGTCAGTGCAAAGTTACAACTGCCCTACATTCTTATTTTCAGTTACAGCCCTACTGAACTCCTCATTGTCAACCCTGCAGACTGAGTCTCTTACCTAAGGCACCTCTCAAAATCCTAGACACTTGTGATGTAGAAGGAAGAGGAATGATGGAAACACATGGGAAAATCAGTGCTTCTCTCTGACACACATTTCTCTTGGTTTCCTTCTTTTGTCACTGACCTGAATGCAGGCACATCAGCAGCTTTTTCCCCCGAAATATGGACTTGTATATCTCAGAGACAGAGTAATATATGGCATGTATATACCTCCCCTTGTGCCTTTTTGTTTGAAAACAATTTTCAAGTCCTTTCTTTGTTCCAGCTATAATGGAACTTGTCGTTTTACTAGCAACAGAAACTGTGGAAGAAAGGCTATTTCCAAAAACAGTTCCTGAAACCAAAAATTTCTTTCAGTTCTTTAATAATGATATTATTAAATGTATATGTACAGATATAAACACACACATGTATAAGAGCTATAGCAGGACTGATGAAATGCATTATCTTCAAAAGATCATGGCTAAGATCAAGCCTAAAGATATGGCTTTAGTTCTTCTGGATCATTACTGCCAGCATGGGAGTCTTTATTTTTGTATACATTCGTTATCCAGTCTGGGAGATTTCATCACTTCCCTAGATTTTTTCACAGTCCAGCTGCACTCTGTGTTAAGGAGACCTTCTTTCTGTCCCATAATTGTTGTGTAACACTGCACTCTTCTAAAACACCCATTTCTTCTGTGCTCAGTTGGTTGTTAAGGCAATAGTTTCAGTTAAATTCTTAGTTTTGTAACTTACCCTGAAGGCATCTCAGAAGTTCTCTTTCATAGTATGTCCTTACAAATCTAGACAGATAAATTACAGAAAATCTTTCTATATTCTCGAAGAAAGTTTACAGACTACCTGTTGGTTAACATTAGCCAAGCTAATTCTTTTTGGTCTTTCCTCATGACTCACTGCCTACAACTCCTTGGTCATTTTGTTCACTTTGCTATGAAATATACCAAAATTTTGGTATCTCACATAACACTTTCCTTCCTTCTGTCCTCCAGAACTGTCCAAAATGAAAGACAGCACTTTAAACTTCTTACATACTACTTTTAAGTATCTATTTTTGAGATGTTTTGTCTTGTTCCTCTGTCCCTTCTGTCAAGTTACTCTGATCCACTTCAATGCCATTTCCCTTTCTGTTTAATCATATCCTTTCATTTTCCTTCAAAACCAAAGTAATCAGGTCACCCGCTACCCATGTTTATTTGACACTGAACTGTAGACAAGCATCCTACAGACAAAATGGGTCCCACGTACATAGAAATCAGCAGGAAACAAGAATGACCAATGAAACATTTTCCCTGTTTTCTTCAGGAGTTTAACATGTTGGTCTACATTTTAGGATGATGGACACAACCGCCAGTGAGATGGGATTTTCCCAGACTAATAACCTGTCATATTTAACAGCTAAAGTAAGTCAGAGTTTTTTAAATTTGAATTCATTTATCAAAAAAGAGGTGAAAGTTCAAGTTTTATGTGATAGTATTATGGCTCCTCCCTAATAAACGTATAATTAGATAAGTATATAAAGATTGTATAAACAGCAGGTACTAATCCATTTAATATGTTGACCGTCTATACTTATGATAATCTCAATGTGCTATTAAATAGACAAGGAAGACAAAAGCCTCCCTGAGAGATTTGTCAGTAGTATTTTAAGAGCTCATATAGTCTACCTATAATCCCTCACTAATTCATTAAAGTCTGTGAATAAGACAGTTTTTTCCTCTGTTTTCTGTTCTAATTAGTCTCTATTCCCCTGTTTTTACATCACATACTTATAGCTTGTGTTTCTCTGGGGCAAAAGAAAGAATCTGTATTATGGACATTGATGAGTAATTTTTACACCTATCCAGGCTGACTAGGCCTTCAAAGTTGATGTGGAGTGGCTAAAAAATTGGTTTGTCTCTTCACTTCCCTAGATTCTATGAAGGGACCAAGAGGAGAAAAAAAGTAACAAATACAAGTTGAAAAAAATAGTTAACAACTCATAGAATGGCCATTACAATTCATAAACGACTGTTAAACACTCAATCTTTTTCTCTTTTTATGTATAAAGTGAAATAGATAGAACTCCCACACATTTTTTCCTCCAGCCACTTTGAATATTGTTCACTCCTGTTCTCAGCTTTGCCAGTAATATAAGGTTTGTTCCACATATTCCCAGGCGATGGGAGAATAAAAAGTATACCTAATGTGGCTGTCCAATGCATTGACATTCATATTTAGTCTCTAAAGTCAAGTAATTTCAGAGGAAAAGGGAGTACAATTCGCTATGTAATGCACTGAGACAATCCTATATCTCTGACTGTGTTTCATGACAGATTTTATAAAAGATTGTAAATTACTATCTGTTGAAATATATGAATTTAATGGATTTCATTAATGCACACACCTGCACATAAAAGATTTTGCAAGCCAGAAGATACGATCAGTCAAACAGCTTTAATAGTTATTAATTACAGTTACTCACTATTTATTCCTCCCCAACACAGAAATGTTAAGGTATTTTAATGGCTATACTCTTGGATGGCATTCATAAAATAGAGAAACAGTCTTTTTTCTCTTCTGTGTAATCAATCAGCAAGTTATCCAATGCTTTCAAGTCTTTGTTAAACATTTTCTGAGACAGGACCCTTATTTTTCTCCATATGCTTCAGAAAAGCACAGGGAGATCTCTTCACAAAGCTTTCTGCTCTTCTGATTCTGTGTTACTTAGACCGAATCCAGAAAGCTTCAGTTTGAGTTCAACTTAGAAAAAGGTTTCAGCACTGAGTTTAGATTTATTACAAGTCATATGAGAATTGGATAGTGAGGTGGATTGTGAATGGGCTGAAGGAAAGAAGCCAGAGAGTTGTGGTCAATGGGACAGAATCTAGTTGGAGGCCTGTATCTAGTGGAGACCCTCAAGGGTCAGTACTGGGACCAGTACAATTCAATATATTCATCAATGATTTGGATGAGGGAATAGAGTACTCGGTCAGCAAGTACGCTGGTGACACAAAACTGGGAGGAGTGGCTGACACACCAGAAGGCTGTGCTGCCATTCTGAGAGACCAGGACAGGCTGGAGAGTTGGGCGGGGAGAAATTTAATGAAATATAACAAGGGCAAGTGTAGAGTGTTTCATGTGGGGAAGAACAACCCCATGTGCCAGTCTAAGTTGGGGGCTGACCTGCTGGAGAGCAGCGTAGGGGAAAGGGACCTGGGCGTCCTGGTGGACAGCAGGATGACCATGAGCCAGCAATGTACCTTTGTGGCCAAGAAGGCCAATGGCATGCTGGGATGTATTAGAATGGGCATGATTAGTAGGTCGAGAGAGGTTCTCCTCCCCCTCTACTCTGTCCCGGTGAGGCCGCATCTGGAGTATTGTGTCCAGTTCTGGGCCCCCCAGTTCAAAAAGGACAGAGAACTGCTTGAGAGAGTCCAGCACAGAGCCACAAAGATGATGAAGGGAGTGGAACATCTCCCTTATGAGGAAAGGCTGAGGGAGCTGAGTCTCTTTAGCTTGGAGAAGAGGAGACTGAGGGGTGACCTCATTAATGTTTATAAATATGTTAAAGGGTGAGTGTCATGAGGATGAAACCAGGTTCTTCTCAGTGGCATCCAATGATAGGACAAGGGGAAGTGGATGTAAGCTCAAACATAGGAGGTTCTGCATAAATGTGACGAAGAACTTCTTCACTGTGAGGGTAACAGAGCACTGGAACAGGCTGCAGAGAGAGGTTGTGGAGTCTCCTTCTCTGGAGACATTCAAAACCCACCTGGATGCATTCCTGTATGACCTGATTTAGGTATTCCTGCTCTGGCACGGCGTTTGGACTAGATGATCCTTTGAGGTTCCTTCCAATCCCTAACATTCTGTGATTTTGTGATTCTGTGATTCACTAACAGTGGGTGGATTTTCCTTCTCCCCGTCCCCATCTTCGACTTCTACAACTTGGGCAGTGTGGCTGGAGCCCTTGCCGGTGAGGACTGAGGCAAAGAAGTCACTGGGAACCTCAGCCTTCTCTATATCCTTCATGACCAGTTCTTCTGTTCCCTTCTGGAGTGGGCCCATATCTTCCTTGGCCTTCCTTTTATAACTTAGATACCTATAAAAGTTTTTCTTGTTCTTGATGTCCCTGGCTAGATTTAATTCTGTCTGGGCTTTTGCTTTCCTAACCTGATCCCTGGCTGCTCGGACAACTTCCTTGTATTCTTCCCAGTCTACCTGTCCTTTCTTCCACTTTCTGTAAAGTATCTTCTTGTCTTTAAGTGTGTCCAGGAGCTTCTTGTTCATCCACACAGGTCTCTTGGCATTCTTTCCTGCCTTCCTCTTTTTTGGAATGCATTGCTCCTGGGATTGGAGGAGGTGGTCCTTGTATATAGACCACCTTTCTTCGACCCCTCTCCCCTTCAGGGCTTCATCCCCTGGTACCCCCTGCTCTGAGATGTGTCTATTTCATCCTTTTTTCCCTCTTCATTCTCCAGAGACTTGAAGCAGTTCTGCAAGGGCACTTCAGGTTTTGAGGGAGGTTTCTTCTTCCTCCTATATCTTACCTGCACAAGTTCCCATTCTGCAGTATTGTCAGCTTTGCCCTTTTTTGGCTGTGCCAGTGGAAGAACTTTTGGCTCTCTGGCTAGAGTCTGTGGTTCCACTACTGTGTTCCCCCAGATCCAGCTATCTATCTCCTTTTCTTCCTCCCTGATATCATGCAGCCTTGTGACCGTCTCCTGCAGCTCTGCCACCTGTTTCAGGAGGTCCTCCACCTGCGCACACCTTTTGCAGATGGGTTTTTTGCAGATGGGTGCAGATGGGCTGCAGCCTTGGCTTTGTGATGAGTGGCCACCATTCTGTCTCAGGGGTCAGCTCCTAACTGCTGACTGCCCTAATATTTCTCAACGCCACATCTCAGATCTTCGCTCCCCTCCCTAGTTCACAGCTCCTCGGTGCCTTCCCCACGCACCCTGCTTGTGCAAACTGACTCCTGCAAACTGCTGTGCTGCGCCTCATCACTATGCCATGCCCCTGTTTGCTCGCTCCTGTTTCCTGTTTGCTGTTCTCCATGTTGCTCACACTCCGCAGGGGGGTTTAAAATCTCCTGTGTGGCTCCTGGCCATGCCTTTTCTGCACCTGATTAGTTGCTGCGGACTTCCTGGTCCTGCTGGGGCTCAGGCTGCAAGTGTGGGGGTGCCTGGGCTCAGGAACCCCTCTGCAGTGTGATCAAACCTCACCTCGAGCTGACCTCAGTCGCTGCTGTCGCTGCTGCCTCGCTGACTAACTGCTTGATGGTTGGAAGAAGTGGATCTGCTCCTGAGTTCCTATTTGTGCCTTTGTTTTCTGTCCTGTGAAATAGATTAGTTGCATATAGCCATACATTTTAAATGGTTTTGAGATCTACTGGTATAAAAAGAAAGACAGTATTATTAATTACAGACCACAGACATTCTTACTCCCTTGTATAATCCCTGACATTCCATATTCTGACTTTTCCATGTCATATATGAGAACACAAAAAATAAGGTAACGAACAACCAGAGTTTAAAGTAAAAATTAATTTATTCAAAACTTCATTGACCTTAGTCAATAAAATAAAGGGAGTTTATACAAAATAATATTACATACATACCTGGTAAAATAGACATAGGTTATTAGATTAGCACATCGGTTGCTCTTCTACGGTACACATCCACACCCTTATCCAAGAGTATATATGATGTAACAACCCCTTCCTCCCAAGAGCATAAAACTGTTATGTGTTACATGTGGTGCTACAGTGTGAATAGAAACATTGCAATTATTATTCTGAATGACATTTGTTGTCTGTGCTCAGTCTTCTGTCATGCAAAACTTAAATATACATCTGTAAATTTTGCTTGTGGTTTGTTTCTTTGTTGGATCTTGTTGCACAGGATTATTTGCTGTGTATTTTTGCTAAATGAATAGAAATTGAGTATATTATTGGGCATAGATATCACAGTTTTGGGTAGGATAATTTTGGACTTTTTTTTTTTTTTTATCCTACCATCTCAAAACATGGTAACATATGCACTTAATTGCTGACACACATGCGATGCAGTGAAGGCAATGGTCACAGTGTTAGCTGTTGCCAAGTTTGAACTGTTGGCCTGTACATTAGATGCTGAGCACCCACAACACCCATTTTTCTCTATGATTTATTTTTCAGATCCACTGAAATTAAGGAAGAGGTAGGGATTGCTGAGCACAATTAAAATGTTTTTTCCAATATTATAAAACACTTCGGAAAATTCAAGCACCATTATGGTGGCCAACCTGAACTACTGGCTTATCAAAGGGCAAGGAGGTGGAGTGACATGGATCTTTTAATTTCTGCAATTGCACTCATGACACCTTACCATTATGCATGTTAGCTATGGATTACAATAACAGGGATAAAATAAACACTTTGTTCTTATTTATGACGAGGATTCTTAACCAAAAATAAATGAAACATTTTAAGGGTTTAGTAAGGAACTTTTATCCAAATACATACACGGTGTCTGTTACCAAGCTTCTGAGTGTCTGGATCTTTCAAAACTTTAAGAACAGATTGATACAAACACTTTAATAACATCAAGTCACAAAAAGGATCTGAGTAGACAACTCAAAGGCCATTGTTAGAGCTAAAGTTAGATATTCTTCTGGGCTCCTATTCATTGTATGTCTTCGCTTTCTAATGGTTGATAAAAAATGCTTCTTTCATTTGGAGTGCAGAGAATTTTTAACTCATGAAAATACTGTTCCCTGCTGGAAGGGCCAGGGTTTGCCTTATGTTATTATACATTATGTTATGTTGCATTACATTACATTACATTATGTTACTTCATGTTAAGTTTTATGGGGTTGTTTTTTTTGCTATGTTTTCTCTCTGAAACCTCAGTAGACATTGTTCAAGTCCAAAAGAGATCTTCAGAAGGACTTGAAATGGAATTATATTTCAGTTAAATCAGGTATATATTTATAGTTAAGTATTCCTTTTCATACTTTTCTGAATGCTGGTCTGGATTTGTGACATTATTTCCTGATAATAGGAATGATTCAGAAACTCAGGCATATACCTCTTTAATACTGAGAGATGGAAATACTGTCTATAAGTACTTCCTGTTCTAATGAAAACTTCTGTCTACTTTGGAGGTAAACTAACTGGTATCGCTCCAGAGCAAGACTTTCCATGTTGTTGTCACAGTCTGGGAAGAATCTGATTCATCAGTTTGTGGAGGAAGACTCTGTTACGAGGAGAAACCAGGATGCTCAGGATAGCTGGCAGAAGGGTAATATTTGGATGTCATTCTACCCGAAGATACAAGATGGGGATATTCAATGAAAACCTAAATGGCTACGCATGGTGTGACATTCCTTAAAACAAATGAGCAAACGAAAAGGCAATCAGTAAGGTCAAAAATACTCTGGAAAAAAGGATCTCATTGCAAAGAATTGATTTTACTGCTTTGTCCACCCTACCACTTTTTTCAAGTTGTCATGAACAGCAAGTTTTTTCATTCTTTACTGATGAATTCCAAAAAAACTACTCAACTTTCAAGCACAAAATAAGTCTTATTATTTCGTAGGAAAAGTGGGACTGATTCTCAGCTAGCATAAACTGACATAGTTACATTAACTGTAATTAATCTACTCGAATTATATCATTTTATGAAGATCCAGACTTTCAATTGAATTGATGTTTTAATTGATCTATTAAATGAAAAAAAAGTCTAACTGTGTGTCTAGCTGTATAGCTATCTACGTAACAGTTCTGCTTACACAGGCATAATATTTTCATAGCATATCTGGTGAATGTCTGGTCTGTATTTCTGACTAAATTGGAAACTATGATTAAAAGTAGACATATAATAAAAACTTTTTTTTTTTTTTTCTTTTTTTCCCCATGAAACCAGCCTTTTTTTGGACAACACTGAGAAGCAAACATGGGATTTCATCACAGAGAGGGAAATCAAAGTCAGCATATTATGCATGAGTATTTGTAGCAATAGACTTTAATTAATGATCAGACCCTTGCTAGTACAAAGTTAAGAGTGAACAAAAAAGAGAGGAAAAATGTTCCTTAACTTTCCAAGTATCCCTGTTATTTTAGCTTAATTAACAAAGGAGAAAATTGGTCATGTTAATTTGGAAACATTGCCGAAATTACTGTTATTATTTTTCTTCTGAGGAACAAGGAAGAGGAAGAGAGGGTAGACAAATTGAGAACAAAATTTTAGTGCTTGAAACAGGCAGTGGCATATGCAATTATTGTCAACGGAAGGAGTACAACATTCTGCTAAGAATCAGCACAAAGCTTTTCTGTCATCTAAATCCTACATATATCCTTAAATTAGTTAAGAAGGCACATTGCTAGACCTATGCATTAACCCCCTCAGTATCCCCTACATACTGTGCTGATAAATGCATTAATAGATTAGCTAAGATTAAAGAAGAATGGCAGACCATACTGGCTGCAGTTTAAACTTGCTTAGGATTTGGGGCATATAAATGATGTATAATGCCAGGATTTTATACACAGCACTGGAAATTTTCTTGTCTCCCACATTTAGACCAGATCCTAGGCAGGTTCAATGGAAGTTTTATGTTACTGTTAATTTTTTAGTTGGAAGAATGTTAGTCCACTGTAGAAAAAAAGTCCTCTGTAACTGTCTGGACATGATCTTGGGCAATCGGCTTTAGGTGCCAGGAGAGCTGGATCAGATGACCTCCAGAGATCCACTGCAACCTCAACCATTCTGTGATTCTGTAAAAACTCAATTGTAATTTCACAAGATGCTTTTTCTGAACTCATATAAGTTACTATTTTTTTCTTGTGCTGAAACTTAGAAGGGTAGTGGCCCTTTAAGCCAGGCATTGTTGCTTTCCCAGCAGGTGTGCTGGAACAGCCCTCTTTCCATTTGTAGAATGAGGAAGACATCCAGGTTTTAACAGTTTGTTTTCAGTGGGGAAAGTTTCTGATACTAGATTTCCATTTTATAGTGTTCAGATTTATGATGGAGTAAGTCTTAATGCAAGTGTTATTTAATGACACCAGAGGTACCAAGCATCATGTCATTATGGTATCCACAAAACTAATGTATGTCTCAGTCTTGCTAGAAAATGTATTGAAAACCAGGTTGCAAGATTCTCATAAGCGTATTGCACAAGTATTTTTCTCTCTGTTGCATGTATATTTTTCCATGTTATTACCTACACATAGGTCAGGGACTCCTTTTATAAACACAGCCACTGGATCAATAGAAGAAAACATTCTGTCTGAAGCAGTGGTTATAACCCTTCAGTTGAAGGGTGTCCAGGATATTTCTACCCAAGTTAAGATACTAGAAAGTAAAGTCATTAACTCCTTCTCTGAAAACATAAACATAAAGGAGAGGAAAAACTTTAGTCTGATTTCCAAAATGATGGATGAAGAAGGCTTTTAAAAACACATATTTATGTGCATTTATTTCAACAGGAGATTTAAATTAAAACCAAGACTTAAGCCCTAAAGCTGCACAAGATCCAGGTTTATACCAATTTCAATTGCAATTACCTACTTATATATGTATGAAACTCTCTAGAAGTATTTATCTGTTATACACTAACTGCTTCTCCAGCACTAAGAGATGCTTGTGTAGTCCAGCAATCAATGAAAAAATTAATTTGTGGTACTCTGAAAAGGTTCTGAATCTTTATCATAACACATGCCAGGAAATTCATGCAAATACTCTCTTTCTATTCCCAGGTCTGGTCACCGCTTGCATTGAATGGACAGTCAGTGAAGTGCCTACCTAGACCAGGTCATATTATACACCCTACAAGGCTCGGACCATGTATATTTTTCATCTTGCATAATACTGAGCTGACAGTCCTTGATTGTCAAAAGTCCTCAGCAGTCAATATGCTGAGACCTTTGTAAAGTTTCTCTTGTGCAAAAGGGGAGAAAATAGTAAAAAAAGTATTTTACTACCTCAGTTCCAGTCTACTTTTAATGAGTTCCCCTCCAGACAGTGCACTGTCTACCAGGATTCAGTCTTTGAAAGTAATAAAAAACCCAACACTTCTGTATTTTTTTCTGGTTTATAAGGATATGTGAATAAATATGGCCCAGTTAGGCATTGTTTTTCTTATGTATTTTTTATATAAATACAACAATAGACATAAATGTCTATTTATGCGTGCACAAAAGCATGTGTATTTATGTGTGCTTGTATATGTACATATTCCACCTGTGTATATTTTTAAATATGCAAACAGAATCCTTTTAACTCTTTCAGTAGAAGCTGTTATAGTCTCCCATAGCAACAACTCATAGGTAAAGAATCTCACATCAAACCAAATTGTACGTTAAGGACACTGTTGACTGTTATACTAACATTATAGGTCTGATTTAAATCCACAAAACTAAGGAGGTCCCCACTGCAGGTCTATCCTCAGCTTGCCAGGCTGTGATACAGCAACACATATGGCAAATAACATCATGTCCTCTTCTTTTTGACATAGAAAAATGAGTTACAGAGTGACTGGGAGTTTTTATGCCAAATTTCCTAAATTTTTTTGGTTCAAATGTTCCCCCAAATGTTATTATTATGGAAACTGTTGTTTTGATGTTTGAGGAGACATCCAGTCTTGCAGCCATTTTATCTTGTTTCTCTCGGTTTACAGGAATTTCTTCTCCTAGAGGGTCAGTTCAATTGAATAGCATAAAATAGAAAGACACCTCCTTGTGGCAGGACAGGTGGAAGTTTTATGCTCCAGGACTGTTCAATAACGATCTTTGGCTTCATTCATATACACAGACACAGCAGTTAGCCGTTAATGTGAAGACATGCAGCATGGAAAATGTAATTCATGACTCTGCACTTTTACATGCACTCTTCAATAGCATAAATCTTCAATACTTGTCAACACTTTGAAGCACACAATTTCTACTTTACCTTTAAGCCCCAAGAAAGCAACATAATTATCACCATGTTTCATCTGAAGAGACAAGTAGACATAGGCATCACTATATTCAAGACTAAACTGTGAGTAGCAAGTGCAAGAGAAGATATTAATTATTTTACTTCAGCAATGGTTGTTTTTAACTTTGCTCATTTCACAGAATCACAGAATCACAGGGGCTGGAAGGGACCTCTGAAGATCACCTAATCCAGCCCCCACTGCTAGATCCTAGAGTAGATCACACAGGAACATGTCCAGATGGGTTTTAAATGTCTCCAGAGATGGAGACTCAACAACCTCTCTGGGCAGCCTGTGCCAGTGCTCAGTCACCCTCACAGTAAAGAAGTGTTTCCTTATTGAACCTTCTGTGTTCCAGTTTGTGCCCATTTCCCTGTATCCAGTCAATGGACACCACTAAGAAGAGTCTGGACCCATCTTCCTGACACCCACCCTTAAGATATTTACAAGCATTGATGAGTTCCCCCCCTCAGCCTCCTCTTCTCCAAGCTAAACAAACCCAGTTCCCTCAGCCTCTCCTCACATGGGAGATGCTCCAATCCCTTCATCGTCTTAGTGGCCCTGTGCTGGCCTCTTTCCAGTAGCTCAATGTCCCTCTTGAATTGGGGAGCCCAGAACTGGACATAATACTCCAGACAAGGCCTCACCAGGGCAGAGCAGAGGGGGAGGAGAACCTCCCTTGACCTGCTGGCCACACTCCTCTTCATGCACCCCAGGATGCCATTGGCCTTCTTGGCCATGAGGGCACATTGATGGCTCATGGTCAGCCTGCTGTCTACCAGGACTCCCAGGTCCTTTTTCCCAGACCTGCTCTCCAGCAGCTCAGCCCCCAACCTGTACTGGTACATGGGGTTGTTCTTCCCCAGATGCAGAATTCTACATTTGCTCTTACTGAATTTCATTAAGAGCTCCCTGCCCAACTCTCCAGCCTGTCCAGGTCACACTGTATGGCAGCACAGCCCTCTGGCGTGTCAGCCACTTCTCCCAGATTTGTATCATCAGCAGATTTGCTGAGGATACACTATGTTCATGCTTTTCTGGTAGAGTAACATTCCCACATAGGACGTCATGTTTGTTTAATTTTTAGATGTGCAATATTAATTTTCAACTTTTTGTTTACTTGTTTTGGGTTTGTTGTTCCTGCTTTTATAAGCTGAATGTATATTTTAAAACTGTGAAGCTCACTGATAGTTTAGAGTTTGCTTGGGACTGGAATGTCAGAAAGAATGTATACAAGTAAAATAACATAACCTATGCTCCATTCAAAAACTCTAAGAAATACATTAAATATTTTCTCAAGAACAATAAAGAAATACATTAAAAAACCAAACCAAACCAAACAAAACACCACAATAATTTTTGTTTTCCTGCTTTAAAAAGTTAAATAATTGACCTTAACTTATTTCATTTTTTCATGAACCTGCATAAAAAATTAGAATCTATTATTCCGAATAAAAAATAATATTAAAACGTCTCTTATCATGTTTTACAAGATAAGGGAATTTGGTAAAATGTAAAAGTCATTAAGTTCCTTGAAGATAAGTTTAAGGGGACTATAATTTTCACATACATATTGCAATGCGTGTACACAAATTACTGTCTACAGTATGATCTCTTCAGTGACTTTACCTCATTCTGAACAACATCCTTCTCCTTCAAAAAAAATGAAAATGACATAAACAGAATGAGAAAAGCTGTACAACAGCTACTTATGGAACTTTGATAGCCTATTTTATATTTTAGTGTTTTATTTTATGCTACAATTACATTAGAGAACAATGAAATAAATTACACAAAATAATAATTACACAAATATAAAATAATTACACAAATAATTTCTTCTACCTTCGATTCAAATTCAGCTTTTTAAACTAAAAATTCAGGAACTGGAATTGAGGTTTTGAACTTGAGAATTTAAGCTTGATCTTAACTTTGACAAAGTTTTAGGCACTCAGATCCAAGAACTAGAGGCTAAAAGCTTTACAACGTTAGACCTGTTCCACCACAGCATCATGTCCAAATTTCCCTTTTGTTTTGACCTCTGAAGTCACTGTCTCTTCTTATTCCTGTGTGGGATGTATATGTGTCTGGATATTTAGACACAAGGAATTACTTCGAACTTGAGTCTGGTGTCCCAGCCAAATGGTGCTTCTGTGCTTCTACTCACACTGCCTGTAGAAAGCAGGCTTATCTGCCCTACATCTGGACCTGCTCTCTAAAGAAGTGAAATTTTGCTCCAGATTGAATACCGAGAGCAAAGTCATATTGTGCAAACAGTTGGATGTGGAATGTAATGTGGACCAAATTGACTTCTCTGTCTGACAGAAATGATGCATTGCATGACTTTCAGTGAATCATTTTCTATGCTTGCTCTTTCTCTCCTGTAAAATAGGAATAATGATACTTCTACACTACCCCTGTAAAGACATAATATAAAAATAGAGAAAGAGGTCACACACAGCTTCAGTTGTTTCAGTGTCTCATATTTGACAGTGACCAGTAGCAGATTAGGATAGAAGAGAAGAACAAGATGACCAATAATAATTTCCTTTGCTACCCCTTCCAGATTATGGCAGTATGCAAGACAAAATCCTAAGGATTTCCAGAGCCAAACTTTGCATCTATACTATTTTTCTTAACATTTCATAATGGACTTTTCCTGGGATCAGCAAATGAATTTACCTAAGAGCAATTTAACTTATTTATAGTTTTGACCCACATGACATTCTGTGGGAGTAAGTCCCATAACTAGGTTACCTGTTCTGATAAAGCATGACATAGTACAGTAAAACAAAACAGTTTCCTTTTGCTTGCCTTGACCCACATACTTAATTGATAAAAGGAGTGAGAAGTGTTGAATAAATGGCCAGTATTAGGGAAGACTTCTATTTAAACTAAGAAAATATTCTTACACTTTTATTAATGTGGTTTTGGTTTTTTTCAATGATAACTGTCATATCAAAGGATAAAACTGAAATACACATGATTCAGATATTTAGGAGGGCAAAATTAGTAAATCTTTCTATATGTCTTCCCATATCATTAACAACATTATATTGTGAAATTTCCTCTGGAATGATGTTCATCTTCAGAGAAGAATAGCAAATCATACAAATAATTTAAAGATTTTTCACTCACACCAGGCAAACTATCTGACTAGAAAGTCGTTTTACACATTTAGAACCATTTTTGTTTCCCCAGGCTGCAGTGGTTGAAGATCTCTTCCATGAACACTTTGAAGAAGCATAAAAACTTCCTAGCACAAACAACATCTAAGACATCTTGCATTGATAGGAATCTCAGGGCAACTGATGCTTTGTTTGCAGATAGTTTACAGCAGTGTGCCTCTATTTCAGTGATATCAACAGTAATTGAAGATACAAGACAAAAAACTGATAAAAAATTTTAAAATATATATATTCCTTTATTTCAATGATATTTAAATTGGGCTTAAAATGGGATCAGCACCAAGTTAATAGCTTTGACCCGAGTCCTGCAGTATAACACACGTGAGAAGTTTCTTGCATCCTCGTAGTAAACCTGGTAAACCAAGAAGAGATGAGAGTGCAAGGTGCTGTTCACAGGTGTTTCATGTTCTTGTTGCAGAGGGTGTGGGCTGTTTTTGGCAGTTGATTCTGACTGACCCTTACTTCTTCACAGCTTTGTTTTTGTGCTCCTCTCTCTACAGATCATCCAAATCAACTCTGAGGCCTCAGTATCAACTTTCTGGATGTGTCCCATGGTTCATTAGCACTCTGTCTTTCCTCTTCCCTTCTCACTTCCTCCCTCACCCTGTTCCAAGGGAAGACTTGCTCACAAAGAAAATTGATGATTAGCTATTTAATCTATATGACGTGTTAACTTATTTTTAAAAAGACAATTTTTAAAGATAAGTGATTGAAGCAATTTCATGCACTCAGCTGACACCCATGACAATTCAGTTGTGCCTATCTCTTTCTCATCAAGCCACTTTACATTATTTTATTTTTATTATTTATTATTGTTTATTTTAGTCTATTGTTTTATTTCTTCATAAGACTTTATAAGTTACTGGCTCTTGCAAAACACAAATTATATGTTGTTAAAATTTAATTTCCTAGATTCTCAGACCTTCATGCCCCTGCCCCAGTGCTTGTTTATTCAGTAGAAAATAGAAGTTGTGGTTACTTGCCTCACACATGAAGGTATGTGACTGCTCTGTCTTAGACACCAAACAATTAGAAGTCTAAATATGACTGCATCAGACTATCCTTCTCATAGGTACGTTCCAGACGAGATTCATTTCATTTTAAGAGAAAAGTGAGAAAGGGTGGATGATTTGTCCCAAGCTGTCAGTAACATCTCCACCTCCATCCTTTGTGGCAGTCATTTGGTTTCCTATGTCTCACATTCCCAGATGCTGAGGAAACTGGCAGTATTTAGACTGTTATCGAACTGTAAGACAGTGGCCTCTGGTAGATATGTGTAGCATATAGCACAGTAAGGTCCTCACTTATGGCCCTTCTAAGCACTGCTGTGACCCTAGTAGCAACATGCTTATTACACTGACAGAAGCCAATCCTGATGTCTGCTTTCAGGCACAAGACACACTATTCTGCAAAGACAGTTTTGTTCAAGTAAGGTCTGCAGGATTCAGTCGCAAAATGAGGCTAGAAGCTCTCCCATAACTGTATCGTAATGAATCTGAGAGAGGACAATATTCTGATAGCAAGGAGGAGAGAGAAAGATTAAAGGGCAAAGAGAAGTGAAGAGAGTAGAACAGCACAGCAGGCAAATGGATTAATGTTCTCAACGGAATAGTTAAACAAATGTAAATGAAAATGTCCCATTGAGTGCTATTCTGTGATTCTGTGATTCTGTGAGTGATATCAAGTGCTAATGTACACCATGGTACCTTCTGTTCTCCTGCATTCCCTCTCTTTTATTGTCCCCCCATTAAATCCTGGTTTTATTCTCAAACTCCTCCTGACACAAAAGTCTGTGGCAGATTTTCAAACCCTGGTACTTTCCAAAGACATTTCCACATCATTCTCCCACTGCATTTTCTCTCAGATTTTGCACTTTACTCTCTGGAGACACCTCCTTTGGTCAAGCTCTGCAGAAAATATCCATACATGACGATGAAGCTCTAGGGAAGAGAGGTGACAAACACTTGCAGAATCACCATTGTCTTTCAGCAGAGGCTTAATCTTAGCCCAACTTTTATTTAAAGCCCTAAAGCTTTGAATAATACTTATAAAATTCAATGGAATAGAAGTTTCATAAACAGTGCTTATGCCCTCAGCTGCCCAGACATAAACTATATCTCATCAGGAAGCCACAAAGTTGAAGTTTACACAAATTTCTTTAACACATTGCCCAAGTAGAATCACAGAATCATTTAGGCTGGAAAAGACGCCTAAGATTATCATACCCAACCATAAAAGTAAACCCAACTAATGATAGGACACATTCAAAATCTGTTAAATACAAAGGAATGACCCTTGATTTAGGAAGCCCTTAAACTTGCATTCACACAGGTTCTTAAGGAAGGCTTATGATGTTCGTACTTTGTTTTTGTATGTATCCTCAGGTCTGGTAAAAAAAAAAAAGAGTACTGAGTTAGCTCAAGATATACCCTAACTCTTTGTAACATTTCTTTTCTTTTTTTTGGTTTTTAATATCAAGTGCAAGATTGTAAGCCTATTTAGATATATATACATATGGTCATTCAGGTTTAACTCTGTTATAATATGACAGTATTAATTGTGGAGCACAAGCAAAACTTTTCTGCCTTGGCCTCAACAAGAGAAGGTAGGAATATCCTATATTAGCAAGAGCTGCCTGGTTTTGTTTGCATGTTATCTTTTGTTTGTTTACTCATGAAGACTCTAAGTAGCAGCTGTTTAGACTTCCTCTTCCTTGCCAGTAAAACAAACAGAATACTGGTCTTCCAACCACTGGAAATTGACTTTTTCAAAGGCCTTTTAAGTATCCTGGCAGACAGCCACAATTCTGCTGGTCTGACATCATGTCACAAGTAGTGTGAGAAACAAGTGCTGTGATTTGATTTTAATTGCTGACCTTTCCAGCAGCCACCTACTCCAGCAGTATAGAAAGAAAATTACAATTAGTTACTGAGGTGCACACTAGGTTTGTTATTTCATGATTTTATTTTTTCTTATTTCAATTTACTTCTGTTCCAGAACTCAAATGAAAACAAAATGAGTTTGTAAATCATTAAGGGAAATACATCGTGAAATTAAGAAATTACAGATTTTGTTGCAGAGCTACTAGAATAAAATATTTTCATCCTATTAAAATCTTTGATTTAGTTTTTAAATAATATTTTTCAAAACTCTCTGATTTATATGGAAAAAAATTATTAGTGGAAACTACATCCAAATTATCTTTTTCCTGACCCAGTCCAAAACTAAAGCTTTGTTTCTTTTATCTATTTAGCTTCATATCTCAGGAGGAGTCTGCAAACATTAACAAAATTAGAAAAAACAGTCTATGAAGTTAAGTACTGTTTCAAGATTGTTAACCCCAATCAGCACACAAAAGTATTGGACTAAACTTTGGATAAGAATCACAACATATACACGAACAGGACAAAAGCTCTGAATCTGTGGAAATTTCTCCTTTGATATTTAATTATTTCTAAAACAGAGGATATAGCAGGCTCAGTGCTGAGCACGATGGGGACTTTTGTCAAAGGAAACAAAGAATAATCCAAAGTCTTTTTCTCTAATGAATCTGATGCCTGCTCTAAAAAGTTAATGAAAAGTCTCTCCATTGAATTCCATAGGTTTTGGATTCAAGCCCCAGATAAGCTGTTCAGTGAGAGCAACTAAAATAAATAGGGAAAAGGTTCTCTGCTTTATGAAGTCATTTTAAGGGAGGTAATGGAACAGCTGTTGCATACATAAACCACACATGTCCCTTCGGAAATGCAGTTGGGCAGAGCCTTTCTGCACAGCACAAGTTGCCAGCGTCACCCGACAACTTCTCTGGCTGAACAGGCCACTAGCCTGAGCATGAACCTCCAAATCCCTCTAGCCCCTTAAAGGGAAAAACAGCTTCATTAGTTCCTCACATAAACAGCCAGAACATAAACACAACATGCTCCATTAAAATGGTCAAATTAAGCCAGTGGAGAACCTTTTCTATATCACGTCAGCTTTAGTGGTTTCTTTTTGGATTTGTTTTCCTTCTCTTTTTAGGTTTTGGTTTACAGTGCCTAATTTGCAGGTCATCCAGGTGAATACTTAGATAGAACTTACTTCATTTTATACAGCTCATTGTATCTGTATTTCAAGGACTTTTTTCTTTCTCCTGGCTGAATTTTAAAGTAAGCATGCAAAAACCAAAAATGGTGCACCAAATACTGTACATATAAATTATTGCTGCTCTTTGAATGGTTATGCTGGGAGAGCCATATCAGGATTTGTCCCTTTTTCTGTTATCTGCTTGGAAAAAGAGTCTCCCTCTCAAATGATTTCACAGCATAAAACCTGATGAAAAGTAGAGAAAAGGTTCAGCCTTTTCCTAGTACTTTAAAGCAGTCATCAAGGCATTTGTATTTCAGGCAAAATACAATTACCATAGCAGGATCCCTCTAAGAAATAGTTCTACTCTGAACCTTTGACAATTTTCTCCTGTCTTGCTGGTTACATATGCATTTACAATTTACATGTTTATGTAGGTATGTACTGAAACAGTATTATAAAGACTGCAAGGGTAAAAGGACAGTAAAGGCAAACAGTGCTGTCTATGACCACACATCTCTCACTATTTTTTTTCATCATTTTTATATCTTCTTAATTTTTTTCATCTCCTTTATTAAATCATATTGTGTTCTTAAGGTTATTTTTTCATTTACACCTTGGACTAGGATTCCAAGATATTTTAGCATATAAAACCCACTGCAGGACAATACATAGTTTTTAAGCTCTATGTTCTCCTACTCCTGATCCTCTTCTGCTCCAGATGTTTGCAATTCAGAGAAGGCCTGTGTTAACACGGCACATTTCA
The DNA here is from genome assembly GCA_028020825.1 of Podargus strigoides. Taxonomy (NCBI): domain Eukaryota; kingdom Metazoa; phylum Chordata; class Aves; order Caprimulgiformes; family Podargidae; genus Podargus; species Podargus strigoides. The sequence goes on along the minus strand of CM051663.1, from coordinate 26,630,363 downwards.
ACTGCAAGTGGTTTTTGCAGACCACTGTTTAATCTTGTAGGATACTGTTTGAGATATTTCATATTCATTAACATTCACAAACTTGTAATCAAGCTGTATTTTCTAGATGAGAAATTTGGGAAAACAGAAGACGTACTGAATAGAAGACAACCAGATTTTATGAAAGGAAGATATTTTAATACTCTGAAAAATTATACCAGAACCAGAGTATGAGCCTTTTAGAGAAACGGAAAATCCTGAGATGCTGGATATAGTGCCCAAAGAGGAAAGTGTTCTCAGAATCAGCCATGGGACAGTCAGCAGGGAATGCTGACAGCTTTTGCCAGTTTTACAAAGTTATCTATGTCTTGTGCTGTCTGAAATTAGGAAAATTGGACCAGAACTATGAAATCAATACTTACGTTCATACAGTTTATTCAGTTCCAATAACCAGGAGTAAATGCAACCTAGAAGTTGGTCCAAAAGCATTAAAATTATATATCCTCTAGGGGAACTCATTTGTGGTCATGTAAAAAACTCTTGCATTATTACTAATAAAAATTACCTACAAAAACTGATAGTGTTCTTAAACTCTGGGTGTGCACTGACAGCTGTCTTAATTTGATTTCTTTGTGTCAGTCACCATAGGTATTGCAAATCAATTGGATTTTTCTCACCTCTAATTAATTCATATTGTAAACTCACATTCAGGAGGAGGTTGTTTAATATTCGAAGAAAGTAAATAAATCATCAGTGTTTAATCTGTAAGAATCAAGTGCCAGTGAAGCCCTGATTTGGACAAAATAACCAATACTTCCCAGTGCCAGTGGGTTTATGGAGCAAAAAGAAAGGAAGGCCAGTTAAGATTCTTCGAGCTGCACAGTCTTATTCATACTTGCCAGAGTTATTTTCTATACCATTTTTTTAAAAAACCCAATATGCTTTTTCATGCTCTTTTTTTTTCCTCTCCTGTCCCACTCATTCTTACTCCCTTGAAAAATATTGATGCTATTTTTTTTTTTGGCTTGGTTTGGTTTGGGTTTTTTGTTGTTCTCTTTTTAATCTTTTAAAGCATTTGGTAAGCTACTTTCCAACTTATTATGAGGGAAAGAAATGTTCTGTTTTAAAAAATAATATTTTTATTTTTAAGTTTTACCTTTCATGAGGAACTTAACTTAAAGTTAGAGAAAGGAAACAAAAGCAAAATAAACACATTGATTGAGTTGAATATCATTTTGATTTACTCATCAGATCCTCTTGTCCTATTGGAAATGGGGAAAAGTCAAAGTCTGAAATACTTTTGGGAAAAGCCCACAATTCATAGTAATAATAACAAAACCAATAATAACAGTAGGTTCTCTACCACAATGCAATTATTATGTTATAAGGATTTATTTCATATAAAATATAACTTAAAATAATTATGGAGCACTTTCCATTTAAAAATTATATTCTTTCTTATGTTAAATTTATCAGCAAATTAAGCTGACTATCCATTATGGTCCATTAAATGAAAAGGAGTGAGCTTTATTGTTTCTGTTCATGTCATAAAGAAACCTTTTTTTCAATGCAAGGAAAAGTACTGTTTAAAACTAAAGTAATTATTGCAATGATACATAATGTAAGCAAAAGGTACGAAATCAAAATATGGCCTACATTACCTTAGACATGATACTTGCCTGTTTGCAATAAGAGATAGCGCTTTCTCTGAAGAACTCATTTGAAACAGGAAGAACTGTCAGTCCAGGAAAATATCACCTCTCACACAGAGGTGAAAAGTGACATGTTGTAAAGAGAAATATAGTACATCTGTGACTGGCTGGTTTCCATCAAGTTTCCCAATCATCTTCTTCTGTGTCACTTGTTGGTCTTATAGACATTTTAATTTCTTGGTATTTTAGATACCTCAGTGAAACACTTGACAGTTGCTGTAGATGCTCTGCCCAGTTAAAGCCACAAATAGTGTTTCTGTTATTAGTTACTGCTAGAGGGGACCTTACCTTTCTGCTGACAGAATCAAAATGCTTAAGCTTCTCATCTAACTGTCAAAATTTAGCTAAAATGAATCTGGGCCTTGGTCGAATCATATCAATAAATCATGATTAAAAACCACACATGTACTTTTAAGAGAGATAATGCAGACACATATACTGTTCACCATATAAGTTTTTGTCTCCATAGTCCTCTTCTGGGATATAAAATCTGTGCAAAGCTGTAATCTATATTATATAGAGCTGAGTGAAATTGTATGCAGTGATTTTTCTTTACTTCATTTTTTGCCTTTGCAAATAAGGAGTTCTTAATGTGTGTTGCAGAAGGTCTTCCATCCTTGTTGTGATTGATGGGTAGCAAACTGCTGGGGACAATTCCGGTTGGTGGGTAAGAAACACCATCTCGTTTATCTTTATATCATATCTGTTGCAAATTAAACTAAAAACACAGAGTTTGCACACTAAAATAGTTACACTGTGGAGCAATGTGCCTATAAAACAGCATGCTAACAAGCACGACATGATAAATGAAATGCAATAAACTTCTATAATTTCAGATTCTCCCAGAGGCAGATGCCAAGACTGTCACCTGTTGAGCTTCACTTGGTGACAGCATGACAGTATCTCTGAGAAAGTACTCGCTGGGTTTGCTTTATAAGAAATGAGTGGCTACTAGTGCACACTCAGTTAACTTCACATATGCTCCATCTGAGACAAGATTTATAATTCAAACAACCAAATGCACAGGCGGTAGTAGTTTGCTTGCTGGATCACTGGTGCTCCTGAACAGGAATGAACTGTTTTCTTCAGTAGATGGCAGCAGTACAGATACATGATAAAAAATGGACTCCAGAAGCCATTTGTAAAATAAAGCTGCTCTTTTCACATACTATCACCACTCTAAGTGTAACACATGAGTATCTATGAGTCAGATGTTAAACAACATCCCTAGCTTCAATAGTGACATGATTCACACGTGTACAACTTTGGTTTAAAAAAAAAAAAAAAAAAAAGTAAACCAAAACCAAACCCTTACTGATCAATGCTAGTTTATTTTTATGTACCAGTAAGCATTTATTAGCATTAACTATATAGATGTACATGAAGATATATTTTTTCCTCATAAGATGTCCCACGGCACTACCCAAAAGATTTTCCATCAACCTTATAACTCTCCTCAGGAAGAGCCAGAAGCACGGCGCCGGGTTTGGGCACGGTCTGACCGCCATTAACCGCCATTTGCCGAGGACACAGCCCGAGGGCGGGCTGTCCCGCAGCAGAGCAGGGAATTTCGATAAAACAAGGCAAATTTCGGGAGTTTTGAGAGCCAGGGGAGCTGAACAGAGCTCGAGTTCCAGGGACAAAACAAGGCAAACTTCAGGGGTTTTGAGAGCCGGGAGAGCTGAGCAGAGAGCCGAGCTCCAGGGAGAGAGGAACAGGAGCGGGCAGACAGGAGGGGACAGGGCTGTGAGGGGGGCAGGACAGTCTGCCCGGGGCGGTTCCCACGAGCAGGGTGTGGAGAAGGCGCTGAGGAGCCGTGAACTGCGGAGGGGAGCGAGGAGCTGAGGTGCTAACAACTGATTGCTGCAGAGATCAGCTCCTGGGGGCAGTCAGCACTGCAAGAACAATGGTCTCCACCAGGCAGAGGCAGACTAAACTGGATGTGGGAACCCAGACAGAGCTCCCAGGAAAGGATGCAGTTGTGCAGGCAGCAGGCTGCAGGGAATGCCACAGCATCCCCCTGGGAACAGGGGCTGTGTGCGCTGTGAGCAGGTGAATGATCTGCTCAGCCTGGTGATGGAGCTAAAGGAGGAGGTGGAAAGGCTGAGGGCAATAAGGGAGTGTGAGAGGGAGACAGACTGGTGGAGTCAGGCCCTACCATCCTCGAGGACAGGAGAGTGGGTGGAGGCTCCCCTAGAGAGAGAGGATCCCCTCCTCCCTTGCCATTGGGTACAGGAAGAGGACCTAAGAGATGAGGAGGAATGGAAACAGGTCCCTGCCCAGCGAGGCAGGCAAAAACCCCCTCGGCCTCCGTCCCCTTCCCGGCTACCCTTGAAGAACAGGTATGGGGCTCTCGAAAAGGAGGGGAAAACAGAGGGGCAAACAGACCAAACTGGAGATGAGGGTCCATCAGAGGAGTCACCCAAGGTAAGTCAGTCTCCCCCACAAGTTAGGACCAGCTCTAACAAAGGGAAAAGAAGGGTAATTGCAGTTGGTGACTCCCTTCTGAGAGGAACAGAAGCCCCCATATGCCGGCTGGATCTGCTCCACAGGGAAGTCTGCTGCCTCCCTGGGATCAGGGTTAGGGATATCACTAAGAAACTCCCTAGTCTCGTCCGGCCTACAGACTACTACCCACTATTAGTTATCCAAGTCGGTAGTGATGAGGTTTCTGAGAGGAACCTGAAGACAATTAAAAAAGACTTCAGGGCCATGGGGAGATCACTTGAGGAATGGGGAGCCCAGGTGGTGTTCTCCTCAATTCCTTTGGTGGAAGAGAAGAATACTGATAGAGGGAGGAAGACCCACCTGATAAACAAGTGGCTAAGAGACTGGTGCCACAGACAAAAATTTGGGATTTTCTCACATGGGGAGCTTTATACTATGCAGGGTCTGCGGGCAACAGATGGAGCTAATCTGTCTCAGAGGAGAAAAAGAATCCTAGCAAATGAGCTGGCTGGCCTCATTAAAAGGGCTTTAAACTAGCTTTGAAGGGGGAAGGGGATAAAACTGGACCAGCTAGAGTTGAACCCAAAGGTGGCAGACCACAGTTGGTAAGGAAGTCGTCAGCCCGGCTCAAGTGCTTTTACTCTAATGGACACAGCATGGGCAATAAACAGGAGGAGCTGGAAGCCATCATTCAGCATGACAACTATGATGTAGTTGCCATCACGGAAACATGGTGGTATGACTCTCATGAATGGAGTGCTGCAGTGGATGGTTACAAGCTCTACAGGAGGAATAGGCAAGGTAGAAAGGGTGGTGGGGTGGCACTCTATATTAGGGAGTGTTTCGACTGTATGGAGATCAATAAGAGTGATGAGCCAGTTGAATGTTTATGGATAAAGTTGAGGAAGGCAAACGAAGCAGATATCCTGCTGGGAGTCTACTACAGGGCACCTGACCAAGACGAAGAGGTCGATGAACTGTTCTGTAGGCAACTGGCTGAAGCTGCAAAGTCACAGGCTCTTGTTCTTGTGGGGGACTTCAACTTACCAGACATCTGCTGGAAATATAACACAGCAGAGAGAAAACAATCCAAGAAGTTCCTAGAGTGCGTGGAAGGTAACTTCCTGACTCAGCTGGTAAGTGAGCCCACCAGGGAAGGTGCCTTGTTAGACCTGTTATTCACAAACAGGGAAGGACTGGTAGGCGATGTGGTTGTCGGAGGCTGTCTTGGGCTGAGCGATCATGAAATGATACAGTTCTCGATCCTTAGCCAAGTTAGAAGGAGGAGCAGCAAAACTCTCACCACGGGCTTCCGAAGTGCAGACTTCAACCTGTTTAAAACACTGGTTGAGAAAGTCCCTTGGGGAACAGTCCTAGAGGGCAAAGGGGTTCAGGAAGGATGGACTCTTTTCAAGCAGAAACTGTTAGAGATGCAGGAGCAGGCTGTCCCCAGGTGTCAAGACAAACTGGTGGGGAAAGTGACCGGCATGGTTGAACAGGGAGCTCCTGCTGGGACTTAGGAGAAAGAAGAGAGTCTACCACCTTTGGAAGAAGGGGCAGGCTACTCGGGAAGAGCATAAGGATTTAGTTAGGCTGTGAAGGAAGAATATTAGGGAGGCAAAAGCTCAGCTAGAACTCAGCCTGGCCACTGCTGCAAGAGATAATAAGAAGAGTTTTTATAAATATATTAACAATAAAAGAAGATGCAGAGAGAATCTCCATCCCTTATTGGATGCAAAAGGGAACACTGTTACCAAGGACGAGGAAAAGGCTGAGGTACTTAATGCCTTCTTTGCTTCGGTCTTTAACGGCCAGACCAGTTTTCCTCATGGTATTCAATTCCCTACGCTGGAAGATTAGGATGGAGATCAGAATAAAACTCTCGTAATCCAGGAAATAGTACTGAAGGACCTGCTGAGTCAATTAGACACCCACAAGTCTATGGGGCCAGATGAGATCCACCCGAGAGTGCTGAGGGAGCTGGCAGAGGAACTTGCCAAGGCGCTCTCCATCATCTGTTAGCAGTCCTGGTTATTGGGTGAGGTCCCAGATGGCTGGAAACTTGCCAATGTGACACCCATGTACAAGGAGGGCAGGAAGGAGAATCTGGGGGACTACAGGCCTGTCAGCCTGACCTCGGTGCCAGGGGAGATTATGGAACGGTTCATCTTGGGGGAGATCACACAGCAAGTGCAGGACAACAGGGGGATCAGGTCTACCCAGCATGGGTTCACGAAAGGCAAGTCCTGTTTAACCAACCTGATCTCCTTCTATGATCAGGTGACCCACCTACTGGATGAGGGAAAAGCGGTGGATGTTGTCTACCTGGATTTCAGTAAGGCATTTGACACTGTTTCCCACAGCATTCTGCTGCAGAAGCTGGCTGCTCATGGTCTAGGCAGGTGGACTCTTCACTGGGTTGAAAGCTGGCTGGATGGCCGAGCCCAGAGAGTCGTGGTGAATGGAGCTAAATCCAGACAGACTGGTCACAAGTGGTGTCCCTCAGGGCTTGGTCTTGGAGCCAGTCTTGTTTAATGTCTTTACTGATGACCTGGATGAGGGGATCGAATGCACCCTCAGTAAATTTGCAGATGACACGAAGTTGAGTAGGAGTGTCGATCTACCTGAGAGTAGGGAGGCTCTGAAGCAGGATTTGGACAGGCTGGAGTGATGTGCTGAGGGCAATTGCATGAGGTTTAACAAGGGTAAGTGCCAGGTCATGCACTTTGGCCACAACTACCCCATGCAACGCTCCAGGCTTGGGGAAGAGTGGCTGGAAAGCTGCCTGGCGGAAAAGGACCTGGGGGTGTTGGTTGACAGGCGACTGAACATGAGCCAGCAGTGTGCCCAGGTGGCCAAGAAGGCCAACGGCATCCTTGCCTGTATCAGAAATGGTGTGACCAGCAGGAGTAGGGAGGTGATCGTGCCCCTGTACTCGGCACTCGTGAGACCACACCTTGAGTACTGTGACCAGTTCTGGGCACCGCAGTATGGGAAGGACATTGAGGTGCTGGAGTGAGTCCAGAGAAGGGCAACGAGGCTGGTGAGAGGTCTGGAAAACAGGCCTTATGAAGACTGGCTGAGGGAACTGGGGTTATTTAGCCTGGAGAAGAGGAGACTGAGAGGAGACCTTATTGCTCTCTACAAGTACCTAAAAGGAGGTTGTAGTGAGGCTGGTGTTGGTCTCTTCTCCCAAATTGCTAATGACAGGACGTGAGGATACGGCCTCAAGTTATGTCAGGCGAAGTTTAGGTTGGATATTAGGCAGAAGTTCTTTCCTGAGAGGGTGGTTAATCACTGGAATAGGCTGTGCAGGGAGGTGGTGGAGTCACCGTCCCTGGGGGTGTTCAAAAAACGGGTTGATGAGGCACTTGGGGCCATGGTCTAATAGTCTAATGGTTAGGAATATGATAGGATAAAGGTTGGACTTGATGACCCTGGAGGTCCCTTCCAACCATAATGATTCTATGATTCTATGATTCTACGATTCTATATCAGTATAGTTTTTAGAAGGGGAAAGAAGCAAGGAATGTCTCAAGGATTTATTTGTTCTCCATAAAATGTATCTGTTTTGAATCACACAAAATATCACTAATTTGAATTCAAACATGCATATTTTTGTTGAGTATTTTTAAAATATCAGAAATATTAAAATGGTCCTTTCAAAAGTTTGTACTTGGGTCTTTATTTTTGAAGGAGGGGGAAACAATAAGAGAAGTGTGTTCCCAAAGAGACTCAGAAGTGAGTCTCATAAAACTGAAGTCTAGCCCTTGGAGATCATGCTCTTCTTAGATGCAAGAAACTTGGTTTCTAATTCCTCTGCCAGGTTCAGACTGGCAAATGACATCTGCTTCCCTCCAGTGAGTGCTCTAGCCCCAGGAGGTATGAAAAATCAGTTGTATATTCAATCTGGTCCAGTAAATATTTCAGTACTTCTACACAGATGTTGAATGCAGGGAGTGCATCATGCACCTTAGACACAGGTGAGAAGCAAAGAGAGATTCCCCACATGATACAACTGACTTGCTGGAGTATAAAATTAGAACCTCAGATTTATATCTTCTATATTCCTTAAAAATATCTTGGAGCATTCAGGATCTTGTGCCTTTAATATTTCTGCCCTTTACACTCAACACAAGAAATAGAATAGTAGACCTCTAGAACAAAAATTATGTCTCTCAGGGAAATGCAAAGTGTAAAATGAACAAAAGAAAATATTCATTTTTTGATGGATTGATTACATTTTGCTTCTTTTATTTAAAATACTCTGTGTTAGTATTTACTTATGTGGCAGACTATTGTGATTCTGTGAGATGGGGTATTTCCTAGGTGTAAAAAAACAACTATTACTCTAGTTTCCGACAAAGTTCAGATGCATATGATGAGAAATGCTAAACAGTTCAGAGGTTTAAATGTCATGGAATATGTTAAATAGTGCTGAATATGTTTCTGAAATTTGTATCCTAGCTTTTTACCTCTCCATTTGTATTTCAAGGGCTTAGATATTGCAGGTTCTTTTGTCTTTCCTTGTTATCCTTCACACAGCTGGCTTGCATCTAAAATCATCTTCCATTGTCTACAGAAACAATATTAATGGACATCAGAAAAGTTTTATTTTATTTCTGAATCTCAATAATTGCTAGCCTAATTATAAACAATAGAATCGTCTGTGGTGACAGCTTTAAAACATAAATGTTCCCTTCAAGTAACTATAGGTAAGGACAGAAAAAAACCCAATAAAATCTTAACATCTCATATCGATTGCTGGGTCAATGCTGTTCTTGAAACTGTAAAATATGAATGAGCAGCCTTTGAACAGAGTAGGATACTACATACCTTTGATCAAATCTGGAATGCATTTCTGCACCACTACTCACTAAAAAGAACAAATAGAGTATAACCCTCAGATGATCAGCCCTGTATTCACAAGGGCTTCCTCTGTGTAGCTTAAAAACTACATATATATTGACAAAATGACAGGTTTGAGAAGATGTTTGCTATTCATTTAAGGACATAAACAGCAGAAAAGGACAAGCTCTATTTAGGTCATTCAAAGGGACTGGTACACAATTAATGGGAGGAAATAAGCAGTGAAATTTGTAGCCTGGACATCAGAAATATTTAATTCTGGAGAGATCCACCAAACTGTGAAAGACTCTGTAAGAAGAAACAAAAGAAATCCCCTTGTTTCCATAAAACTGGATACGGTAGGGTGCAGTTGAATATGATAAACTTATAGGATATGGTGGATAGAAGAAATCCTGACAGAAAACAGAATTTTCAGTTTTAAAAACAAACCAGAAATTACAGCTGTAGTGCCTCAAAGGAATTTATATATCTTGGGACTCCATGTTCATTTTTAACTTTTTGACTATGTGTTTTTACCATTATACCTGTCTGATCCTGCTCATTTTGTAATGACATAAAGATAGCATGGAATACATCCAGCTGACATATGATGTGGAAGAAATTGAATTACTGATAGGACTGGTTCATGACACTGCATGGAAGCATAAACCATGTGAACTACAACTTGTGCTCCGCATTTCCCAAATAATAAAAAAAAATAATTTCAAATAGATTTCAAAAAAACACTTGAAAGTGTTTTTTTCGAGGAGTGTAGATATTTTAATTTTTAATTTATTTCTTTTTAATTAAAATTCAAAACTGCCCTTTATCTAGACCTCTCCTCTGATTTTGTACTTAACCTTTCTATATTCCTCTGGATCCTGAAGACAACAACATCATCTTTGCCCAAGGAGAAGGGCTGGTGAGGAGGAGAGGACTTACAAGGGGTCTTCCATGTCCTGAGTCCTCCATGTCCTGAGTCCTCCACTGGGAGGAACATGCTGCTGCTGGTGGGTGTTTTCTCCACTCTGGTCTTTGATCTCTTGGATCCACTTGGCACCAATGAATTCACATATATTTTTGTCTCACACAGTCTGCTTTCTTTTCATTTATACACAGCCAACACTTGCATGTTGTACACTAATCTCTCCCAGCCCATTAGCACAAATAGTTATAATTTGTTACTCAGCAACTACAGAGGTTTGTCAGACTTTTACTGTGTATTGCACTCACAAACCTAAGCTAAAACAAGATGAATAATAGCCACTTGATCAAATTACATATGTTATCAGAGTTAAAGCAAGCTAAAACCTTCTCAAGTCAGCACAAGCCTGGACAAGAACTGAGATCATGCACTGTCAGATGCTTACAGCATCTGTGGCCTTTTTCTGGGCTAAATGTAGGATACAATATTTTCTTCAACAACCTCCCTTCAACACTACATCTGTACAATTTAATATGAGCACTTAATATTATTCAGAAAAAAACAGAGTATGAATTTCTCAGAGATGTCAGGATTTATATATATTTTACACAATTAGCAATGACAGCATTCCAGAAAGGTTAGGGAATGTGAGGAAAGTGAGATCATTAGGATGGACATGTTGCCACTAGATTGCAAAAGAATTTTGGTCTAATAGTGTTTTCTGGCTGTCGTCTACATTACTAGAACAGTTTGGGGAAAGTCCACACAAGCTCAGTGAGTTACTCTCAGTCAACTTCTTAGTCTCCTTTGACATACTGAAAGGTGTGGGAAGGGGTATCTTCTCTCATTTCTGAAATAGAGATCAAATTAATCCCTTTAAAATGAGCCTGAATCACTCCATTTTAGTAGGTATTACCATTTGAAGCTCCAGAAAATACAGAAGCCAGAATTAACAACCACTATACATTTCTCATCTGATTGTAAAATTCACAGCAAGAGAATGATAAAGCAATATTAGTTGATGTTTAAAAATTCTTTCCAAATAGAAATTTTTACCCAATCTTTATAACCTCTTAAATTAGGAAGTCAGGCAATAACATTTCTGCAAGTAAATTTGAGTCTGTTCCAGTCTTTCAGTCAGCGAAAGAAACCTTGGTTCCTAATCCCAGCACCAAGAATAAATTTAAGCAATATCTCATCTCCTGTTTCTTTGATTACTTTGAAAGGTCATTGATTTGAAAGGAAGATTTTAATGGAAGATTTTTTAATTATACTGGATTTGGAAAGGAGTTTTAGCTGCCTGTTATATTGAAGAGAAATATAACCTGTAGAACAGCTTTGAACCACATCACTTTTGCACCTCTATGTGCAAAATAATTTGCATTCTCCTCTTGGCAAGTCAAGAAACCAGAGAGACTGATAGGAAAACAGGTTTCCTGGCTGATTGTTAAAGTTGTTTCTTTGATTTGTGCAGAACGGCATGAAGCCGACACAGGATAAGTAATGCAACAGGAGAAGAAAAGGGTAATTTCAAGGTGCTCAAAAACCTGGCTTTGGAGCTTTCATGAGATTGCTCTCAGTGGATATTTATACTACATTTTAATTTCCTTAAAATATTTTTATCATTGAAAGCAAAAGAGAAACAAAGAGAAAGAAATCAACAAATTCATAGCCAGGCCAAAACCACAGAAAAGTCCTGGCATTTGTTTTTCAGACCTGGAATGTGTTTTCTTATCTGAAAACAATGGTGATTTCTTTTGATTTGATAGCTAATTTTCTCACGGAAAGGTAGTATGACTTCTCAAGACATATTAGGTGTTTACTCTAAGCTAGACAACCAAGACCCCTCTATAGCCAACTGTGGCAGATTAGTGCTTCTGGAGGGCAATTCATCCCATTTTATGATGGGTATTTAAGAGGGAAACCTTCAACAGCTATGGAGAGTCTGAGGGAATAGCTTAAATTAGACACTTAGCTTCAAGACAACTATAAGTAGAGGTGAGTCCCACCCCTTGTTATAGTATGATATACACCCTCATCATTCACAATTATGTTCAGCTGCATATCAGGATTTGTTGGTGATGAGGCTGTCCTTCTGGTAGCATCCTTCCCACCAAACTCATCTGCATCAAGGACCTGGCCCACTGAATTTACTGGGACTTTTCAATTCATTATATTATTACAGAATTCACATCTTTTATAAAGTGGTAGATACAGGGTGTTCTGATCAAACTCCAGTGTCAAGAATAAAAAAGATCTTACCAGTTTCAGCTTTTTCAGGTATTCTTGGTCTTCTCGTCTTACCTTTTAGTCAATACCAATGTTAAAAAGTCTTTCCTCACAGTATTCAGAAGTGAAACATTCAGCATGAGTGCAGAATTCAAGTTCCCTATCTAGTGAATAAGGACATAAGAAACTACTTAGAAAATGGTGAAGGTAACAGAGTGTTGTGAACTGCTTAGATTGCAAAATTCTAAATTATTTTTCTTGGCATTTCTAACCAAAATCTTAGTCAACACAGAACATGTACAGATAATGTCAATGACAAAGCTTGAAATGGAAACAACTGAAAACACAGAAAAAATTGCTGCCCAACTATCTTTATTTAAGCTGCCATTTACTTATGAGCAATTAGATCTTATTATTTCTGCCAAATTTGTATTTTACTATGGCTGGGAAAACAAGACAAAACAATTCTCTGTTCTTGAAGTTGAGACAGCTGGGGTCTATTGAAGGTGCCCCCAATTTCCCAAGCAAGTAAGAATCAGTGTTCATACAGAAACTGCTTTCCTTGTTTGACAGTCAGGAGTCATACATTCACTTCCCAAAGAGAGAAGGACAACAAGCTTTGTATAATTACTTAGGAGTGTGGATATATGATTGTGTTGTAATGCTGAACTGGTTATGAATTTCTTGCCATGTAAATCAATTTGTTCATTAGAATTAACTCCAAATTTTTGCTATACTCAAAAGCATTTGAGACTTATATTTCATCTCTTCAATTTAGGTTTTCTTGGGGATGTTTTTATCAATTTCCTAATAGTTTCCCATTACTCTTTGTTCACTGATTCCTAACAAACTTAATTCACCTGTTAACTATCAGCTGAACTTGTTCATTAACTTTCCTTGGCCCCTATTAAAATAGACCGCCAATGTTTGTTGCTCATTGATTACAGAGGTTGTTAGATCTTCACCTTATACAGTATTAGCAGAGCTAAGTTGAAACAATTTAGGCAATAGCCACTTGACCAAAAGACCATCATTAGCAGCCTAAGCAAGCTTGATGCTCTCAGGTCAATACAAGCCTAGAATATTCCTGACACCTTGGACAACCAGGTTAGCACAAAACCTATTGCCTTTTAGTAGTCACAGCAGAAATGAAATGTACTGGCCTAAAGCAAGGAACACAACTAGGCTGGCAAGCTGAAGGTCTTGCCATTTTTGAAGATCAGAGTGGCAGCCTTCATATACACATTAGATAGTTGCAATTTTCTCTAATGGAATTGTTCCTTTTGCATAAAAAATATTCATAAATTCAGGATCCAGAATCTGATCTGCCCATATTCCCATGTTAAACCATGGAATCACTGAATTATCTTTTCATACTTGTTTTCTGTATCTAATTAACATAACCTAAAGGAACAGGACTGGAAATAAGGGATGGAGAGAGAAATACTGCTGTCTTCATTTTGCTAGCAGGGCCTTTAAATCTCAATATCTAAGGGATTTTCTCTAATTGCATAGAATATCAGACAGATGCAACAAACTAGTTTCCTGAATGCTACACCAATAACTTAATAACTGAATTATTTTTGTCTGAGTTTTTCATAACTGATAGGGAAAAAAACAATTTCAGTATTCTTGAGGTTTAGATTCTGTCACAAATTATTTTACCCTATTTATATGTATTTTGAGGGGTGGTTTCCTTATTTCCTATTTATTGCTATTTATTTCACTTCACCTGGATTCTTTTTCTATTCCCTTAAATTTTCTTGTTGTTCCACTGGTATACAATTTATTCCTCATTATACCAGTTAGATCCCATCTTCTAAGGTCCTCTCAGCTTTTAAAAGATTGCCTATTTTCAGTGATGGAAAACTGTTATGTGGTTAGAAAGACTATCTGAAACTTCTCAGATTAGGCCATCAATGCAATGAAAACAAGCACCACTAACCAGTTTGCTGAAGTCAAAAGTAGTCTAAAGTCAAACTTGCAGAGTGGAGTGTGAAGAGTAGTTGAAGAGGTTGTATTCTGAAAAAGAAAATGTATTTTTGCCTTTTCACTTAACATAATGTTAAGTATGTTTCTTTTTAGTAAATGGCTATAGATACATAGCTATTTTTTATATCAACTGTTATCTAGTGTTATCACAGAATCGCAGAATGTTAGGGATTAGAAGGGACCTCAAAAGACAATCTAGTCCAATCCCCCTGTTGAGCAGGAACACCTAGATCAGGTCACACAGGAACGCAGCCAGGTGGGTTTTGAATGTCTCCAGAGAAGGAGACTCCACAACCTCTCTGGGCAGCCTGTGCCAGTGCTCTGTCACTCTCACAGTAAAGAAGTTCTTCCTGATATTCACATGGAACCTCCTGTGCTCCAGTTTGTATCTATTGCCCCTTGTTCTATCATTGCTCATCTCTGAAAAAAGCTTGGCTTCATCGTCCTGACACTCACCCTTTACATATTTGTAAACATGGATGAGGTCACCCCTCAGTCTCCCTTTCTGCAAGCTAAAGAGACCCAGCTCCCTCAGCCTTTCCTCATAAGGGAGATGTTCCACTCCCTTCATCATCTTTGTGGCTCTACGCTGGACTCTCTCAAGCAGTTCCCTGTCCTTCTTGAACTGGGGGGCCCAGAACTGGACACAATATTCCAGATGCGGCCTCACCAGGGCAGAGTAGAGGGAGAGGAGAACCTCTCTCGACCTACTAACCACACCCTTTCTAATACACCCCAGGATGCCATTGGCCTTCTTGGCCACAAGGGCACATTGCTGGCTCATGGTCATCCTGCTGTCCACCAGGACCCCCAGGTCCCTTTCCCCTACGCTGCTCTCCAATAGGTCAGTCCCCAACTTAGACTGGCACATGGGGTTGTTCTTCCCCAGATGCAAAACTCTACACTTGCCCTTGTTATATTTCATTACATTTCTTCCCACCCAACTCTCCAGCCTGTCTAGGTCTCTCTGAATGGCAGCACAGCCTTCTGGTGTGTCAGCCACTCCTCCCAGTTTTGTGTCATCAGCAAACTTGCTGACAGAGCACTCTATTCCCTCATCCAAATCATTGACGAATATATTGAATAGTACTGGTCCCAGTACTGACCCCCAAGGGACTCCACTAGATACAGGCCTCCAACTAGACCCTGTCCCACTGACCACATCTCTCTGGCTTCTTTCCTTCAGCCAGTTCACAATCCACCTCACTATCCGATCATCCAGACCATACTTCCTCAGTTTAGCTGCGAGGATGTTGTTTTGTTAGATTTATCCGTATTACAGACAACCAATTGTCCTGACTAATTCTATGGAAATTATTATGTTACAGAGTATCCTGAAACGGATCATTTCCTCTAAGCTTGCTTTGGATGGATGAGCATAGGAAAAACTCTGTCTTACTATTCCTTCATTTATGTTATGCATATTTTGAGAAACTTAACTGATGTAGGTGTGAAGTCAGATCATTTATATATATGTCCAAACTTAAGATGCTTTTTTGAATCTGTTATAAACCTCTTTATGTTACAATGTTGTGCAGGAATTCTTATGAGCATATGATTTGTTAGTATTATGACAGCTCATTACAGCTGTCTGGAAAACAGCATTTCCATTTTATGAAAAGAGATTGTTTCAAAATTAGTTTTTGTTCTGATGCAGAATCAAAATTTGATCTCTGATTTCTTAGTATCTAGGTGAAAAAAAACCCAACACATTGAGATCAATGATCTATAACCTTTTTTCTGTCTTCCCTCTGCATATCCTGACATCTAAGCTATTACCAAGGTCAGTGTAACTCTCTGTGACCAGAATTTAGTGCTGGACTAAGGAAACTCCATTGCTTCTTTCAAAATAATTGTTTTCACACTTCCAAAAAAGCCCAGTTTTGCTAAAGATGCATGGATATCTCTTAAATTTCTGTCTGGTTATTTAACTCAATCTGCAGAGCTCTATAATAAGCAAGGCTATACAGCTTAGCAGGATGAATCTTAGCAGGATGCATTTGCTCCTGCATTGAACATAGGGTCTGTTTCTATATGGTTTCTTTGCTGAAGACAGATCATGAATGGCTAATTTGTATCCGTCATGGCAAACTCTGAAGCTATCGCCAAAAAGGTTACATAAAGTTTACGTTCCTGTAAATGTCTTTACTTAGATTAGATGGTGCATTAATACTCTAGTATACAAAAACAAGACAACCAAGTATATCTTCAGATTTCTCTTAAAACCTGGTTGACTTTCTTACTTTCCACTCAAGGTGGAAGTAACACTGAAAGAATTAATTTTGTTGTTTCCTGTAATCCACTGTGACAGAGGCACTCAACTCCTTAACCAAACTTTCAGTAGTTTGGTACAGACTCCAAAGGAGGTAAAGGCCTGAGCCATGGCTGAGCTGTGAACTCTCCTGATTTCAATCTGTTCTCTGAAAACTCATGAAAGAACAGAGTGACACAGTGAGCATCAGTGCATATGAGTTTGGATCACTGATCATGCATCAATGCATGAATAGTGGGTGACTTTTCTAAGACACTTTTATCAAGAATCAAAGAAAGTTATTGATACAAGGATGCATAGCTTTTCCATCGTATGTCTTGATCTTCCATCATACTTGACTACAAGCCAGACCCTTTAACCCATAAATATGACAGCTTAGATGAGCCTTCTTTGAGCTCTCCAAGCTAGGCAGCATGGCTGCATGGCATCAATCTCCCCTTGAGCTGAGGTGCCCCTCAAGGTTTTTCCTTGAGGCAGAGAGACCTTTTACCAACAGCATATCTTTGGTAAATGACTGATATCATGTATAAAGCTGTAGTATGTTAACTTTTATTTTGCCTTGATAACTTTGATTTCATGTTGAACTGATGCTAATGAAACAGTACCTGATCTGTGCATATATGATCCTTAGGCATAAATCATTGACCAAATCTGGGACTAAGTATAGATCCAGCCACACCTAAACTTCTCTCTGAGAAAAAAAGTAGAAAACAAGGGAGTCCATTCTGAACCTTGTGACACAATGGGAGGATTTTCCTTACCCTTTTAATCTCCAGTCTCTCTGTGATTCATTCTAATTGAGTGCAGCTTAATTTTCATTTGTATGTTTCTTCCATGTAGTAACTAATAGAGTGAACCTTGCCATCCAACTTTGTTAAGTTGAACTGTTATAACACCATATTAAAACCACTTTTGTTAACACCTTTGACCATGGTTCTTTAGGAAATCCAAGTCACCAACTCTGTCAAATTATTATTCTACCTCAATAAACATATTGAATCTGTTCTCCCAGTGAGGTGCATTCCACTCATTTCCATGACATCCACCTCCCCCCCAAACAAAGACAAAAAGTAATAATGATCAAATGCCCCAGAAATTATTCAAATACTTCTGAATAGATTTTGTGTAGGTTAGCTTTCATTATAAAGGACTAGTGGGATTGGTTTCCCAAGCTGGTTATCACATCTGTAATGCTATTCAAGCTACAGAAAACTGCATCAGTTCTTCTAAAAAAAAAGAAAATAGGTTAAAGCAATTATATATTACTCTAATGAGACCTGTTGTCTTCATTAACATTCCTGTGAGGCATTACACAAAACAAACTGAGCAAGCCTGTTCTATACAAACAACTTTGGTCTGCTGTCAAGTATCTTGCTTTAAGTCTTTGTAGTGTTCTCCAACTTCCTTATCAGTCTTAGCTGACTTTACACTATGTGTATAGTTAAATGGTAGCAACAAATGTAACGCTGTGGCATTCTGTCTGCACACTACGTTAGAAATAATTATATGCTAATATTAACCTAGGCTTTCAAATTTACCACGCAACTGAACCAGGTTCTTGTTTTAAAGTATCCCTTCTACAGTCCACATAGCTGTCTTCCAAACACCCTCCTTCATAATTATATAGGTAAGTATATGAGTTTGTTAATGGATTACTGCTTTCAATGCTAAAAAAAAAAAAAAAAAAAAAAAAGAAGGAAAAAAGTAGGCTCTCTGAAATTCACTCACTCTTCCTTAAAAGGATACAGTCAAATTCCTAAACCCCATGCATATTGGATGATTACAGGAGATTGGACATCCTGCTCTAGTTAACAGCCAGCATTTCCTAGCTGAGAAGAAAATTTAAAAAATTGACCATGGAACTGCTATGAAAGAACTCCCAGCTCAGGATAACTTCTACTGCATCCTTGTTATTTGCACATTGCATTGTTATCTGAGCCATAACAAATATTAACCCATTCCTTCTTAAAAGAGTAACAATAACAACCCAACTCACAACTCATACAGTCCTCTGAAAAAGTACAGAAAACCTCTCAGAAGGCTGGATATTTTGAGCATCTTGCAAAGACACTGTTTGCCCAATGCAGCTGTGAAGAATCATTAACTCAAGCTCTAGCAGTAGTTTGCTCTTTTAAGCATTATTATTATACCAGTTTTGTAAATGGAGAAACCAAGACAGAAGTAAACAAGGTGAAACATGGTGAGTCACAGCCAGAGCTTGCCCACAGTTATAAGCCTTTTAACTTCAAGTCATCTGACTCATATTTCTCCTTTCTTCTTGCAGCTTTCATCTGCAGATATAAAATCATGCAACAAATTAAGGAGGAATAATTGAGGCACAAAACCAGGTAATGCATTTTTATTTCAAGTTCTTTCACCACCTTTTGCCCCTCTTAAAGAGAACATCATTCACAAATTTTAAGATTACTGTGAAGGATGAAATTAAACAATAGAATTCAAACACTAGCGAATATCCATTTGGTACTTCAATAGATCTAATATTACTACCTGAGCAAAAGGAACCTCAGGGACTTCATTCTGCTTTCACTTATGTCAGTAAAAATAGAATAACTTTGCTGCAACTGCTGTAGTCAATAGTTATTCCTGATTTACACTTACGAAGCTGAGAAGAAATGGGGTTTTAATTGATCAGCGAAACCTGTCGCAGCGTAGATTTTTCTCCAGAAGTTATCTTGCAATAGTAATTTCAAGAAAAATAAATAATAAGATTCAAACACGGCAGTAAGCAGTTAAGGAAATTATGTATCAAATAAGTTCCAAAAAGCCTGGAGAATAGCAAACAGAAGTTTTGCCTTACAGGTTTCATTCCTTATGTAGATTTAAATAATTCAATTGTTGAATAAATCTTCTATATTCTATTTATTCAAGCATTTTCAACTTTCATTTCCCAGCAGTCATGCCAGGAGTCATGAGGAAGAAATGATCATTTTTGATCATTGACAAAAGTGATGTGAAAAAAGTTACATATCCAACTTTCTGCATATTGTGCAGGAAAGGTACACATAATACTATACTGCTTACAACTATCCTCAGCAAGAGTGGGATAGTGAAAAAACAGTTTATTCCCTGGACTTAAATAATTCATTGGTTGAATATACTGAATACATCTCAGGTTTTGTCATGCATTCACAGATTTCCTGTGATACTTCTGCTGACAATAAAATTTAAAACAAAACAAAACAAAATTATACCTAGCCTTCTCTTAAAAAAGTAACAGTCAGATAAGAAACTCTTTGTAGTTTCAAAAAACTTATGTTGAAGAAGATTGCTGTCTTCTTCTTAGTAGCAACTTTTATGATAGTTGAAATACAGAGGATTTTTATTATATATTTTGAACAATTTTTCAGTCTTTTATCTGGAGTTCTTTGATCAAATATGAGCTACAGGGAATTCAGAAAAGCTTTCTTCACTTTCCATGTTCTCCTTCTGAAATCAAAGTGATGGGGTTATCATGTTGTCAAGTTCTATTGTTTGACAAAAGTAGGCACAATATTGACAAGTTTTGATTTGACCCTTATTCTCTTTAAAGTTTTGTGTGCAGTTCTCTCAGTGGTTTGGCTGGAGAAGCATTTCAAATCAATGTTTGTTGTGTTCACATTCTTTAAGGCATTAATTACCTTGATAATTGCATGGACAGAATTGCCATAGCATTGCCATAGAACCTGAACACTTAGAGCTCTTTCTAAGATTCATTGATTGTGCATAGGTGAATGAAGACATGATACTCTGCAAATGCAGTCTCCTTTGGGGCAGAAACTAAGTAATAAGGGCAACACGAAGAATCTTGTAACAGTTTTCTCATTAGTTTCTGGGTTTGTTAAGAAATTAAGTACAGCTGGGGAACACATCATTTCATGCGGCAATTCTACAGTGATGTTTTGTCTGTCCACAAGTCTCACAGCTGTGTGGTCTGCCTTCCCCTCCCAGCTTTCAGCCCAACTCAT
The DNA here is from genome assembly GCA_028020825.1 of Podargus strigoides. NCBI lineage: Eukaryota > Metazoa > Chordata > Aves > Caprimulgiformes > Podargidae > Podargus > Podargus strigoides. The sequence continues at coordinate 26,609,993 of CM051663.1, read as the reverse complement.
CAGGAATTCTTTGTGAACTAAACTGCTAACATGATGCAAGGCAAACCCAACTTTTCTTCCAATTTTCATACTGTGTAAGGCCTGTATTTCACTTGGCTTTCCTAATCATCCGCAGAGTTGTAATGAAATAATGGACATGAGTCCTGGTAGATCAGAGGAGTCCATGAGGAAGCAAAGAAAGAGAACTGTTTCCTGTGTGACATCAAACATTTAGCTGACTTTCTGTCACATTATTTGACTCTGTGTTGTAACGTAAATGTTCTCTGAAGTCTTCATCCTATGATTATTACGAAGAAAACAAGTATTTTATGCCTCGCTAAGTGTGCAGACAACTTTTCATCCAAAGGAAAGGAGGATACTTAGGGAGAGGGGTGTAGAAAAGGCAAATGAGCATCCTTCATCCTAGCAGAACACCAGGGTATTGCTGAAGACATAAGGATAGATGGCCTGACACCTTGACTCGGCATTGGGTTGTACAGCACAAACGTACCTAGGAATGTCAAAGTACTAAAGTCTTTTGTCAAATGTCTTCCTGCCAGCTCCTCAGCTGATTTATAGTCTGGTCAGAGTCAGCAATGGTTCTGTTTGTTCATTACTGCTGTCTGATCTGTCATAGATCCATTATATTGCTGGGCGTGGTGTGAGGGTCACATCTCTGCAACTTCTCAAAAGCATATTAGACTTCACTTGTTTGAGTGTTAGCTCATGGAAGTTTTATTCTCATTTCAGTATTAATTAAGGATTTTGTATGCTTGGAAAAACAGTATTTTCAAAACAATTAAAAATACATTTAAGAAAGGAACTTGGGAAATAAAGTGTAAAATATAAAAATGTACATAAAATAAACTTACATTTCTGGTTTATCATGACTCAGTATTTCCTCTTTCTCAAAAAGTTTACTTTTTTTCCTCAGTAACTTTCTGAACAATAGATTTTCTCATGAAACTCTGTCATTAATGTTCACTTGGATCAAAAAAGAAGCTTTGATAGTGTCTGAAAACATTTGATTTCCTCATCACTCCACACTGCAATTCATCACAACATTGAACACTGGACCATATATTCCTGTCTAACTCAGATAAAAATCTACCCATGAAAGCAATATTTCTTAAAGTAAAAGTTAGCTGTTGGGAAAGAAATACCTAAACAGACTGATATTGAAGGGAAGAACTGTGGGGATTACATACAATCTGAAAAGTCTTCAGAGTTCACCGGGACACTGTCTGAAAAAATTATGTAATTATGACTTTTGAATAAGGAACATCTGGTGAAAGAAAGAAGGATAGAAGCAGAAGCATGAGCTGCTTTATTTTATTTTGTTGAAGAATATATTTCCTGAAATATCTTTAGAGAGAAAAAAGACGAGAGCTTGCACACGTTCATGTATGGAATCATATATTCAAGGAGGATTTTCTCTGCCTATTGACTTTGTTTTTTACTTTACATGTTCAAAGTTTCCATCTAGGAATGTTCTGGCTCTTTTTTTTTTTGCTTAAGAGTTTGCAAAAGAAAAGAAAAACAAAGCTCTTCTGTGCTCATACTTTTTTGTTATTTCTTGACTTAGCTCGGGGTAGGAGGTGGAGCTTGCTCTTCCTTTTCTTTCATTAGTTGCTTTGAGATTCACATCTTTTGTTCTTCGAACTCTCTTATTTGAAATTCTTCTCTTTAAGTCAGCAGGGAGCAAGACTTGATGAGCCCCAGACTCAGCTACAGCCTTGGGGCACAGAATCTTCTTTTTGAATAATAGTCTAACGGTTTTATTTTATTTTTCCCTGAAATGTATCTTGGATATGTTGATTCATAAAAGGTTCTTCTGAGATTTGCACTTGTCCTCTTCTCTTTATAGTTTTCTGACCTTTTTATTTTTTTCCATACCGTCTTATAAGTTTGCAGAATTTTTTGTAGTTGTTTTTTTTTCCATAATCCCCCATCATGTTTTTTTCTATTATGATGGTTTTGACAGGTACATATTTCCAGTCTGTGTTTTACTTTTCTTAAACTGGTGTAAGATAACAGTAAACATTTGCCACCTGGCTTCCTAAATATTTAGTGAGAACAAGTATTGAATATTATCCAGTCTTCGTACAAAAAGGACTTTTACTGGGACATTACATGTCACATTTCATTGTTTAAAACAGCCCTTAGATAAGTGAATACCATGTAGGTATGAGAATTTTGTTAAGAGACAAGAGGTAAAACTTTCTGCAATGTTTTTGATTTATTCCTAGTTTTCATATTTCTTTCTACATAAACTAGTACTTAAAGTACTTACTTAAGAATCAGCCTTCTTGAGCCTGAATGGGTTTAATTTTACATCTTCTGTTACTCAAGGACAGATCTTATCCCCCACATATAGGTAAATTTGTGAGTCCTGTTGAGTCATTCCTGGCTACACACTGGCTCATCAATATTCATAGGGAGAAAGCATGAAAAGGAAAACATAATTTGGAAGCCTAATGCCTCTGATACTCCACTGAGAGAAAGGAGGTCTGTGTTCTGATCTTTGCTTTTCTTATTTATCTCTTAAATTACTAGTCAAAAGGGAAATCTGGGGTTTTCTCATTTCACACTGATGTTGCTGTTTCACTGCAGTATAACACTTCAGCTGTAACATATTCATTTCTCACAGTCCCATGAAGTTCTTTGTGTCTGAAAGGGCTGCACTAAAAGGTGCCTGGTATTCTTTTCTTGTGAAAATCAGGGCCCTGCTTCTTGACTGGGGAAATTAACCCTTTCAAAAATGCTGTGTTCAAACACAATCACAAAGCCTGGTTTACTTATTTGAATTTGATTCATTTTACTTTGGTGAGTAGATTAGTTTGGATCTTGATATTAGCCATTCTGGGAAGTGTGTGTGACATTTGGCTATAAGAAGCCATTGTTTACTACACACATCGATTCTTAAATGTTCCTCAAGCAGTGCTAAAAATGCTGAGAGCACCCATAGTCTCTGATTAATTTGTACATGTTTCTCTTCTCATTTTAATGTATGTTCCCTGTCCATTGGGAAGTGTCTCTGGGAAATTCCTCATGACCCCTTAGTCTTCAATACAGATCTTTGGAATAAATACATTCAAAATCTTTTACCCTAATGTAAGTGGACGCATCTTGTTCCCTTTCTATTTTGGCCTGAAGGTAGGGGGAAAAAATCTCTATATGATTTTATCAGTCCAATTCATTCCATGTCTAGTAGAAAGCAATATCTTCATAATACCAGCTGTGATCATCATCTTCCCAGTTGCAACAGAAGTCTCCAGATTTTGTTTCTAATACAATTATTGTTTAAAAGAATGAAAGGTTGCTGTTGATTTTGTATTTTTTTTCTTAATATTGTTATTAGCATTATTTTGCTTCGTTACATGTTTCCTTTTCTTTCTACAGTCTCCCTCCCTTCATCCCAAAAAGAAACTTATGCTCACCACAAAATCTCGTACTCAGAAGAAAGTGTTGGAAGGGTTTTCAGTGTACAGTATGTCATTAAAAATGTTCATTACACTATTCAAAACCTGGGGAAAAATCAGCAGAACTAACAAGACATAGTAGTTCTACATGAGAAAATGTTGAAACTGTCAAACTGAAATATTTTGCAGGAATGTGTCATTCCAAAAATTCTTTTCCAGGGAGAAAAACTTTCATTGTATCATTTCAAATTTGGTTTGTTTTCATAATATTAAACTATCTCATTTTGAAAAAGTAAGCATATTCCTTTATTCATAACCTTTTAAATTACTTTTGTTTAGACTTTCCTGTTATACTAATTTTAATTAAAATAATATTTATAATATTCTAAATTAATTATAATACACTCAGTCTAACATTTTGTAACTATTTTTATACTACAATGAAGTTTCAGTATAAAATTCAAGCAGTCAATCAGTGTAAAACCTCAAAATTTTGATCCTTTATTTCTTAAAAAAAATAGTAGTTTTCAGAGACACAATTTCAAATATCATCTTCTCTTTTTACTTTGTGTCTTGATTTGAAATCAAAATCTATGTTAAAATGACAGAACTTCCTGTAAATTTGATGTTATTTTCTGAACAACTCAAAAAATAGAACAGTTCAAAGAGAAAGGTAGTGGACTCACTGTTACTGGAAATTCTTAGAACAAAAACCCTTATCTTTATTAAAAATATACTTGAATACAGCTCCTGTGAGGAATTCATATCTTTTGCAGATTGGAAGAGAAAATTCTTAAGCTGAAGAACTATGAAGAGATTCTTTGGAGTATTTTGAGGGTTGTTGTTTGTGGCGGGTTTTTTTAATTAGGCTGAGCGTATAAGAATGTCCCTACACACTGTCTGACCCTTCATCTAGCTTCTGACCTGGATTGTAGGTGCCCACAGAAAGAATTTGAGGTATATTGAAAGTGTATGAAGTTATTTGTCCCCTGCTATGCTTTTGGTTTCCAGTACCCTGTGGTATTGGGACTTGCTGAACCACAGATTGTATACAGCATGTTATTAACAACATCATAGAATGGGTCCTACTTGCTCACACGGGCAGGAATTTTTAAAAGGCATCTCACCACTTTCTTCAGCTAAGGATTTGCCTTGGTAGACACAGCTGTGTCTGGTCCTTATGCGGGTCTCATAATTTATGAGCACCTACTTTATTCTGTGTTAAACAGATTCTTCCTCATTACTTAAGTATAGTTGGTAACTTCTAGTCATGCATTAAGATCACTTCATGTAAATATAACCATCTGGAAGTAGGCATCCAGTTCCAAATAGTCGTCCAGGTTCTCTCTGCAGTCAATGGAAAGAGATATGGCGCACTTCCAAAGGAAAATTTAGCCTGTTGCAAGATAAAAGTCTGATAGTTGGAATGCATTTATCTATTGATATGCATCCCTTTTTTGCCAAATAGGGAGCCCAGATAAACAAAATAACCTAGATACCCTATTTTCATAGTGCTATCTTTAAGAAGAATCTCACCATGGACAAGAGCAGCTTCCTGTCGTGCAAGTGAAATGAAGAGAGAAAAGAGCTGCACAACAGAAGCTAAGCATCCAGTTTCAATAGACATCTAAGTTCTTTCTGCAGTCAGCAGAAAGAGGTATGAGGCACTTCCAGAGGACAATTTAGCCTGTTACAAGATAAATGACTGATAGTACTATGAGAGGGTGGAGATACTTTGCCTGTGAGAATAGTGTCTCGGTACATCTCAGTAAAAGTCTTGATTTTTCTTTTACACACCCAGTGTTCCTATCCCTACATTTCTTCTCAAGGCAAACTTCTTTTCATTCATGGCTTGCTGCTTTGCACGGTTTTTTTTTCTTTCTTTTTAACTCATCTTTTACGAAACAAAAGACTACTCTCCCAAGAATATCTGAAAGAAAGACGACCCATGGGTCAGATGCACACCCTTGACTTCCTACAATAGAGTTCATTAGCAAACCAGAATAATTTGGTTAGATGGCCCAGTAGAGGGAATATTCAACTTTTAAATAAATACACAATAAAAATAGCACACTGTTACTATAGGGTTACTGGACTGTAGCAGTAAATGAACTGAATAAAATTTTATGGCTTCTTAACATGCTGAGGTTTTGCAGTGTCGTCCATCTTGCAGCCTAACAACATTTCCCAGCCTGCTATCAGTGAAACTAATAGTGCGGATGGAAATTTTATGAAAAATGGGAAATCTACGTTGGTTTTATATTATGTCAGTAGAATGAATAAAGACCATACTTTGGCATTAATAGCTAATGGTGGAAAGTGCAGAGGGAGGGAGAAAGGAAAAAGAAAGAATGAAAGAACGAACTGTTACATTTTCAGGTCTTGAATTGATGTTTTTTAAAGATTTGGCTGTAATTATGATATTTGAATGTCATTATCATTAAGCTGATAAATTATTTAATAAGAAGGTGAACAACATGAAAAGATCATTGGTGTATGTAAGCATCTTAGTTGTATTTTACAAGTCTCCTTGTGACTCCCAGACTGCTGCATTAATCACATGAATACCACAGATATGTTCTGTTATTATCTTTCACTGCGAGGTCAAAGCTTCGTACTAACATAACGTATGGGAAGGAGTTGGGGGGGAGAAGAAATCTCAAAATTATTAATCATACTGCAGAACAATGATAATAAAGGTTCTTTGTTGATTTAAAATGGATTCCTTAATGCCTCTCAAGCAGAGATGTCATAATGACCTCCATATCAGACCCCCTTAGACAACACGGATAGCACATAAAGTGAGTGTACAGGAAGCAGTAAGTACAATAGTAACAGACCAGCACTCAGCTGAGGCCTGCTTTTACTCAGCCAGAAACACAAGTGTGGGACTGTGCTTCAGAAAGACAGCGCTTTTTGCTTTTCATTTCTAAAAAAAAGAAAAAAAAAGAAAATAGAAAAAGAAAAACAGAAAAAGCCGGATAAAGTTTGTTGCTCTAACTTGTTGAGTAAGGAGAAGCAAACATGAGGGTTTTTAAGGAAAATCAAAGAATTAAATTCCCTTTCCAGGAATAGTGCCAACCTCCAGAGTAAAAATAATACAAGCACATTCATAATATATCAACATGTTACAAGTGAGTAACAGATTCATATCTGCTAAATCATTGTATCTGCTAAACAGAAAAGTGTAATTGAAATCAGTTTTGTTAAATACTGAGGTTTTTTGTAATATGTTCTTTCCTAGAAGTGAATTGTGAATGTTTCTTTAATATAAACATTTGCCAATTAGATTGAATAAATAATTTTCAGACTGATTTCTTTAACGGGAAAGAAATCTTACTAGAGGTTAATAAAATGGCCAGTGTCTTATGATCCCCGGTGCTTAGTCTTGAGTAGGATATATGTGTGTGTGTGTGTGTGTATGTGTATGACTTCAGCATCAAATGTTGATAAATATTGCCAGTTTACATCATGGCAGAGTCAAAAGATCAGTCTTTTCTCCCTTAACCTTATGATACTAAAGAAGAACCCAAGGGCCCTTTACCAGACCTTTATCAGTTTGACAAGTACTCTAAATAGTCATGTATATTCCATAGTATATATGGAATATATAGTATGGAATATAGTATATATAGTATATATAGTATATATAGTCATATATATACCACTTTGTAGTGAAAAGAGGGAAACAGAAAGAAGAACAGAGACAGAGGAATAGGATGAGAAAGAAATAGATCTTGAGAAAGGAAGAGAAAGAGGAAGAGAAAGGGAAAAGCAGAAAGAGAGAGAAAGAAGAAAGATGAGTCTAGAGTATGATTTATTTTACTTCATATATCAGTCATTGAATTGTTCTTTCCAGGTGTTTTATAAAAAGCTATAGGAGGGAACATCCATAACAACTTCAAAGTAGTCAGGTTATGAAATTAGTCAAAATAAACCCCATCTTTAGTGACTTACTGTTAAATCACCAAATGGTCTCAGCCATGACTGCTTGTGAATTTTTTATGCTATTCCTGAAATATCTGGATAGTTAATATAAATTTTGGAAGAAATCTCACTTATAATGAAATAAATTTTGTAAAATAAAAATTCCTCAAAATCAACTTGATCTTCCAAATATTTGCAGTGAATAAGGTAATCTCTGTAGTCTTAGTAAACCATATTTTGTGTCTATGTTCACTGCAATATTTTGAAATCAGAATGAGAAAGTTCTTAAGCTTATTTTATTTTTTTTCATTATTTTACTAAATCTGTTTTTAAGAAGACTTGAAGAATGTAGCGAAACATAGTGAAATGATTTTCATATTTCTTTACTTCTTTAAGGTTGGAAATGTCATTCATATGAGATTCTTAAGATTATTTTCCATTCTCAGCTCCCAAAATAAATATCAACTCAACAATGTTTCTTTTATTTCTCAGGCTTCTGTTGACTTTTATATTCATACATTAGTAGTATAATATAAGCAAAAAGAATGCACAATTTCAGGTAAATTTCTAAGTGTTGATATTATGACCCTGTCTTCCATTTAGCAAAATAGGCACATAGACTTTATTTTGACTCAGGGGAAAAGAATGACTCTCAGCCTCGAAAAGTCACCAAAATGTATGTTAAAATATCTTATACAGCATATGTCAAGATGTTGTTAGTAGAGAGATCATAAAAATAAAACATTTTTTCAGTCAAATTTAAATATTTGTGATTATTTTCTTATTCCTTTAAATATTTATGCAGTCACATTCATCTTTTCAATTATTTATTTATTTATTTATTAAAAAAAGAAGGTGCTGGGTTTATGAGCTTGTTTAATCACCTGTAGTTCTTTATGAAGTGCAAAGTATCTGTTTTTTGTCTTTATGAGCAAGATTACAACATATTTTAGACATTTTTGACCCTGTGTTTAGTCAGGCAGATGGACTATATGACCTCTGGAGGTCACTTCAAGTGTGGCTTATGACAATCCATGAATCTTATTCTGACTTTTTTTTTAGGATTAGTGTCCTGCCAGACATAACTCAACACATATCAGATCTTTTACCCTTACCCAGCTTTTCCCATTTTTCTAGTGGTCTGTTAATAATACATCAGTTTTGTGACACTGTATCTCTATAAAACCTACGTCTCAGAAATGTAAAACATTTCTGGCACAGTAGCAAAAAAAAAAAAAAAAAAGAATAGAAAAAAATAGTAAAGGGTTAAATTTGCAAAGGAAAGAGTCTTAGTGTCATGCCACCAGCTGTGAACAGAATTCATTTGCCTCTCAAATGTAGCCCCTAGGGAAGATCCCAGGAGTGGTGTGTGAAATAGAAGGCTGTAAATGTCCCAAAGACGTTATGCAATTTTGGGGCTTGTTCAAAATCGGAAGTGAAAACTAAATAGTGCTAAAAGAAGAGTGAAAGAATAAAATAAAAGTGTTTTAACTCCCATTGTATATGAAGTGTTCAGGAGGCAAAAATCAGACAAAGCCAAGCATTCATCCTCCTGCCTCATGTTTAACTGCAGCTCTCTTCTAAGTTTTCCTCCATTCTCTACTCTCCCTTTAAACTTGGTTTGTTTTTAACTGCCTTTTCCCTCCTCTACTTCAGCCTCTATCTCCCTGTGTCTCTTCCTTCACTCTGCTTAATTCACTAAAGCAGTTGTGCCTGCTTGATCTGATTGACTTTAACAGGATTTCTCAGAAGCTGTAAGTAAAGTATGCTGTCTCTGTCCCCTCGTTCCTCTTTCAGCCATGTACTTTCTTTTTAACTTTTAAATACTCCATATCTCCATGGCACTGAACCCCCTTAACTCTTTCTGACACAGATGAGAGCTGAGGAAAACTGACATTTCATAGGAGCTGCTCAGCATTTCACTGTATTGATATGTAAAAGCCAGATGGGTCAGATCCAAAGTCTCCTGAAGTCAATGGAAAAATCTGTCACTGACTCAAAGAGGCTTTGGATCAAACCCTATTTGTTTATCTGCCCTTCTGTGTTAACCTTTTATGTTTCTCATCTTTTTCTATCAATATCCCTTGCTAGAGGCAATCTTGGCAGGAATAAAAACATAGTGAAAATTAATAAGGTAACTGCATTATTCAACACATTAGGAAAAAAAAAAGTTAGCTTGAGTTTACCTCAAATGAGAAAAAGTTTGTGGCTGGAGAGCAGAGCAGCATTTAAATTGTCAGATTTGGTACAGTGGATTTTTTTTGTTTCTTCAGCCTCTTACTGAGAAATTAATTTGTGAAATTGTATGTGACTGAAAAGATTCAAAATGATCCAAAATAAAATGGGAAAATGTATATGGGGCAGGAAACCCAAACAACAAACCCCCCTCCTTGTTTGATTACATTATTTTAATTTTGGATTCTTTCTTTCCTTTTATAAAACACATAACTCAGTGTGCATATTCTCTTCAGTTTATAAAGAAAACATGAGATAAGCTGATGCATAAAATATTGGGCCCAACATCACAGTATGTGCAAAATTCCATACAAAATTCAGATGTGCAGTGGAATAGGAATTCCTTATTTCTCGTCTAGATTAAAATGGGTGCATAATTTATCTGGTGCAAAATATATGCAATGCTCTTTCTTAATAATTTATATAGAAAAGATGTTTTGGCATTTGGCTTCAAGGACAACTCTTGCAAAAGGCTGACAGGAAAACACATGCTAAAATAGACATTTTCTATAAGCAAACGACATATTTTTTGTTATCCTCCTTCCTCATTTTAATTAAAAAGACACAACATAAACAGTAGCAATAGTACAAAAATTAAGTGGCTAAGCTAATCTGATTTTTCACAATATTCAAGAAACTTCCTTAACATTATATAAAATGCATAAACCTTAATATTAGTGCTGTTATCTATTAAGCTGTAATGGAAACATAATCTATGAATCTAGGAAGCTTTCTTATGATTTAAGTATTTATTTAAAGCCATAAATAAAACAAATAGACAACGGGGAGAATAGTAATCCATGAAGAGGTCACATAGGTGTTTAAATAGCACAGTACTAAACAAACATCTCATAACGTTTTCAAGGAAGGTAAGATTACTATTTTATTCAACTGGAGTACAGGGAAGATCAAGCAAATAACTTGAGATCGCTCAGGGAGTTTGTGTCTGAGCCCTAAAACTCCCTGTCTATTAAAACATCTTGCCAATAACATGCACCTCATGATCATATCAGTCACCTCAGGCTCCATAAATAGTGGGTGGGGGGTAGAGTGGACACTTCAAAATGTGATCTGATGTTTACGGAATCTGCAGGCAGAGAAAGAAAAATAAATTATTTTTCTGTAAGAGGACCAGGGGAGCATAGCAAGAGCTGAGATTGTCTGAGAAATCAAACTGTTTGCAATTACAGCAGAAATAGCAGTCAGGATTGGACACAGCCACAATCTGATGAGAGGAAAAAGCAGGCATACAGCATCACCCTTGTAATGTAGCAGGGAATGTGAGCTACTACAAGCTACTGCTAATGGGGAGCTAGACCCCTTTTGGCCATCTGTAGCAAAATACATCCTTATTAATAAACCTTGGTGAAGTGTGAAGATGGAGACTGAGGATGAATTGTCTGCACTGTTTCCCGTACAACAATGCAAGCCCAGACTACTCACTTCACAGAATCACAGAATCACAGAATCACAGAATGTTAGGGATTGGAAGGGACCTCAAAAGATCATCTAGTCCAATCCCCCTGCCAGAGCAGGAACACCTAGGTCAGGTCACACAGGAACATGTCCAGGCGGGCTTCGAATGTCTCCAAGAAGGAGACTCCACAGCCATTCTGGGCAGCCTGTTCCAGTGCTCTGTCACCCTCACTGTGAAGAAGTTCTTCCTCACATTTACACAGAACCTCCTATATTCCAGCTAGCACCAGTTGCCCCTTGTCCTATCATTGGATGTCACTGAGAAGAGCCTGGCTCCATCCTCATGACACTCACCCTTTACATATTTATAAACATTACTGAGGTCACCCCTCAGTCTCCTCTTCTCCAAGCTAAAGAGACCCAGATCCCTCAGCCTTTCCTCATAAGGGAGATGTTCCACTCCATCATCTTTGTGGCTCTGCGCTGGACTCTCTCAAGCAGTTCCCTGTCCTTCTTGAACTGGGGGGCCCAGAACTGGACACAATATTCCAGATTCAGCCTCCCCGGGGCAGAGTAAAGGGAGAGGAGAACCTCTCTTGATCTACTAACCACACCCCTTCCAAGACACCCCAGGATGCCATTGGCCGCCTTAGCCACAAGGGCACTGTGGTCGCTCATGGTCATCCTGCTGTCCACCAGGACCCACAGGTCCCTTTCCCCTACACTGCTCTCCAACAGGTCAGCCCTCAACTTAGACTGGCACATGGGGTTGTTCTTATCCAGATGCAAGAGTCTACACTTGCCCTTGTTACATTTCATTAAATTTCTCCCCGCCCAACTCTCCAGCCTGTCTAGGTCCCTTGGAATGGCAGCACAGCCTTCTGGTGTGTCAGCCGCTCCTCCCAGTTTTGTGTCACCAGAGTACTTGCTGACCGAGTACTCTATTCCCTCATCCAAATCATTGACGAATATATTGAATTGTACTGGTCCCAGTACCGACCCCTGAGGGACTCCACTAGATACAGGCCTCCAACTAGACCCTGTCCCATTGACCACAACTCTCTGGCTTCTTTCCTTCAGCCCGTTCACAATCCACCTCACTATCCAATTCTGACCACACTTCCTCAGTTTAGCTGTGAGGATGCTGTGGGAGACTGTGTCAAATGCTTTGCTGAAATCAAGATAGACCACATCCACTGCTTTACCATCATCTATCCACCGGGTTATGTCCTCATAAAAGGCTATCAGGTTGGTCAAGCATGACTTCTCCTTGGTGAAGCCATGTTGACTGCCCCTAATGACCTTCTTGTCCTTGACATGCCTAGAGACAGCCCCCAGGATAAGTTGTTCCATCACCTTTCCAGGGATGGAGGTGAGGCTGACCAGTCTGTAGTTACCCGGGTCTTCCTTCTTGCCCTTTTTGAAGACCAGAGTGATATTTGCTTTCCTTAGTTCCTCAGGCATCTCTCCTGTTCCCCATAACTTAACAAAGTGATGGAGAGTGGCCTAGCAATGACATCTGCCAGCTCCCTCAGCACCCACAGGTGCATCCCATCAGGACCCATTGATTTATGGGTGTCCAAGTTGCGTAACTGATCCCTAACCCAGTCCTCATCAACCAGGACCAACCCCTCCCCTACAATTTGGACGCAAATGACGGCATTCTTTGATATTTTCTAGAAGTTATTGTCTGGTAGTTTTTCATCCTGCATTAGCTATTTTTAAAATTACATTTAGATGGATGGTGGAGTTCTGGAATATTTTTCTACGTTTTTTCATATGGTTCTCTTCATATACCTATGGTGTTTAAATAATATCCCAATTCTAAGTGAAAAATAAACAAATTAAAAAAAAAACCCACAATTTTTATAAAACCAGCTTCTCTAGCATTTGGTTCTAGTAACTTGTCTGGATTTTTCAGTTACTGATCACATTTTTGCCTTTCCAACATTTTCATGAATAAAAAATATGAAACTGAGCATTACACTGATTTTTCATCTTTTCAAAATCACAACAGAAACTCAGCCTCTCCTGCTGTGATTTCTTTTTCAGGAAATACAAATCTGCCACTGACATTTGCACTCACAGAAGTTTTGCAACAGCTTTTTTATATAGCAACTGTTGCTAATTTTCAAGATGCTTGTGCAATGATTGCAAAACACAATTTTTGGTTCATTTTTTTCCTTAAGTTTTCATCCTCCCATTTTCTTTGCTTGCTCATGACTATGAATTAATCAAAGATGAAACTTCATAATTACAACATAAACTTCATGTTCCCTTCAGATTTTTTTCCAAAACCAATTGCTTGCTTACTTAATTAGATTAGCCTTAAAATGCCAAAAAAAAAGGTTATTAAAAGGGAAATACAAAAAGAAAGGAAAAGTAATTTCCATCAAAATCATGTATAAATAAACACATAAATCATTAGATTTGCATTTTCTTAACATTTTTTACGTCTTCTACTTTGTAATTTGCCCCAAGTGCAGAAAAAAAAACTGGCTTTAAACTAGAAAAGGGTAGATTTAGGTTAGACCTATGGAAAAAGTTTTTCAATAGAAGGGTGGTAGATCACTGGAACAGGTTGCCTGGAGAGGTAGTGGAGGCCCCATCCCTGGACACATTCAAGGTCAGGCTTGATGGGGCTCTGAGGAACCTGATCTAGTGGAGATGTCCCTGATCACTGCAGGGCAGTTGGACTAGATGATCCTTGAGGGTCCCTTCCAACCCAATACTTTCTAGGATTCTATGATTCTATGATATCAATAACACTTAGACTTGTTTTTTTTAAGATCTTCTAAAAGAGGGCCATAGTTCCAACCAGTCACAAGCAATGTCCTCCCCCAACTTTTCTGTTGTTCACTTCCTGCTTCTCCTTTCTTAATGATTTCCCTTTGACTATTTATAGCTATGATAGTTATGATCCAAAACTAAGTTTCCAGAGAAATTAGGGATGTGATTAATTTCACTTAATTTTACGTATCTACATTGAGCAGATACTTCTGAACTAGACAGCTTAGGCTCTCCTTACAGTCACCAAAGTAAGTACTCTAAAGATGCAATTCTTGTCACATATTTAGACTTATTTTAAGATGAGACAAGCTGTACATTTAGCAGCACTATTTTTGGGCAAAGTAGTGCCATCCCTGGATATGACTCAGTCAGCTACATGAAAACAATTCACTGACTTGTACTGTAGTTAGTGGATAACTAATTGGTACAGTCATTGTAGTGTTGGGAACTATTTAACTTGCCCAAAGTAAATGTCAATGTTTATCTGTATTATGCAAACCTCCTGATGTCCACGTTATACTGAAAATCAATCTTTTTTTCTCTCCTCCTTTATTGTACATTGTATTAAGATATATTTTCTTTCTATAACACTTCAGGAAGAATGTTACACCTTGTGAAATTGATATGAGAATTTTTCCTTTGATCATTTTCAGTTTATAATGTGTATACTTCATGGAAGAAACAAACAGAAAAACCAACAGTATCTTCCATACTGAATGGGAAAATACTTTATATTCTACACTGTTTATATATTTCACTATACTGAGTAACTGTTACCTACTTATGATCTCTCAGTCTGTTACAGTCCTTCAAAAATTGTCTCCAACTTCTAAATGTTGTATTTATATCAGTGAATTATCTTAACCTTCTTCTTAGAAGAGGAAGAATGTCCCATGCAAGATAAAACGCAAAATACTTCCTAATTGTGTTTTTGCATAGCAACAGTGAATTCTTGGGGTTTTGCCTGTTTGTTTGTTTTGATGGTCATCCCAGGGCTGGATTCATCTCACCTAACATTAGCCACAAAACATTACATCTCTAATCTATGTTTGGAGTATAGACTTAGTAGTCTATAGAAAGAGAAAGCATCTCCAAAGTGTGATTTATCTGCGTGATAATCTGAGATGATTTTTGAGATGAATTGCCCTTCCCTGTAAATGGCTAAAGTTGGGTAAGATTAATATGATTCGCAGTCTTGCTATAATTTTGCCCTTCAGTTTTCCAAACTGAAAGTGGCAGCCTTTCGTTCACATGAAGGAAATTCCTGTGTCAATATAATGATCTTGATTCTCCTCTGATTCTCATCATATTCAGTAAGTGAAGTAGTTTCATGGATTTGACTGATGTTTACTGCAGATATACACTTAAAACGAAGAGGAAAATATGGTTCAAGTTATTCTTACAAGCTTGCAGCCTTCCAAATTTTCCAAAGGTAAAACACTTTAAAGGGGAGCAAGATTATCTGGCAATGAAAATCAACATTGATCGTAGTGGCTCTGCACTGATATACACAACCTGACAATCACCCAGTGTTTGTACATGGTAGTAGTTGGAAAGTATAGTGAGTAGTTTACTAAAAGAGAATTCTCTGGGATTTCATCAATTGATATTTACAAGATTACTATGAAATAGATAAGGCCTGAAACAATATGTTTGGGGCCTTGTCAAACATGTCAAATGTGTCTGTAATTCACACTGGGAAGTGTCTTCTAGGTATTAAATTATCCACAGGCTGTAGTTGACCGATTCAATACTCAATCTACTAAAAGCCGAAGGAAATAAAAATAACATAAGGAATTCTGGTTTGAAAAAGTACATTCTTTCTATTTTCCGCTGTGTGGTGACAGCTCATCTTACATCATGGAACGTCATGTAAAACGTAAAACGCCAACAAAACTGTTTTACAAAAGGAGAGGGTAATTTAGAGAGAAAAAAGAAAGTCTTCAGTGGAATTTTTCTCTACAAACAGATCCTTACGCTCTAAGTTGGGACAGTGAGCAGTCAATCCAAATTTAGCAGGCAGATGGAGACAGAGCAGATGGGTTCCTCTATATCTGAGAAGCAGGCAGGTGCTGTGGTTCACCAGCCATGTGAGTTATGCTTTAAATAGGTTAGCATGTCTATAATTTACTAAGAGAAAATGTAGTTAGCAGAATGAACAAGCTAAGCATCTGGTTTACATTGCCAAAAGGAGTTGTGTTTCTTCAGGTAGTCTGAAAAGAGGAACCTGACGGAAGAACAAAACCTCACTGTTTAACAGAGATCTTCTTGGGAACATTTATTGATGTAACAACTCTGACAGAGACAAGTTAAAGCATACAGCTGAGCCTTACACTCATCCAGCTCATTTTGTGGAAAAGTGTAAATCAGTTTCAGAGAAAGTCTTAATTAAAATTATACCTATCACTTACACTTATCTCTGGAGTTGCTAAAATCATGGAGTATGCCTTGATGATTAAAATTTTCAGCAAACGAAGCTATAAAAACTTTCAATTGGACATCCAAAATCCAAGTCTTAACAAAGGGGCTATACATATTTCAAAAAGACTAGCCCAGCACTTTTGGGAAAATCAAGACTATTTCTTAACAGAAGTGGGTGATTTCTTCAATATGCAGTATTCATCTCTTTAAAACATTTTTTAGCCAATATCTCAATACTGTATTAGACCAGTGCTCTTCTATGGGAAGCAATATTATTTGGATGAGAAATAAAACTGAATACCTGATTGCCTGTGCTGAATAAAGATCCCAGGAAATTGCTCAAGTAATTTAAAATTAGGGTGGTGTCTAGCTGTCACTCTTTGTGCTTACCTGTCTCCCATTCAACATTAACTGGAGCTGTGTATGTGAATGTCTAATGTTTTTAAACCATGTTTAGAACACATGAAATTAAATTTGCTATTTGCATGAAAAATTTTTCTTGTTATGGCACATATATGTCCTGGAAAACTATGTCCAGAATAAGCAAGTTTTCAGAATGGGAGAGCTATAAATTGGAGAGGAGCCACTACATATAGATGGGTGAGGCTGAAAAGATTAGTTCTGCATAATCAGGATAGCTACTTAGGTATTGTGTCTCAAGGAGACAAAGGTAAAGATTTCTTACAAAACCCCCTGTTATTCATGGACAGAGATGGAGTTTAATTTAGTTTTTAAAGTAATAACTCTTTGATTTAAAGAATTGAGAAGCTTTGATTTCTTGTTTTCATTACATAACAACTCATTATAAAAAAAAAAAAAAGCTTATATAAAGATTTTATTTATTTTTCATACGTAATCAATCAGGCACCACTTTCAAAATGTAGGTGCTAGTGTGTGTCCTATAATTCACTCATGCCTCTTTCTTCTACAGTCTTTCCTTGTCTGAATATTATCTTTAACTGTAAATAAGTGTTTGCATATCATGGTTTTATTATTACTGAATCATGCAGTCATGGAATAATTTAGCCTGGAAGGAAACTCTGCAAGTCACATGCTCCAACTTCAAATTTAGAGCTAAATTCAAGGTTAGATCAAGTAACTTAGTACTTGGTCTAGTCAGGTTTTTAATACTTCACAGGATGGACAACCCACAACTTCTCTGGGCTCTTATTTCATTGTTTGATCATCTTCATGGTTGGAAAAAAAAAATAAAATAAAAGAATTCCTAACACCAGCTGAAATTTTCTGTTTCACCTTGTAAACAGCTATTAGTCTTCTGACTCTCTGATCTTCTCTTCTCCAGGCTGAAGAAACCTGAATGTCTCAGTTTCTTTTCATACATCACATGCTCCAGCCCCCTAGGCACCTTGGTGGATCTCAGCTTTACTTGCTCTAGTCTGCCAACCTCTTTCATATACTGAAGGCCCAAAAATGGACACTGTCCTTCAGATACATTTTAATTAAGTGTAGAACAGAGGAAAATCATTAAATCCCTCAAACTTCTGACTATCCTACTGCAAATACAAGCCCATAAGCAGTTAGCTTTTTCTGCAAGGGCACACTGTTGACGTGTTCAAGTTATCCAACAAGATATCAGGAGTTTTTTGATAAAGCTCTTCTCTACTGAGTTAGCATCCAGCCTGTCCTATTACATACTTAATGTTGCATTGTTTGAGTGGGCACTGAAATATTACTGTCATAAAGACAAATAATAATTTCTGCCCCAACACAATCAATCCTTAGTTACCATTTCATAGAATTTTCATTTCTTATATTTTCCTTTTTCATTCTCTAACAGTAAGCAGTACAAAAATATGACTGACTATTTACCAATAAGAAAAATGACGTATCTCTGGACAAAGAATTTGTATCACTTTAATCATCCTAAATTAGGTGTTCAATTTAAACTTGTGACTGGGCTAGTTTTAGTCAGTGAACATAGACATCTGAAAATAAGTGAAGTAAACCTAGTACATGGAAAGACACTGAACTGTTAAATTATCTGCTTTGCTTAAAGAACCCATCCATCAAGAATAAAAGTAATTGACTGGAGAAGACAAATTTAGGTGTGATTAAAGAATATATAAAGCAAAACATGTAAAAAACCAAACCAAAATAAAACAAAACCCTTCACAAAGCCAAAAGCTTTTCTGAGATTTCCCAGTCTCATTGAGCAGAATGCTGCATGAAAAAAATCAAAAGATTGCGGAATAATCACATCAACTGCAAGATCTTCCTGTGCTTGCATTTTTCTGTGGTTAAGTAATTAAACTAACCTTTCTTGGCTTTTGTATTCTGTGAAATTCTCCCTGGTTGTGGATTCTGTGACCTCCACATTTTCAACAATGCCTAAAGTGAGTTTGGCATGGCAAGTGCTGCAGTTTTCCATTCTCAATAGCCACTTTGCAGCACCTATATCTCAGATGAATAGCTAGCTTGATCAGTTTTTTCCTCCCTTCTCTTGATAAATATTTCCCCTTTTCCACTTGGCTGGCAGAAAGAGGACCATTAAACGTTCATTTGTTTAAGCTAACAGACTGTGGTCATCTGCTCCCTGGGGAAGGAGGGAATCCAAACAGGTCTAAAATGGCATCGTTTAGGAAGACAATCAATTCATTATCTTTTTCATAAAGTTCGCCTGTGCACACATTAATCATAATGGAGTGGCACTGGGCAGAAGGTTCTTACTTAAGCAAGTTCAGTGCTGCAGCATCTCTTTATCATTTAACTGCCTCTTGTAGTTAGGCTTTTATTGTCTGCTCATTCAGCTCTTGTTTTATGAGTGCTGGTGTATCTTTTAGTATGCAACAGTTGAACAACCTCCGGCACGCCTTCATGCAGAGAGCCCCACATGGGTCTGTTCTGGTTGCAGCATATAGCAGTAGAAATGAATGCTGTGTCATTCTGTATTTTAATCCTACTCCTTTCTTTAACAAAAACTGGTTTTGACTAGGTAATGTTGCTCTACATATCCTTTTTGACCTCGTCTGACACTATGAACAGAAATAGAGACTCTTCGTTTTTGATAC
This sequence comes from Podargus strigoides, assembly GCA_028020825.1. Classification (NCBI taxonomy): domain Eukaryota; kingdom Metazoa; phylum Chordata; class Aves; order Caprimulgiformes; family Podargidae; genus Podargus; species Podargus strigoides. The sequence goes on along the minus strand of CM051663.1, from coordinate 26,590,774 downwards.
TTGTGTGGCCTTCACTACACGCTTTTCATCTGACTCTCAAAATCTTAATTGTGTTTGCACTAAACAAGTAACTCTCACCTCTGTGATTTAATCCCACAAAAGATGGAAGAAGACAATTTCCATTTCTTGTTTTAAAAAAATCTAAAGCTATTTTATCCATTGACCAAAACCATTTGGCTACTGAGTCTTTTCCAAGCAACTGAGATTTCATTGCCAAATCAGATTGAACCCCTCAAGTTTCACCTGTATCTTTAGTATTTTTTAAATGTATGAAAATTTAAAATACTGGGTTGTCTAGGTAAAGAATATAGAGGGAAAGTTAATTCATTGGTGTCCCACCTATTTGCTTCAAAATTAGTAACTCAAGGTAGGATTCATATAATCAAATATTAGTATCTAAATATGCCTGTGAGATATCTCACTTTAGGATGGGAAAAAATTCCTCCTGGAAGAAACCAATTATTCTCCACTGCCTGAGAGAGAATACAGATAACTTTCTTGGCAAACATAACTTTTATACAAAGTTTCTCAAAAGTAGGTCTTCAATGAAAAAAAAATTAGCTTTTTACAGTAAGTAACTATCTCAGCATGGATGTCACACTGTGTGAAGTTTGGACATTGTTGTTCTAACCTTGATGTAGGCATTCAAAGTCAACCCTAGGAAAGGAGTTTAATGTTGACATTGCCTGGTCAAAGTGATGTAAGAAACATCTTGTTTCAATGTGATTATACATTGACACAGCTTTTTCAAAATGTTACAAAAATTTCTCCAGAGGCAATTTGTTCCCATATTTTTCTTTTTTGTAAAATACGTTGAGGAAATTATTATATTTGTCTGCATCTCATAAGCAAAATAAAAATGTTTTAAATACACAAGGTAAATAATTATTTGTTTCACAGCAGAGAGGATATATTTTATCTATTATATTTTCGTTTTATCAGACATATATAGTCAGTAATCTGTATCTTGGTGATATAAACTGAGATTACATTTAGATTACATTGTATCAGTGGACAAAAATTTCTGAAGAAAAGTTAATCAACTATTAAATTTAACATTTTGGATATAAAACAGTAATTTGCAGCCTGTGTCTTTTGCTTGCCTCCTTGCTTTTACTCCTTGACATTTTGTGACTATTTTAATCATGTTTTTAAAGAAACCTTTTCTGCCAGTGCTCTTGAGGATAATACATTCTGGCAGGTGGCTGGGACTTAAAAAAAGTCCCAGAAACAGTTAAAGTGTTTTTTTCTAGCTGTGTTTTCAGTGTGTGTCATGGAACATCACAGAAAATGACATGAATGATAGAAACCTGATGTGATTCATACTGTTTTCAAGGGGAAAATGGTACAGATTCTCTGAAGATTTCCTCTGTTCTCAGGAACTTACAGTCTCTTTGAAAATACCACATATTGTCACAAAGTGACAGGAAGGATGCCAGAAGTGGAGGGGTTAATATCTATACATTCTACAGCTGTTCATAAAAAGTATAACAAAACAAAACAGAAAACCCATAAAAAGTTACCCAGCAGAAAAATATCATTTTGGGGAAAAGTTTGTAGAAAAACTTTTTTATTTGAAGTTATATCTGTTTTGATAAAATTTTGCTTAGAACCAATTCCTACTTTTCAACATTAAAGAATGGAAAATTGAATTGTGTATTTTCAATACATCTTTGGGGTTTTTACTTTTGAGATTTAGTTTGGTTTACAGTTTTACTTTTTAATGAAAGCAGAACTTTTTGAATGTTATTAAAAGACTTTCCCTGAACTTTTACTTTTATATTGTGTTTTTACAGTTTTCAGATCAATTTTAGGAAAAGAACAAAATCTATTTCTCTGTGTAGTCTGGTACAGAAGGTGTAACATCTTTTTTTTTCCATATGATGTTTTTCTTTTAGATAATGAAGTGTCTTCTAATGGAAATACATACATGTGTATATCCACATATGTGTATTCACTGTATTCTAGAACATCACACTTTTGGTTGGCGTATCAGCTACAGTTACTGAGCCAAAAAGCAACAACTTTGAAGGTGCTAGAACAGAATAGGAGAATATAATATTTATGCACTGATTGTATTTTTGTTCTACACTTGGCACAAATTTAAACAAGCTGTAACTGGTCAGGAGGAGCAAGATCTTAATGATAGACACACAGTCAGAAGAGATCCCTGATTTCCCACTTACAATCTAAGTTCCCGTATCATTGATTCCCTCTTTAAAATATATTTTGTGTCATGATGTATAAATATTTGTCATATATGTATATATTCTCATTGATTTTTAAAAAAAATCTTCAGCATTATCTAAGTTTTTGATCTTACTTTTTATTTGAATTTTACAGACACTAAATATACTGAATAGTATGCCATTTTCAAAATTGTGCTTCAACAATTTTCTTTTACAGTTTTGAGAGTGGAAAAGAGCTTTTCAATGACTTCTCCAAAAGTTACTGTCTAACTTTTTTCACTGGAATAAGAGACCTGGCTGAGCAAACTGTGATGTGGAAACCAGTGACAGAGGGAGAGAAGATGACATGAATCAAGAATTACATGAAAGAAAAAGCTGCCCTGGAACAGGTTAGGAAGTACTGGTAAGAAACTCTTTTGAAGGAAAAATTATAGCCAAGAAACTCTTCAAAACAATGTATGAGTGTTGACACCAATGACTCATGTTCAGTGTGTATTACATTTGGGCTTATCATTAACTTCTGTGTAGACCACTTGAGCACAGGTAGTTCCAGGGTTATATCTTGTGGTAAGAGAACATCAGCTCTCTCCCATCGTAGGCTTATTAGTTATGGGAAGTGCTCAGTATGTTGGGTAGACTTGTGATTAAATAGTCAGTCACAGTGCAATTATTACATTTTTGCCATCAACAGAGAATTTAGCTTTGGCAAAAAAAGCAACTCTGAACTCTCCCTTGAATTTAACCTTCTTCAAAGGCTAATATTTTGTCTTAATGATATCCATGGCACCTGTGAAACAATAATGCTTTCGCTAAGCACAAACAAGACCTGTTTAATTCTACTATTTGCTGATCCAGTGCTGTAGCTACTTTAAGTAGCTTATAAATGTTCAATCATCCTTTTCTTAACCCTCACAGCTGAGACTTAATATTACTATCCTATAAGGGATAAAAAAAAAAGTCTAGGGAGAAAATAAAAAAAAAAAAAAAAGAATGCTGTCAGCCTTCAAGAACTTCAAGGACACTATCAGTCACAGCTCTTTTTTTTATTTTTTTTTTCTTTATTTGTTGTTGTTGTTGTTTGTTGTTTTTGATGCTTTTGTTGGAGAGGTTGGTTGACTTCTGAATTTTGTTATGGTTTTCAACTGACTTGTGTCACATCTAATCCATCCAAGTGCAGAAATCTAACATGTAACAATGTTATCTGGACCAGTCATCTAGACTCCCTGTATTGCCAACAGAGAGAAACAAGCACTTCTATAGTAAGGCTAATCTCATCCTAAAACAGACATTGCAAATGCATCATATGTGTCTTACGCTGAAAGCATATTTTTTTTCTAATTTGACTATGAGTAATGACTGGATATAGACTTGTATACTACAGACACCTCTGTTTATATGATATGAATCTTCTCCTTTGCTCTTCTTGTATATACAGGTATCCTGGCATGTGTAATCCCACAGAAAATGTAGCAGAAACTGCAGAGGTGCAAAGACTGCCCAGACTCTTTATTAACCGATTCTTTTAGTATGATAGCACCTAGAAGCTCCCACCAGGCCTGAAACACCATTGTACCAGGCACAGTGATGCAGAGTGATTTCTGTTGTAAAGAAGTTTGTAATGTAAATAGACAAGTGATGGATTATATGCCTGCATGCATCTATATTGATCTGTAGTGGAAATTCAGGTAGTCTCGTGAACTTGTTTGAGAGGAATATATTTCCAAATTTAGATTACCTTCCGACTGTCTATTTCTTTTGAAATTTATCCTTATATTCTCATGGAGGGTTGGGTAGGGCTGAAGCTGACACTTTTACACTGTTCAGATGCTCTATCACTACTGAATGGCTGATTTTGCCTGTACTGTTGCCTAGCAGAATATGATACTGCTCCACGTAAACTGCTTTGAATAGAGAGTAATATTATATTTCTCATTGTAAGTCTTACCCTTTTTCTTTCCTTTTCTTCTGCTTTTCTTTTTTTTTTTTTAATCAAAAGTCTAAATTTTAATTTGGATAAGTTACAGTTGCAGCACAAAGATCCTGATCTCTGAGGTTTTAATTATCATACGTTCTACTGGCTGGTGAGTTAGTGTTACAGATCATGAGTGGTTGTTTTTCATAGCTCGTGCTTTTATCTCTGTCTAGTCTTGATTTATTTTCTGTTTTGTTTTATTTCCCATGTTTAGCACTGCTCTCCACAGGATAGGACAATGTGGGTCAAGAGGTCCTTTTTCTCAGTTGGTCTGGTTCCCACCTGCCTTAGCTGTGAACTTTCAGTGACAGTGGCAGTCTTGATTCTTTCTCTGGGTAGATATCTTGCCATTGTTCATAAGACTACACATTTTCCAGAATTTCATCTATTTCTTCTCGACAACATTTTCTAAAAGGTAATCTGTCCTCAAATATCCTGTTCTAATAAAGAGATGTTCACATATATGGTCTTGGAACTTATGGTTCACAACTGATCATCTGGGTCATACTAACTCTACTTCTGGCCTAGCATGGAAAGACTGACAGTAGTACACTCAGCAGAAGAAAGATCCTTCTGGCAACAACCTTCAAGGCTCCTACATGTGTTAAACTGTCCTGTTCCTACACTCAAAGAAGAAAGAAATCGATACATTTGCTAGACTAGTTGTTACGTACTCTGATACCTGGACATCATAACACCAATCATGTTGAGAACTCTTGGTTCAGCTGACAAACTCACTGTACTGTCAGCCCCATTCATCCAGTTGATGAGCTCATATCAACCACACACTGTCCTGACAAATGCAGTTTCCCAGTGAGGCCTAGTGAGGTACTCAGCAAAACGGGTGTACAAAGGTTCTGGTTTTGGTTTCTTTTGTCAGAATGGATGGAATAACATTCCTTCTAACGTCTTTCTGCTTTTTCTTCCACCACCCCCCCCAAAAAAAAATTCCATAGAATTAAGCAAGTATATTCTTGAAAAAACTAATTCTTCCTTTTGTTTGTTTTTTTTTTTTTTTTAATGGAAAAGAAGAGTACCACATTTGCAAGAAGTATGTGCACATGACATCTCTTTATGCGCATGAAACCTCTCCATGAAATACATCACATCTCTTAAACTCAGTATAAAATTCAATTATTATTTATTTGTATTCAGGTACTTCTGGCAATGTGATCCATTCCATTAGTAGTATATAAGCAATAACTGAGATGTATTTCTAAATATCGTATATAGTCATTGTTTGTGGTAGTGCAATCCCTCTCCTTCCTGAGCCACTTGGTGCTCGGTGCAACCTCCCCTCCCTGAACCACATTGCAATGTCAATACCTGTCAATATTTTTCTTGCTTTGGTTACATGGGCAGTGGGCCTACCATTGTTCTTGTTCAATTTCAAGTGCAGTGGGCTGAAATAACCTAGTACATGTTTATCCTGATACAAGTACCATGAGTTAAGACAGTGCATCACACCTGCATCTGAATCATGGCCCATAGGGGGTGGTACTAAAACTCCATGATTTAGTGAGTTCTGAGTCTGCATAATTGATGAAAGGCATCAGAGTATTACATCATCCACGCTGGGCTGAAGTGGAAACATACCTGACAAAAGTCAATTATCTCAGACCCTATAAGTAGTGATTCTAAGCAAGACCCATTGAGCTCTCCTGGATCACAGTGGCTTGTGACTCCCCTGAGGTGGGATGCCTCTCAAGCACCAAGTACTGGAGGATGGTCTGCCAACCAAGCTGATGGAAGGCCAGGGTGAGTCAGCCTTCTTGAATGTTGCTAAAATTCAAACTTTCATTTAACTCACACTATTAATAAATTTTGAATTGCTGTTAAATCAGAACCATGTCAAAGGTTTTCATCTGTGAGACTGTTAAAAACGAAGTAGTTAAGCAAAAAAAAGATTTAAAATAAAAAGGCATACACAGGTAACTTGAATAAACCCCCCATCGAAGACTACATAGTAACACTTAATATCTTTGTTTGTGAAATGGGCAGTGGGATCAAGTGCACCCTCAGCATATTTGCTGATGACGTGCTGGAGGGAAGAAGAGACACCATCCAGAGGGACCTGGACAGGCTAGAGAGCTGGGCCTGTGCAAACTACATTAAGTTCAACAAGGCCAAGTGCAAGGTCCTGCACCTGGGCCGGGGTAATCACAAGCACAAGTACAGCCTGAGCAGAGAATAGATAGAGAGCAACTCTGAGGAGAAGCACTTCGGGGTGTTGGTTGATGAAATACTCAACTTGAGCTGGCAAAGTGCACTTGCAGCCCAGAAAGGCAACCATATCCTGGGCTGCATGAAAAGACTCATGGCCAGCAAGATGATGAAGGGCATTTTCCCTCTCTGTTCTGCTCTCATGACACCCAACCTGGAGTACTGTGTTCAGCTCTGGGGCACCCAGTGTGAGAAGGACATGGACGTGTTGGAACAAGTCCAGAGGAGGGCCATGAAGTTGATCAGAGGGCTGGAGCACCTCTGCTGTGAAGACAGGCTGAGGGAGTTGGGGTGGTTATGCCTGGAGAAGAGAAGGTTCCAGTACCTGAAGGGGCCTACAAGAAAGTTGTAGAGTGACTTTTGACAAGGCCATGTAGCGATAGGATGAAGGGTAACAGTTTTAAACTGGAAAAGGCTAGGTTTAGACTAGATATTAGGAAGAAATTCTTGACTGTGAGGGTGGTGAGATACTGGAAGAGGTTGCCCAAAGAAGTTGTGGATCCCTTCCCTGGAAGTGTTCAAGGCCAGATTTGATGGGGCTTTGAGCAACTTGGTCTAGTGGAAGATATCACTGGCCATGGCAAAGAAGTTGGAACTGGATGATCTTTAAGGACCCTTCCAACTCAAACCATTCTATGATTCTATGATTTACCTCCATGTATTTTTTTTGAGCTAAATCCTACACTTCTTAATTAGAGTTCCTTTTTGCCTTTACATCCCCAAAGAAATAGGGTCTGAGATTTTGTAGACTTTTTTGGTTTTCTGGGTTTAGGGAGTTTTTTGTTCTTTTTTTTTTTTTTTCCTGTTCTTATATAGTTTCTGAGTACCTTTATATTATTATACAGGAAGGGTAAGATGTGGTACCAGTAGAGGGTGTCATTCATTACTGTACTTCATCACTTGTGTGAATATGTTTGCATAATGACAGACACTGATATAACTACATTGATAAAAAAAGTCACTTTAACCAAGTTGTATGTACAAAGCCCAGTAACTCACCAAAGGGAAGACCTGAAAGGACCTTTGAATTAGCTTTGTTAAGTACTGTTTTTAAACACTTTATTTTATTTTTAATAAAAAGTATATGACAGCCATTCAACTCACTTCCACATATTCTAGGCTTTGATCAGCTGTGTAAGACAAGGAAGGAATGACTTTACTGTTAATGTTTTTTCTTCACTAGGTACCTGACCTTGTTTCTAAATTCCAGCTGGGGGAAAACAGTATTTTGGATCCTTTGTTATTTGGCTCGAACACTTAAAGATCTGTATTGTAAAATTAAATACGTGCAAAGCCTCATTATTACTTCCATTTTCCCCAAGAAATTAGAAATGAACTTTTAAAATAAATTTCCTTCTTTTACGCACAGTAATTCCTCATGTGTTAAGATCAGCTCTTCCCTACAGCTATAACTTAATCAGCATGCAGACTTCTGATTATGAAATACAAGCAATTTGAGGGAAATCTTAATGTAATTTACATTAGTAATTCTAGTTACTGACTAAAAATTCTAAGATGGTCCTAAAAAAATATAAAAAACTATTTTTCTCTGCTGTGGAGCTGAAGTGTACTTTTATTCTGCTTGTGGAACATGCGACAACACTGCAAATTGCAGAGATTTTAAAAACCCCAAAGAAGAGTGTAAAAGAAAAATTTGTAGATGAGTGAAGACATTGTACTTATAAATATAATGATTCTGACAGAGTCAACACCAGATAAGCACATTCTTGGGATATAATTAGGGACAGTTTAACTGTACCAGTAATAAAGGTCTTAGTAAATTGCAAGCTTCAAATGATGATACGTTTCAGGCTAGGTGAAAATTCCAAGATCTCTGCTAATATTTCACACTCTTAGCTTAGACATGGAAAATACTTAGTGTATTGAAATTAAAAAAAAACAAACACAACTACAACGTTATATCCCTTAATGCATTCTCTCTGACAGGTTTCACTTGATACGAATCTTTTGCTGCAGTGGCATCTCTGCTTCAAATAAGACTGATTAAAATGAAATTACTCCATCTCCTGACCCATGGCAAATTTCATGAGCTGCAATTTTTCTAGCAGTTCAGCTGTGAGTACAATCTGATTGGCTATAATTTAGGTTTATAGCTTTTTTTTTTTTTTTTTTTTTTTTTAAGTAGTAGACTACAGTGATCCTGAAATAAAAAAAAAAGGGAAGAGAGAGAGAGAGACGGAAAGGAACGGGAAGGGACGGGAAGGGACGGGATAGAAGAGATGGGAGACAACCAAGTCAATAGGCTGACCATATAGGATAGAAGTAGCCACATATTGTTCCCCCCACAAAGCCTGCGTCTGCAAATGCCAAACCTGACTGGGGCCCAGTTGCAGGGAGAGTCAGGAGGTCCTTCCCCAACAGGGAAACTCTAGAAAGTGCATCCACCTCACAGATAAACACTCCACCCTTCCTGTAAGTGGTCCCAGCTTTTATCACCAAAGCAGAACACCTGACACTCATTTACCCAATGCAGGGCACCTGGGGCTCATTTACCCAAGGGCTTTCCCTACAAGGTCGACCACACCTTGGAGGAAAGCCAAAAGGCAAACTCATCCCCTCCTTTTGAAGAACTGTGGGAACCACCCATATGTCAATCTTAATTCAGGGCTTGGGGTTCAGACCCCAGCACTGGAAGGACGGAAGGACGGAAGGAAGGAAGGGAGAGAGAGAGAGAGAGAGAGAGGGAGGGAGGGAGGGAGGGAGGGAGGGTGGAAGGATGGAAGGGAGGAAGGGAGAAGGGAAGGGAGGAAGGAAGGAAAGGCAGACAAGAGTTGGTATTTTAAGCCACAGAAATTGCAAGGTCGACCAGATTTCTTAAGTAAAATATTTAGTATGTTTACAAAGTCTAATTTAAATCACATGGATGATACCTTCAAGAAAGTAAAACATACCTATATATCTCATAATTTCAATTTAGACTTCCTGTCTCTAAGTAGCACCTATTTTAATACTAAAATGAAATCATACCAATTTGGGGATTTGTTGTTGTTTTGTTTGTTTGTTTTCCCCCAGTGTCCTTAACAAGAACTTTCTAATTCTGAAGTCTACAGAGAAATAGATACCAAACTTTGCTGCTTGAAGCAAGTGATTTAATATTGTTAGGATTTCACCCACAGAATATAAGCATGTGCTGAGCACTGTTTAAGGTAGTTCTGCTCTATGTAGACTTTGAGCTAAAAGGATTTATTTTTTTTCCCTTAGAAAACAACTATTCTTAATCCTCCTGCTGGTGGATATTTTCTTCTGGAACCTTTACCCACATAGGCTTTGGCTTTGTGCCTTCCCTCACTTCTTATGGGCAATAAAAACTAGAAATGGCTAATTCTTCTAGAATGATTTAGGCTTCTAATTTGCTTTGCAGGAAAAAAAAAAAAGAAAACAAGTGCTTGACTAACTCAATTCTGTCCCCAGAAGCTCTGTTTTTAGAAAATAAAAAGACATAGACCTTATGCCTATGGGGCATTTGTTTGCCACAAAGTGTATTAAATAGGTTGCATTAATACTGTGTATTTGATCTGATCACTCTTTGTGTCCCCTAATAACAAGAGATTCTGCTGCTTCTGATGCTCAAGTAACAAACCACTTTACAAGCATTTTTCAGTTGTGAGGAACTTGTGTCATTTGTCCTGCATAAAACTGCTTTAGGACTACATGAAACTCCACATAACTGTTTTGAGAAAAGCATTTAGTGTCCTTCTTATGTCAGCTTCCTGATAGCGCATGTCCTAGGAAGCTGATAATCCTTTCAAAGAATCACAGAATAGCCTTGATTGAAAAAGACCTCTCAGATCATCAAGTCCAACCATTAACCCAGTATTGCCAATTCACCACTAAACCATGTCCCTCAGAACTTCATCTACATGCTTCTTAAATACCTCCAGGGATGGGGACTCCATCACTGCTCTGGGCAACCTCTCCAAATGACTGACAACCCCTTCAGTGAAGAAATTTTTCCTGATATCCAATCTAAACCTCCCCTGGCACAACTTGAGGCTGTTTACTTTTGTCCTAACACTTGCTACTTGGGAGAAGAGACCAACCTCTACCTTGATACAATGTCCATTCAGGCAGCTGTAGAGAGCAATAGGGTTTCTCCTCAGACACCTCTTCTCCAGAGTAAAAAACTCCACTTCTCTCAGCCACTCACAGGATCACAGAATCACAGAATGTTAGGGATTAGAAGGGACCTCAAAAGACAATCTAGTCCAATCCCCCTGTTGAGCAGAAATACCTAGATCAGGTCACACAGGAACATGTCCAGGTGGGCTTCGAATGTCTCCAGAGAAGGAGGCTCCACAACCTCTCTGGGCAGCCTGTTCCAGTGCTCTGTTACCCTCACTGTGAAGGAGGTTTTCCTCACATTTACACAGAACCTCCTATGTCCCAGCTAGCACCGGTTGCCCCTTGTCCTATCATTGGATGTCACTGAGAAGAGCCTGTCTCCATCCTCATGACACTCACCCTTTACATATTTATAAACATTAATGAGGTCACCCCTCAGTCTCCTCTTCTCCAAGCTAAAGAGACCCAGCTCCCTCAGCCTTTCCTCATAAGGGAGATGTTCCACTCCCTTCATCATCTTTGTGGCTCTGTGCTGGACTCTCTCAAGCAGTTCCCTGTCCTTCTTGAACTGGGGGCGGGGGGTGTGTAGAACTGGACACAATACTCCAGATGTGGCCTCACCAAGGCAGAATAGAGGGGGAGGAGAACCTCTCTCGACCTACTAATCATGCCCATTCTAATACATCCCAGCATGCCATTGGCCTTCTTGGCCACAAGGGCACATTACTGGCTCATGGTCATCCTCCTGTCCACCAGGACCCACAGGTCCCTTTCCCCTACGCTGCTCTCCAGCAAGTCAGCCCCCAACTTAGACTGGCACATGGGGTTGTTCTTATCCAGATGCAAGAGTCTACACTCGCCCTTGTTACATTTCATTAAATTTCTCCCCGCCCAACTCTCCAGCCTGTCTAGATCTTTCAGAATGGCAGCACAGCCTTCTGGTGTGTCAGCCACTCCTCCTAGTTTTGTGTCACCAGCGTACTTGCTGAACGAGTACTCTATTCCCTCATCCAAATCATTGACGAATATATTGAATAGTACTGGTCATGAGGGTCACCTTGAGGGTCTCCACTAGATACAGGCCTCCAACTAGACTCTGTCCCATTGACCACAACTCTCTGGCTTCTTTTCTTCAGCCAGTTCACAATTCATCTCACTACCCGATCATCCAGACCATACGTCCTCAGTTTAGCTGTGAGGATGCTGTGGGAGACTGTGTCAAATGCTTTGCTGAAATCAAGATAGACCACATCCACTGCTTTACCATCATCTATCCACTGGGTTATGTCCTCATAAAAGGCTATCAGGTCCGTCAGTCATGACTTCTCCTTGGTGAAGCCATGTTGACTGCCCCTAATGACCCTCTTATCCTTGACATGCCTAGAGACAGAGCCAAGGATAAGTTGTTTCATTACATTTCCAGGGATGGATTTCCATTCCTCATAAGACTTGTTCTTCACATCCTTCACCAGCTTCATTGCTCTTCTTTGCAAATGCTCCAGCAGCTCAATGTCCTTCTTGTAGTGAGATCTGGAACATGCACAGACACTGCACAGGATAAATCTAATTTCAGATATCTGTAGTGCATAGATGTTTACAACTATGATAGTACTTACATAAGGGACAAGACACCAGCTGTGGTTTTTTCTCTTTCACATATTTCAATTTCCATGTTGACTGCAAAGGTGTCCTAAAGCACCCAACTCAGATGGAGAATTTAATAAGACTAATCCCATCCCGCTTCCTCCAGAGACTGAGACAATCTGATTTGTTAGTGCTGCGTAGTCTCAGTCATACATCAACCAAAGCAAACCAAACCAAACCAAATTAAACTAAACCAAACCAAATTAAACTAAACTAAAGCAAAATCAAATCAAAATTAAAAAGAAATGAAAATAAATAATAAAAAAATAAAATAAACTTCTAATTCTGTGTACTTTGATGGAGAAGGAAAGCAATACGTGTGTTCTCCAAAAATGGTCTTCTTAGGACACACTTCACTTCTACCATGCCCAAGTTGCATTTAAAGTAGTCGGTCTTTCACTACATTTTGATGCCTTGAAGATAATTTGATACCTTTAAGAGTTGTATCATCAATGGCATCCATGGAAGCAAGACTACCAAGAGCTGAAATATAACACAGTGGTTTTTTTAACTTTCTAAATTGTAGAGGGATAAAAGATATCAGTGTGAATTTTCCCACAGGAAACACGATGAACAGTTCAGTTTAATGTTTAAATACCATTTTGCATGATTAATGTGTCATAAAATAACAACTGAATAAAATAAATGACGAAAAAATGCTCAAACAATAAAAAAGAACAATTACTGTACGTTAATATATCTAAGAGCTTCTCCTCATAGATTTGTACATAAAACACTTTATTTAGCTGTTTCAATATTTGAGCTTTTCCATTTCTAAGGACTTGTTTCAAAACTGGATAAATACAGGAACTATGTAGGAGAACCATCTTACAATGTTTCCATGAGTGCATAGATTTTTAATACACAAAATATGACTTATTTATTGAGGCAGACTTGAAAAACTATCAAGAGAGATCAAGAACAAAACTTCAGAATTTTAACAACAAATGCTAATGGCCAAACTGCCAGAAACTGAAGAGCTGTTTGTCAGAATTAAAAACATAAGCTGTTCCAGTTCTATGAAATTGTTTTGGAAGTATATCATCTATTGATCAGTCATATGAATACCTTTTATGCATCTACAAATACACATTCTAGAGGAAAATGTTGGTAGTAAAGAACTTTACTTTGTTAAATTCATTTTTATAAATCTACTCTAAGTTACAATAGGAAAAAGAAAAGCTCATTATTTTGATGTGAACATTTTTATATCTGTGGAATATGTTGAACTGGGTAGGAACATGCAGAAAAGTGTCTTTGAAGGCAGTCTCTGATGAGACTGTCTCATATAAACAAAAAAACAATCTACAAAGATAATTCTGGTTGTGTTTTCTCACAAAAAAAATTAGATGAAGTAAAATTATTCTAAAATTTTTGTCTTGGTGAATATTATTTAGGATAGCAACAGCAAGGAACAAAATAAATCACTATTATGAAGATAAACAGTCTTATGGTTCAAAAATCTGTTATGTAGAAACAGTGTTCATATAGTTTTTATTTTTATTTCAAATAGGAATGCAAATCTGGAATTGGAGTCTCAGTGACCTAAACTGAATTTATCTGTCCATTATACTCAGATACTCGTGTACACTGAAGCATGAGTGAAAATATATGAAAGGGGTATGTCTATCCCTGCCTTGAGACCTACTCATGTTTTGGCCTCTGAAGAGCTAACTTTCATCAATGTTCCTGCTACAATTCAGCCTGAGAGTAATAGGAACATGTTGAATCTTTGAATTTTTAAGAATGCCAAGGTTTGAACCTCATGAAGTTCTTATCTGCCCAGCTCTCCAGCCTGTCACCACCCCTCCCAGCTTGGGATCATCAGCGAACTTGCTGAGGATACACTCTGTCCCCTTGTCCAGGTCATTGATGAATATGTTGAACAAGACCAGACCAAGTATTGACCCCCTAGGAACACCACTGGTTACAGGCCTCCAACTCGACTCTGCTCCACTGATCACACCCCTCTGTGATCTGTCACACAGCCAGCTCTCGATCCACCTCACCGTCCCCTCCTCTAACCCACACTTGCTGAGTTTCCTAATGAGGATGTTATGAGAGACAGTGTCAAAAGCCTTGCTGAAGTCAAGGTAGATGACATCTGCTGCTCTCCCCTCATCCAGCCAACCAGTTATAATATCATAGAAGGCTTTATAACATCATAGAAGGCTAAAATATAGATAAACGAGAAATTACAGAAACACACATGAAATATTAATGGTTGCTGATGGTCTGTATGCCTGTTTGAGATTTGGAAATTAAAGTGTTCAAAAGTAAGAGACACTCCCTTTAACCATTTCACAGAACTCCACATATGATGTGAGAGCCAGGCAGCCTGTTACGTCAGTCTGCTTCTGCAGTCTCCTTGTTAGGAGATATACTGACCCAGACAAGTTCTGGGACCAGACTGAGTGTGATTTCAAAGACCTAGGACAAAAGAATCACAGAATTTTTTATGTCTGTGATCCACACAAACATCAACTTCCTCAGTCAGTCAAAGGTCAGTAAAAATCTCCCAGACCTTGTAAAAGAAGCTCTAGAGGCTAATTTACCCCCTTCCTGAGTAAGTAAGTTTCCCTTCTCTCCCAGTCTGTGTATCAGCAGGGAAGGAAAAAGTTTTGAAGATAAAAGCCTTTGTGCAGCAAGTGGAGAGGAAAGACGAGAAACGTCTGGTGAAAAGCCATATGTATCAAGTATACATAAAAAAAATCCCAGTCTATAACATTTTCTATTTTTCAATTAGAGTAATTGAAAATAAGGTTATTCCAAATCAAAATCAGATCAAAATATTTACAGTAGTTTACGTTCTTCGAATCAGCTACTGAAAGACAAAAAGCAAACCCATTCTTTCATCAATTGTCACATATTTGTAAATGATTTCTCTTTATTAGGCCATTTTTCAATTTCTAGTCAAACACTGTACTTTATTGGAAGATAAAAAACCAAACAGAAACCATTTTTTCCAGAATTAATTTTGTCAATACTGTCTGTTCTTTTATTATGCAATATAAGAACAATTAAACCACTTTTTAAAAGAAAGTAATGTTGAAGAAAACAATTCTCAGTAATTGGTTTCTTTTTCTTTAAAAAAAGGCCTAATAAGGAAATATAATTTTATTAAATTTGTTATTGATGCTATAAACCTTACTTCAACAGCTGGGAAATACAATGTATTTGATCATGTTTTGGAAATGCATTAATACGAGCTACTGTATTTTTCATATATAATTTGAAATAATGTAAAGACATAAAACTGTCTTATGACACAGTATAAATCTGTGAATTAAAGTTTTATTATTTTAAATTAAATGTGTGACATCAAATATATCTGAAAAGAAGACTTTGGCTCAAATGCCTTAAACATCTGGAAAAGCTTGTCTATGAACTAAACTTGACTAAGTAGACAATGGTGCATGATGTCATCTCATTGATGTGAAGTGAGATGTCATCTCACTGATGTGAAGTACTGGATTACAGCTATTATTCCTCTAAGCATTGGCAGGATTTAAGGTAAGAAAAAAGAATAAAATAAAAGAAAGGAAGAAAGGCAAAAAATGTAGTCCATAAAAATGGCCATTTAGTCATAAAAAATAAAGGACTTTGCTAAGGACACAATAATCAAATGAGAGACAGACGTTTAATGACCTTTTAAAAGTAATTGTTATTTCCAAGGGAGAAACTGATTTTGTTTCATCTTACTCCGCACAAATATGGAAGACAAATAACAAGTGAAAGAGACAAAATGGGTGAAATAACTGAGTGAATGGTTAGTGTACCAGATGGAGATATAAATGAACTATAACACCAATTACATTGCAAGTGAAATTTTACAAATAAAGTACTTCTATAGAAATACATATACTTTAATAAAACTCAAAGTAAGTGAAAAACTTCTAACCGTTTTTGTGTTTGCTTTTTACTGTTTGATAAATCTTCCATTTTCTTGATGATATCCAAATACTAAAATTTCCAGTTTGTTTATTCACTTTTCCATTCCCGCCCCCCCCCCCCCCCCTTTGTTCTTACTTTCCTTTATCATTATAACTTTTTAGTAGCAAAATTAAGAAAATTAAAATTGAAAATTGGAAAAAATAAAGACCAGGTTAAATTTATCATCTTAGTTCCCCACTCACTTTTTTTTTTTTTTTTTTTTTTGTAATTAATTAATTCATTACCTCATGGAATACTCGCAGCCATCAGCTTGTAATTGACATTTGCAGTGTGGCTCTTATTTTATATCAGGTCTTTCATATGATCACTAAGACAAGTGTGCTAAAGCAGTACGACACACTCATAGGTTAGATGGTACCTCTCTGATTAATGTCAGTATGTTAATATGTTTGGGTTTTTAAGTTTTTTAAGTTACTTATTAGTAGGAGCTTGACAATTTCAAAAAATGTTTAACGAAATTGTATACTAACAAAGAACAAGAACAATCAGTTATCACAAAGACGCTGAAACAAATAGTCAGCGGTAAGATATCTCATTAAAAGATGTGTTCTAGACAAAAACTTTGGAACCAGTGGACAATGCATGAGTTGATTATAAAAGCTAAAATGCTGAGGAAAGCACAGACAAGGAAGGAGGAGAGATGTTACAAATTCTTTATAAAGATTCGCTGTTCAGATCTGGCATAGATTCTACTTTCATTTTACTATCAATTTTTCTTTTTCAATTCTGCAACTGCTTGTGCATTGTTTTCAGGATTTCTGGTTTTTGTGAGTCTTAAAATTGAAGGCAAGCTTAGTTTGCAGTTGTCCAGTGAAAAACAAACTATAAGTGAGACAAGAGAAAGAAAAAAAAGTATGTAGTGTCATACTAACTTTGTTCTCAATCGCAGCTTCTTTCAGTACATTACTACTATTGCTGACATTATGTAGTGTCAGTGGCTAACTACATCTTCATATTAATTCTCTCAGGACACAAAAATCCATCCACTCCATCTCAGTCTATTACCAGTGTGCACAAGATTTTGCAACCATAGTAATGTTCTTTAACCCGTATCACATTTTATACACCTGCTGTATACAACAAGAGTGACCCACAAGGGTCACTGTGGTGGAGAATGAAAGACCTCTTAAGCTAGTTTCAAATCCTATTGCAGAAAGTGAACAAAGTTTGCCATTATGAGTGTTTGTGTCAGAGAAAGATGTTTATCTGTTTGCCTTGTCCTGATGTGCAGCACAGTTTCATCCTAACTTCTCTCAAGATCCCCTTTTTGAATGCCATGAAATATTGATAACTATTTAACTATTGCAGAAACAAAACAGCAGTCACATAGGGCCAATATTAAAAAAAAAACAACAACAAACCAACCAAATAAAAAACTCTATAAGATATAGAAACAGGGCCTTATTTCTGGTTTACAAGGTGATTCTGTAAATCTTAATCCTTAAACCTCTGCTCGCTGAATCTCAGACCAAGAATCACAGCTACTTTCCTCCTACCTTCTTTTCTCTGCAGTGGCAACCTGCATGACCCTGAGGTTTGAAGCCATCATTAGGTATGTTTGTTCCCATCCTTACCCACTCTGATACAATTAACTCCCTGAGCTATATGTGCTGTTTCGACAAGTGAATAAATCCTGAAGTTAAATTCTGAATGGAGTCAGGTGTTTTGGGTTGGCTCCAACCAGCAAAATGATCAATACATTCTTCCTTGCAGTTCCTTTTATATCAGAGTATGCAGCCTCTCACTAGGGCTTATAACCTTGGCAGTCGTCTTTCATCCTGAACTGTCTTTGATTACAATTTTACATCACACAAATCTCATTCTATCATCTCCAAAACATAGCAAGGCTGTGACCAAAGCTGTCTCAGGATGACGCCAAGTCAATAATTCATACCTTTATTACATCTCTGCTGGGTAGCTGTAATTCAGGCTAGTTGTTGTAATTATAGTATGCTAGCAACTGTAGATAGGTGTGCCTGAAGCAGTTCTGCATCTAGTGATCATTCCATGCCTTTTACAATCTTATTTGTGTGTCTAATGTACCTCTAATATATAACAAATACCTACCACACCTTTTCTGAAACAAAGAATTTATGCCACTTAAGACTTTAAATCCTTCCTTATGAAATACCACAGCTGAAAGACATTTCTTTCAGACCACCAGTTATGTTCAGGTTTCCCTTCCCTTCCCCTCCCCTCTTCCTTTATTTCTCCCTTCCCCCTTCCCTTTCTGCTCAGAATCACAGAGAATATTTTTGATTGCATTTCAACTCTTGAGTTATTATACACGGACACTGAAAACTTTTCTTAAAGGCCATTAGAATCAGTGGTGCGGGTTCACAAACTAGAATATGAGATATCTTCAAATGATGAAAAAGTATTTAGAAACATAACGGGATATTACTCATTTTGGCTTTCATTCTTGTGAACTTATCTATTTCTTCTTTTAGTTGTTTTCTGGGCCGTATGTCCATGCAAAAACCACTGAAGGAACAACCTTTTATACAGACACATTAAAAGCTAGTAATGAACTCTTAAAAAACACCACAGCTTGATCCATGTCCCTTCCCTTCCCTGCTTACAGAAATACATATTAAATAATCAGAAGTTAGAAGCCGAAAGTACCAAGCAAAGCTTTATTCTTGCCAGCTGTTCTCCAACTTGTACTGTTGCATGGTGTCATTCTGTTCCAGATACAAGACTTAGAATTTCCCTTTTTTGAACTTTGAACTGAGGTTTACGAAAGACCATTTCTGTACCTCTGGAGATCCCTCTGAGACACAGTACTACCTCTCTCTCAAATTTTGTCATCTGTAAACTTGCTGGGAGAACATTTTCGCCCCTCATCCAATAGTACCTAGGGACAAGGACGGTCCATATAATTCCTGTCAGTATGAAAGCAAAACAGCCTTACATAAACACTTGACCAAAATCTAACTCAAAACAAAGCAAATAAACTTGTAAATCATTGTAGCTCTGGGATGATTTTTAATAATTTTATTTCTTTCTATCAAAGGTTTTATTTCTTTCTAGTACACAGTGTGGAGTGGCACACAATGTTGAAGCTTCATGGTTCACTACCAACAAATCTCCACTGGTATATTGGAAGAGCTGCCCTGCATAGAAATGTCACCTGGTTGCAGCTTGGGGTGGCAATAAATTGAAATACAGGCTTGAATGAAAGTAAGTTAATTTTGCCTTGAGTTAAAGTTTAATTTCTTATATCTCTGCACGGAACGCCCTCTACTTAGTGCTGTGAATTTTTCACAACTCACAAAATTTATTTCATTTCTTAAATTTCTTCTCATATTTGTGTGGTTTTCTGACAGTAAAACCTTGTTTCTTCGTTTGTACAGATTTGTACTCTTTATCATTATAAGAAGAGTCTGGAAAATCACACTAAAAGTACCCACACACATAAAAATAGCAGGTAAAACAAGAAGTCACACTTTCATTATAATAAAAATAATAACTTTGAATAATTTTATGTGATTTACTGTGCATATCACGAGTTAATAACTGTGTCTATTTAGAAAATTATATGATAGCCCTCATTATGGTTAAGTGTGAACTTCGCACTCCTACTTTCAATGTATGGAAACAGAGTAAGTTGCCAAAGAAAACTCATGATACTTTTCAGACCTGCAAGTGTTTGTCTTTGCTCCAGAAGCAGGTAAAATGCTGACCTTTCTGTAGTAGCCAGAATAATATATCAGAGAAACACAGACTCCCTGTGAATATACCCACAGTATATCAGCATCACACAGTTTACTTCTTAAAGCATATTTATCACAACTGAGTCAAACAGGGCAAAATTACCAAAACAATCTATAATTTACAATCCAGCATTTGGGACTCTGGCAACTCAGTAAATATTTGGCTTCTGCTTGTGTGTGTATGCACGTGAGTTTATTATTTTATTTAATTATGTGAGATGTGTTCACATGAGTTTTATTTTGGAGGCTTATGATATAAAAGCTCTGCTTGTGATTTATTAAAAACAAGCAATGTAGCAAAAAGATTATATTCCATCATAATGGCATGGGGTGCTTGCCAGATCCTAGAAATGGAATACAAACTAGTAGCTTTGAGAGTGCTACTAGTTGAAGAGCTGTTCAATATAAACTGGTTTTTCTCCTCTTTTAGCTGGGGAGCCTATTTTCCTTCCTTTTTTTGGTATATTTTATACCTTTTGGGTGTTAGTTTCTTGCTTTGTCTCCTTAGACTTCATCCTCCAAATCTTTTTCGGTACACTCTACTAAAAAGCAGGCAAGAGGAATAGGTCTAATGGGACAAGCGTGCTGCGGCCAAGGCCTCATAATTGCTGCTTTCTAATGGATTCATGCTCATTTAAATCAAGGGAGAAGCAGATGCTCTAGAGACAATCAGCCATGCAGCTGAACCCCAGGGTGGAAGGGGTGCCCAGGCAGGAGACATCTGGAACTGTGCTGCAACATAACAGCTTGGAGTCACTTAAGGATTCAAACAGGTTCAAACATTCCAGTTCTGTATTCACAGGAGGAGCACATTTTGTTGAGAAACCTCTGTTGGAGATGTGGTGAAATGATGTCATCAGAACAATACTCGGGTGAATGTCTTTCAGGAGTAACTCTTAACCTTATATATGTTCTTAAAACATTGCAGTCTGAAGGCTTAGGGGGAATTGAATCACTGTGGGGAGTCACAGCTATGACAGCCCTTCAATTTATTTTGTATCTGAAAAAAGTTAATAGGAACCCTCACTTTTTTTACTGTCAGCCTTTCTTTTGACTCTGTCAAATATAAGGCCAGATCGTGCAATAATTAGCATTATAAAGCAGTGAATCTCTCTGGTTTCAGTGGCATCTTAGAGAAAATCTATTACACTGCTGTTTTCAGAATCAGACCTTTCTGTTTCAAGCACCTTTAGGCAAAGAGTGATGGGTATGTTTCTAGCACCCTAGACAGTGATTCTTAGTACTAAAAAGTCTAGAAGTGAGGCACCTGGGTCCAGCGGTAGAAATGTCCATGCTAAGATAAGTATCTATGTTCCCTGGACTGAGTGAAGGCATTTCTGCCAACAGCATTTTGTTCACAAGTATCATCACTTTTAAGATTGGTGATATCTAAAATAGATGGGAATACCACACAGAATCACAGAATAGTTTCAGCTGGAAGAGACCTTTAAGATCATCAAGTCCAACCTTGTTCTTAGCCCTATCAACACCACTAAACCATGTCCCTAAGCACAACACCTACCCGTCTCTTAAACACTTCCAGGGGTGGTGACCCCACCACCTCCCTGGGCAGGCTCTTCCAATGCCTGACTACCTGTTCAGTAAAGAAATTCTTCCTAATATCCAGCCTGAACCTCCCCTGGTTCAACTTCAGGCCATTTCCTCTTGTTCTGTCGCTTGTCACTAGGGAAAACAGACCAACTGCCCCCTCGCTACATCTTCCCTTCAGGTAATTGTAGAGAGCAATAAGGACTCCCCTCAGCCTTCTTTTATCAAGGTTAAACAGCTCCAGATCCTTCAACCTTCCCTCATATGAGATATGCTCCAAACCCTTTACTAGCTTGGTAGCCCACCTCTGTACACTCTCCAGCACCTCAACATCCTTCTTGTAGAGAGGGGCCCAAAACAGGACACAGTATTTGAGGTGCGGCCTCACCAGAGCTGAATACAGGGGAATGATCACCCCCCCGCTCCTACTGACTACACTATTGATACAGGCCAGGATGCTGTTGGCCTTCTTGGCCACCTGGGCACACTGCTGGCTCATGTTCAGTCAGCTGTCAATCAAAACTCCCAGGTCCTTCTCTGCCTGGCAGCTCTCCAGCCACTCCTCCCCAAGCCTGTAGCACTGCTGGGGGTTGTTGTGGCCAAAGTGCAGGATGTGGCATTTGGCCTTATTGAAACTCATGAAACTGGCCTTGGCCCAGCAATCCAGACTATCTAGATCTCTCTGTAGAGCTTCCCTACCCCCAAGCAGATCGACACTTCTACCCAGCTTGGTGTCATCTGCAAACTTACTAAGGCTGCACTCTATCCCCTCATCCAAGTTGTTGATGAAGATGTTAAACAAGAATGGCCCCAGTACTGAGCCCTGGGGGACACCACTCATGACTGGCCACCAACTGGATTTAACTCCATTGAACAAAACTCTTTGGACTCGACCATCTAACC
The DNA here is from genome assembly GCA_028020825.1 of Podargus strigoides. Taxonomy (NCBI): domain Eukaryota; kingdom Metazoa; phylum Chordata; class Aves; order Caprimulgiformes; family Podargidae; genus Podargus; species Podargus strigoides. The sequence goes on along the minus strand of CM051663.1, from coordinate 26,568,542 downwards.
AGTTTTTCACCCAGGAGAGCATATGTCCATTCAAGCCAAGAGCAGTCAATTTCTCTAATAGAACGCTGTGGGAAACAGTGTCAAATGCCTTACTAAAGACAAGATAGACAACACCCAGAGCCTTATCTTCATCCAACATGCAGGTCAGGCTGTCACAGAAGATCAGGTTTGTTAAACAGGACCTGCCCTTCATAAACCTGTGCTGACTGGGCCTGATCACCTGGTTGTCCTGCATGTGCTGCATAATGGAACCCAGGATGATCTGCTCCATCAGCTTCCCTGGTACTGAAGTCAAATTGACAGGTCTATTGTTCCCTGGATCATCCTTCTGTCCCTTCTTATATATGGGTGTTATATTGGCTGACCTCCAATCTGCTGGCACCTTCCCAGTCAACCAGGACTGCTGATAAATGATGAACAGTGGCCAAGAGTGGTGACATCTAGAGCAGATGGGAATACCAGCTACAAAAGAGACCGTTGCCACTGAAATATCTTCCTTTCCTTCAGATAAGTTGTTTTTCTTATGTTTGCCGCCCATACTGTATTTGGACTCAGAATCTGAACTAACCTACTTCAACCTACATAGTCATCTTACATTAATGCTATGTATATAGCTGAGAATTTGTGTTGTGGTTTTTGTTTGTTTATTTGTTTTTAAATGGCAGAAGATTCTGGAAAACCTTTTCTTCAACCCCTTCTTTATTCTGCAGATGGGAATGCAGACTTCCTGTTGTGTTCTCCAGGAGCTGCCTTTGAACAAAGGGCTAGAGTCTTACAGGTGTGAAGAAAAGGATAAAAGATCTCCCCATGCTAAATTCAAAATGAATTCACAGTATGGACAAGCATGCTACAGTAAAAGAGCTGGGAGGGGGACAGTGGGGGGGGGGGGGGGGGGAGGTGTGGGAGGGAAAAAAGGGGAAAAAATGAGAGACTGAGAGTGAAATAAGAAAAGTAAAATTGATATGCCCTCATAACTAAGAGATTAAGAAACTCAAATGAAAGGCAGTAGAGACTACAATACAGAATCACAGAATTGCTTTTGTTGAAAACGACCTTTAAGATAATCAATTCCAACTGTTAATTTATCACTGCCAAGTTGACCACTAAACCATATTCCTAAACTCCACATCTACATGTTTTTTAAATACCTCCAGGGATGGCAACTCCACCACTGCCCTGGACAGACTCTTCCAATGTTGATAAACTTTTCAGTGAAGAAATTTTTCCTGATATCCAATCTAAAACTCCTCTGTCACAACTTGAGGCTGTTTCCTCTTGTCCTAACACTTGTTATTTGGGAGAAGAGACCAACCCCTGCCTTGCTACACCCTCTTTTCAGGTAGTTATAGAGAGCAATGAGGTCGCCCCTCAGCCTTCTCTTCTCCAGATCGAACACCTCCAGTCGCCTCAGCCACTCCTCGTTGGACTTGTGCTCCAGACCCCTCATCAGCTTTTTTGCTCTTCTCTGGACGTTCTTCAGGACCTCAATGACCTTCTTGAAGTCGGGGGCCCAAAACTGAACACAATATTCAAGGTGCGGCCTTACCATTGCTGACTACAGAGACACAATCACTTCCCTAGTCCTACTGGCCACACTATTTCTGATACAAACCAGGATGCTGTTGGCTTTTGTGACCACTTGGGCACACTGCTGGCTCATACACTTTATCTTGTATATAAACACTTCATCAGTCTAGTGAAAAACCACTACATGACTGTGTCTTAGTTTGCATGATAATTTACACAATTATTTCGAATAAAGTTCATTCTTGCAACAAAGAATAAAAAAATAGAAGAAAGAAGGAAGAATGCAAATATATTTCAGTGTAACTTCCTTTTGCCTCTCTTTAGATAGATGTGAAAAGGGATGAAAATGTCTCTTACTTTCTCTGCATGGGACATGCAGAGTCTTAATTTATCCAAGAAGTTTGGGTGAAAGTAGCAAACAAAAAAGATTTCTACTATGGTTGCTATTATTATCATTGGAGTTATCATAATAGTCACTATCACTAACGAATACATGACAAAAAGGTGTTAGCCACCCATTTTAATAGTGATGTTAAACTCGATATGGAATAAACAGGAAAAATAAACCTCACTATCTGTGTAATACTATGTTTTTTCTTAGAAATCTAGTATGAGAGAACACTGAATTCGTGTACTTCCAGAATGTTCCTTGCAAAAGATTTGCTAGCAAACAATCTATATTAATTAGAGATACACAATATCATTCCACTGATTACATGCTGAAGATATCTTTAATATTGATATTAAAATATATTTAATAGATTAATTTCTTACTTACCTTTATTTATTGATGCTACTCTGAAAAACAAGGCCTGTTGCCATCTTCAGGGAGGGTTCTGAGTAGAAGAACTTCATAGAAGTTAAATTTGGAAGTCCTACCAATGCAGAACTACATCTCTGAATTTATGGATGCGTACATGCGTCTCATCAAAAGTTTATCTTTTCACAATTATTTGTAGGTATTTCCTGGTAGCCAGAAGATCTTAGCTAGCAGTGCATAAAAAAAGAAACAAGTTTCGTCAGTTCTCATTCTGAGCTTGGAAGCATTTTCCCTGGCAATGACAGACCCTAGAAGCAGAATAACAACCCAACCCAAGGAGATAGATGGGATCAAGAGAAAGCATTGCTTGCCAAGACTTGTGATTTCTTTTTAAGAGTACTTCTATACTGAAATTTAATACTAAAACCAGCATTTGAACTGAGGGAGAACCTGAGGTCTTAAATGAGATCAAGGTTGTTGGGCATATGATTTCACCTGCCCAGATCCCAAGTCCCTGAAATCCATAGGTGTGTCTTGCTTGCCTTCAGGCAGTCATTTTCATGTGTGTTGGGCCCTTGCACTGCCTTTTGTTCTTGTCCCTCCTACAAATGTTTGAAATAATGGCACTTAGAAAGGAATATACCTTGCAACTTGGCCTGATTTCAGCAAACATAGACTTAAAGCCTCCCTTTGTGATTCAATGTAGAAATGGAGTATCCTCAATAGAAATACTATCTTTTGATGATATGAAACATGGCCTTGTCATTATGGATTCTAAGATGATTAATCTATTCTATTCTTTCAATTCTGTTGTCTTTCATTTAAATTTATTAGCCCTTTTGTTTGTTTGTTTTAAAAATCCAGTGAACTAAGAAACAAAACCTCAAAGAAATTACAACAAAAAGAATACACAAGGTGCAAATGAAATTTTACTGAGAACGGCAAGGGCCATTTGACTAATTTTGAAATGTCTTGGCTACTGTTAATATATCTCTTATTAGATTCCTGTGGGAAAGATTACATTCAACTACTTTTACGGATAAATAAAATGAAATGAAGTAAGCATACATTTAAGGAAAATAAAATTTTAGTTATAGTTTAGATGACTAAATATATCCAAGAGAAGTGTCTACTTTTGACTATGGAGCAGAAAAATTATATCTCAAAACCACTCTGATGCAAGTAGCTTCTCAATACCCTTCAAAATTTATATATGCATAAAGAAATTTAAATCAAAGGGAATCATAGAAAATAAAACCACTGCAAGAAGGTTTATGAAAATTACTTCCTGACTTAATTGCACGGAAGATAAGCAAAAAATAAACAAGTAGAATGGGCTAGGCAAAACTAAATGTGAAGATTCTTTCTCTTTCTTTCCCATACCACCACCATCACCCCCCCACCTTCTCTTTTTCTTTAAGTGAAATACTACATTTGATTTGAAAGTACAAGTTAGTTGTCAGATACTTAGAAGAAGAGTTCAGGATATGAAGAGTAATTTCCTTGGAGCTGCTTTTCCCTTTTACCCCAAAACTCAGTGACTAGAACAGCTTCAATTCACTTCTCTCTTTGACAACATTTCAGCAATACAGCTTACCTCTTAAAAGACTGTTTCAACACTTTATCTCCTGGATATGTGGAGAAAGACGTCTCAACCTCTTTTGTTCTGATTGTTCTTTTTTGTACAGATAACTAAAATTCAGGTATCCACCAGAACCACCAATTTCCAAAATTCCTCTCTCTCACCTTGTATTTTAAAAGTGCTGAAGTTAGCCAATTCCAAGAGGAAGAAGGACAGGAAAATCCCCCAATGAAAACCCTGACATCAGTATGGTGAGAGGCAGGAATCAACTACTGAATAACTCTGCTGAATTAAGACTTTAATGCAATGCATTTGCTTAATGCTTTCCAGAGCAGTGACCTGTTTACTCCTAAACTCTATCAAAGTATGAAGAGGAAGGTCCCTTTCAGCTTTAATATTATTAAACAGTAAACAGAGTCATAGAGTGAGTACAACAATAATTTCTAGCTCAGTTGGATCTTCAGGTTTCAATATTTACTTGAATATATTTTAATTTAATTACAAATATGAAACAATTTTGATATAAGCTTTATTTACCTGATCATTTAAGAACCCTTCTCAAGGACTCTAAATGAGGGATAAATTTCCTTTAGACTTGAAACACTAATATCCTGAGTGATAGGCCTTAGCCTGAAAGCATATCACTATAACTTCTTAGTTGTAAGTTTTGGATGATTGAGTTTTTTCTTTTAGGTGACAACAAGATGTATTAAATTTGAGTCCAGACTAAAAAATTTATTTGGTGGGTGGAAATTATTAAAATGAAAGTGAAAAATATCATTGGCTTTATGGACGAGGAATGTCAAATTATATTACCGTTGTAAAGATACCAAAAAAGAAGAGCAAGTACATGCATTTGCATAATTTGCCATCTGAGTTTCTTCTTTTACCTTTGAGCCTTTCTTCTGTCTATCATTGCATTTTTTTATTTTTTTTTGGTGCCATTAGACATCTCTGTAGTTAGTCTCCCGAATTCAGTAGATATCTCCTTTTTGTTTTAAATTGTGACAAGGCATTCTCACCAACAATCAGCTTTCACAGAGTCACAGAATGGTAGGGGTTGGAAGGGACCTCCGAAGATCATCTAGTCCAACACCCCTACTAGAGAGGGTCCTAGAGTAGATCACACAGGAACACACGCAGACGGCTTTAAATGTCTTTAGAGACGGAGACTCCACAAACTCCCTGGGTAGCCTGTTCCAGTGCTCTGTCACCCTCACAGTAAAGAAGTGGTTTCTTATGCTAAGACTGAACCTCCTGTGTTCTAGTTTGGGTCCGTTTCCCCTTGTCCTAAGTTTTGCCAACTACTAGGCCTAGCACAAAGGACGCAGTCAGCAGCAGAACGAACTAGTAATTAATTTCTATTGTATACAAAAAAGTCAGTATATGGGTGATCGCTGGGGGTACAAAAAGTCAATCAGATTACACATAACAGACATCAACGCCAGCGACCCCAAGAATGATACAACAGGGCCAACAATTGGTGGAATAAACAAAGAAAGAAAGTCTCCCATAGAAGAGATGGGAGACAACCAAGTCAATAGGCTGATCATATAGGATAGAAGTAGCCACATATTGTTCCCCCCACAAAGCCCACATTTGCAAATGCCAAACCTGACTGGGACCCAGTTGCATGGAGAATCAGGAAGTCCTTCCCCAACAGGGAAACTCTAGAAAGTGCATCCACCTCACAGATAAACACTCCACCCTTCCTGTAAGTGGTCCCAGCTTTTATCACCAAAGCAGAACACCTGACACTCATTTACCTAATGCAGGGCACCTGGGGCTTGTTTACCCCATGGGCTTTCCCTACAAGGTCGACCACAGCTTGGAGGAAAGCCAAAAGGCAAACTCATCCCCACTTTTGAAGGACTGTGGGAACCACCCATATGTCAATCTTAATTCAGGGCTTGGGGTTCAGACCCCAGCACTTCATTCTGTCACTGGACACCACCAAGAGAGTCTGGTCCTGTGTTCCTGATGCCTGCCCTTAAAATATTTATAAGCATTAATGAGATACCCCTTCAGCCTTCTTTTCTCCAAGCTAATCAGACCCAGTTTCCTCAGCCTCTCCTCAGATGGGAGATGCTCTAATCCCTTCATCATCTTAGTGGGCACAAGCTGGACTCTTTCAATATCCCTCTTGACCTGGGGAGCCCAGAACTGGACCCAGTATTCCAGATGAGGCCTCACCAAGGCAGAATAGAGGGGGAGAAGAACCTCCCTAGACCTGCTGGCCACACTCCTCGTAATACATCCCACTCTTCTTAATGCTTGCATTTCCTCCACCTCTGACATAATTCCATTTTGGTATTTTTCTAGTAGAAACCAAACATCCAAACCATCTAACTCTTCTCCTATCAAAACCTTACCTACTGTTTGATTCAGTGTAATTACCTTACTGACTTTCTCAGACCAGCATTGACATTCAGCTGCTCATGAAGTTTGGATATTACTGTTTGTGAAATTGTAGGCAAGAAGTGTCGACTCACACCTTATGATTACAATGCTTAAAAGTAATCTTCCACTTCTCTCTCTTTTCCTCCAGTCCTTCCCCTATTTCTCCCTCTCCTACATCTCCCTTCCTCACAGACAAAGCCTTTTACATTATTCAGGTCTCCATTACATTCTAGCTTTTTATTTTTTTTTTTCTCTTGTTTATTTGTATGTGAGACTTTGAAGATCTGTAGTTCTTTTCGACATTCAAGGTCTTTGGACTCCTTATGTGTGTGCAGTGCTATGTTACTTGAATTAGTACACCTTTCAAAGACCAATATTTCATAGCAACAGCAGTCACTGTGTAGTGAGCTTTGTTAAAGATGTTATTGCCAAAATGCCTTTTTATTTTCACAGACTTTCTGTATTTACAACCAAAAGAAATGTTTGATTGGAAAATTGCCATGTCATTGGCAATGAATTTTGCATTTCCTTAAAAGAACAACAACTAAACACAGTTTTGGAGAACTTTTGTTGTCAATGTTGTGACTTGTTTTCTTAATGAGCACAGTAAGAATTCTGATGTGATAGCTGCCACATTGTGGAGTGGATGGAAGAAAATATGAATACCTAAAATTTAAGATCAAAAATGTGTTAAATATTCAGAATATTTAAAAAGAAGTGATTCCACATAAATCGAATTGGTAAGGTGGTTGGGTTTATGACTGAGTTTATGATTTGGGTTTATGATTTCAGTTCTTGAATGAGACATCTTTACAAGCAGTTAATCTTCTCCTACCCTGCCCTACCCTGCTCTTTTCCATTTTGTCTTTTCCCCATTGTTGGTTCCCTATACCCCACTCCTCTTTCCCTTACTCCCTTGCCCCCTTGCCTCCTACCCTGAAGCAGAAGGGTTTAAAACACTTAATTCAGTAATTATATACTTCAATTCCATTCAGACTCTTAGGTAAATAACTTCTGGTCCTGATGATTTGTAAGTTTTATCGATATGTCTAAAATCTCCTCTGCTGACACTTCATTTTGAGACTGACATTCAAACAGAGAGAAGCAACAGAATTTCTCTTCTGAACATGGATATGAAGAATTCATTTTTCTTTTCTGTTATAACATTATCTTCCTTGCATGATTCTTTTACATCTTGGTCATTTGTAAATCCCATAAACTCTCTGGCAAGTGTCTTGCTTTTGATGGATATGAAAAACTTTCTATTATTACTTCTTTTATTTTAGAAACTTCAGCAGCTTCTTTCTTACACTGATCTTTTCATCCTATTTTTGTCATGTTTTCAAATTTGACATGTCAGCAGTCAAACATTTTTGCTATTTTCATTGAATGCACATGCCTTCCACTTTTGAAAGATAGTTGATTTATTTCTAAGCTAAATTAGAGGAGGGGTACTTTGTTTCAAAGGATGACAAAAAAGAAAAAATATGAGAAAAACAGGAAAAAAAAAAAGAAGGAATGTTTGACTAAAAGAATGAGTTTCAGTGACTATAAAAATAAGGAAATAGGAAATTGTCCTTGTTTCCCAGGCACAGACTCATGGACCAGGCAGGCAGGCAGGCCATGAGTAGCCCTAAGTCAACTGAGAGTTCCACTCAAGGCAGCTGACTCACAGGTGTATCCCATACCACCTGGTCATGCTCATTATAAAAGGAGGGAGCTCAATGAGGGTAGAGTTCTGCCTTCTCTCCCTGAGGCTCCTTCCTTGTTGATGGTGTTCTGTTCCTGCCATCAGCATTGAGAACTAGACTGAGTAGAACCCTTTACGTTTTGTGTGATCGTTGTTTTCTGTTTTGTCATTCTATTAAATCTGTCTATATTTCAACTCATGGGCGTTTTCTTTTTTTTTTTTTTTCCCCAATTCGCCTTCTCATCTGGGGAGGGAGTCTTGGGTGAAATACTAACTGCTACAGTTTACCCCTGAGTACTGGCTAACCGTAGACAGTTTATTTGGCGCCCAACGTGTGTTTTGAAACCTGAACCTGAAGTTTAAACAGACCTCACTGGGTAACTCTCCCTCTCACTAAGCTGTTGTGGGAAGCCTGGTCCCTTGGGGGATTCCTCAGGTATCTGGTTTTGGAATCACTGTTGGAGTATGGCTCACTCTTACTGCTGTTGCTGTTCGGATTGGTGCGGTTTGTTGCCTTTGTCCATAGGCTTAGAGGTGTTGTCCTGGTATGTGTTTTGATGTTAGGCTATGGTGTGATGAATTCACTTGTAGTTACACTCGTTTCTCATCTCTGGGACCTGGTGATGGGCACCGTGACTCTGGAACACTCTTGGGATGCCTCAACAGTTCTACTTGTGTTACCTGGGGTTTTGAATATTTTCCAGTTTCTCGTCCTGCTAAGAGTGCAACCATGACATAGAGTTGGGTACTCTGTGGCTGCTACGTCTTCTGCCATGGATCCTACAGCCAGCTTGGCCCCTGCAGGAGGTTGTGCAGATAGTTAGACCATGCTGGTGGATGGTGCAGCTGCCCGGCGTACTCAGCCAGTACCAACCGCCCCTGTATGTAAGAAGCTATACACAAGAAGAGCAGGTCAGGAAGAAATCACTACTCGGTCTTTATTGCTTGGTGAGTTGTGAGACATCCGCAAAGATGATGGTTGTCATGAAGGCGAGCCCCTGGTTTCTTGGCTGCTCCAGTGCTGGGATAACGGAGCTGAGGGTGTTGAACTGGCTGGCAGTGAAGCTAAGAAGCTGGGTCAGCTAGCAAGGGATGTAAGCATTGATAAAGATCTATCAAGAGAAGCAGAGCCCCTCAGTTTTTGGAGATGACTCCTACTGAGTGTGAAAACCAGGTATCCCTATTGAGAAGATGCTGTGTGCAGGACGAGTAGGCAGATGGTGATTGACAGAGGTGTCCAGTATTTAAGACAAATAGATGTGCGGGAACTGATTTTCACTACTGTGGATGACCCTCAGATGACAGTGGATGCAGGTGCACTTAGAGTTACTGGACCTATCTGGCATAAATGGGTGTTAAGTGTGCAGCCAGCTTATGCCAATGTATTGGCATTATTTAGCTGGAAAGATGATGAGGCCCCAACAGTAGGTGACCTGGAGGCTTGACTGAGGCAATATGCAAACAATCTTTCTTTGTCCCTGAAGTGCTGGGGTCTGAACCCCAAGCCCTGAATTAAGGTTGACATATGGGTGGTTCCCATGGTCCTTCAAAAGGAGGGGATGAGTTTGCCTTTTGGCTTTCCTCCAAGGTGTGGTCGACCTTGTAGGGAAAGCCCTTGGGTAAATGAGCCTCAGGTGCCCTGCATTAGGTAAATGAGTGTCAGGTGTTCTGCTTTGGTGATAAAAGCTGGGACCACTTACAGGAAGGGTGGAGCGTTTATCTGTGAGGTGGATGCACTTTCTAGAGTTTCCCTGTTGGGGAAGGACTTCCCGATTCTCCATGCAACTGGGTCCCAGTCAGGTTTGGCATTTGCAAACGCAGGCTTTGGGGGGGGGGACAGTATGTGGCTACTTCTATATGATCAGCCTATTGACTTGGTTGTCTCCCATCTCTTCTATGGGAGACTTTCTTTCTTTGTTTATCCCACCAATTATTGGTCGTGCTGTGTTCCTGGCATCACTGGAGTTGGTGTCTATTATGTGTAATCTGATTGACTTGTTTGTACCCCCAGCAATCACCCATATACTGACTTTTTTGTATACAATAGAAATTAATTACTAGTTCGTTCTACTGCTGGCTGAGTCCTTTGTGCTAGGCCTAGTAATTGGCAAAGCAGTCCCCATGGGCTGGAATCTCTGCTGTGGAAACACCATTGGATAACTCCACAGCACTGCTCATTAAAGTTCTTGACAGGCTGCCCCACACGGAGGACAAGTTACACTCCCTGTCAATACCAACAAAGGTTTCTGCCATAGAGAGAATGCGCTCCCCTGAAAGGCTGGTGCTAGACGGATAGAGTACACCACGGGGTGCTCTGTGGTTCTTATTAAGAGACTAGGAAATGGGATGGCAAGCCTACGTCAGCTCTACGGGCACATGTCCATGAAATAAAAACCAGAAATATTGCAAGAGGAGGACCTGACAGGAGAAGTGCTGCTGCAATCTCCAAAAGGCAGCCCCCAAGACAGCGTAGATGGGCTTCAGATCCAAATTTACGACGCGTGACCAATGATGATACAAGTGTAGCTCATGTGAGTAGCTTGGACCCATATGCCAATGACAGCTACTTTGTTCAGGGTTAGAGAGGCCCTGCCTCCAGCCAGGTGGAGGAGGAGAACAACAGGTGTCTATTGCTACCACAACAGTGCATCGATGACAGCATCATACCAACTGACACTGTCAATCCCATCTATAAGCTGATCTGTCAACTGGAGAGTCTAGGAGTGATCAGCAAAACTCACTCACCCTTGAACAGTCCTATATGGCCAGTGAGAAAGCCTAATGGAGAATGGAGACTAACAGTGGACTATAATGGCCTGAATGAGGTTATGTCACTGCTGACTGCTGCTGTGCTGGACATGCTAGAACTTCAGCAGGAACTAGAGTCAAAGGCAGCCAGGTGGTATGCCACAGCGGACATTGCTAATGCATTTTTCTCCATTCCTTTAGCAGCGGAGTGCAGGCCACAGTTTTCTCTCACCTGGAGGGGTGTCCAGTACACCTGGAATCAACTGCCCCAGGGGTGGAAACACAGCCCTACTATTTGCCATGGACTGATGCAGACTGCACTGGAGAAGAATGGAGCTCCAATGAACATTGCATTGCTTCGACCCATCCTAAAGGACTTTCATTTGATGAACCTATACTTTCTTAAATATTGAGAAATGGGAGAGCAGACACTTTGGCATGATGTAAATGTTATGGGATAAGGGGTGGAATGGTGTCCTGGATCCCCAGGCAAAGACTCATGGGCCAGCCATGCAGGCAGGCCATGAGTAGCCCTGAGTGAGTTGAGAGTTCCAACCAAGGCAGCTGACTCACAGGTGTATCCCATACCATCTTGTCATGCTCATTATAAAAGGAGGGAGCTCAGTGAGGGTGGGGTTCCTCCTCCTCTCCTTGAGGCTCCTTGTTGGTGGTGCCCTGTTCCTGCTGTCAGCATTGAACCAGGCTGAGTAGAACCCTTTATATTTTGTGTTGATCGTTGTTTTCTGTTTTGTCATTCTATTAAATCTGTCTATATTTCAACTCATGGGTGTTTTCTTTTTTTTTTTTTTTCCCCCAATTCGCCTTCCCATCTGGGGAGGGAGTCTTGGGTAATATACTAACTGCTATGGTTTAGCCCTGAGTACTGACTAACCATAGACCTAAATAAGGAGGGTTAATCATGCAATTACATTTACACTATTTCTAATATCAGACTATGAAGCAGACATGTGCTTGAAAGGTTTGTTTTTTCATTCTACCTCAGCATTTGCAGCAACTGCTCCTTAGATGAAGGGCACTGTATGTGTTGTACTCTATCACACAAAGCTGTTCCCCATAACATCCTTGATGGCAGCTTGAAAAAGTAGCTCACCTTCATACAGTAACCCAAAGATGTGTCTTGGCTACTTCAGAGTATTTGTACTTTATAGTCTGTTTGCATTATTTATAATACTTTCCAATAGCTCAGAGCTCCTGTAAGGGTACCAGCCAAACTATCCAGTTATTAGAACTAAATTTCTCAACAATTTGGAGCCTGCAGTTCAAAGCCTTCAGTTTTTAAGTCCATTTCTAAAGGCCGCTGACTTTTTAAATGTTATGTAGCCACTTCCCATGGACAAGAAACGGGTTCAGAAGTAGAAATGAATTAAATTATTAGAGGATATCCATTTAGACTGAAGAGAAACCTCAATTTCATATGTAGGGTGCAATACAGTGAAACAGATTTTTGATATGCTGGCTATTGTCTATTTGTTTAGGATTCAGGTTATGGTTCATTTTGGGTTGGTTTTGGGTGGTTTTGTTGGAGGGGTTTTTTTTTGTCTTAAAGACTTGTTGTTCACAGCAATGTTAAAAACAGAGTCATAAAGCTTGTCAGTACATGCTAGCTTTATTTTAGAACTCTTATCTGTGCTCCAAATCAAATTGGAAGTAAAATCATAAACAACAGTTGCATATAAATGCAGATCAACATTTTTTGATGTAAGGATTTAAAAACATGTACCAAAATGGCATAATCAACTAATTCAAACATGAAGTTTCTAAAGGGCTAACCACCTGTGGCTCCTGGCTGTATTGATCCAAAGTGGAAATGCCTAGTGGTTCCTCAGAAAATCCTTTCTCCTTCTTTTAGTGCTTGATAAGGTTATGGGGGTTTGAGTGTGGAATTTTTATTTTTGGAACATTAGCAAGAGGTACTACCAAAGTCTCCTGATATTTCAAAATATTTTCCCACTTCTATTGCAACGCTATTTAAAAAAATAAACAAACAAATATTAGTCTAGCTGCCTCTACTGATGAATATAATTGATTTGATGCCCTCACTTTACCAACCCTGTCACTCCCCGTGAGATAAGTGTAGTGGGAATGTTCCATTGCAAGGTGGTCAAAGGTAATTCATGACATTGATCCTGCCTTGCAAATCTCACTGAAATCCATACATTCCTGTTTTGCAGAACAATTTGCTGGACCTAGAAGATCATGTTCTCGGTATATATTAGGATGCGTGTCTGAGTGTGAGTTCGAAATGGGAGACTTGCTTCAGCAGTGGAAGATACACTGTTCTTGAAAGTACCTGCCATGGATGACAATCATGTCCTTTCTATGAGAAAAATAATTTGGGTATTGAACTTTTGGAGCAGACAATATAACCTGATAAACCCACCTATTTCAATTGCAAACTGCCGGTGGCAAAAGTAGACTTATCCACACTTACATTAATGGTATCATAATGGATGTTTTGAGGCATTTTAGTAATACAAAAAGTAAATAATAAGATGAGGAAATTTAACGTTCTGGAGAAATACAAGTATCTCAATGCTAATATTTCTGTCATGAATCAGAATTAAAAACCAGAAATACTAAAATACCCTGCATGAAATGTAAATTTCAAAAAGTATTTCTTTAGAATTAAACATTCTGTTTTATCACTTTTTTTTTAAAATGTTGTTTGTTACTAAATCTGAAATGTGGGGTCTCTTATTGATGCCTTCTGAATCATTCAGGTAACTGACACTCATTCTTTCCAATGCCATGTACTCCTCCAACAGACTCCAAAATGCACCAAATGATATATGATAGATGAAAAATTGCATCACTCAGAGTCTCAGTTCATTATGAGCAGCATAGCTCATTCAGCCATAAGAGAATATGGCATAAGCAGAATTATACTTTCCAGTATAGTGTGAAGCACAAAATGAAAGTTTCTTTTAGGAAAAGATAACCCATACCAGCAGGAGAAATGTAAAGTATAACCCTCAACTGCCTATTGCTCCATTTTCCAGTGATCTCTATGAATTGTCAAATCTTCTGTTCAACTCTTCTGGTTCTGTAACACATTTCTTATGGCAGTTCATCAAAGAGATGTGGTAAATTCATACATGTTTTCATAGAAAAGGTGTTTTGTATTCAAACATAAATTAAGAAAAAAACCCCACAGGATCTGAAATTCTTAAATCATTCTGGTAATTGATTATTTCATGGTAGTTTTCTGTATAGCAACTTGCATAATTATCTTGCTTATATATCTGGAGAAACCAACAAACTAAGAAAGTGAAACCAGTTTCAAGATTGGAAGAGGGATTAAAAAAAAAGTTTCTCTGTAAATCTCGCCAGTTTACTGCTAAATCTGAATAAATTACCCACACAATTATGAGGTAGAACTACTATACATTCCAGGACTTTTGATTCTCAAGTTTGCACCTGAATAACAACACAAGCCTTTCTCCCATTCTTGGCAGTGACTGTTGCTCCTGTAATTGTCTTCTCTGTTATGAGTCATTTTTTTCTCTTTTCCCTTTAAAAGAAATTACAGCTTGTCTCTATAGAAGATAAACCCTGAGTAGCTGTTGTACCATAGAAATGTAGCAGGTTTGTGCAATAATACAAAGAAGGGAAGATACGTAACTTGTGGACGATTAAATACATTCGATACAGTGGCCCAACAGAGAGCCACTTATTTTTAACTCCTTTTAGTTATTACACTTTAAAAAGGGCTTTAGCCCTCCAGCTTCTCTCTGAAGAAACTTTGAAACTAGCCATGACAGGTCTCACATTGTTAAGCCTGCTGGGTAACGCCAGTACAAAACGTGATGACAGAGTCACCCACAGAGAGAGCTGTCTTATTTATCCCCATGCTGGCAAACTGATGCACTCCTAGCAGTAGTAGATTTCCCTGTAATCATTTGTATTATTATTTATAACAAATTACATGTCAAGGACACAATGGCAGATTGGTGCATTCCATTAATTTTTGTATGAGGGGTGGGGGGGAATAAAAACTATGAACTGTTACCAAACTCAGACTGACAATTTATTTTGCCTGAGAACTGAGAAGTTTTTTGCATTTAAACTTTCATAAGGCAGCTAGAGAAGGAAACAGACTCAGACAGACCTGAGAGATGAAGAGATAAAAACGGGAATTTGGATACTGAGGCTTGGAGATGTGTCAGATATGGATATGAATCAAAATGGTACCTTTAATTCCACTACATTTGCTAAGACAAAGTAGTTTTCTGGAAAAAAAACCCAACTTGTTAAATGCATGTTTCAAGAGATTAGCTGGTGAATATTCAGGGTCAGGGAAGGCAGTCTCTACTGATGAACACTAGATGACGTGCATTTTTAAAGAGGCTGAGGTAACATTCTCTGTGTTCAACAAACAGTTGCTGTAGGTCATTAGTATCAAGCTTTATGCAAGAGTTATTCTGTGAGAGATTCATGGCGTGAATACATCCTAAACAAGGAGAACTGGAGGCAGAGAAAGTACTGAACAAGGTTTAAGTATCACACTGAATTTAGTAAGCAACTGAGTGCAAGAGAAGAACATTGTGAAAGCATTTGTGAAAAAAAAGTAGGGGTAGGGAGAATGAAAACATGGACGCTGTAGCCTGTGTAATGTGAGAGGTCACGCAAGATGATTGTAATTGTCCTGTTTGGCCTTAAAAATCCATGAATCTATGAATGAATGAATGAATCTGTGATTCTGGGACAAAAGCTGAAACAAAGTTCAAAGATAGCAGGTCCAAAGTCAAACTCATCAGTGAAGACTTATGAAAAGACATGATTGATGACTAACCTTGTCCTTAGATTGTATGTGAGGCTACTGCTTTTTAAAAGTGACACTTGTCACTTTTCTGTCTTACCAGGAGAAGAAAAATATATATATAATCTTTGTCAACATCAATTTTTCCTTCAGGTTTATTGCAATCATAAACTGTACTGCACAATGAAAAAATACAGTGTCACCTTGGGTCCATCAAACTTGACACTAAAAGGTTAAATGAATTTCTTAGTGTTGTTTGATCCATAAAGGAAGAGTACCCACATGATACATGCTGCACAGATTAATACTGTTTTTTTCTCTTCTTTTTCTTGCAATTAGTGACAATGTTTACAGACAAACAATGGACACTGCATTCAGCTCAGCAGCACAAAAGTAATTGTATCAATAAGTCCCAAAGTTTTGAAGATTCTTTCAATGGATGATTTGCAGTGCTAAGCACTATGGCTCCAAAGAGATTCACAGATTGAAAGTTGGTACATATGATGTAGCAAGCCAGTCAACTATACTATCCGTGTCAAATTGGGTGGAGTTGTCCTCACTGAGCCTTTTTTAACCTGCTAGACTAAGCATTTCCTTTTTCCTCTTCATTTTCAGACTTAGTCTTATTCCATTTCTTTCTCTTTTTCTCTTTTATCACTCCCTTGGTTGTGCTGCTGCACTCTTCAACTTGAATGTTCTTTTAAAATTCTGCAACTGCATAGATTTAAGATAAGAATATTGAGAGACGTGGTTGTTTATGTCTGTACGGGAACTGTTGAGAAACTTTACAAGTTTCCGTTTGGTTTTTAAAGTAAAAAATAAATAATGCTTGAATGTTTCTGACATCAAGATGTGGACTGTCTTGCATCCTACAGTCCCTGTTACCTTCCAGAGGGAAACCAGTCAAATTCATCCTGACTCAGAGAAAGTATATACTGAAAAAAGCTTCCACTGGAGGGAAAGACATCAGTTTATAACTAGTATATCAAAATGATGACTGTATTATTGGCTAAATAGGCTGAGAATTCAGTTGCTTGGTTACAATATTTTAGACAGGAGAGAGGCAAAGCTCTAGTACTATAACCTAGTGAGTATGTAGCTACTGTGTTTGGATTCATTTAACCTTGTATTTCATAGAAAACAAACCAAAGCAAATATGTGAGGTAATGTGCGTTTGCAGCCCAGAAAGGCGACCACATCCTGGTCTGCATCAAAAGAAACATGGCCAACAGGTCGAGGAAGGGGATTCTCCCCTTCTGCTCTGCTCTCGTAAGACCCCACCTGGAGTACTGTGTTCAGCAGTGGGGAACCCAACATAAGAAGAACATAGACCTGTTGGAGCGAGTCCAGAAGAGGGCCACAAAGATGATCAGAGGGCTGGAGCACCTCTCCTACAAAAATAGGCTGAGATGGTTGGGGTTGTTCCATCTGGAGAAGAGAAGGCTCAAGAGGGATCTTCTAGTAGTCTTTCAGTACCTGAAGTGGCCTACAAGAAAGCTGGAGAAGGACTTTTGACAAGGGCATCTAGTGATAGGACGAGGGATAATTTAGGGTAGATTTAGACTATATATTAGGAAGAAATTCTTTACTCTGAGGGTGATGAGATGTTGGAACAGGTTGCCCATATATGTTGTGGCAGCTCCCTCCCTGGCTGTGTTCAAGGCCAGGTTGCCTTTGAACAATCTGATGTAGTGGAAGGTGTCCCTGCCCACAGCAAGGAGGTTGGAACTTCCAACCCAAGCCACTCTGTGATTCTATGATTCTATGATTTTATTATTCTATGATTCTATGAAAAATATAACTACAAGTAGGGGATTGGTGCCCACAGCATTTGTGAACACCATTCTGAGCTTTGCACTAGGATGTATACTCATGTCTCTTCATTTTTTGAAACGTCAGGCATGCCATGAAATTAAACATTTTAAGTGCGTATGTCACTCCTTAGCTTCAAAAGACTGGTTTTGAATCTAAAATGTGGATGGAAGAAATGTTTTGCAGGATCTGTACGTTCACTTAGGGTAAGTCTACATGTGAATGAGAAACAGTTAAATGCAAAAATCACCTCTGCCTCTTCCTTTATATAAAAAGACTTAAAAATTAAACACTGGTATCATAACAAACAAATCCCTTGCCTTGGCCAGACCCTGGATCACTAATAGAAAACAATTAATGCAATAGTGACTCCTTTACTTTGTTCTAGAATAAAAGCACTGCTCATTAACCAGTGCTGCAGGCAAAATGAGTAGGAATCTATACTAGGTGTACTCCAAATAAGGAATCCAGAGTCTAGGAGATATAGAAAAAGCATAAAATGAGGCTTCATAACAAAATTAGTGTTGTTAATGCTTAATTCAGACTTTGGACTACAGAACCAAACAAAACAGGAAAACTGAGAGTCAATGAGATAGACACTAAAGCTTTCAGTTATTCCCATTCATAACAGTTTTTTAATCTGAGTTTGCATTTTTGACATTAAAAGACCGAATCTTGTCCCCTTTTTGCTTTAAATGCTATGTATATAAAAATCAGTAACACCCTTCTATCTGCCTAGTGTGGAAAACCTTTGGCACTTGGGAAGAACTAGGAACATCTTCACCTAGATATTCTCCTTCTAGGAGTCTGAGATCTCACGAACTGCTTTACCTTAGCTGTCCTACACCTAGGCCTTTGGTGATGGTCAGAGAACAGTAATTTCTGAAAGAAAATAATTTGTACAGATTTTGCTTAATAGGAGCTTAATTCCTACTTCTGTGTAAGAACTTTCAACCTTTCTTATAACTGTCTAGTTCTTCTTAAGTAGTTGGCTTTTGGAAACAGCTTCCCTTACTTAAAATTTAAAAATAATTTCTGGAATGCACTTTCTGGGAACCCTCTCCAAAGTCTGTGAGAGGTGTGAAGCCTGAAGAACTAAAAGCCTATGGTCTGATCTACAGCACTGATCTGTTTAGCAGACAGCACTTAGCAGACAGCACTTCAGAAATCTATCACTGACCAAATTGGTGTTGTGGGGTAACCCCAGTAGCAGAGGATGGTTTGTAAAAATACCCAGACAGTGAACACATCTAATATAGTGCATTTATGTTAATAGATGTGTGTGTATTTGTATGGATATATCATAAAATTATGGTAGTAATTGAAGTATTATTTCACCCTGGCTGTTTGCAATGTTGATTCTTGCAATGTTAATTATCAGTACTAATATAAGTAACATGCAAGACTTAAGCTAAAAAGGTTTATTTAGCAAGACAGAAAGTTAGAGTAAAAGTGAACAAGGAGCTTCATGATTTTGACATAAAATTCTTCAGATGCGATCAAAGAAGTCCATTTACTGGAAGGTCTACTAAGTGTCAGGAAAAAAAATTTAAAGAATTGGAGCTGTTGACAACATGACACTTTCATTTCGAGGCAACTTTCAAGGTTTTGAAACTTGTTCTTTTTCCACATTGTGTTGAAACATCTATTTTCCTAATGAACAATCTGGGGTTTATATTCTAAGGGAACTTAGGTGCCTATCCTACCCTTTCAATAAAAAAGATAAATTAAAAAAGGAAGACTAAATTAAAATAAAACTTATCCTGAAGAAAACTATTGAAAGGAATGTACACGTATATAATACTTCCATTTTGACAAAACAGCTTAGTAGGATACAATTTAACTTAATATAATGTATGCTCTGATCAGCAACCTTTAGCAACTCTGCTCTTAAGAATGCTACAAAAATCTTCATTTGTTTTAGGAACAACATTACAGGGAACAATTAGACCACCATCTGAGAGAGGAAGTTATACAGCTGAAGTGAATGAGATGTTTTAACTTTGCAGGTCAGCTGACATCCCTAGGGGAGACTGTGTTCTGCAAATACAGAGTCACAATTCTGGTCACAAGTGTGTGCTGAAGCCTGTAATGGGTTTCTTCTGAACCTTTCACACTTCTGCTTTCGACAGAAGGTTCATTTACCTTCCCGAAGTAGAAAAGAGACAGTTTTAGATTGTCTTGATTCCAATAGGCACTGATGTCCCTTGAGTCAAACTGGGATGCCTTCGTCTAAGCAAATTTTTATGTGAGTAGTTGGCAGTGAAAGAAAGAAAATGGCACCAACTTCATGCCTGTGTTTCCTACTTCATTAATTATTCCTTTCAGCAACTTCTGCCCTAATTGTCTTTCTTATGTCCAGTTCCCTAATTATAATTGTGAATGTCCTAACTGGTTAACTGAATCCAGGCAGTCATAGTTTGTCAGTTTTGTGAATATTTTCTTATGCTTGATTACTTAATAATTGCATACAATGTCGCTATATAATTAGTTTATTCACACAACAAGTATGCAATGTTTACCATGACCACTACAATGAGCTCTGAGTTCAGAAAACCATCTCTCTGTAATTGTCATCCTTGGAGAATACCCACACCTGACACCAGAATACTTCTCCATTATCTTAGAGCTAGCATCCTAGCCTGGCTGTAATATCCCACTTTTTGTTTTTTCCTGTTTATGCATCTGATGCCCACATTTTCAAATCCCATGCAGCATTACCTCATTTAACCAAATATTCAGTCCCAATACAGTGTAGCATGTCTGGTTTACACTTACATGTGTATGGGAGAACACCCGATGACATAGTTGCTTGAATTACTTTACTACAGTCTTTCTCCACTCTGTTCATACACATGGAATGCCTTTGTGATTTAATGAATACTTGTAGGGGCTGTTGACAGGTAGCCTATGAAGAATACACAGTGCACCGCACTTAGGAGATACAATTTTAAATACCACATGTATTAAGGTTTTAAGACACGTGTTTCATCACTGTTCCAAGACAGACATTGTGCTAGGAGACCATTAAGCATCATCTAGTTCCAATTCCCCTGCCATGGGCAGGGACATCTCCCACTAGACCAAGTTGCTCAAAGCCCCATCCAACCTGACCTTGAACACTTCCAGGGAGAAGGCAGCCTGTTCCAGTGTTCCACCACCCTCACAGTCAAGAATTTCTTCTTAATCTCTAATCTAAATCTACTCTCTTTCATTTTAAAACCTTTAGCCCTCATCCTATTACTACATGTCCCTGTCAAATGTCCCTCTCCAGATTTCTTGTAGGATTCTTTAAGTACTTGAAGGTGCTATAAGTTCTCCATGGAGCCTTCTTTTCTCCAGGCTGAACAAAGGCAACTCTCTCAGCCTGTCTTCACAGGAGATGTGCTCCAACCCTCTGGTCATCTCCATAGCCCTCCTCTGGACTCACTCCAACAGGTCCATGTCCTTCTTAGATTGGGGGACCCAGAGCTGAGCACAGTTCTCCAGGTGGTGTCTCATGAGAGCAGAGCAGAGGTGGAGAATCACCTCCCTTGACCTGCTGGCCCCACTTCTTTTGATGCAGCCTAGGATGCAGTTGCCAGCTCGTCGTGAGCTTCTCATCCACCAACACTCTCAAGTCCTTCTCTTCTGAGCTGCACTACATCCATTCTCCACCCAGCCTGTACTTGTGCTTGGGATTGCCCTGACCCAGGTGCAGGACCTTGCACTTGGCATTGTTGAACTTAGTGCAGTTTCCGCAGGCCCAGCTCTCCAGCCTGTCAAGGTCCTTCTGGATGACATCCCTTCCCTCCTGCGTGTTGACTGCACCACAGAGCTTGGCGTCATTGGCAGACTTGTGGAGGGTGCAATAAACGAACTTCTAGGAACATGAGTTGCACCAAAGTCAGATTTTCTGGTGAAGTAACAGAGCGGTGATCTCATCTTCAGTGCTCAGTCTTACGGCTGGGCTCAGGACAGGACTAGCACCCCCTGTGAGACCAGAGGTCCACAGGCACCCAGTTACTAAGCACAGAGAGCCCTCAGAACTGGCTAGGGTGTTCACCTGCATTGTGAAAGATCTGAATTAAAGTCTTCTGTCTCTCTGGTTCAGGGGAGGAGAAATGAGAACCTCTGAGGCCATGCGCTAACCACCAGACCATGAGATACTTCAGTGTGGGTTTTTTCTATATGTTCTGTTCAAACAGTCCTACTTCATATGAACAATTAAATACTCATTGAGTTGCAAAAGGAGAAGCGATTCTGTAGCTTGCCAGTTAACTACATGAGGCAGTGAGGAAAACATTGTGGTTTCTATTCATAAATAGTTAGTGAAATACATTCTCTGATACTGGTTCATGTACATTGAAACACTCATTATACTCCTTGAAGTTTTGAAATAACTATTGATGGTGTGACCTTTTATTTCCAATTCCCAAATGTTGATATTTAGAGAAAAAAATCTACTGAAAGTTTGGTTGTTGGTAAAGAGAAGGTGGAGTGTTGTTTTTGTTTTTTTAAAAAAAAAAATGTTGACAGTAAAAATAGCAAATGAAGAAGAAATTGAATAAAATAGGAAACAAGTTTGGGGATATATTTCTTTCAAAAAAAATCTTTACAATTTAATGGAAGTGAGCTTGTCAATTATATGACTGAGTAGATAGTCAATGAATATATTTACAACTTTTTTCCTGTGGAAATTTCAGAAATAAAAAATCAAAGTTGTAACTCACCCCCCATGAAAACAAACCTAACCAAAACAACAATAAACAAACAACAAAATTTTCCGTTTGAAAACCATTGCACAAATACATAAGATTTAAAATTAAATATACCCGTATATTCATAGAGACTTTTATAATTTTATATGTTGCTTTTATTCACTGC
Source organism: Podargus strigoides (assembly GCA_028020825.1). Taxonomy (NCBI): domain Eukaryota; kingdom Metazoa; phylum Chordata; class Aves; order Caprimulgiformes; family Podargidae; genus Podargus; species Podargus strigoides. The sequence continues at coordinate 26,546,377 of CM051663.1, read as the reverse complement.
CTTGAACCTTCTCAAGCAAGTTAAGTAAATATAGGTCTCAACTCAACCAAACTGCAAAGCTAATATTTAAATCTACTGTTTGCAAGACAGCAGTTATATCTGTATGCAGCTCTGAGCACTTTCCTAATCAGCTGGAGATAAACAGATTAAAATAAACAGATAGATTTCAACATGTTCTTAACTGAATGTAGGGAAACAGGATGAAACATTCTGTTGTTACCAGGATCTGACCTTTCCTGGATTTTGATGTAAACAGATTTAGCCATCTTGAAGGCATTCTCCACAAGCTAATCTTATTTCAGTTCCTCCTGTTTCACATTATCTCTGTGGTTCTTAGATTGTCACAGTTTACTGTGACAGATTAGACCAACATGAAATCTGATGTGCATCTTATTGGCAGGAGCAGTGTGCAAGAGTCACTATCCATAAACTTTGGTAGAGTTGCCAACCCTCAACGTTTTAGATACAGGCAGCCTGATAGAGAACTTTACTCCAAAAGTATGCAGTATTTCACTATTATAACTCTATCATGGTCAATTAGCCAGACATGTTCCTGGCTTTTATCTTCAAAAATGATGCTTCTTGATTATTTATGTTTCCAAAGGCTATTATTGAGTAATTCAGTGTAGTGAAGGACTTCAATATGCTATACCATTCTGACTGTAAATCCAGGTGTTAATACTCCCAAATGGCTCATCATCTCACTGCAGATATCTAATAAAGTTGCCATTAGCTGGCAGTACACACTGAAGAAAGCTATACAGCCAGCTGATCTTCTCATTAAAGAAAGGGCTACTGGAGAATGCCAGGAGATTGTCTGAGTTGTCCGAGTTTTTAAAGAGAGGAAGGGAAAGATCTAGACAATGGTTATTTTCAGATTGCTTCTAGGAACAATAATGGAAGTAGTAACCAACAACAGAGAGAGGACAAAGAATCAACAGCTTGTAGAATAAGAGCAGACCACAGCTAAAGCAGTCAGGCTGGGTTAGAAGTCAGATATTGGTTCTCCAGTCCTCCTTCTGAGAATAGCATTAAAAATCATCTGATTCTGATAAATTCAATGTAATTTGACTTATCTTGTCTTCTGAAAAGATATAGTCCTGAAAGACTCATCATTTTTGACTGAAAGAGGAAATTTGGGGAAAGTGGATAAAATATTACTAAGGAAATTGTTGATGACTTTTTTGCTTGCTACTTAAAAAAATATATTAGATTTAATATCGTTCCTATGATAAGATCTTAGGATGTTATAATAATCTTGTCCATATCAGGTGCAGAATAGATCTAGTCCAACTGAAGAAAAAATGGTAACAAAAGTTTCTGTCCACTGGAATATGACTATATTTAGGGACCAGAGAGGAATCTAAAAGTTTAGGGTTTTTTGATTCCTTTATGAATGCCGGGCTATAGATAAATTGTCTCATTCATGTGTCATCCTGGCTTTCAAGAACAGTGATCTCCAGAGAAAATGGAGATACTTCCATGTTGTTAGGTTGAAATGTGTGTTCTGGATGGAAGAGTACTGGGTATTTCTGCCAAAACGTTCTGGTTGCCCAGAAACAACAACTTGGTCACACAACTCGTGTGGTAACCAGGGTGCACTCTGATCAGGTGAAGGTCTGGATGAGTACTGAATCACAAGTCAAAAGCTATCAGAGAATATATGGAATGTAGATAATGACTTCCTAATCTGTCCCAACTTTATTCTTTCACTTCAAGTGCCCAAGGGCTGTGTGAGTTATGACATTGTTGACATAAGCACAGCATAACCACATTTCTGGTGTTTTTTTCCCTCTGCTTTTTCAGAACACTTTTTCATTATGTGCAATGAACAGGTATGTTAAGTCAAGCCTTTAGAAGTGATAACATCCCAGAATTAGAGTTATTACGCCATGTGAGCTTGCTGTCATTTGTTATTATATGCATGGAGATGCACTCGTGAACATACTTCTTTAATTGAAAACTCTTGTTTATAAAGTGGTCACAGTCTCATTTACTGCAAAAAAAGATGGTGCTTTGGAGGCTGACTAGGTCTTTACAGGGTGGGTGTTCATGTGGATAAACACAGCCTCTCAAAAAAATACAAAAAACCCAAACCAAATAGAAAACTTCTGCAGCTTCTAGAGTCAGGGCATGTATAATCTGGTTCAGTGAAATGCTTTGTTTGTGTTGTTGATATAAGGATCAATGACAGTAAGCGGACAATTGCAGATCTCACACAGCCAAAAATTTTCATTCCCTGTCATTGCAAAAGCAGCACAAAGCAAGAAGGCAGATAACCCTCACTGACCAAATGCAGTGATCAGAAATATTAGCAACACAGATTTTAATATGCTTCTACCTGCTTGTAGCTGTTGACAGAGTAATTAAGAAGAAGAACAACAGAAATAACTGGAGTTGTTACAACATATTTCTTTAAAACTTTAGAAGTAAAATGGAAATAAAAATGTAAAGGAGTGAGCATCTAAGGCAAATTCTTTCCTGTGTTAAAAAACTCTTGGCCTCCAAACCTGCTCATTCCAGATGCACAGCTGGTAGCCATTGCAACAACAACTGTAATTCTGTAATATCCTCCCATGTAGGCTGTTGCAGCTTGTCTATTTTGCATCCCCTGTTGAGTCTTAGCCTCTTTTTACTGTTTCACTGTTTATCCTGAGGAAAAGTAAACAGAGAAAATACATTATTTTCTGGATATTTACGCAGGTTGCAGTAACAAGTCTACACTGTAGAGATAGTCAGTTGGGACTGTGATATTGGCTAATATAGTATCGCAGGACTGACTGTTATGATGTGATAAATTTTGATTTTGTTAATGAATCCTCTATAAAAGATTAACATTCATTTATAAATATTGATTCAAAGACTATTGCTCTAATATTATATACATATAAATATAGCATTTGTGCTTTGAGAGCAGGACAGACCTCATAGAAAAAGCACAGACTGCAACGATCTTGTTTATACCTCTGTGCTCAGTCATGAAGTCTTCATAAGGAATAAATTGTGGCTTCCTTGCCAAAACCATTGATGTTATACTCCAGCAACTATCTAAGTCTAAGAAAAAACCCAAACAATATTTTATGAAAGAATCCTTAAACATGAAATATGATGCATTCTTATTTTTTCAAAAGCTCTTGTAGGTCATTTGGGGTTTTAAAATGATGAATTGTTGCTTTGAAGCATTTTGTTACATGCACATATTAGAACGGGTCAGAAAATAAAATATCTCTCTTAATGTTTTGATGTTCCAGTACTTTGACATTTACTTTCACTCCAAATTGGGACAGAGTTGAAATCACTGAAGATTTACACAGAGAAGAATGTGGTTTGGGACTCTTTTGTCTTTTTATTTCTTTTTTTAAAATCAATTCAGAGACACATCCACCCAAAAAAGAAGAGTTTCTATATTTAAATGAGAAGCAAACCCAGAAAGTAAAACAGCTTTGATATTTCAGCCTGATGTGCCAAATTGCAATTTATTGTGAAATAACTGTCCATTTTACATGCCATTTGAAGTCAAATTATCACTTCGAAATGCAATATTTTAATGTGGCTCTCAACATGTGGTGCTTGTTCAGATTGAAATGTAATTTGGGAAAAAAAAAGAAAAATTATCAAAATCAAGACAGTGTTGACTAAAACAAATTTTCTAATTGGAAATTATTTATTTCAAAAGGAGAGTGTTTCAGTTGACCATTTATATTCTTCTTGGGCCAGGTTTTTTCAATGTGTTTTCATGCCAACACAGCTATGAAGGGGAGATGTGGATTTCTATGTAATCCAGGATGAACGTCAGGAAGAAAAGTAACACTCCCTGCAATTCTCACAGGTCTTACCTGTGGATTTCAGAAAGTTAGGCAAAGTTCTTTTTGAGTTGACAGATCACCCTACAAATCTGACAAATCAGTCATCTTCATCATCCTCCCACCTCCCAGTTACAGAATACAAGTTGGAAACAGTGATCAATTAGAAATGGTGGACACTAGGTGAGATTGATACAAGAGCAAATATCAAAGAATGATGTAATTGGTTTAAGTTACAGCTATCTGTGTGTAGCAAGGACAGAAAGAGTCAGTGACTGGCTCATAAGGATTGTAGAACATGATTTATGAAGGGAGGTAGAAAACCTTTTGCAGTGAGAACAATTAAATGCTAGAATAGGCTTCACAGAGAAGTGATGGAATCCTCCTCACTGGAAATTCAGTCTGCAAGGACCCTTATTGAAAGGCTTTTCCTTTAAAAGAAGGTTGTGCCAGATCTCCAGACTTCCAGTCTGGATTTTTCAATTATTCTGTTCTATAATTCTAAATATAATTATTTATTAGTTAATAGGTGTAACAGATATGAAGGTCAAATGAGCAAGGCATTAATAGCTAAGAAAAAATAAATTTGGTGAGAATTTGTCCAGTCAGTTGGAGAAAGACCAGCTTCCTTTGCTTTTGCAAGTACCTCAACAATGTTAGGTTACCAATTTAGGATTTTTTGAAATTTTGCTTAGAGTTTTTTAACTTTCTGTATTAACATATTTCTTCTTGAATCCTCATTTAACTTTTTCTGTAGTAACAATTACACTCTGAGTTTGTTTTAACTTTTCTTGCCTTTTGTGGCTTTTGCTCACTTACTGTCTCACACTTTAACACAAAATTTCTGTATAATTGTGAACTAACATCATACTTGTACATCAGGCCAGGACTTGGATATCAGACACCTGAACCCCTGAGGTGAGTTTTACCCACTTGATATATATTGGTCTTGCTTTGGAGTTTAGATACACAAGTACTTGCATACGCACGAGCATAAGTTTCCAAGATTTAATGTATAATTTTTGAGGTATAGGTTAATGGAAAAATATGTTTCTGTCAGTTAGTAACAACACTGGAAAGAAACTTTGCTCTGTATATATATATGGTTCGCTATGAGTTGAAAAGTTTATATATTTACTCTTCTGGCATTCCTGAGGGAATTTCGTAAAAGTTTTTTTTATGAGCTGCCCTTGGTGTGTCACTTTTATTTCATAAGAACATTTTAGTTGCAGTAGCAGGTTCTGGAACATTAGCATACCTTACTCAACATTCAGAATCCACGTTTATGTTGCTTAAACATTTTCACTATTTAATCTAGGAAAAGAAGTTAATTAGTTCTAAGTGTGAAAATGTAAGACAAAGCTATAAATGACAAGATATTAATTTATTCTGTATAAAATGGGTAGTTATACACAAGACTTTCCAAAAAATCCTCAAGCTCCTGATCTCTTAACTTGTTCTTATAACATGATCCAGTAATCCTTATGGACAGTGAACTAAATGTACCAGTGTATTTATTAATGTATTGTAATAGATCACCAGTCTATATTTCTTTAGCCTATCCTCAGTAACACATTCAGAACATTATTTAAAGCTCATTATTCACTTAAATAATGCTTGCAAAAGCACAAGTTGCTTAGTTGTGATATTTTATTAAAATGAGCATTTTGGGATTTTATTCTCAGTCCCTCATCAACATAAAAAATAGTAAAGAGTTCGTAAATCTAATAAAGGACATCAAAATAAGCAAAAATCACTGAATATTTAGTTAGGATTTGCAAGCCTCATGTACAAGCAAGCCATTAGAGGCAGTCATAAATGCCAATTGAAAAGCACTTGATAACTGCTAGTCAGTGGGAGTACAAGAAGACAGAGGTAGATGGAATGGCAGTCTGCAAAGGCAGAAGTTTTGTTTATCTGGTTGTTTGTCTGCCTTTGTTTTTTCCTCACTGAACAAAAAACACTGGGAAATTTTTTTAGAAAAATAAAAAAATCAACATCATAACATTTTACTAGGATGCTGTTAAGGTTTGGGCTACGGGACACTTAGGAACATAATCCTGGTTTAAGTGCTATATGAAGTGAGACAACAATTTAATCTAGCCCAGTACCCTGCCCCTGAAAATAGCCAGTAGCTGTACCTAGGGAAGAATACAAATATAGACAAGCTTGCAGCTATGCTTTTCTAGCTCAGCAGGCTGTGATTCAGGGAGTTTTTGAATTCGTGTGAGCATTTGTCATCTACACAATCCTGATGTAGTGAGTGCTGCAGCTTAAAGTGTCACAGTTTAGCTAGAAATCAAGTAACTATATTTCTCTCTCCTTTTCCTTTTTTACCTTTTGCTTTTCCTTTTCCTCTCTCTTCTTCTTATTTTTTCTTTTTTTCTTTTCCTCTTTTCCATTTTATTTTCTTAAAATATGTTTATTAACCTATATGATTGTTTCAACTGATGCCTCCTATTCTTCCCTTATTCCTCACAGGGAACAGTAATTTCTTGTTTAACCACTTTCATGTCATTCATTATTCTGTATATATGGCTTTCTGCATTACTTAGAACAAATACTATACAGATTTTAGAAAGATATTCAAAGTGGAAAAGGTGTTCTTAATGAAACAGAGAAGCCTTAGTTTCTTCCAAGTTTCCTATGTGCTTAGGAGCAACTTCAACACAAATTAAGCAAAGAAGATCCTGCACTTGGAAGCTATAAAGTCCTTAAAAGGTAGTGTTTTGGTTCAACTAGGTGTATGGGTATCTTTGCTAGAGCAGGATGGGAAGAAATATTGGAAAGCACATGTTACTTTCTGGCCACGGAAAACCACTGTACTCACCCAAAAACAAGTGAAAAGCAAGATAAATTTCACCCCAAATTTATTAGCAACCTATTGGCTAGGGAATTTGTCTTTAGATTCCTCTGGTAGAGGACCAGATCTTCACTCTTCTCTGCCTCCAATTTGTGTTTCTCAAATCAGATTTATACTCACATCTTAATATGACAATAAAGAGACAAGAAGAAAAAAGTAAGAGAGATTAATTGTATGGGTCAGTGGAGAGGGCAGTCAATTGGGTGGTAAGAGATTAAAGTCTATTTTTCTATTTTTAGAAAATGATTTTAATCAATATTTCTCATACAGCAGGTCAAAATCCCCCATTGATCAACTCTCATCAGGGATACAGATGCAGTTCTTGTCTTACACTTTTTCTGCGAACAGGATCCATGGCTGCAACACTGGGATCCTTATGCAAGATGGATAGAGGATCTCCTTGTTTGAGGATCATGACTACAAAGGCAGGACTTTGCAGCTTTTTGAACAGTGAAGAGAGAGATATTACATGGAAACCTCACACAGGACCAATGGGAGAAATTCAAGTACCATAGGAATGCAGGTAGTCTTTGAGCCACCTCAGCAGTAGTTTTGAGTACATTTGTGACATGTAACTGATGTGGTTAGGTGTTTACACAAGCTGACAAGTTGTGAATTATCTTCATTATTCTAGCCCTACATATATAGGCCATAAAGCTTCAGATTTTCCAGTTTCGTTCACTTACAACCTGTTCTTTGTAAAGCAATTTCAAAGGAGTATTGTAGGCATATTCCAAGGAAAGTTTTGATGGCAAAACAAATACAGAGTCCCTGTTCCTATGAATAAGGCTTCTCCAAGCCTGAGATCTGGAACTAAACCTGTGACTAAACACATCAGATTCCAGATGACTAATTTACATTCAGAACACCTGTTATCAATCCTCTGCAATATAATTTTAATATAACATTACTGTAGCTTTAGTGAAGTCATCAGTCCTAGTTGCTCCAATAGTACACTAAGATTCTTTCTCAGTCTAGATCCCAGCTGTTTATTTAAATGGTATGTCGAGCCTGATATCCATGACATAATGCAGTGTAGAGCAGGAAATCAGATTTACTTTTAATTCTCTGCAATTAGTAGGGGGGTTTGGGGGGCTTTTTGTAATATGAATTTGAGTTTGTTGCTTTTGTCGTGTTTCTTTCCTCCCTTAATTTTTTGACTTTTATGTCTTTATAGCTCATAACTCTTGAAAAAAAACATGACTGAAGTATCGTCTGCAACTGACCCAATCAAATATGTAATTGATCCATTATACTTTTTTTTTTAAATTATTATTATTACTACTCTATGTATTATTTCAATTAAAATGTCTCCTCAGAGTGCTCCAGTCTAAACGATCTCAGGCTCCTCTGCCTTCCATAGCCTTATTGACTTGAAAAATAACAAACAAGTGTAAATGACATTTACAGCTCTTAATTGGTGTCATTAGCAGTTCTTATTATTCAGCAGGACAAGCAGTGGCCTTTTATTGAGAATTCAGTGATGCACAGCTGCTTTGAACTTGTCAGACTTAAAGGAAAGTAATAAAACAGCTGAGTGAATGACTTAAGGCCATATCCACCATTAAAGAGTCCTTGCAGATGATTTACTTATTTTGTTTAAAAAGGTGGCTTTGGGACAGTGATCATAGAAGGGTTAATGTCTCTTTAATAGAAGTAGATATTGAAATAATATATTGAATCATTAATAATAACTTAATGCTTTGGGGTTTTTTATCTTATTGTCATTGTTAATTGTTATAAACCACACCTTGAGGCAAATCAGGGGGTTTGGATGTGTAGTAGTATGCAAGTGCGAAAGGGCTGTTGATATGAGTAAGATGTAAGACTGAAGAGTTTTTCAATCCTTCGAGTAAGTACTGTTGAGCACTGAAACTGATGTTTTAGAAACCCAAGCCCAAAGTTTCATTTGTCAGAATACCTTTGTTAACTACTCGTATTCTGGTACCAAAGCTTAGACTTCTAAATTTCTACCATGAACATATGCATTTCTCCTGCGGTACATGCACATAACCAACCAACCTTTTTAGTGACATTGTTAGTGAGTTCCATTGAGCTCCAGTGGAATTCATAAAGTGGGGAAAGTTTAATCTAATTTTTCTTTAGAATTCTTCAATGGAGGAGTCATGTAGGCTCTCTTCTGAATTCTTGACAGATACTGCTGGAGGGCAACAGATTGCATCTACCTTTGGAAGCTTTCTTAACATTCTCTAAGTGATCTCGTGGAAATACCATTGACAGATTTAGGGAACTAGCACAGACTTGGTCACCTAAGGAGGCAATAATATGTCCATATTTATGAATTTTAAAATAGCTTAGTCATCCTGTAAAGTCCTGGAAAGGGCTCAAGAAACTTATTCACCTCATCCTAAGGTGGACAAACAAGATACGTCAGATGAAATGTACTCCTGATTTGCTTTTGAGTATAAAAAGCTGTATGTCCTGCTTAGATTTTATCAACCTCTAATGTTTATCATTAAATTTATTTTTTTTAACAGCAAGCCCAAGAATGTTCTGTAGTTCTAATATATATTTCTGTCAAACCAGATGAAAATATCCTGACCACAGCTCTGAAATCGGCATCTCATTTCACCCTGTGCATTTCCTACTATAGCTTTTCAGCTTTATGTACTATTTTCTTGGTGTCTGATTCTTCTCATGCATTAGATAATTACCATAATGCCTAATTATGCATTTTATTAAGTGACATCTAAAACCTTTATGGAACCAATTCATACTAGATATTCTGGTAGTGGGATTCAGACAAATAAGATCTGGAGGAAAAACCCTGAAATAGATGCATTCCTTTAGAAACAAGTGAGGCTGGTGAAATTTTGTTCGTTTTGTATAACACAGTAGTCCAGTGTAACTACAGCCAGGTGTGAATAAAAATTAACTGACAAAGACCCAAAAATCCCTGCCGGAAATCTTAAGAAAAGTTGTCTCATTGCATCTATACACTGCAGCAGATAAATTACTGCCTAATAATTCATTATTGTGTTAACTGTCAGACTGCTAACTATTGTTCCATATAAAACATTCATGTTGAGATTCAAGCTCAAAAAAGTCTGAGAGTTCTATAACGGAAAGGAAACATTTGTTAAGCAGAAGTGCTTTGTGACTCTCGTATTACTTATCAAGAAAAACCCTGCTCTAGTTCAGTTGATTTGTAGTGATGTCAGGCTGGGATTTTCAAAGAGGCCTAAAGAGGTTACGTGATTGGCTCCTATTGACTTTCTTTGCAGCTACAATCCGTATCAGACCTTTTTATACTGCTTTCATTTTAATGAAGGAAAGAAGTAGAGTCAGCTAATAGAGGAAGTGAGAGATTTACTTTTGTTGGAACTTCACACATGCACAAAGATTCTGCTCAATGCATCAACAAATACGTTATAATTAATAGCAATAATAATAACAGCTATGTATCTTATACTCTGTAGGAGTACACTCAAAATAATTCATAGAAAATCATGATTATCTCTATTTCATAGGTGAAAAAACATGATCTGGGTCAACAAAGCTCTATTACTGCTCTACAGCTGCCTCACTGTGAGAATATCACTTGGAAAAGAGAGCACCTACAGATACTGACCATGCAACAGGAGATACAATGTAAAATTGTAGCATCAAAACTTAGTTATTGTCATTTTCTTCAGGTATTCACGCTCTTTGTCAATTACTTAAAGATGTACGACACATTCATAATGAAATGGTGGATTTGCCTGTGTCCCACACTAGAATCCAACTAGCTCTTATCTTTGGGGAGCTTGATGATAAAACAAGATGATCCTTGAACTTGTCATGAGGCTACCACATCTTATACTCCAGTTAAGCACCATACTGATGTATTTTTAATCTCATAAATAAGAAGAGTTAGAATTCACACTTATTCTTTGAATGATAATGAATTTAATGCTAAAATGTATGAAAAAAAGGAAGAAAAAAGAATTTTAGATTGTTTTAAACTTTGAATTTAACCCATTAGAAAATATAAGGATGTTGTTGTGATCAAATTCTGAAAAAAAAATATTTCTGGACCAGTATGAACTATTTTTTTAAGAAAAAAATCAAAGACTCTAAGTTAGGTGACTGAAAAGGGTTCCTGTTTTAAAGTCAATGTTTTGAGACTATGACAAAACCAACATTTGTGGATCTTTTTCAAGCCAAAATCTAAGTCTTCAGAGACTTGAAAGAGCACAAATTTACCCTGAAGAATGTACTTTTTAAACGTTATTATTCCTCTACTTTCTACTGGCTTTAATGAAGGAATCAAATCCAGTTTTTTACCTTGGCTTTTATACATCTTACCTTGTCATTAGGCCAGTAACAAGTTGAAGTTAAAAGTCTTCTTGTCCTAGATTGTAGTTAGTGTCGAAGGACAGGTACATCTAGAGAGTAATTCAATTTTTATCCGAGCTACTTTTTTTAACTTCTCTTTAGTAATTGTACAGATGTAACCCAATTTTAGGTATCTTAATAAAATGCAGAATGTTTCTATTTCTTGTATTGAAATTATTTATTTAGGAATTTATGTAAGTCCCTGTTTAAATACATTTTATATACTGAAGAATTAGTATGATTTTGTTTTAAGAAAGAGCTAACATTTAACTGAGGGGTTTTTTATTTTACTTTTTTTATTCTGTGTGTATGTGTGTGCACCCAAATATGTTTTCTCTTTTTTGCACCTAACTTTCTATATCCTTTCTGAGGATGCAGGGTTTTTTTCCCTTTATATTTTCTTTTTTGTTTAAACATACATCTTTAAACACAAAGTTTATTTACACTAACCGTGATGATTATACACATATGCAAAGCATTCAAAAATTTAATTTCTTTGTGTTCTTGATCAGCAGTATATTTCCCTTGTTGTTTCATGCTCAACCAGTCTCGATCATGTCTTTCATGCCCAAATCCTCATTTCTCAACCACTGTGGGCAAAAGCACAATCCTGCTCATCACTTGCCTGTAACTTAGCCATCACAGAAATATCTGAATAAAGGGACCACGGCACACCATCCTTGAAAATCCTTATCTCTTATGCAAAATCAACAAAAGCCATACAAACTGAGAAAACATGATTAAAATTTATTTCATTCTTGCTATTAATATATTCCTACATGGATTTATTGATGCATAAATGATGATCAAGTATCTGCTATTTCCCTAGTAGCCACCAGGAGGGTACAACTAGACTTGCTTTTCTTGACTCTTTTTTTTTTTTTTTTTCCTCATGAGACTTATAGGAAATAAATATCTTCGAGATGGCTACCTCTTGTCAGTTTAAATTAAACCTGATCAATTGGTTCATGTGTTCTTAGGAGGACTAAAGAGAGACCTCTATAGGAAAATAGACTAATAACTATTATGAAAATTGCAGACAAACAACATAACAGTGCACAGCAGTTGTCAAAATGTTTCTTTAGTGACATCATGTCACTTTTTATTATTTTTTTTTCTTCCTAGTAAATTAATTTGTTCCCCAACAGAAAATCAGGCAGAGCTGTATCTGTTTGATATCCGTATTTGTTACTTTACATCTGGGTGGAAGACAAGATTTATACTTGTTTCTCTTATATAGGAAAGCAGTTGAAAGAAGTGCAGTTTATGTAATGTGAAAAGTTTCATGTGATGCCATTCAAGGTAAATTGAGTTGTTGCAGACATGAAGACTGAAAGAAAAAAAAACAAAACTAAAACACATGGTAACAAATCCTGAAGAAGCTGGAGTGTTTTTCACTGTTTACTATTAAGACGGAATACTCTGTATTAGTTGAAGAAAAAATATTAAAGTATTTCCACAAGTTAAGAAATCTCTTAAAATAATACATAAACACAGTATGAAATGAGAGTCCTTGTTTCTCTCTTTTACTTCATATACAATTGAGTTGATCCTTTTCATTTGCATGCATCCAGATCTCAGTCCAGAAGCACAGGACCTATACTACACAAACTAGAATCTGGAATCACTGGCTTGATTTGATTACTGACTAATTTCTGATTATACTTATATTTCTTTTTAAGTAATGTTTACTTTCTAAAATTTGGGTATATTTCTGATTTTCAACATGTGCAGTCATTGGGAAAAACATAAAGAATACATGGCTATACATACTACCTGTCATCTCCTCAGCTAGTTTGAGGTTTATGATTTCACATATTGCCCAGTAGAATTGTTCTGATAAAATCAACAAAATGAAAATGCTTTTAAATTTCTCTTTCCTGTGGAAGGCAAGAAGAGAAGCATACAATATATTCCACATGTATGCAGTATTGCAGACTCCAGAGAAAGATGAAGAAATGATGAGACCATATAGTGATACTAATATTCTTAGCTGAGTGTGACTTATCTATTCAACTGATCAGAGCCCTGATGTGTTGTATATACTTGGAGTACCAAAATAAAACAAAAAACCAACAGACAAATCCCCACATGTAACCTTCTGTAATGTAGTTTATAATCTGAATAGATAATGAAGGTAAAGGAGGCAACATTATCACTATTTTATTGATAGGCTTAGGTTAGTGAGCTGCAGGATTGCAGCTGAAATTTTGTATTGAATCCAGACCCTCTGAATGGCTATCTGGTGTCTTAACTAAAATAAAATATTTTGAATTTGCTAACTGCTGTGAAAGATGCCATAGACTTCCAGTGGAAGACCAGAAGTTAAGGCTTGTCCTTGTTCACTAAATGTTCTAACCATTTAAACATCTAAATATCAACTGGTTTCTACATTCATGCTGATTACAGAGTTATTGCTCCTTGGCTGGTTAGCAAAGGGTGATCTTGCAAGTGGTCCCTGGCTGCTCTCCCTTGAAGTTGTATTCATGTGTGTTTGTTCTCCATGTCCTTAGACAGCAACAAAGCAGTTCTATTTCAGTGGGAACTAGTTCAGAAGCCATTAAGTATCAATATGAGGATCTACTCAGACGGCTAAATTTACTATTAACATCACAACAGAGATTGAAGCAGCCCCAAAAGTAATTCTAGATGGCAAACAGCACCAAAGGTAGCCTACCACAGTTGCAAAATGATGAGCAAAGGATGGGAGTGACAGTAGGAGATATCATTACAGAGGGCTGATCAAATGTGACTGAAGATGTAATTATATGATCTCTTTGTTACCACAGATGATATCAAAACCAGGTGTTTTTTCACCCCATTTTTGCTTCCCCTTCCTTTTTTATAATGTTAAAGGAGCCCATCTCTGGAAGTTGAGATTAGATTCTGCTAGGCCAATCTCCTGGTCTGATTTTTTATATAAATTATCAAAAGAGCTAGGAGCATTTAGACATCCCTCTTCTCTGGGGATACAACTCACTTATGCAGCTCACATGAAGGGTAAATTCTTCCAGTGAAGACACATTGGTTTGTAACTGCTAATTCGAAGTTGTCTGGACAATTACCATTTCAAAGTCTATGACAATGTGTCATTCAAAATACTATGTATTACATGTGAAAACAAGGCACTGGGATGGGAGTGCATGGGACTGGCAGAAATATCTATAATGGAAACAGAAAACCTAGAAATGATCAGTGAAGGGTTTTGTTCAGTACTTGGTTATCTCATTATGATGAAATACTTCCCATTCAAATTGAATTGGGTTCATGAGAGATTTCCTTTTAAATCATTAAGACTCAGTAATTTCATATTTAAGAATTTTAAAAAGCTGGCTCAGGAGCTACCCAAACCATTAATGTAGATTTAATCCAGTCTTTAAAACTTCAGGACATGCCAGGAACATAATGGAAAGAAGGTATAGTAACAAACTATTTAAAGATGAATAAATAGGATAATCTAAGAAATTACAAGTTTCATTTAGATTTGAAGGAAAAAGATGAACCATTGGAGATAACTCCGAATTAACAATGAATTAAAGGAAAGTAATATATTAATGCCAGTGAATACGCACAGGTTAGAAATAAATCTTTTCAAACTAGCTCATGTCAATGCCTTGATGACAGGACTGATTCAATTCAATAAAGTAATAATGTTGAATAATAATGTAGTTCTTTTAAAGAAGTTGACTTATATACAAAAAAAATGAAAATAAATTTTTAAAAAATTGTTTTTCAAATCACAGTGATTTATTAAATAAATGTTTTATAACTATGTCCCACAATGTAATTGTAAATTGGGAATTAATAGTAATAATGTGTGTTCTGACTGGGGTCTCCCTGAGATTGATTTTTGGCTCTCTGCTAGTAAACATTTTATCAACAAGGTGAAAGAAAACATAAAATCATTACCAGTAAAGCTTGGGGTTGATACAAAAGCTAAAGGAATGATAAATAATGAAGAATACAGGCCACTGATACACGGTGCTCTCTGTCTCCAATAATCTAGGGACAAGGATACTATTAGACTGAGATATATGAACAAGTTATTCTGGCATCACATATAACAAGTCAGCTGATTCATGGTAACTATCCATGGGAGTAGTCTACCCTGCAGAAAATCAAGACTGTTCAAATTAGTTTATCTTGGTGAAAAGGGAACTAAGCAAAATCATCTTATCTTATGTTTAACTCAGATTTATTGTACACAATGGAACAGATGGTAGAGATCAGCTGACATGCAATAATATTTTTTTTGTATAAGCCTGGTATGTATTTTCAGTGTAGCTCATAACAAGTACTTTTAGGAATAAAACATAGTTCTCACATTTTTAAAATGAGGAAATACCACAATACAAATATAAAAATATAAATAAAAGCAATAATTCTACAGAGCTAATCTAGTGGAGAAAATAAAAGCGTGTGGAAATTAAGAACAGACACATTTACTTTTTTATAATGAGAATAATTAACAGTTAGAATGACAAGATTTATATTGGATTCTGTATCACTAGAAATTTTTTTAACAAGATTGGATTTTGTTTTTTTCTGAAAGATTATCCTCTACAAAGGACTGCTATTGACTTGAAGCAGGAATTAAAAATCCTATGTTCTGTCCTGTGAAGGAGGCTAAACTAAGTAAACCCAGTGGTCGTCTTCTAACTTCAAAATCTAAGACTACTATAAAGGTTCATCAGTGATTTGTTTGCCATAAAGTAATTGATGAAAAGCAGGTAGCTAATGAGAAAAGACAGCATCTGCATTCTCTGAAAGAAGTGACAAGCATTATAGTGGTGACATGGAGCAATGTAAAGTTTTATTTGCCATTCCAATTAAGCGAAGCTGAAAGTAAATAACAGACAGAACTGCTTTCAAATAACTTGTGATTCAGTCTCTAGAAAAGTACAGTCCTCATTTTAAGATACTTACTATCTTATCAGAGCACATGAAAGATAAAAATACTTTTATAGAAATTTATTGATAATAAGGATGTAAATCATAATTCCATCTGTGAAAAAAGAAAGTTTATGGGTTTGTCATGGAATTAAAGTCCATTTTTATTCAAGAAAAAAGTAAAAATAAGAGTGTAACAACATTATTTTTTAATCATCATTATTCCTACATATATTGATTTTATGTTGCTCCAGCTGAAGTGTTTTGCTTAGACAAAACTGAAGAATGAATCAAGGTTTTGTTTTTAGACTTAACAATAAAGAAACCTCTGAAAACTCCATTTAAACAGCAACTGTGAAATCATACTTATTTACAGACTACTAAAGTGGTGGGTTTTATTTTTTTTTTTCAGTTTGTATAATTTCCATTAAATTAAGAAATGCTTGTAGGAAAATAGATCCATTTCACTTCAAAATTGCTATTGAATTTTGAAATTTCTTGTTAGTCTTCTTGGCTTTCTCTGTAACTGATGGAGAAACAGGGATTTTGCCCACCTTGCCAGCTCAGGTGCCTCTGTACAACAGGTATGAGGCTCTGAATGTGGAAGGCCAGTCAATGGATGATAGGGATGACAGTCCACCTACACCAGAGATGTTGCCAAGATCAGAAATGACTACCCCCTGTATCACGACCACCTCCATGAAGAAGAAAAGACGGGTTATAGTTGTAGGCGATTCCCTTCTGAGTGGAACGAAGATCCAATATTCTGGACATATCCTCCTTTTAAGGAAGTCTGCTGCCTCCCTGACACCCTCGAACTATTAGCCATTACTGGTCTTCCATGTAGGTGGTGATGAAGCTGCAACATGCAATTCAAGGGTGATCAAAAAAAGACTTCAAGACCTTGGGACGGCTAGTAAGGGGATCCAGGGCACAGGTTGTCTTTTTCTCTCTCCTTCCAGTTACAAGCAGTGACACTAGAAGAAACAGACGGACTTAGTCTATTAATATACGGCTCCGTGGCTGGTGTCACCACCAGAGTTTTATTTTTTCTTGATAATAGGATGGCTCACATGGCACCAGGCTTGCTGGTGTTGGATGGGATTCACCTTTCTCAGAGGGGGAAGGGGGTCTTTGCTCAGGAACTTGCAGAGATCACTGTCAGAGCTTTAAATTAGATTTGAAGTGGGAGGGGGACAACATCAGGCTTGTGACAAGCTGTGGGGTTACAGTCCAAGGTCAGAGGGACAGGGTGCTAGTGAGGGCCCTCAGTCTGGTGCTCAGAGATGTGCTGGATACACTGTAGCACACTTGAAGTCTTACAGAGATGAACCAAGAGCTCCTGAGGTAATAGGACCAAACAGGGACACACTGGTGAAATACCTCAAAAGTCAACGGTTCACATGGAGACCAGTGATGCGTGGTGTTCCTCAGGGATCAGTACTAGTGCCAGTGATGTTTAACATCTTTGTCAGTGGCACGGACAGTGGGATGGAGTGCACCCTCAGCAAGTTTGCAGATAATACCAAGCTGTGTGGTGTGGTTGACACACTGGAGGAAAGGGATGCCATCCAGAGGAACCTTTACAGGCTGGAGAGGTGGGCCCATGCCAGCCTCATGAAGTTCAACAGTGCCAAGTGTAAGGTCCTGCAAATGGGCTGAGGCAATCCCAAGAATAAATACAAGCTGGGCAGAGAATGGATAGAGAGCAGCTCTGAGGAGAAGGAATTGGAGGTGTCTGTTGTTGAAAAACTCAATATGAGCTAGTCATGTGAGCTCGTAGCCCAGAAGGCCAACTGCATCCTGGGCTGCATCAAAAGAAGTGGGGCCAGCAGGTAAAGGGAGGTGATTCTCCACCTCTACCCCACTCTTGTGAGGTCTCACCTGGAGTATTGTGTTCAGCTCTGGGACCCCCAACCTAAGAAGGACATGGGCCTGTTGAAGCGAGTCCAGAGGAGGGCTGTGGAGATGATTGGAGGGCTGGAGCACATCTCCTGTGAAGACAAGCTGAGAGAGTTGCCGTTGTTCAGCCTGGAGAAAAGAAGGCTCCATGGAGAACTTACAGCACCTTCAAATACTTAAAGAATCCTACAAGAAATCTGGAGAGGGACATTTGACAGGGACATGTAGTGACAGGATGAGGGCTAAAGGTTTTAAAGCGAAAGAGAGTAGATTTAGATTATTAGAGATTAGGAAGAAATTCTTGACTGTGAGGGTGATGGAACACTGAAACAGGTATCCCAGGGAAGCTGTGGCTGCACCATCCCTGGAAGTGTTCAAGGCCAGGTTGGATGGAGCTTTGAGCAACCTGGTCTAGTGAGAGGTTTCCCTGCCCTTGGCAGGGGGGTTGGAATTAGATGATCTTTAAGGTCCCTTCCAACCCACACCATTCTATGATTCTATGATCACGTATGCCTGAATTGTAATCTTCAAGTGAGATGAATCAGCCTTTAAATATGGTTAGCTTTGTTTTCTGAAGAGGTAGTTTACAAGATTAACTAGGAGAGGCTACTTAGTTTAGCCATTTAAAATCAAAATAAACCAAAACAAAACAACACCAAAAAACACCACTTAAAAACACTTAGCTGTCTTTGTATTGACAGATTGTAATTTTTCTTTTTCTTTAATAGCTGAGCCTATAAAAAGTGTGCAGCTCATTGAGGCGTTCAGGACAACGATAGCAGTCTCTGACCATCATCCCTTATGCAATTACATCCAATGTTCTTTGGTTAAAGCAGGAGCTACATAAAAAAATGTGTATATTTTATAAGTGAAAGACCGCTAATGACATGGAAATACCTTTCAAGATGGACAGATACATGATCAGTTGGCATTTAGTATAGCTCTGAAGCAAATGAACAGTAGAAAAATTCTGAAGTGGTCTCAGAATTTCATATTAACTTCTGTGTATTTCTTATTTTTCCAATGGGGATCAATTGTTTATACCTCGCAATATTAGAAATATATATATATATATATTATTATACTTATCTTTGTTTATGTTTCTCTTCCGAAAAGTATTGCATTTTTGTGTTTTGATAAAATATATTTGCACCTGATTTCTTTTTTCTTACAGAATAAATTTTTAAAAGCCATCTCAAGATGTTGAAAAATACTTAAAACATTCCTTATCACTTTCACTATTTTTACTTTTCTTTTTTTTTTTTCCCAGGGAAAATCAAAAATTTCTGTACCAGCACTAACAAAATGCCTGACAGGTCTCTGACAGGATGTCACAAATCACCTTCCACAGAAAGGAATGGACTTATGAACCTATTAAACTCACAGTCTTTGGCTCTGAAGCAACAGTCATCATCATTAATTGTTATTATTGCACTCTCTGACATTTTCAAGAAAAAAAAAAATGCACAAAGGATTTCATGAGAGCCATAGCTGGTCTGCTTTAGACAAAGAGGCTGCTTTCACTTTTGCTATTTAAAATGTTTCTAAAAAACTGTGAAATGCAAACCTGAAAGCAAATCAAATCTCACTTTCCATTTGCCTATAAATCCTATTGTATCATATTTTACATGAATTTACATCTCTGCAGCAGTAAAAATCTTTATATATATGTGTATATTTTATGTGGACAGACAGAGCAAGGAGTTTGTCTTTGACTAGGATACCTAGACTGAACCACAGAAGAAGAGTAAACTACAAAGAAGATGTAGGACAAAGTTCTTCCATAGCTTTAGAGTCTGCTTGTTTCAGACTTGAAATACTGTACAGTTAAAAGGGTTTGACATTTGCAGGGCATTTTTCCTAGATAATTCTGAGTGTCTTACATATAAAACTGGACATTGAATCAAAAAATCCATTTAACATATTTCATAGTGATAGTATTCAGAATTTAGTAATGTAAAAATTTTTCGTTGAAACTTAATGTGTTTATTTCTCTCAGGTTGGAGAATCTCAAAGAAATTAATGCAAAAGTCCTGTATGTAATCTGAATTTGCCATCTAGTTTCATAGGAGCCATAGGCCAGCCATGGTGGGCAGGCCGTGAGTAGCCCCAAGTCAGCTGGGAGTTTCAGTCAGGGCAGCTGCCCCAAGCTGATTCACAGGTGTATCCCACACCACTGACATCAAACTCATTATAAAAAAAAAAAGAGTTTACAGAGGGGGGAAGTGTTCTCTTTTTGTGTCTTCTCCTTCTTGGTTGTCTCTTCCTTCTGCTTCTCCAAGGACCAGGTTGAGTATAAGCTTGTACACTATGTTGGTATGTGTACTCATTTTGTTACTTTGGCAAATCTGTTTCTTTGTCAACACTTGGGGCGTCTCCCCTTTTCCCAATTCTCCTTCTCAGCTGTGAAGGGGATATTTGGTGATAGAGCAACTGCTACAGTTTAGCCCTGGGTACAGGCTAAATGTGGGCAACTCCCTAACTTAATCAACAATAAGAGCTATGTACCTCTAGTGGACATGTCATCCCCTCCTACAATATAGGAGGAGTTCATGCAATTCATCCTATCTAAGCAGAGTAGGATTAATTGCACTGTGAAGCAGACTTATCAACTCTGTTGACTATAGTTGACATTATAAGCATAAATTAAACTTTTGATTTTGATAGTCTACATTTAGGGAAATAGAATTTCCTTTAAAACTACACCTTTAAATATTTTGTTCCTGGCTACTTGTTTCTGAAAATTATGTAATATTATTCAACCAAACTAGAAAACATTAATGCAGGAATGTTTTCTGCAGGTGTGTTGATCAAATTATTTTTTAAATGTCCAAGTTACTGCACTACTGAATGCATTTTTGTGGTTGTACCTACACATCACAGAACATCCACACCTCAGACTTACTCCTCTCTAGGTTTTCAAATGGTTATATATGAAAACTTGTCATCTTCAGCTTACTATATTATCAATGGAGAGAGAAAAAGGCAGCAGAAACAGGCGATTCAGAGTGAATCTTGCATCAGGGTAAAAACAGCCCCATGTGCCAGTATCAGTTGGGGACTGACCTGCTGGAGAGCAGCATAGGGGAAAGGGACCTGGGGGTCCTGGTGGACAGCAGGATGACCATGAGACAGCAATGTACCCTTGTGGCCAAGAAGGCCAATGGCATCCTGGGGTGTATTAGAAAGGGGGTGGTTAGTAGGTCGAGAGAGGTTCTCCTCCCCCTCTACTCTGCCCTGGTGAGGCCACATCTGGAATATTGTGTCCAGTTCTGGGCCCCCCAGTTCAAGAAGGACAGGGAACTGCTTGAGAGAGTCCAGTGCAGAGCCACAAAGATGATGAAGGGAGTGGAACATCTCCCTTATGAGGAAAGGCTGAGGGAGCTGGGTCTCTTTAGCTTGGAGAAGAGGAGACTGAGGGGTGACCTCATTAATGTTTATAAATATGTAAAGGGTGAGTGTCATGAGGATGGAGCCAGGCTCTTTTCAGTGACATCCAGTGATAGGACAAGGGGCAACGGGTGCTAGCTGGAACATAGGAGGTTCCGTGTAAATGTGAGGAAGAACTTCTTCCCAGTGTGGGTAACAGTACTGGCACAGGCTGCCCAGAGAGGCTGTGGAGTCTCCTTCTCTGGAGACATTCAGAACCTGCCTGGATGTGTTCCTGTGTGACCTGATCTAGGTATTCCTGCTCTGGCAGGGGGATTGGACTAGATTGTCTTTTGAGGTCCCTTCCAATCCGTAACATTCTGTGATTCTGTGATTCTGTGACTTTATCTGAAAAATTTATCAAAAATATTTTACGAAAAGCTGTGTAAAATTTCCAGTTAATCATAGTTTTAAGATTTTATTTTTTAAGCTGTTTCGAAAACTTCTGTAGACTACAACATAATGAGAAAATCCTAATATTTACTTCCTACTACTTGTTTCAATGAAAAAAAAAAAAAAGTAATATCAGGTTCACGGTTTTGTTATTGCTCTTTTAGGTCACAGACTCATCAAAGTTTAAAACTTCTGGGTATAAACACTGAAAAAACATTATTTTTAAATCACTGATCTGATTTTCTGCATTGATGGATCTCCTCTTACCTAAAGAGACAGAAAAGACTCATTAAACCATCCAGTTCATCTTAACACTGAGTCAAGATTGATTGATCCTTACATTGCATTGCTCAGGCATTTTTCATGATGAAGTACACCCAGTTGTGAAACTTGCTACGGCGAGCATATCGCAATCATTATGATACATTGCATATACTCCTGCAATTGTTTATAATACCAGATTTTCACTTGGTAAAAACAAAACAATCTCAGAGTGCTTCTAATACATCTGGACCTGATTAGAAAGTCCTTAGCTGACTTTCTTCTTTTTGGAAATTAAAATGTAGGATGACCAGGAACAAGGTGAAGTATTGTGTGGTGATGTCATATTGCTATGGAATCAAACTGTCCTGACATGCTCCTGACTATTCCATTTCAGCTATAGACAGAATTACCTGGAGGGTGTTAGGACAATATTGTATCAGCTTGGGGATATATCAGAGAAAGGTTAAAATACTCAAATTCAAAAATTTGAACCCAAATCCCATTGACTGAATCACAACAACAGTACTTATGCAATAATCCTTTTAGATTTCATGAACCTGAGAAAGGCAACTCATTTATAATTCTGTGACAATGTATCTCATACAAAAGCAAAGGTTATCTTTCCTATTTCTGTTCTCTGTGTGTGTGTGTTGTTTACCATGAGTCTCTACAGACATAATGTTATTTCATCTTTCTTTCCTTAAAAAAAGAAAAGATAACATTTCCCTCCATCTTGAGGAGTCAAAAGCCTGTTAAGATTTGAAGTCTGCTTTTACAGACCATATCGAGGCTGTCATATAGCAGCAAATTCTTTCTGTTATTTCAAACATCCCAGTCTGATTTTTTTTTCTTCCTGTCCATGTTTGTATGTGTGTATTAATAGGTCATGAGATTCTGAGCAGGATGTCATGTAACCAGGATGATCTGGAGTCTATACTGGAATGAAACACCAAAACTTCTCATAGAACAGGCTGACCTCAGTGTGATACATTTTGTTCGTTTTACTTTCACAATAAGATTACATGACAACCTTACTCTAATGAAATCATTTTACTGAGGGGAAAGCAATCAAGCAAGAAAATTCAGACTCACATCCCACCTTGGGCCAGTTGTCAAATCTGCATAGAAATTTAAGTGTGTGTGTGCATGTGTTTGTGTGGGGAAAAGATCCAGTCTTGTATGATTCTAGTCAAAGTTTCAATCCTGGCAAATGCAGAGGAAGTTGTGGAAAGTACCTGAATCATCTTCCCTGCACCTGCCAGGTCTAAATTCTGTAACCAGGATGTTAAATCCTGACGCCAGCAATGGAGAGCCCTGTTTCCAAAGATTTCAGATGATGCAGAACTCCTCTTTGTTTGGGGTGACAGTTTCTTAGCAACAGCTATTAGTGAGCAGCTGCAGAACCAATCAAATGGTGAACTTGGACAATCTATTTTTTACATGTCTTGAAGAAAAATCCGTTGCTGAAGAGTATAAAACATACTGACAATTATACTCTAGCCCCGAATATAACTTTTCCCTGCAGTTCTACAGGCAGGTTAGCTGCACTAAGCAGTCAGCCTGTACACATGGAAAAGTCAGGTTTTTAAGAAATATACCTTCATGTGTCATGATGTAGTGCATGATAGTGGCCTTTTATGTCTATTTAGCTTACAGCAAATTTAAAGCTGTAAATTTTAATTCCTGGTGATATTACAGAAAAATAATTCAACAATTAAACAAATTTCTCTTTCTCTCTTCCTCTCTCTCTCATCCCTTTCTTCTGATTATAATAATCTTCCAGGAATGACCTTGAGAGATTGGACATTCTTTTTGGTTTAAGTGCCATTAGCAATATTTTTTTTCATAAAGCAAGCCACTTAGGTAGTTGGCAAAAAAAGTGCCGATAAAAATCTACTCTTGGCTACTCAGTAAATTGCATTGCACTATCTACTTGCCAGCTGAGGGTGAAGAACATTGTATATTAAAAGATTTTCACTGTGTAATAATGTGAACACCAGCAGCAGTAATTATAAAATCAATAATTCGTAATAAATATGTCCTCCTTATATAATTACTAAATGATTGCAAAACCAATATTATGCACTAGTTAGAATGGAAAAGGTTGCTGCTAAAGACTTTCTATATTACACATTATTGTTCAACTCTTAAACACCCTTGATCAAATGAAGCATAGCTTCAGCCTCATCAGAATTAAGCTAAATGCTATTTCAGTTTGATCTCCTCAAAAAGTACTTGATTAATGAAAAAACTGATTACCAGATTAAAATGCAACAAAAAAGTTACTAAAATGCACAGTGTTAAATACTATTTATTGTGAACTGGGAAACAAAAGGAAGATAGTTTCTGTCCTGTAAAATGGTTAGGGTTTAGATTTTTTAATTATTATTCCTGTCCTTTTTTCACTTTCTGGCTGTTTTGATTCCCCATGAACCCAAATAAACCTCAAGATCTCATAATTTGTATCTGTCTTTGCATTTTTCACAGACTTTTTTTTTTTTGCCTCAAGTTGTAATTTTTGTAGCTGAGATAACAATGAAGCTGGACTTCTTGTGGGTTTCCCATCTTTCATGGTACTGAAATTCAGCAAGCGGATCAAAAGTTTTATTATTTTAGTTGAATAAATTTCTCCTACGGCTATCAGAAGAGTCTAAAGTTAACATAAACATAAATGCAAAGGAAACAAACCCAAATGTGAATTTCAAGGCACTTTTCCATGATATGGCTGCCCTACTCATCATAATCCCACCCTAAAGAAATAGCTCCTAGGTACACAAGGGCATGGAAGTTCAAAGGACACCACCTGTTATGACAGATATTATGCATGTACATACACATATACATAATCTCAGAGGGTATACAAAGGTTATGACACATCAAATACTGCATTCCTTCCATTCTCTGTAAAACCACACTTATTTTTCTCTTATTATCTCTGCATTTTTGTGTTCATACTTTTCTGACCCTTGGAGAAAGTTTCATCTGACCAGCTATGGATCCCTACAGTGTAGACTTCTGTGTCTGAGCTAATCACTCCAGTTTCCACTTAATAGTAATAATTCAAAAATTGTAGTAAGTGAGAAAAAAAAGGTCCTTTATTATGAAATCTTATCCTAAATACAATATCCAGTAGAGGCCAGATGAATCCTAAAATTGCTTATTTCTCCTTATAGGGGAGTTTATGGTCACTAATTCAGATGTAGATGTGTGCATTTCACATTAATCCCACCCCTTGTATCTATTCAGAGGAAATGTTTTCCACAATGCAATCATAACTATTTGTATAACATACTTTATTTTCTCTGCTCATTGCCTTCCAATATGGATAACCACTGAATTAGCCAGCAGCTTTGTCATAAGCTATTCCCTTATAAATTTTCCAAATGTTATTCACCTGCCTTCTGCAAAGATTTTTGGATGCCTTTATATGGAAACTCATGATAAAAATACCCTTTTGGCAAGCCAGCTCCATCTGCAAATATAAAAAAGTAGCATTATATATGAGATTAGAATATATAATTACATACAATGGATGATATTAAAAGTGAGTAAAAATAAGACTGTATTTGATGATTAAAAGAAATTCTTGCTTGAAAACAAGCTAAGAAAAAAAACCAGTGCGAAGTCATATTTCCAAGTTCATCTTCTCTCCTTTCATCTCCTCCTCCTGTCCTCTCCCTCTCCCCTCCCCTTCCTTCCACTCCTCTCCCCTCCCCTCATCTGTTCTCGTCTGTTCTTGTCTGTTAGTAGTTATATTATTCCTGTCTCAGGGGTAGTTAGATATTTCTATGCTAAAGACACCTATGACAAATTCTTATGAATATAATTCAAAATTTGTTTATAACAACACTCTAAGTACTTCACAAGATGAACAACTTGGTGCGGTGGGGCAATCCTGTAGTTTTCTTTTGTGAGAACGGAAAATGTATGTAGGTGTACCTAAATGTCTACTTTAAGAAGAAGTAAGGTGGTGTAAAAAGATGTACTTTTTTTCTGGGTCAAAAGAAAGATTTTCCTTGTTCTGAATCATGTCTGCTCATGGCTAGTGGAAAATTTTTAGGCAGGATTCTTCCTGGTAATTGCAGTTCCGAAATTCTTAAGCTACATCTGGACTCATAAATGCTTAAGTTACTTATCATCACTTAGGGCAAACTCAAGAGCTTCATTCAAGACTTGGGTGGAAGATTTTTTTTCAGTCACCTTTCTGTATCAGGTTGCACATAATCTTCTTGATTAGAAGAATGGCGATCATTCAGTGGAATTAGTCAAGAAAAGTGGTCTTAGATCCAACAGCCAACCATGTCTGGGGCTAAAGGCTTCCACAACATTTCGAGCACAGGTTACATTGTAAAACAGCAATATGAAGGTCAAAGAGTTATGTCTGAGTGAAAGCACAGATTGACTAGGTTGTCTTAATGGAATTTAGCTCCTTTCTCCATTAGTTACGCTCACTGAAGTGTAGTTTGTCAAGGATTTATGAACATACAGAAGCTTCATCAGAGAAGACTTATGATCTCTGTGCCACATCCATGCACCACTGAGTCAATATGTGCACGTGTAGTATGTTTTATATATTCACAACGTGCCTCATTTATTGTATGTTCTTTCATATTTTTCTGTGGAATTTCTCTGTCATTCGGATAAAGCCTCTCATTGCACTTCCTGATGTGCACTTGTGTATTTTAGAATAGCTAGAAGGTACAGGCTCTAAGCAGAAAAGGCTAAGATAACATGATTACAGTTGTACCTCTGGACAAAAATGATAAAATCTATGTGAGAAAAATACCATTTCTTCCTTTCTTTCTTTTTTCTTTGTATTGATTATGTTTAAACAGGAAAGAAACGACATTTTAACAGCAACTGCGTATTGATATTTGCATCAAGGAGAGCAGACACAAAGAAACCATGTAGTTCCTGTTGTAGGATTATAAAATATGGAACCATATAATATAGGGGAAAAAAATATAGAAAAAGGTATTTTGTAAGAAATGTCTATAGAAATATAGCATATAAAAACACATACTGTAGAAATATCAACTCCAGAAAGGGAAGATATATCAAATCTAAAATATTTCCACTCAATTTAACTTCATAGATTTTAAGACTAGAAAAGTAGCTTTATGATCCTTTCATAACAAAGAGCAGAGCAGTATAAACTTTACATGTCACCAGGTATAGATGTCATGCAGTGGTATCTGTCAGCCATCACTCTTCAGTTAAGGTGGGTTACACTCTATGTTCACTGATAGAGCTAGATTCACCATTGTCAGCTATAACAAAGCAATATGAAGCTGGATTTGGATGGCAGCCGTTTACACATTTGGTCACTGTAGAAGGCAACTTTAGTAAAAGTGAGATAATGGAGAAAGAGGAATATACCCATACACAGATAAAATGATATCCAGTAAAAAGACAAAATAATAAGAGGGTAACAGGGGAGTAAGAATATGATTTGATCAGCAGGTTAAATGCCACATTAAGTGATAATTTGTGTTTGTGCAATTATTGTTAACACTGTTATTTGTGTGGTTTAACTATGAAAGAAACTCAGGACAGAAATACAAAAGAACCTTGTTAGTTTTGCCATTGCTTAAAAGCCAACACAGCTTAGCAAGTGGGATGTTCAGGCTCTGTGAGGTGAACATAGTTTCTCCTCAAGAGGAATGGGAAGACAGGTCAGGAGTCAAACAGGGCATGACCCTTGATTCCACTTAACATTAAACAGGAGAGTTGAACTCCCCTGCAACTTACTGTACCCCGTACTATATCTGTTACTTTTTTTCAAATAGCAGCCTTGGAGGGTTTCTAGCAGAGTTGGATCAAATTTGAATTTTGTTTGATCTTCCCAGCATAGACAGTAGTTTAAAATCTAATTAGGAATTAGACTGGCCTGGAGCAATGTTTTCCAAAGCATCTAGGTAGCTTAAGAGACAAAATCTCAATTTGAAATGCAGCATAAGTATATGGGAGCCTAAGTCCCTTAAGATTTCACCTTTGAAAAATGGAACTTAATTTGACTTTGGCCAATTCAGTGTACCTGATTTCACTTTGAAGTTATCTCAGTTCCACTATTTGTACTTACTGTAGGAAACATATCTTGAAATGGATGAAAAGACTAATTTTCTTCGGTCTCCTTTTTTTCTCTGATTGTTATTCTTCTACATTTTATACTTTTAAAGTATTATGCTAAAAAAAGGTTGAAGTTGTACACAACTCTTGTCCAGTACTTCAGTGATATTTTTTAGTTCTTCAACATTAATTCAATTTAGCCTTAAGCTTCTGTTTGTTTGTTTGTTTGTTTTTTCAGTTAAAAATGCTCCTCTCTAACTCTTAAGGGCCACTTCCTTTGTTAAACCTAATTTTATTAAAACTTAGGTTATGAAAATCTTGTTTGCATAATTATCTACACTAAATATTTCTACCTTTTTCTTTGGAGACCTCATTTGTAATCACTCTATTTTATTCACCCTTACTTTTCAAACTGTAGTTTGAAACAAATTCTACAAAGTAGTTAAGACTAGCTGCATTGCAGAGCTAGGCTTCACTTTTTGCACACTTTGCTGCAGCTTACTAGGAACTAGTTGTTCCTAAATAGATGTTGTATAATTTTGCTGTGTGGTGTTGTGAAATGCAATAAGTGATGACAGTAATAAAAAATGAATTCTTCAGAAAAGGATACCTTCATTCATAGAGAAAAAAACTGAGACATTGATTCAAAAGGTGGATTTTTTTTCTTTTGAACCAGCACTGAATTATTGCTAACAGAGTTATGAAAAAGAAGACCCATATCACAGATAAACCTTTTTTAAAAAAAACTTTTAACAGCTTGCCAAGTACTTGTTTTACTCGCTGGTCAGGAGAATCCTTATACTTGAAATCTAAGGATCATTGGATTCCTGAAGATGAGAAGTTAACATGTAATTACAATTCTTGTTCTCCAGGGTTGGAAAAGATATAAAGGATGCTGTAGAAGTAATTAAACACAACTTACTCATAATCCAAAATCAATAACATATGATTTATTTTCCTATAACACATCATAAATTAATAATAGCTAACATGAGTGGCTGGATCAATCTACCCTAGTTTTAATTTTCTAAAACTTTAGTGTCTATTTTAAAGCAATTGTCTACTCTCCCTCATTAGGCAGTGGAAGAATATTCACCTCCAGAGAAGACACCTGATTTTAGATTTCCCTGGATGTCTCTCATCTTACAAGAGAAAAAAATTAGATTTGAGACAGACACCTAACTTTTTAATTATTTAAGTAAGGTGTCATTGATTCAGCCTTAAATATATATATATATTATGTAAACAGAATACAATAAATTATATGTATTCATATAATAGTCATCAGAGATTATGGTTTTAAAAAAGACAAGGATCAATTCACTAAGTTCTTAGAAGAAAAACATGCAC
This sequence comes from Podargus strigoides, assembly GCA_028020825.1. Lineage (NCBI taxonomy): Eukaryota > Metazoa > Chordata > Aves > Caprimulgiformes > Podargidae > Podargus > Podargus strigoides. Next base: position 26,517,076 of record CM051663.1, on the reverse strand, counting down.
ACACAAACCCTCCAAAATTTGTGCTCTCCCATCTACATAGTTTACTATTCATAAATGGCTGACTGTAATTGTATGAGTCTTAATTACCAATGACTAATTATTATCTTTGTACTACTGGCCTATAGAGATGATTCAAAGTCTACTTTGAAAATATTTCAACTGTTAAAAAATTGTTCTATTTTTCTTCCAAATTAAGAACAAACAGATTAAAAAAAAAACAAAAAACAAACCTTACAAAAATTATTAAATTAGTTTCTGACGCCTTAGAAGATAATATAATACATATGTTAGAGTTGAGTAAAATGAGGGACAAAAAGTGCTTGAGAGCTACAATTGCAAAAGATTATACATTCAAACAATGACACAAGAAAGATCAAAATCCAAGTGTGGCCCTCAGATCCTTCTTCCATCTACAAAGCATTGTCAAGACCCACTTCATCAGTGTGCTGAGACTTCCTGAGATGTAATGTAGTATTGCTCCTGAGAGAACTACAGACCCCAATTATACTCTTGTAACTGTTCCTGGTTCTTGGTTACCCAGGCACAAATAAAGGATACACAGGAAGTGTATGCCTTTGTATGGGTATTCTAACATCTGACCATAAGGGTGTTGTTTGATCATAATCAGACCATGCAGATACTGAGAAATCTCGGGGGGTTTTTTCCCATCTGTGAACAGAATCAGTTGGCAAGCTGCTAGTTTTGCCTGACTTTCAATGAGGATGCTGCCACCTTTTTCCAAAGGCTGAAGGTTTTGTATTAATCTGTTTAATGTGTTGTTCAACACATTGTCGAGTCAGATTACTCCAAATTTTTGAGTATACAAACCCATAATTTACCTTCTGCAAAGTTTTCTGTGCACCAGTTCTTTACTCCCTCTCTATAGTGTTGGCCTTGCAAGTAAGCCCCAAATTAGAGATGGAACTGCCTCTACATTTTCCAGAGAATTGACATTTTGGAAACACATAAGTCTCCTGAACTGCTGCTCAGATTCTTCAGTTGTTGCAGTATGCTCAAAATACATTGGTCATAACCCTGAGCAACCAGCAGGAGGCTGAACCAAGCTTTCAGCCTGATTTGAAGTATGGTTTTAAACCCTGCTTTGAGCAAGAGTTTGGACCAAGAAGTCTCCAGAGGTCCTGTCCAGCCTCAGCTATTCTGTGATTCTTGGACAATTGAATACTAATGCTTAATTCAAAAGCATCTGCACACATTACACACTTAAATTTTGATAATTGTGTAAACTGTTTGTCTAAACTTCTATTACGTCTATGTCAATCCATCTAACGCAGTTAATGCAGACTGGAGAGGCACTCATTTGCTCGCATGTAAGTGCCAGGCTGGAAGTGGTCTGTGCAGAATTTCCATGGAAGTACTTACAGTTATCTGGTCAAATCTAGGTGGCTACAGTTCTGAGATAAATTCCACATTTTATTTTTCAGAGATCACAGGTGTCATTTTGCCTCATATTGAGCACTCAAAAAATAAGAGTATCAGAATGAAACGGATGCTTTTGAAAACCTCCTAATTTCTCAAAAAAAATTCAAGAGAAGGGAAATGTTGGCTTCTCCAGTGTGAAAACCCTTCAAGCTCATTGATATTGAGATTTTTTCAAGTTTTAAATCATTAAGAAACAATCATCATCATCCTATACATGATATTCTATTTAAATTATTTTAATAGATGTGAGAAACAGTGACTTAAAAGTTCTGAAAACAGGAGTTCTGAGTTGAATGATTAAAACAAATCAGAAATGACCAAACCAGTTTCTGTTCTCAACAGTTCCATGAAATGTAGAAAAAAACCTTTTTGTTAGGGAAATAGTAACCTTGTCACTCTTGCCATTAAAAGATAGGTGAAAATGTAACATACCAAGTTGCAAATCACTCCAAATGCGTCCCTCTGACATCTTTCTTTTCCTCTAAATTAATTTTCTGTGGCCACTGAAATTATGAATATGATTCCCTAGAGTAGCAGTTAGAACTCTTCCCCGAGTAAGGTCAACTTTCCAGCCTTTCTTCATAGTTATTTAATATCTTTTATCCAATTACTTTTTAATTTAAAGTCAATGGGATTTAGTGTTTTAACTGACTTCAGTACTTCAGAAACTGTCCTTATGAGGAAAGTCCTTTCTCATTCTCATAAAACTAATAGCACTAGTATTCAAGTGCTAAATTCGGCACTTAAGTGTTAAATTAAGGCCCAGAATAGAAAGAAAGAGTTTTGGGCATGAATTGAGCAACGGTCTCTTTGGTGATGAAAAAGTCTGATTCTGCTTTAATGTTGTTGTGCCCATAAAATCCAGTTCAAACCTTTATTCAGGGCCTTATATTCTCTTTAATAACAATAATTATTACTATCTGAAGTTACAAGACAAAACTATCTTAAAACAATTAAAAAATTGATTTTGTAGCTTTACAAAGAAGAATTACACTAATCTGTTGTTATTATACACATTTTGAATAATACATACAAAAAACGGGAAATGACAGAAAAGAAGCAGGAACTTTGCTTTATGTTTGAAGCTTTAAATTGGCTGATAAATTTTCTTTGCTTGCTTCAGCATATTTTTATATCTTACTGTTAGCTTTACAGAACAAATATACAGTATTTGTGTTTCTGCTGAATAACCTTGGAGATTTTTCATAAGTAAACACTCACAAGATATGCATGTGGCTATTGTTTTTGTTGTTTCATTCTCCTGTGGATTGTAAGTTGAGTGCATATGCGTGAGAGAGTGGCAGTTTATATTGACTGAGACAAGCATAACAACCTCTGGTGGCTCAGCTGCCATCACAGTAATTCCACATCTCATCCAATTTGTGAAGAAATGTAACACTGTGCTTTTGAAATTTTGATATAATAGAAACAGAATAGAAGGACCATCTGAAATATCTGGTTAAGGTAATAAAATGGGACATACATTTCAATACTGCTATCCATCCTTCCCATTGCCTGAGGGAATTAGTGGCAAATTTGGGGAAGATAAGGTGGTGGTTAGTGTCACGCAATGTAATGATGTAGATCTGAAATAATGATTAGAAAGATGGAGATCTTGTCTATGGATCATAGAGCTCAAGCAAGCTTTTCTTTAGTTGACTTAAAGACTTTGAAACCTTTATGGTACTTCTTTAAAATGCAAACATATGGTGCAGAACAGAAAAACTTTGTATTACATGGAGGTGTTCTGAGATGTTCCTCTTCTCTTTAAATGTGATATTTAGAAAACAAAACGAACAAGCAAAACTCTGCAGACAAAAAGCTAATGAGTACCAGTGTGAATCTGAGAAAGATAAAGTTACTTTCCAGGAAAAAAATCTCAGCTGCCTTTTTCTAGACTGTCATGTCTCACATAAGCATGGAAAAATCCATGAGTCCAGTTCTTCAGTTCCTTTTGTGATTTCTAATTCACCTTGCCCTCATCAAATCATGTGTCTAAGGCAACATTTTCATACATTTTGTACTCATTTTTCTCAAATGTGGCTATATGAGCTGCGTGAAATGTGTCTTTCAGTCAAAACTTAGCAAAATTGAATACATGTAGAAAGAGTTTTATCAAGGTAAACTGGGTATGATTCATCAATAAAGTAAACTTAGAGATCAGAAAAATCTTGAAAAATCATATCTAGTTTCTCAGACATTTCTGTTCTTATTAACTATATTTATTATGGTATTCACTAGACTTGCTACCTCACAAGCTTTTAGTGAATTTGTCTTTCTCTGGAAGGCACAAGACAAGTACTAACGTCTCAAGGAGTTAATATGGTTCATCACTGGGTTTTGCCACTGAACAGTTAAGGTCCCAGTTACCAACAGCTTTGCTCACTGCTTGTACTCTGACTTATCTGTTCTCCGAAGTAGGGTGGTGTTTTACATCTGTGTTTTACTGGCATGAAAAACAAAGTCTATACACACACACACATGCATGCAACATAATAGTATATATGTACTGTTTTACTACTGATGTATGCTAACATCAACTTGGATTTCCATTAGTACCAGTACGACCTCTCTCCACATCTCACCAAAGTTCTTTTCAAGTAATACAGAAAGGCTGTTTCTAATAATGGAAATAACTCATGAGTATATACTCAAGCACTCCAATCTGATATTGCCAGCTACAGTGTGAACATAAGTCTAGTAGAAAGTGGACCCAAACTACTGATGGATGCATCTCAGTTAACAGACTCTGAGTAGAGTTTTCCCTTTAAACACATGGAGTCATACAGCAGACACAAAAACTTGTAAGGTCAAGAAAGCATCTCTGAAGATTTAGCTGTCATTAATGTAGTCAAGATTCTGTGTGACTAAAACCAGGTCTGTCTCTTTTAGGTGTTTTAATACTTACTGTTTGGTATTTGAACAAGGTATATCTTTCCATATATCTTTTCTTCTCTGTTGGGTGTGAAAATGCCAACACCACTTTATTACAGCTGAAGATTCACGATTTGGACACAGTGCTGACTTATCATACCTGAGTATGTTTTCAGGTGTCTTAATTAAATATCAAATAAAAAGCTTAGGCATGTAACTCAAGCATCAGAATAGAACACATAGTATTAAGACATTTCTCTTATTGGATCTTTTCAGATCCTTTGGATACCAGTATGCAAAAAAGTACTGCAGAATAAACTAGAATGCAAGCACACAGAATATATGCATATATATGCTGCTGGAATATATACTGTGCCTGCACATTAAGTTCAAGGGGTTTTACTCCTGCCTCCAGTGAGTGCCCTAATTGTCCTGTTACAGTATTCTTTCTGTTTCTTTTCTCTTCACCTCTGTGTTCATCCCCACCACCAAAATTCAGATTATTAAATACTATAACTTCAGCAGATAAAGTGAAAATCAGTGATCTCTATCCCTTGCCTCCAACTAGAATGGCATGTATCCTGATGTTTGGTACATACTTGATGGAGAAATTTTTGAGCCCCATTGAAGTGTGGAAATGATCACATCTTCGTAAAGTGCATGAAATACTACGGTGTTATCTATGGAAAAGACAACAGCCATTAATCTGGTTGAAAAGAGAGGTGGAAACCACTGAAACACATAGATATCCCTATTACTATAAATGCTTATTAGACCTTTTTAAGATTGCCTTCTAAAATTAGATCCCCCAGGAGACTTGAGCAGAAGAAAACCCAGTTGCTGCATTGTAATCAATATTAGGTATGAGTTAGGCTGTTCATCCCTGCCAAACCTTAATACAGTTATAGGTACCTGGGGAACTTTAAACTAAAGTCAGGTGGCAAAGGATTTTAAGCTCCTCGGACATTAGGGGTCAGCTAAGGATGACAGTTTAAGTGCTTACTGTACATTTTGTGTAAGTCCTAGATTAGATACTCAAGTCCTTATATCCCATTGTGTTCTAAGTCTTTGATGCATTGCACTAAGCCGAGGCGTTTAGCTGACATGCTTAGTCACTTAAGCTCCTGATAGAGGGAGAGTCAGGCCACCTGTAATCTGAATCACTCTTTTGAGTTCTCCATCTTTGTCAATTGGCTGCAGGAGAAATCCAGGGAGAACAAGTTTTCAGATGTAGGTGTTCTTTAGGTATGACTTTAATACTTAAAGTTAGGTAAAATGTGCCAAAGCATCAGTAACTTAGTGCTGAAAGTCACAGAGGAACTTTGTGATGAACAGGAATTCAAAGTCATTTCACAGAGTTCAAAATCCAATGTTTTCACCTACCCCCGCACACACACATGATTCGTTAGTATCTCCCTGCCTCAACTAGCATGCTTTCATGGCTATGCTTATACAGCAGGAATATTTGGAATCTTCATTAAAGTAAAACAGGCACAACTCTCGAATGAAAGTTAGGACAGTTCGTGAATGAAGAGTGGCAAAACATGTTCCAGTCGCATGCAAAATTGTTGCTCAGAGTACAGTTTTTATCACTTGATCTGAGATGTCAGCACAGCGGAAAAAGATCTTCTTTCATTTAAAAGTTACAGAGTGTTGCTGTCTATTTGATCTGAAAGTCAGCCATTGCTGCCAGACAGCTGCATTTGCACAAGTAGTATTTCAGTGTGTGCAGTTTACTGAAATCTAGGCTGGCATTTTACATTATTAAGACTGTATAAAAAGCTTCAGCAAATTGCCAAGACCCATTTTCTCTGTCCTCCCACTTTAAGCATTACATGGGCTTATATCACTGCTAATGTGAAACACTTGTTCACAGCAGCAAGTGGCAATTCTAGATACATCAAACCCCAGGTGAGGAGTAATTATGATTCAATGTCAAGATTAATGTTGTCATAACTTTAAAATATGGCTGACATGACAAAGCCCCCCCTGCTGTCTAAGGATAGCCCAGATACAAATGTATTAGAACAACACCAGCATTTCCCTCAGCACCCTTAGTGCCAGGCAGATCTCTAGCTGGTTCTCAAATAACAACAGAAAAATGACTGGAAAAAGGAAGAAGAAAGATGAGGACAGATGAGATGAAAATAAAATAGAATTGCCTATTCCATGCACAAACTGCTATGTGAGGGCAGGGGGAGAAGAATGTTGAAAGATAAAATGAATAACTTCAGTTTAATTTTAAAAGCACCCATAGTTAGAAATGTTTGAGACTTCAATGAGAAATAATTCCAAAGAGTTCTGCAAGCTCTTTGATGAATGAGTGGATTTGTCTCCTTGTCTTCTCATTACCACTTAAAAAAAAAAAAAAAAAGGGATGAAGAAAAAAAATAGGAAGATCTGTCAATTCAAGAGATAGTCTTTAGCTTCTGTTGTTTTCCATTAGCAACAGGAACATATTCTTTTAGTGAAACACAAAAGCTGGTTTCCAAAGCTACTGCTGAGTTCTGCAGCATGCCAGGACCTGATTCACTTGTTCCAAGAGCAGCTCAGAAAGGTGGTTAGAGAAAGTCTTCAGTACTTTATTTGTCGCAATTATCTGTTCCTGCCTATTAGAGTGAATGAAACATCATGACATTGTTTATCTCAGGCTTTATATTTGCTAATAACACTGTTGTTTATTACCGTGAACATATTGTATGCAGTCAGTGCTGGTTCTGTTATTCTTTCCTGCTAATCCCCACAAGCTTTCAGACCCATTTCTTTCTTCTGTCACAATAAAACTGCACACTTCTGAATCAATGAAGCTTCCTCCCACAGTTTTTCATTTGAAACTTGCCTACAATCATTTAGATTAAGGTTTCTGGCCTTAGTTCAGAGCTGTCCTTATTTATTATCTGGGCAAATCAAAATCCTGGATTTCATTCATCCAGATATTTTGAAATTGGATGTTAATTCACTGAATGATAATTACCACTGCCTGAAAAGTTCAATGCTATTTCACCCATGTGAACATTTCCTGTAAGTCTGCTTCTCTCTTTGGTTGCTTGATTCCACTGTAATTCTATCAATTTCAGGAAAATACATAGGAAACTGGAGGAGAAATTGGTGCAGGTACAGCTCAATAGCCCCATGGGAGTCTAAGGAGCCATTCCTAAATGTAAAAGCAGTACTAACCAAGTTACAGTTTACCAGAATGAGTCCTTCTTAAATTAAGATCTTATATTATGGATAATTGGACAGAATTCATGAAAACATCATGCAGAGTCATCTTGCTATAGTACTTTTAGGTTTTTACTGATTTCACAGCACAGACAGCTCTGAGGTTTTCAGTGGAGAACTCTCATGCATTTTCACAATCCCTGCATAGAAACTGACAATGACTAAATGCTACATTCGGCTGGGACTACCCTGATGTATTTTTTAAAAGCTTAGTACTATCCACTTCAGTAAATATGCCCAAGGAAGGGGTTTAGTCACCATCATTGGAGGTATTTAAGAGATGTGTAGATGAGGTGCTGAGGGACATGGTGTAGTGGTGGACTTGGCAGTGCTAGGTTAACGGTTGGACTTGATGATCTGAAAGATCTTTTCCAACCAAAATGACTCTATGACATCTGACTGTTGGACGTAGCACCATCTTAGTAGTGTAGTAGAAGATGCTGGCAGCTGAGGGCTGTGCCACAATGAGCTCCCTTACACAGCAGATTAACCAGAATATCATAATGTGATTGTCTATCTCTTTTTTGACATAATCTGATGAGCAGTTACTTAATCATGGGGACATTTACAGTATATCCCAAGATCTTTTTAGAAATTTACTGAGATGAATGAGGCTGTTTTCCCCTAAAGTGGAAATTAGAGGGAAAAATGTGTGATCTGGTTATAACAAAAGGTTGTGCAGGATGGGGGATGTGGTTTTTGTTGTTGTTTTTTAATGTGGAAAAATTTCAGTTCCATATCGTCAAATACTTTTGTTTCAGTTGGTTAAATAATTTTATTTTTACTTTCTAATGTTGAGGTATTTACTTTCCCCTGTTTAGACTATCTTTATGTAAACATCCACATAATAATTACATTTACACACCTACTGTTATAAAAAAAATTTATATCGTATGGGATTAGCATTAATATTTTAACAGAAGCAAAAAACCCCCATTCAACATTAGAAATACGTATTTATTTGTTTTCCTTTATTAAAATATATTTATTTTAGGAAAATGAAATGTTTCAATACTATTAGAATGAGATGGAAAATTCAAAATCACTTGCTTTAACATTCTCAGTAAATATTTCATCAAATTAAAATTCATTCCAGAGAATAGCTTCAATATAAAAAAATAACAGACATTTTAATGCAAAACTGTTTTACTAGAGACTTTAAAGCTTTTCATACTTGCAAATATGTTCTATAAGCAGCCAATATTTTGGTGATATTTTTCTGAGCATTATGTACATATCAGTCAGATTTTTAAGGTTTCATCAACAATGGCAAATACTTTCTTTGTGAATTCAGATGTATAAACAGTTAAGTAATGCCCACTGAAACATCAGAGATCTAATATAATTGAGATCTAGTCCATGACTAAGAGTCCTACAAACTATTGCACTGTGAATAATAGAGAATGAAGTGACAAATGCACCCTTTACTCTTTAGACTAAGCTATCTCACAGTGTGTTTTACAGCTGCATGTAAATCTGGGCCATTATGGTAAAAGATCACACCACATGCTTCTCTAAGAAGTGGCTTGGTTTGTTAGACCAGTTGACAGTTATCACTGTTACTCTCTGAATAGAAGGAAGTCTAGAGAGCAAGAGACGAAGAATATGTCTACATTAAAATAAGATGGAGCAAATGTACTCTGCCTTTATTCTTATTAGTGGCTTTACAGCAGCACAGATTTCAGACAAGGCTGTACACACCAATCAAGTCCCTTTGGCCTTGATACCATTATTTAGATTGATAGCTCTTGCTAAAGTCTGTCACAATATCTTCATCAACATTACTACTCATCCTAGAGATGTTGAAGATATCAAGTATTTCTGGTCTTCTGGAATAATCTGGGTTGGAATAAACCTCAGGAGGTCATCCAAACTCTGTCAATAGCAGGGCTAATTCTTATGATAGATGTGATTGCATGAGGCTCATTCTTCATGATCCCATCTCCAGATGCAAAAGCAAAGCAGAGTAACAGTGGATAAAAAACAATCATTAGCAACAGTCACTAGCAACCGTTTGCTTTGTTGTTCTTTCTAATTCTGCATTATCTTGTAATCCTTTGGAGGTGTGCTTCTCTCGTAGTCTAACAATATACTTCTCTCATAGTTTGAGAATGTGTCTGGCCAAAGGGAGGAAAAAAGTAAATGCCATTATGTGAGATGGTTGGATATCTCTACAAATTTTTAGATATTGCTCCTGTTTTTTCCACTTCCTGAATATCATTTTCTTGTCACACTTTCTAAAGTGCTGCTGGTGGTCTTCATGCCATGTTTAGTTCTCTGAAAGGAGGTATTCTCTCCGCTGGAGATATTGAGTACATTTTCTATTGTCTCAAGGCATTTAATTTCTTATTTAAGAGTACCTTAAAGAAGATCACGCATGTTACATGAGCAATAGCATTAGAAATATTTCCCATTCTTCCACAGTCATTTTTAGCTTTATCACATGGATGACTTGAAAGTATGTATACTTGTATCTTCTCATAAAATAAAAAGTTCTGTATATCCATCCTTACAAATAGAAAGTGAAGGATCAACAGGAAAAAAAACAAACATCTTCAAATCCCCCCTTTTTTTCCTGTGTGTGTCTCACTCCTGTCACATTCTTCCTTTCTTGTTCCTCTATACTATCTCTTTTCAGTTTCAAGGGGGGAAAAAAAAGAAAAAAAAAAAGAAAAAAAAAGAAAAAATAAAAAGGAAATAAAAGAAAAAACACAACCTTCCCTTCTGTTTCTTAACTAGAACAATATCTTTAAAGTAAACACTGAGCTACAATTTTATTATCATTCTGGCAATAGTCAACTATGAAAGGTCAAAGGCAAAATTCAGGGAAAGAGAATTCTTTATTTATATCCCCCCAAATGTCCTTGAATTATATTTTTTGCTACCTGGTCAATGATGATAAAGTGCACCAACACAGAAAATACCTTTATCTCAGAAAATACCACAGTCTAGGCATTTTCTGCTGAATAAAATCTTGGAAGTTTTCACACTGACTGTTAGAGACAAAGCTGAGCAGAACATATCATTCTGCTGCATTTGATCTGTGGGCTAATTCAGCTGACTGCCCTATCTTGACACAAGAAGTACTCTAGTCTTGATGTCTTGCACTGCTAAGTCATGAAGGCTGGGAATTCTCACTAGCCGAGATATAGCATCATGGGAGTGTAGTAGGATGAGTAAGGCTTTCTGAAGGCTCTCTGCCATCTTCTGTAGACTTTGAGTTCAAGTACACATGAGTTTAGGGAGTACAGTTCCTGTTTGCCCTACAAACATGTATGACCAGCAGCAAAACACATTTCTCTGTATGTCACACCTTACCTCCAAAAAGACAGGAATCAATTCCTATCTCCTTTCACCTCTTTGGAGCAGAGCTTTATTCTTTTTACATGTATAACATGCTAGTAAACAACACCTCAATATTAGTGGACATCTAGGAGTTCCTATCTTATCTCTGTTAGAGTTCTAAAAACACGTAGCAGAAGCAACTTTGGCAAATACTTAAGGAGAAACACTTTATGGTAGAGACCCAAAGGAAATAAGCAGTACTAGACAATGGTTTTTCATATTAAATATGCCAAAGTAAGTACGTAGATTTGAATGGAGGTGTTTGTAGCTAGCACTCTCCATGCTCTCGGCTGATACTTTTCAGGGGCTAAATTCTACTCTTAGTGCAGCCCAGACATGTTTATAGGCTTTGTATCTTAATTAAATCTTTCTAATGATTCAGAGCAATTTTTTAACTCCTACTTTGCATTTGTTCACTCGCTAACATGTACTGTAAATATGCCTTCAGATCCTAGAATCACATTATGGATAAAGAATGGTTTGGAAGTTTAAAACTCAATTTAACTATGACTTAAAGTATTTATTTATTTATTTCTAAGTAAAAGATATTGGCTGATACTTTATTTTAAACAACCTAGCCATTCAATTCAGAAGACCTACTGAAAATAAAACAATTGTGATAACAAAGCTTATTTAGGAAGTTACAGTGAAATACTGAGTGTTTTTTACTTTTACTAATGCAACTCCATCTATCTGCATGGTTATTCTCAACAATTCTAAGTTCTATTGCCCATTTGTAAGTTGATACAGTTATATACTACAAGCAGATGTTAAATTAGTTTATAAAAACACCTAGAAACAACTGTAGCAGCAGATTGCTTGTAAGTAATAGGCAAGATTGTAAAATTCAGATTACAACAAAATGCAATAGCTTCGTGCTCTGGCACAAATTAGAAATTATATATACCATGGACAAGGTGCAAAATGGATCAAATTAAGATAATGCCTAAATAAATGGACTCAATATTATGTTAATATTAAAGAATTTTTCTAGCACTGTGATCCTGCCAAGAAATTTTAATGTGTCTTCTAGCTCTACTGGTGATGTTGCCTGCAAAGTATTAGTTTGAAGGTTTTACTAATATTCTGTAAATACAAAAACATTTGCAGCATATTTAAAAGTAAATCTATGCAATGGAAAGATAGTATATCCATTGTCACAAGCATAGGAACAAAACCTGAATTCACTTTGTTCATGTAAAATCTTTCCAAATAAGAGGCTATTCTATTCAGTAAAGCAGAGGAATTACATCATAATAAAAACACTGACATAGCCCTAACTACTACAGCACAAATGTCAGTGCTGTAATGAGGCAGAATTCTCTGCTGCTTTTCTAATCTCCAGAGAATTATTCTACAACAAAACAAAACAAAACAAAACAAAGCAAAACAAAAAACAAAACAAAACAAAAAAAACAAAACAAAACAAAACATACTTAAAAACCTAGAAAATATACAAGAAACAGGCTGATGTTCTTTTTTTCCTTCCTAAAGGACATGTTGCCAATCCAAATTAGGTTAAATAAGATTTGAAATTAGTTCAGTCTCTATTAACAGCCTCATAGAAAGAGATATGCATGGGGAGAAATGTGATTAACTAGCTGAAAGGTATTACAAATTACAAAAGAAGAATGGACTATTGAATAAGCACTCCGTTTGTTTGGCTGAAATCAGTTTGGCTATTGTGCAAGGGAAAATTTTGGAGGGGAGCGGAGGAAAATGAGATTTATTCTTGGCAATTTAAAAATATACATACAGTCGATTCTAAAGCAGCTTTTTAATTCTGCCTTGCAGAAGTGTTTATTGCAGCTCCTACAAAAGGACTAGCCCTGTGGATTCTATGAATCTTTTATACATTATGACTAGCATTACAATGACTGACGCAACACGGTGAGTAAAAAAATAAAGTTCCTTTTCTCCCTTGGTCCCCCACCTCTCTCTCCAGCAGATCAATATGCTTGAAGAAAATGTCACAGACTCCATTGAAGGTAATAGGTTTAGATCACCACTACATTTTCTATTCAATGAACTGAGTCTGTTTGGTCCATTTCTGTTGGAAAATTCACCTGTTTGAAAAGATTCATTTTCTTCAATGCAGTAGAACATAACAGGAGAGCAGTGATGCCTGCAGTATATATATATATATGTACTTGTGTTTCATGTGCTCTCCTTCTACTACATCAGGAGGAGGGAGTGGAGAAACAGAGAGAAAAAGAAAGAAGAGGTAGAACAAAAGATTTAGCCAAGTCTAATTAAAATGTAGTCCTGAAAAGTGAAAAAAAAAATGAGCTTCTCTTTGTTCCTAGTGCTGTCCTGAAGCAGTGGTATTTGTTTGGAAAGACGGGGTGTGATCTTAACAGATAGGGTACCAGGTTCAGGCCCAGTACTCTGAAGTCAAAATAGCGAATAATCTGCCTAGAGTTTAAGTGGTAAGGGCTAGACTTTTTTGTTTTGTTTTAGTTTGGGTTTTTTTCTTCCCCCCCCGGCTACAATCCTATTTCTCAAATGTACAAGATGAGACTCTCCAATACATATTTTTTAGGGACTATCATATCTCTGTTGCATGTGTGGAGCACGAAACAGTTCCACATTGACTTGGTGTACTATATACAGAAATAATGTGTGGAAGAAAAAGGACAAGAAATAGACTGGATTTTTATTTTCTTAATTATGAGAAACTGCCAAAACAGACTCTCTAGCCTATTGTACAAAGCAATTGTCCCTGTTTTTAACCCTGTTGTATACATTTAGCATCTTTTCCAAATAAGTTTGCATTCCTGATATGGACACATCCATGATGGAGAATCTAGAACTCCTTGTGTAGCTTGTTCAGTCTTCCTCACTGCTTAAAATGACTGCTTCACTGCTTGAATTTGTATGACTCCCAGCACTGTTTAGAGTTTTCTCTGCTAAATGAGAGTACACTTTACTAGTCTATATTTTTTTCTGTCAAGATACATGTGGATTGAATGGAATTACCCCAATATCTATCTCTCTTTTTCTGTTTTTCTTTTTCTTTTTTTTTCTTTTTTAAATGTGCTAAACTTATCTGAATGTTTATAAACTTAGAATTATTCCTTAATTTGGTCAGAGTACAGGCAGGTTCTTTAACTATAAAGTTTTAGCATACAGACATCCCCACCAAGACAACTTTTCAGAGTATGTGACATTAGGTATCTTCATAGTAATAGAGAGATGTAATAAAATAAACAGTATAAGGTGTGAATCATCTCTTTAGTACGTTTTCTAACCTAGAAAGAAACTAATTTCTCCTCAAAATGCCTGCTTCTCTCCATGAACTGAAAGGAGAGACAAGGGCACTAGCTCAGATGGACAAGTGTACTGCACAAAAGTCCAAACCAGTGTAGATGGGTAATGGCACATTACAACCAGTTACTGGTAGAAATGGTAAACATGAGTTTCCTTAAACTGTATTTTCCTTTTTTTCTGCAAAGGAAAAAATATGGGATCTTATTCCTTTGTCAAAGACTTTTTCATCATGAATATGGAACTCCACAAACATAAGCTTTATTGCCAAAATATGAGTATTTTTTTGTGGTTTTTGACAACAAATACTTTTGCTTACAGGGCATGATTCATTACTTTAGGTTTTTTATGACTTACAGCTGTATGGTGACCTGGGTAGAGCACAGTAGCAGAAACAGGGTATGATTCTATCACGAAAATACTGTTTTGGAATGTATATATGCAAGAAAGTTTAATTAAGATCACATGAGCAATGCTGGTTTTTTTAGTGCTTCCTAATTTTGAGTGCTTACCTTTATACTTTGCTATTCTTTTAATGCAGTGAATATAATAAAGCAATAGAATGCATGCAGGAATGTGTGAATACAGAAATATCAGGCAAAATTGAATGGTTATTCACAATTAAGCTGGATAATTTTAAGGATGAGACCTCCATTACCAATAATTTCATGATATCGTAGTATGATTATTACTTGTTCCAAAAACATACAGTCTGCTTATTTTAGGTTATGAGTTCTCTGTGACCTGTGAATTTTTAATTTTTTTCTTTAACCACTGGAGGCCGGGAAAGGGCAGGGCTGGGAAGCGAAATTTTCAAAATATATATGGTTCAGAATAAAATGTGAAAAATGGGAAAAAAGTGCTAAGCAATTAAAATATGAAATAAAGGAACTATGAGGAAAGGCTGAGAGAAGTGGGTTTGTTCAGCCTGGAGAAAAGAAAGCTTAGGGGAGACCTGATCTCCATGTTCCAGTATGTAAAGAGTGACTACAAAGAAGCCAGAGGCTCCCTTTTTAAAAGGAGTCACATAGAAAAGACAAGGGCTAATGGGTGCAAGTTACTCATGGGGACATTCTGATTGGATCCAAGAGGGAAATTTTTGACAAGAAGAACAATCAGTCATTGGAATAATCTCCCCAGGGAAGTGTTGGTTTCCCCAACACTGGACACTTTTAAGACTCTTCTAGACAGAGTGCTGGGCCATCTTGTCTAGACCATGCATTTGCCGCAAAAGGTTGGACCAGATGATCCTTGAAGTCCCTTTCAAACTGGTATTCTAAGATATAAAAAACTGCATTCATTTTTGAGTTTAACTCATCACAGTGGCTTATGATACATGCCTATAAATAACTAGTATCAGATAAGTTCTCTCTGTTAGCAGAGTATCTAGATTACGGTGCCTAGAAAACAGAAACCCTTTTATTACAACTTGACTATATGCTTTCTGTGCTGCTTAAGGATCAGTAAAAGTTCAGTGCCAGATGCTTCGGGCACACACACGAAATGCTTGAAATCATTTAGCAGTGCAAAGAGAATTCTGATGCTAATGAGGGCTAAGAATTGGATTCACAAGTTTACAGAGTACACCAAACTGAAGAAAATTGTCAGCATAACATTTAAATTACTTTTTTGATAAGCTTGGCTATTTACAAATCATCAGACAATTACATCTTCCAAAAACTATTTAACATCAATTCACTCTGCCTTTTCAACAGTGCACTTGACTAATTCTAAATAAATTGAAAAAAATTACCTTGCAGATTATAAGAAACTGACCAAAAACAATTGCTACAGTTTCAAAATTGCATATCGTTAAACTAACTGCATAATAGTTTTCATTTGCATTATCTTTCCTGCTCAAAATGTTAACTATTTCACAGAAAGACAGAAATGTTTGGGTTTGATTAGTGTGAAAGAATTGTGTTTACCCCTGAATTATCTGTGTATTTTGCCAATTAAACAATGCCATTGAATAATGAAAGTGTTGAAAAACTACATTTTAACTTTTCCTTTATCCAGTTGTTTTGACCATTACTTGTGCAACACCAGAAAGTGTTTGTTAGAAAAATAATTCTTGGAGATAAACTTCGGATATACAGAGTATGTTTTTGCCCTAAAAGGTAGACTGCAGATCTCTCAAACATGAGAAGGACAACTGCAAGAATAGGAAGCTAGTGACTGAGTCTTAAATATCTACAAATGCTGGACAGTGTAAGATTCTGGGTCTATTTTTTTTAGCAGATTGTCCACTGGTCAAAAGGGGGTAAGGTTGAACTCACACGTTAAAATATTGCAGATATAGGTTCCTACACTTCAGTGTCTTTCATGTCAGTAAAGAAATCATTGATGAACTCCATCCAGTTCAGACAGATAGGTGCCTGTCATTGCTAGGAGTGTCCCAGGAACCAAGAGTTGACCGAGCAGCTGACATGATCTCTGTGATCAGCTGTTGTGACAGCTGTAGCACAGGAGCTGTCATTTCCTGTACTGGCAGCTGAGGACAGACAGAACACCCCATTCACATCTCAAGTGGTACAAAACATCTGCCTGTGCACAGCTGAATCAAGTCCAGCAGAGACAACGAATGCTGGAAAGCTATTCTACTTGCTAAATGTACATGAACTTCAGGATAAACTGAATAATTCTCACATTTATCATTTGTATGGCTAAACATGGGTATCTTTTTATTTTAGACACCCTGGTGAATCTTGCTTTTGCTTTCTAGCTGGATTTCTAAAAGGTTACAGATCTCCTGCATCATGCTTTTCAGCATCTTATGCTTGTCTTACTTGACATCAGCTCCCATTCTTACAGCCTTGGATGAACAGATATCATAATTATTGAGCATTGTAAATGGTATTCGGACTTTGCAGTTGCTGCAGTTGAACAACTGCAGTTGCTTCAGCTTAGCTTTGTGTTAAAGGAATAATTTAGACTAAGTAAAGACATAGTAACAGTCTGTACTTTAATTATTTATTTAGAGGGGGAAAAAAAAGACAAAAAGTCCACAGCAGACATTTTCAGTTTTAGTGCAAATGTAATTAGTATGATTTACTATAGCTATAGACCAACAACTCTACCTAAGCTTCCAATGAATTACTAAAAAGGAGAGGTGGAGAGCCAGAGGCAGCTGTGGAAGTAAAGAAGTGTGTGGGGCCAGTTCTGACACCCTTACTCAAACAGCAGAGTACCCTCAGGTAAGTTTTTCATAAAAAATGACTCTGAGGGGTTTAGAACCTGCATTTCTTTTTTTTTTTTTTTTTTTTTTCTCCTTATTTGGGTGCTTAAAACTCCTTAAGACTCTACAAGAAAACCTGTGCTTTATTTCAGATACAGTCTATACAAGGTACTTCCAGAATAATGCTCAGTGATGTTAAAAATAACAGAAGTCTTGTGTTTTGGGAGAAGGAAGAGGGAATACAAGGTGCAATTCCAGAAGTACTAGTGTCTGGCAAATATTAATATAAAACCGCATAATTATGCCCCTTCACATTCTCATTTTTCTAATAGAAAAAACACTGATCC
The DNA here is from genome assembly GCA_028020825.1 of Podargus strigoides. NCBI lineage: Eukaryota > Metazoa > Chordata > Aves > Caprimulgiformes > Podargidae > Podargus > Podargus strigoides. The sequence goes on along the minus strand of CM051663.1, from coordinate 26,499,403 downwards.
AACCTGTAGTCTTGCAGTCTTTACCATGTAAAACATCCCTGTTTCACAGAGAGAAAAATAGAAGGCACTATTTCAGAAGTCCTTTCAGATTTTCTTCCTCTTATTCAGCCTTAATTAAATCTTTTCTCCCACTGCAGGACAGCAATAGTTATCTCATAGTTGACCAGTAATGAGTAACTGCTACTGGATAATGAGTAATTGTTACCTCAACTGAAGCCAGTGGGAGCCTAGGGTTTCCTAAAGCAAGCCCCCTTCCTATTTGCATGCTGCAGGGCAACATCCCTCTCAATTTGGCCCAGAGACTTCACTTGCTGCCTACCTTATCAGCTGCATAAATGCCTCTGTGGTAGCATGGGGTATTTGATAAGACTGTGTGTCATACAGCTCAAACTCCATAATCATCTCTGAGCCACGGGAGCTTAAAAATGGAGTGTGAAGTCATCTTTCAAGTTTGAATGCACAAGTAAGCAAAGACAGTAATTAAACTTCAATTGGTATTTTATTTTTAATTCAGCTGCAAAGAGCAGAATCTTCCCTTCAAATTTAATTAACAGCCTTCCCCTCAGCCCCCTCCCACATACATGGCCAGCCATCTATCAACAGGGAGCTAAATTCTACGTTCTCACAGCCTCACTAAAATGACGATGGAGAATTTGGTCCAGCAGTTTACAGAGTGCTGATGAAAGCCCTGCCATAAAAGGAAGCACATAACTTTAAGCTGAGACTCCCTCCTACTGTTAAGAAATAATAGAGGATTATTTTTTTTTTTCTTATTAAGTATCAGTGTGCCCTGCCTCACAACAAATGAATCTTTCTCATCCATTGATTTTGGTCTTCATTCTGTCCCTGTTTAGAAAATTGCAAAGCAATACAACAATTTAAAAAAAAAAAAACAAAAACATTTTAGATCTTACTATTCGAAGGTGCTGTATCTGCATTTTTTCTCCTTGAGACTGGCCTAGAATAGTATAGGCAGAGTCTCATATAGAAGATTGTCAAGTATGTGTCAGAGATGATTAGTGGGAAAGAATAGAAAACTTCCTCTAGTGATACCATAGGATGGGGCTGAAAAGGAGAAGTGAGATAAAGTGGAAAAAAAACATTACTCTTCAAGTCAGGAGTTATGGATCTTCCTTCAGCCCACCTCCTTTTCTCTGTGGAGTTCAGACTTGTTCTTTAGGCTGTCGAAGAATTCCAAAAAGATGGGTTTAAGACATTTTGCCAGAGGTCAAACACAGGTGTCAGAAAGTACATACAGCTTTGCCTCAAAAATGGGATAAGAAGAATCTAGAGGAGTGTTCTCAATGTAAATGGTGGTGGAGCAGGGGAAATAATGGTTGTCAATGGGAAAGCGGTGAAACGATACGCCTTAGCCACCTGCTTTCTTTTCTGTGGTTCATTCTGCAAGATGGGCACGTGTCAGTTATGGATTACCTCTTGCCACGCAAATGGCCAACCCATCCCCCAAATTACGTTTTTTTTCCCTCTAGTATTCGGAAAAATTATTCACTGTGCTCCCTTCTAGCACCTCATTATTGAGGAAATACTAGGAAGCTCTTGTATTTCAGGGTAAATGAATGCTACCAGAGTATATATCCACAGGATTTCCCAAGAAGATCCAAGAAAGCATTGCCTAAAATTTAAATTAGTCAGTTTAAATTATCCAGGTTTGAAAGATCAACTGTGTAGCCATGTTCAGCCCAGATTTATATTCAAGCTGTGTAAGTGCACAAAAAAAAAAAGTGCTTATTGGGATTCTAGTGAAGAACCTGTTATGTACGGACTACTGTGAATCCAAGCTCTCCTTTGCCTGCAAAATGTTGTGCAAGTAAACACAAAAAGCTTGAGGAAGATACGAACTTTAAAGGAAATTATGTGACAGCCATTCATTGCAGGATTTCCTGTACCATCTTCTTGAATATCCGCTGTCAGAAGAAAGCTGCTGATATAAACAGCCCAATGGTCTGGTCCACTCTACTAATCCTTGCTTTTGGATATACCAATTACTGTGAGTTCAGACTAGCAACAAAATTAATTAGAGGAAGAAAACTATTAACTTGTGCTGCAAAATTAGATGAGTTAAGCTCCCTCTCACACACATCCACACATAGGTACAGCTTTGCTAATTTATTATTGAGGAAGGCATCTGATATTATTATCTATATATGAAGTGTATGTTTTAAACTCCAGGGAGAGATTGAGTAACTTTTCGTTCCTGAAAGCACTACTAAAACTAATATTAAAAATGAAAGAATTGAATGCTGCAACAACATGGCACAGAACTTTCAGATTAAGTCCTTGAAAATGTTGTGCCTACAGAAACCTAATAGCCCAGAAACTGGGCCTGGCTGAAACTGATGGAGTTGCCCTGACTAGGTAGTATTTTCTGACTATTTAATTTTTGTCAAACACAGGTGCTCAGGATGGCTTGCTCTGGAAAGATGTTTACCTTCCTCCTGTTAAGAGCAGTTATTTTCCAGGCTGCCCAAAGCAGCCAAAGTCATGTGAGAACCCTCCAAGACTGAAGAAGCACTTGTTGGTGTCAGGCTGGTTTTTTTTATAAATAGCCTGTTGCTTGCAATCCTCACCCAGACTGAAAAAGTTCTAGTGACAGACCTGCTCACTATTTAAACCATTGAGTAAAGATTAAATAGGAAGGTGCTGTCCCTAATATTTTCTTTTAATGGATGAGGTCCAGGAGGAATCAGTCTTCAGAAGACTGATCAGATTGGATACCAGCAGTAATTACTACCTAACTTATTGTATCTGTATCCTACATAATCAATAGACAGAAACAGGCATTTTAAAAAGCATATGTTAGTGCAGGTTATGCTAGATATCTCTAGCTCACAGTCTCAAAAAAAGCATGCCCATTAAAACTGCTAGTGCAGTTTTCCGAGTTTATGAATTTGTACAGCTTTCTGAATTTAAAGGTGTTGTTTCAAACAATGAGATATTAGTAAAACGTATAATTACAAAAATATTTATTATAAAAAGCATTCAATATACAAAAATCTATTAAATGCTCATGGTATTATGAGAGGTTATAAGGGATACCAATAAAAGCATGCATGCAATATTCTCAAATGTATGTAATCAAATAATCAAAGACTAAAAGCAGTCTTAGACTACTCTTGTGTTTATTATTTTTATGTGTACTATTATGGGCTGAACATAAGCTTAGTAAGTTTATAAACATGTTTATATGACTTTATTAAGATAATTCCTTTTCTATCAAGGTCTGTAGCTAATATGATAACACTCAACAGAGTCTTGTTTAACTGGCATTAGGTAAATATAAATAGCCTTCTAATAATTATGTTGAATAGCAAGAGAAGCATATTAGAAGTGAAACAATATTGCCAGCCTAATTGAGTAGCGGAAGTAAGTTAACAGTCCAATAATGCAATATAAATTAAAATGCCATGAAATCATGATAATATAATACGAGTCTAAATAAGACACCATGATAGTAATATTTCAGAAAAAAAGCTTCTTTAAGATAGTTCTGTCTAAAATTGCACGTACAAAACTGTATTAAAGGAACATTATTAAGGTTGTAAAGTCAAGCACTCAAAACAAGTTAGGGAATGCTCGAATTAAGTTTGCCCGCGCAACATTAATTTGGCACCCTTGTGTGGGGGCATTATGGCACAGTCTTTAATTACATGATCACATGCTATTTTTTCCACAGGGTGCCTGCCACCTTCAGCTAATTAAGGTTCATGCGAAAACTTAATTTTCACATTCTCTAATTTCTGAAGGCTTGACTTTGCAACCTTAATGATGTTATTATAACATAGGGTTTTGGTTATATGCCTGTGTGTGAGAGAGAGAGAGGAGGAAGTGTGAAGGAGCAGGTGTGCATGTATGTCCCTAAGTCAAGAAAATAAACATTTTAAAGCTGATAGCCATCCCATGACCTCATGCTCACAGCCAGATAGACCTTTGGCAAAGATGGAAATATAAAGTTAAGTTCAGAAGTTAATCTCATTTTCCTCAAAGCAGTGCTACTGAGGAAAATTAGTAAGAGACAGCAAAAATAGGCTGTCATCTGCATCCAGCTAAGAACTGGAGGATATGTATTTTCTGTCACCTTCCACCAGTACTGACTGGCTTGAATTCAATATTCTTGGATTCTTCCTCAGATTTCAGGAAAAAATATGAACTGGGCTGTTGTAGGCCCATTCACTCTCCCTTGGTGTGAGTAACCGACCCCCTGGGAGAAAGATATGTCAGCATTGTCAGGATGTCTCATCACTCAGTGGTATGTCTCAACACCCTCTGTGCCTGGCACCTCCCTTCCTGAAGCTGGAGGTGGACTATTGTGGGAAACCCCTAGGACCACTTCCCATTCCTGCATTTGAAGGGAGATAAGCAGGACAATTCACACAGATACTACAAACAGGATGTATCAGTGGGCATGCTCCAGCAACAAGGAGGTCTTCAAGAGGAAAACAGAGGGATGGAGATCGCTCCTGACCACCCTCGAACGACCCCTGGAACGACTACCTGCACTGGTAGGCTGGACTTATGCAAACCAGCTTGTGGCAGAAACACCCTGGGAACTGGAAAACCAGTGTGAAATATTCAGACATCACCTGAAGATGAATAGAAATGTTTAATGAAACAATCCCTAGCATCCTTTAGGACTACAGCTTGGATCACATGGTGCTCTTGTACACTGGCTGTTTATTCAGCTAAAACCGGGCTAAATAAAACTTCTTCCCTCCTATTTTTTATTGCTGTACATCATTATTTCAAGTGGACACTCAAGACCAAACCTCCAGCTTCTTCCTAACCAGACAAATTAGAATACCTATCAGGTCAGGTTAAGGTCTTCTTAACTTGTTTGTGTACATGCGTGTGCATGCATATCTTAGAAGGAAAAAACCTCCTGTTTTCCTTGCATATATATTAACAAAAGGAATGACAGTTATTGAAGGAGCCATTGTATTTTCTTTTTAAGTGAATCAAATTGGTGACACTACCAATATTTTCTAGACTCTGATTCGTCTAACTGTTCAGATATCCTTCTTTTTTTCCCCTTGTTTATTTTTTAAACAGATGATGAATGCCTCTCCTGGTTCCCCAGGCACAGACTCATGGGCCAGCCATGCAGACAGGCCATGAGTAGCCCCGAGTCAGCTGAGAGTTCCAACCAAGGCAGCTGACTCACAGGTGTATCCCATACCACCTCATCGTGTTCATTATAAAAAGAAGGAGCTCAGTGAGGGTGGGGTTTCTCCTCCTCTCCGTGAGACTCATTGTTGGTGGTGCTCTGTTCCTGCCATCAGCATTGAGAACTAGACTGAGTAGAACCCTTTATGTTTTCTGTGATCGTTGTTTTCTGTTTTGTCATTCTATTAAATCTGTCTATATTTCAACTCATGGGCGTTTTCTTTTTTTTTTTTTCCCCAATTCGCCTTCTCATCTGGGGAGGGAGTCTTGGGTGAAATACTAACTGCTACAGTTTACCCCTGAGTACTGGCTAACTGTAGACAGTTTATTTGGCGCCCAGCGTGTATTTTGAAACCCGAACCTGAAGTTTAAACAGACCTCACTGGGTAACTCTCCCTCTCACTAAGCTGTTGTGGGAAGCCTGGTCCCTTGGGGGATTCCTCGGGTATCTGGTTTTGGAATCACTGTTGGAGTATGGCTCACTCTTACTGCTGTTGCTGTTCGGATTTGGTGCGGTTTGTTGCCTTTGTCCATAGGCTTAGAGGTGTTGTCCTGATATGTGTTTTGATGTTAGGCTATGGTGTGATGAATTCACTTGTAGTTACACTCGTTTCTCATCTCTGGGACCTGGTGATGGGCACCGTGACTCTGGAACACTCTTGGGATGCCTCAACAGTTCTACTTGTGTTACCTGGGGTTTTGAATATTTTCCAGTTTCTCGTCCTGCTAAGAGTGCAACCATGACATAGAGTTGGGTACTCTGTGGCTGCTACGTCTTCTGCCACGGATCCTACAGCCAGCTTGGCCCCTGCAGGAGGTTGTGCAGATAGTTAGACCATGCTGGTGGATGGTGCAGCTGCCCGGCGTACTCAGCCAGTACCAACCGCCCCTGTATGTAAGAAGCTATACACAAGAAGAGCAGGTCAGGAAGAAATTACTACTCGGTCTTTATTGCTTGGTGAGTTGTGAGACATCTGCAAAGATGATGGTTGTCATGAAGGCGAGCCCCTGGTTTCTTGGCTGCTCCAGTGCTGGGATAACGGAGCTGAGGGTGTTGAACTGGTTGGCAGTGAAGCTAAGAAGCTGGGTCAGCTAGCAAGGGATGCAAGCATTGATAAAGATCTATCAAGAGAAGCACAGCCCCTCAGTTTTTGGAGATGACTCCTACTGAGTGTGAAAACCAGGTATCCCTATTGAGAAGATGCTGTGTACAGGCCAAGTAGGCAGATGGTGATTGAGAGAGGTGTCCAGTATCTAAGAGAAATAGCTGTGGGGGAGCTGATTTTCACTACTGTGGACGACCCTCAGATGACAGTGGATCCAGATGCATTTCGAGTTACTGGACCTATGTGGCATAAGTGGGTGTTGAGCGCACTGCCAGCTTATGCCAATCTGTTGGCATTATTTAGCTGGAAAGATGATGAGGCCCCAACAGTAGGTGACCTGGAGGCTTGACTGAGACAACATGCAGATAATCTTGTTTTGTCCCCATGGGCTGGCATCTCTGCCATGGAAGCACCATTGGATAACTCCACAGCACTGCTCACTAAAGTTCTTGACAGGCTGTCCCAGATGGAGGACAAGTTACACTCCCTTTCAGTACCAACACAGGTTTCTGCCATGGAGAAAAAACGCTTCCCTGAAAGGCCTGTGAGTGACAGACAGCGTACACCATGGGGTGTGGTTCTTCTTAAGAGACCATGAAGACAACACGAGGAAGTGGCATGGCAAGCCTATGTCAGCTCTACAGGCATGTGTCCATGAACTGAAAACCAGAAACCTCCAGAGGAGGACCTGCCAGGAGAAGTGCTGCTGCAGTCTCCAAAAGGCAGCCCCCAAGACAGCGTAGATGGGCTTCAGATCCAAACTTACAATGCGTGACCAATGATGCTAAAAGTGTAGCCCATGTAAGTAGCTTGTCCCACATGCCAATGACAGCTACTTGTTCAGGATTAGAGAAACCCTGCCTCCAGCCAGGTGGAGGAAAGGGACAACCGAGTGTTTTGTGGACTATGTGGATATGATGGTCTGGCACACCTGTGTCTTGACCCGGTTCAGGCCAAGGGAGATTTGTTTTGATCCCAGAGGTGAAATTAAGACACAAACAAGGTCAAATGTCACAGACTCTCTATAGTTTATTATAAAGTTGTGTGCATTTGAATATTCAAGAGCGTTAGGAAAGAAGGGGATATAAGTATAAGAAGTATTACGAGAGATAGAGCAGAGAGAAGGGGATCCAGTTGACATCTCACAAATCCAGTTGTTGATTGGTGGGGAGGATCTTCAAATTAGTTGTGAGCTGTTGTTGTTAGATATAGTCTCTTTCTCCAGACACTGACTCTGGGTGGGCATTTCTGCCACAACTTGCTCTGCATACATCCGCCTACCAGTGCAAGTATCAGATATCACTCCAGGGGTCGTTCAAGAATCGTCAGGAGCGATCTCCGTCCTTCCTTCGTTTTCCTCTTGGAGACCACCTTGTTGCTGGAGCATGTGCACTGGTGCATCCTGTTTGTAGTATCCCTGTGAATTGTCCTGATTATCTCCCTTCTGATGCAGGAAGGAGGATGCTGAACCTGGCAGTTTTCCACAATAGTCCATCTCCAGCTGCAGGAACGGGGGTGCCAGGCAGACAATGTTGAGACATATCACTGAATACTGAGACATCCTGGTAATGCTGAGACAGCCTTTTCCCCAATCCTCCTTCCCATCTGGGGAGGGAGTCTTGGGTGATGTACTAACTGCTATGGTTTAGCCCTGAGTACTGGCTAACCATAGACAATACTGATGAATGCAGCAACAAGGATCATGTTTCTGTGTACAGCGGGAGGAAGTGACCTGTGGCCTTTCCCCAACAACAAATTTCTCTCCTCATCTGGAAAGACCTATTTCTTTCGGGATGACAAATGCAGTTCTATACCAACATATTTCCTACATTTTTTTTTTCTTCCCTAAATAGAACATTTTAAGCAGTTCATTACAGAGAGCTGCATGATACTTTATGCAGAAATGCGGTGGGAATGCTGTAGCTTTTATTTTGTCTAGGACAACTGGAAAAGGTTTTCAGACTGTGTTTTCAAATGGAGAAGAACAAGTGCATTAATCTTTACCAGCATTACCTCCATCTCTCTTCTCTCACTCCCTTCTCACAGTTTTTTCTTATTCACTCAATTTGTTCATTCCTTAGAGGTGATGCATAGTTTCTCAGCCATGAGGAATGGAAGGATTGCAAACCAATGTGTGGAAACGCTTACAAACCAAATTCTCTGTTGAGCTACAACATGGTCCAAAGACTCTCTTTCAGCTGACTCCCTTTGACTGCATAGTAACTCAGTCGGGCCTGTAGTGTTAGAGGACTCCAATTATACTTTATCACGGTAGCATGTTTTTTCTTAACGTGAGTATGTGCCTGCAAGGCAAAGGGCTGTGAAAAGGATTTCATAAAGGCCACTCAGTAGCCACTGTTAGTTTATATAATTAATTTATCAGATTTCTAGAAATACTTGCAAAAGATAATTTTACATTTGCTAAAGCAAAATACAGGTAAAAATTTATATTTGGTCTTTATATATGGCTTTTACTACTGTTAATGAAGGAATTCTTACAGAGCAGAGGTTCTGTTAGATCTCATGAGGAAAACCAAGATACTAGATGTAATGCAGTAGGATGCATGTTTTTTAAAAGAATATTTGGTGTCCTATGTCACATCTTTTCCTTAAAACCAACAACAACAAAAAATCCCTTTGGTGCCAGCAGACCCAGCTGTGTTCAGATACAAACCAACATTAAAAAATCTGTTTCCCATGTTTGAGCCAGATCCTGGTGTTCCATAAGTATTTGTGGTGCTTCACAGGCAGAGTGCAGGTAACTCAACTCAGCCTAAAACTGACACCGTATCAGAGAGCTCTGCCAGGGCACCTAAAGAGAATTCTTAATAGGTTTTATTTTGTGCTGGAAATGGTTGAGGCTCTGCTGCTTACCAACGCAGAGAGGATCAGCAGAAAGCATACTTCTTGCATTTTTTCCTACTGACATTGCAAGGTTTAAGGTTTGGTTGCTCCAGAGGGGTGAAGTTTGCAGTCTTACAGCTACAAACACATACTTGCGTAAGAGTAGATTTGATCCAAAGACCTTATATTCCTTCACCAATTTCATGAGCTACTGCATTTCCCCATCTGTAGTGATTTAAAAAAAAATACATTATATTACAGGATATGCAAAACATTAGCTATGGAAATGGTTGAATTTGAGGTTTTATTGTTCATCACAGAAAAAAGTCACGTCAGCTAACCCAATATGCAAGGTGTCCATTTATTGAAATTATTGCTAAACCTCCACGTAGAAATGTCTAATTATTTTTTTATTATTTATGGGGTCTTTTTTCCAGCACTTATATCAACTACTTAACACCTGAGGCTTTTTGCACCAACAAAATGAACTGTCTTTAATACCTGAAAGAAATTATGATTGCTAATGTACTCCTGTTCTGTATGTGCTAATATACTCTTTTACAAGAACAATGAGCCACTACGGAATGAAGTTCAGAAGCCAAGGACATAAATTCTCTGGTATATCATTTTTTTAGGCACCAAATAAAGGGAGAGCTGTAACAGGAGTTTCAACATGGTTTGTTTTCACTTTTATTTGGCTATGGAACCAAATGGAACACTTCTAATGAGGACTCATCATATTGGCAAGTGGAGTTCAAATAGAAAATATGAGCAGGAAACCAACATGGAAAATCTGTACCCAGATGTGACTCCATAATACTGTAAACGTCAAAGTCCTGGCTCCTATGCGATTGCAGATTGCCATTAGCTAAAGTTGATAATGCACAGAAAAGAAAAAGGTGCTGTCTTTTGAAGTATATTTTTTTTGTACATTAGAATCACCTCAATCCTTTTTATGCTATGACATCATATTCTACAAGACCAACTTCCTTCTGAGATCATTTGATTTCTTTGCAGATTAAATATACGTAAAACAATTATTGAAAAGATCTCCTTGTCCTAAGTGGGAGAAAAGGATTAATAGTTTTGCTGTGAAGGATGAGAAGAGAGTAGATCTTAAGTTTAATAAACCTAAGGAGTATATGTGATCCTTAGACATATATTTATAGTATGCCTAATTAATGGTATCCCATTAACGTAGTCTGTATTTCAGAGTAGGCTCTATGCTTAATCTACTAATAATAACCATTGCCTTAGAAATGGCCCTCTATCTGAATTTGTAGATTAGTTTATTTTAGGTCCAGGCATATGTACAATTACTATCTAAGATTATAGTCTTCACTACAATGGATTTTTTCAGAAATATCATACTTTGTAAAGAATTCTGTGAAAGATTTTTTTCTTTCTCCCTTTGCAATGAGAAAAGACAGTATCTGGGAATTTATCTAGCCATCTAAAAAAAGTTTCTGGACTTTCTATTTTCAACGAGGGGGTTGAAAAGAAAGAGGGAGTGTGGGGGGAATCTAAGCAGAGTACGTTTATTAGTCCTCTGTAGTCCACTGATATGATGATGAGACCAACTATTAGTCTTTAGACCTATTTATATATACACAGCAGTAATTTTTCTGACTTTGTAAATTTCCTAATTATAAAATGACAAGAAAATTAGTTCCACTACTTTTTCCAGATAAACACTTTAAACAAGATGGAGTTACAATGGATAAGTAAGACCTAGTGGTAAATAATAAAATTTTAGTGTACCAATTTCCTTGATGGGGTAAGGAAGCTCCATGTTCTACGGAAAAGAGCTGAAACAAAATGTTTTCATATCTGTGAAGGGCAAATGCATCATTTCTGGTGCTAAAATAACTCTCAGAAAGCTATGGGCTCTGAATAAGGAGCAGACTGACTTGAAAAAATAATGCCAGAGTGTTCTGTTACAGCCTGGAGGAACAAAACACAAGGATCCAGCTAGGTCAACAAATGTGTCAGTTAACTTCTATGAAATAGCATGTTTGTAACTAATAATGAGTTTATCTAGCCATGAATTTCAAGGGGGGCTTTATTTGGCCTGGTTGAGTTGAATTGCGAGGCTGATTGGGCCAGCAATCCCATTTGAGGTTTGTGCACAACAGATGTAGCCTTTTGTGATAAAGTAGGACCTTTTGATTAAATTCAGTCAGTTTCAGACAGCTGTTTTTGAGGGAGAATGCTCCCGCAGTATTAGACTTTAAAATCTTATAGCATGAGAACATTACCTTGTATTATATTGATCTGAGAAGAGTGGGGTTCCCATGGTAAAGATGACATTTCTGAAATAGTGTGACATATAAATGATAGAGAATCAGAATTTTTGTTCATTGTATTCATATCTGTTCCTGTGTTGAAGCAAACAGTCAAACTATTAAAATATTTTGCAACATATTAAATTGACAATTTGTTCAAAATTGACCAGAAGCCACTTGAGTCAAGGTAATTTCTAATGAGATTTTCAGAATGGGTGTCTCATGTAACTGCGACTCAAATCCATAGGTGGAGTAAACCAAAATGTATCATGGGGCACAAAATTCAGCAGAAGATGCCAGCTCATCCAAACCAAGTTTACAAAACTTTGTAACAACTGCTTCAGGAGCAGCTGAGATTAGTACTTTCTGACTTTGAACTTACATGAAATTAATCATTTCATTTTTGTTCAGAGAAACAAGAAAATTCAAATGGGCATGACCTAAAGACTTGTCTATGAACATTTTGTCTTGACTTGTCTATGAACAATTATTTTTTTCCATAGATCATGTTTATTAATACAAAATATTTTGCTAGGGAATTTCCATCAAGTTCAAATTTAGAAGCATATTTTTGTATTTTAATTGCTATTATAATTATCTACATTTTTCATTTTCATTTATGCTTAAATATAATAAAGTATTATTATTCATACCAAACTTTGACCTTTTTCTTTTCTATACAACCAAAATTTGCATCATCCTACTTAAATGACATTGCACACCTCTTCAATTAAATTGATGCAGAATGAATAAACAGCATCAAGGACTGAATTTCATTGTGGAAAGACCATGCCATGACACCAAGTGTCAAATCCCTTGCAATAATATGTGCAATAGAGATATTCACCCACTGTCAATCACAAACAGTAATCATTCTGTTGCCTTTCAAGCTCTTCTAACAAATTTATATATTTTATGTAGGGATGATGAATAATATTTTCTCTCTTGTAATGCAATTATATTCCAAAGCTGAACATTATGGTATAATGAACAACGCAAAGGATAATAACCAAGAAATCTGATCTTTTCTACTTCTGAACACTGGACTCAGCAGCTTACTCATTTCAAGTCAAATCACTCTTTCAGTCTTTGCTGCTTTTTTTGTCTGGGTGTTTTTGATGTGGTTTTTTGTTGTTTTTGTTTTCCTTTCCAGAAATTTTCTTTAGCCAAGGCTGCAGTACTTAGTTTGTTTCCTTTGTTTGACATCTATAATGTCAAGTAAAATCAGGCTTGATCTAAAGGTAGAGGTAACGTATTTCCCCCCATAATCGTAATAGCATAAATTTAAGAAGAACTCATATTGTGCTCCAAACTTCCTGCAATAAGTGGGGAGTAGAGACTAAATGCACAATATCCAGTCTCTGAAACTGCAAGATATTACAGTGCTTAGACATCATGGGTATGCCTCTGTAAAATGGGCCCATAAACCAGCTCCCTAACCTATATAATAATATCAATAATAAAGCTTTCAGTAGATATCAACCTCCTGCTAAATGCACTCTCTCTGTTTGAAAATCTTGCTAATTTAAGACCATTAAAATAGATTCTCTTAAAGACTCCATTCTGTCAAACACCAAAACTAGAGATATATAGAGAAAGGGATTTAATTATCAGTGTTCTATATCTTGAAGTGTGAGTTTTTTCTGAGTAATAATTGCCTAAGTTTGTCTTCAAAAGGCATTTTAATAGTGTTAATACTAGTAAATATTGCTCATTTTGGTACTGATGTGCTGTTTTAATAGTTCCCACGGTTTCTAAAAGTCATTTCTTATTGTTTTACTGTAGAAAGAATCTCACTTTAATTATGTCATAATTGTTTGTGAGCCATAGAATCTTAATTAATGCCAATAGCTTAAAGGCAGACACTGAGCACAGACTTTATGTTTGTGTTTTTTTCCAGGCTCTTCCTTCTGTAACAAAAGCCCCAGCACGAGTTCCTATGAGCTGCCTATTTCCCCTGGTCCTTTCTCTTTGTTGCTGGTTTTTATACTAATATTTTGCAGTCTTATCCCTTTTCCTGCTTCTCTGCTTCTGTCATATTTATATTTGTAGGTTCTTCCTTCTCTTTTTGACCTCATTTCAATAGAGAATTATCAATAGCTTTCTAGACACAGCACTAATATGGGCTTCAAAACTGCAAATAAGTAGGAACTACAATAAAACCATAGAGTCTGAAACTGTATTTTCCTAAATATCTGTTTTTGCATGCTGAGAAAGCTTGGACACTTCCATCAAAAAACCACAGATAAACAAAAGTAAAAAAAGTAACTTTTCTTTTTGCAATATATCTAGTATTGGAAGACTTCAAGGTATTCTTACAATTAATACAAATATTCTGGTCTCAGCTTTGGCATCCGAGCAAAAGTATGAAAAGATATTGCAGGAAAAAAAGCTTCCAATGTTTCTGCTGGAAGAGAAATAATCCTACTTCTCCAGCTGAATCAAAGGCAAAGAGACAGACAGTGGCTATACCAGCTTCCCACCTGGATTTGCTTATAAATGATTTTCAGCACAGTAGTAGCTCAAAGTCTTAAATCCAGACTCTCACGTTTTAAGTGCTGCTTAAACTCAAATTATTCTATTAGAACACGAAGCTGAGAGAGCCAACATTACCATTTTATAGGACAAAATTAAATGATACATAAAGAGATTAAAGAACTAAATATTCAAAGGCACTCATACATGCAAGTGAAAATAACTCTTATTTGGTTTTCTTAAAATGTCTCGGCAAGTTACATACCTGAGCACTCTGTGTGTCATTATATTCCAACTCAATCTCCAACCATATTGAAATAAGTATCAACTAGCATAACATCAGAAAAAATTTACATTACATTTGCTAGCTGGTTTTTGTGTTTTAGTTTAGTTTGTTGTTGTTGTTGTTGCTGGTTTAGTAGTTTGGTTTTGTTTGTTTGTTTGTTCAGGCTTTTTTGTGGTTTGTTGTGAGCTTTTTTCTTGGAATGTATTTCTAAGCTTTCACTTAAAATTAATGTGCTGACACTTTTTCTTTCTTCATGGGAATGTATTTCAGCAAAAAAAATTACAATATATAAAATTGTGTTTGTTCTTTTTTAATGTAATAAGAAATGTGGGATTTAATTAAATGGCATAAACCCCAGGAATTATTATTTTTTTTTCCTCTCAGAGCTGATTTATTAGGTACAGTATAAAAGTTGTTTTCTATGGAAGTTTCAAAATCATGAGTCATACAGTACATTGCTTGAAAGGAATTTATGTCAAAATTAGTGAGAAACTTGTGTTTGGAGCTAAGGCAGCATAATATATATTCTCCTGTACCCTGAAGAACCTAAAAACCATACTGATCATCCATGGTTAAGCTTGGCCATCTTTTTGTATTGTGTACGTAAAATGGAAATCCTACTGTGCATCTAGTTGAATTTTCTGCTGTTTACATTTATTTCCATTTCTGATGACATTAAGATTTTATATCAGAATTGGGAAATAATACAGTTCTGTCATATCCAAGCTCAGTAATTAAGCTTCAAATGAAACTTACTTATGCTCTAAAGAGAGAATTTTTAATTTTATCTGTTTTGATGCCTATAGATGCAAAGAGATGGCTGTTATTAGACCTTGAGAAATTTAGGCTGAGAAGAGCCCTTACAGTCACAACATACTATATTTCATCCACATATCTCTTCATAAATTTATGTTTGTCCATCACATGTGTGCAAACATATAACCCTTTCTATGGAAAAGGGAGGATGCACAACACTGCCGTTGTTGTAGATGCTTGACTAACTAAAATGCATTTCAAAATGTTTTACCATTGGTAGCTAACTCATTAATATCCTACACTGTTAGGCACTGGGTTTTGCAGTCTAAGGATGACTGAGTTTTCCCTAGTGATGGAATAAAAGAAAGAGTTGATGACATGAATGATTCCTCAAAAAATTCAGAAGAATTTGCAATTGACAGTTATTTTCCAAGGAATTAGACAATTCCTCTTTTGTGAAGAAGGAAGGAGAAAGACAGAAATTGGAACAAAACTTGGAAAGAGAAAGTCATAAAATTTTCAATAAAAATACCTTGGGAAAAAAAAAAAAGATTGAAATATGGCTTGCTTAATGTACAATCAGAAAAATAGTAATACAACATGAAAAGCCACTTCAGAAGAAAACAAAAGTATATTTCATTGTGACTATGTCAAAATGTGATTCATGATACTGGAAGAATCTGAACTGATGAGAAAAATTTAAGAAAATTAATGTTGGCAAAAGTTAAAAAGGGACTGAAACAGCTGAATGGCTTGCAATAGTTGCTTGCTACTAAGCAGGATCAAGCCTTTATCATATGCCCTATCATTCATCAGAAATAACGTCTGTCTCTTACAATTTTTGCTACCCTCCTTGCCCCTAACTGACCACAAATGTTTAGTTTAGGCTAGTAGTTTAAATACCAATAATGTAAAAAGGTGCAAGTTTCTGCTGCCAAAAATCTTTTTTCACAGCAAGAAAAAAAAACAGTGTGGCAGGAGGTAGAGGGATGGGATGTCATCCAGAGGGACCTAGACAAGCTGGAGAACTGTGCCCATGTGAACCACATGTGGTTCAATAAGGCCAAGTGTAAGGTCCTGCAGCTGGGTTTGGGCAGCCCCTGGTATCAATACAGGCTGGGGATGAAGGGATTGAGAGCAGCCCTGCAGAGAAGGTCTTGGGGGAACTGGTGGATAAAAAGCTGGACATGACCCAGAAATGTGTGTCTGCAGCCCAGAAAGCCAAATGTATCCTGGGTTGCATCAAAAGCAGTGTGGCCAGGAGGTCAAGGGAGGGGATTCTCCCACTCTGCTCTACTCTCCTGAGACCTAACCTGCAGTGCTGTGTTCAGCTCTGGAGTACTCAGCACAGGAAAGACATGTACCTGTTGTATCAAGTCCAGAGGAGGGCCACAAAGATGGTCAGAGGGCTGGAGAACCGCTCCTGTGTAGACAGGCTGAGAGTTGGGGTTGATCATCCTGGAGAAGAGAAAGCTGTGGGGACACCTTATTGTGGCCTTTCAGTACTTAAAGGGGGTTTATAAGAATGATGGTGACAGAGTTTTTAGCAGGACCTGTTGCAATAGGAGAAGATGAATTGTTTTTATATTAAAAGAGGGCAGAATCAAACTAGATACAAGGAAGAAATGTTTTATAGTGACGCTGGTGAAACACTGGTACAGGTTGCCCAGAGACGTGGCAGATGCCCCATCACTGGAAACGTTCAAGGTCAGGTTGAACAGGCTTTCAGCAACCCGATCTAGTTGAAGATGTCCCTGCTCATTGAAGAGGCGCTGGACTAGATGACATTAAAGGTCATCAACCCAAACCATTCTATAATTCTAAGATTCTATGAAATACTTTGAAAACAGCTGAGGAACTCTGCAGTACATATGGTGTCACTTAGAATTGGCATAAATTCCACTTTATGACCTATCACCCAAGAAACTTGTAAAAAGATGTCAGTACCATATGTCAGGAGGCCAAGTATTAGAGAGAACTTTTGTTTGTATGCTTGTTTCCTCAAGAAAGCAGTATAGTTTTAGCTCTGTATTCAAAGAAATTAAATTTTAGACAGAAATAATTTCCTTTCTATACTTAATTATTTTGAAGAGAGTTGCTTTCTTTTCTGCCTTCCTCTTTCTTCAAGTACTTAAACTCATCAAAGGTAGAAATTGATGGATGAAATTCCACAGTCTGGATAATAAATATAAAAGAGAGAAAATGTTCAAGTCTGGCATTCTCTAAACCGGCAGTAGAGACTCTTGAATGTCAGAAGCACTTTTCCTGCAGAGACTCCTCCAGGAGCAGGGTATCCTGTGCCACCCTTTGAGCCTGGACACCAGCCAGTAATCAAGGCAGGATACTAGGCTGGTTGAACCAACATAGATCTAATATGGCAACTCCTAAACCATCATTTGCCAGTTAAAGTTTATAACACAGTTGGTGCTGGAGAGCTGGTAAGTTCTTCTTCTTTTCAACAAAAACAATGTCACGTTTGATAGATGCTAATAGCTGAGATCCTGCAACATTGATGTTAAATGTAAAGCATCCTGAAAGTTAAAGTAGCGGGAGATATCCTCCCTTCAAGGAAAGCAAACATTTTGAGATGGAGATGGTTTTGTTCAGGCAGACTGTACTTCCTTTTAGTACTATACCTTCTTGTATAATGAAGCAACTCTTTATTGCCAATGATGTAATCTATCTACAAGCAAAAAAGAGAGAGAATATCTTTTTCAGGACCTCAGAGTCTTAAAAATAAATTATATTTTTGACTTCTTGTTTAATACAGATGACTTTAAATACAATATTAAGACTTTTGTGAAAACATATGTCTTTTAAACACAAATAAAGATATAATATCTTTGTGAAATACTTTATTTGAAGAAGAAGGAAAATCTTTGAAACATATTAAATGATGTCTGTATTGATGTGGGTGGAGCTATGATAGAATGAAATTATATACTTAAGAGTATCTAGAATTAAATACAGAAAATTACAACTGCGTATGAGACTGCATGTAAAACACTTGTGTGGCAAAAAAAAAAAAAAAAAAGTGTTTTCATTAATTCGCTTAGATATTTTGGGACTGACAGCAATTATTTCAAATTGAATGTGAAAAAGTTTGACATGCCCAGTACCCATCAAATACCTTTTGATGTATGGACAATCTTGACAAAATTCCACTCCTTTCAAATAAGATCTTGCATTACCGGTCAAATTTATGGACAATTATTCAGAGATGCTCTGAGCTTACTTGTGGCAAACACCTTGAAAATTTTCTAGGGATCTGAGAACAATGTACTTGTCAAAGCACTGAAAAATATTTTTAGAAATATTTCTTTTATGCCATACAATGGCAATGGGATGGACATCTTTCCTCTTCTAGCTTATACTAGCTACAACATTTATTGGGGAAAAAGAAAAAAAAATAAAATACATAATATTGTCAAGAAATGTGCTCTGGGTCATATTCTCAACTGGCATAAATTGCTGCAGCTCTACTGATCTGTCCTATTACTTGCAATTCTGTTCAGGGGGAGGGAATCTCATGTTTTTCTGGTTTTACCAAATATCCTTTCATTTCACCTTTCATTGTCCAGGGCAGTGATTATCCGATGTGGAAGTAAAACGTAATTTGAGAAATGGTGACTTTTTACCTCAGGCAAATTCACACGTTTGCAGTTTTGCTGCAGGGCAGAGGTAAAATGTAATCATATGTTCCACAAAAATAGTCCTTTTCACAGTCAAACTAGAGAGCTTTTTAGACCAAGATTAAATTTGTCAATATTTGTGAAGAAACTAGTCCTCATGTACAAGCAGTTGCAAAGTGAGAATCACTATATTGTTAATGTAAGGATATGCATTAGAATGAGCTAGTTCTACTTGCAGATATCTCCATCTGAGCTACTTATCCAAACTCCTTCACATCCAGTGGAGAAAAATGAGAGCTTTTGAGACAATACTCATCTCAGGCTTACATCACAGATGGGTCAAATGAAGCATGCACTAAAAGCATCTGATTTTCCCCCTTGACCAGGCTATGGTGACTACTTCACTTAGGCACACCTATATTCCAGAATTGGCAGCCAGAAGTAAGAAAATCCCACCTTAAGTTTCACATATGGTGATATTAATATAAACCATGTAGATGGGAAGCAGATGTGTGAAATCAGCCTCCCATTCATTTATCTTACTTCCAGTGTAATTGAAGCCAGAGCAGCTTTTGGCATTGATTAAAGCAGTCACCTATGAGGTCTTCTTATGGGGTGTCTTCCTTGGTGCAGATGGGCTGAACATGTGAAGTGCTGGGGTCTGAACCCAGGGCCCTGAATTAAGATTGACATATGGATGGTTCCCACAGTCCTTTAAAAGGAGGCCATGAGTTTGCCTTTTGGCTTTCCTCCAAGGTGTGGCTGACCTGGCAGGGAAAGCCCTTGGGTAAACAAGCCCCAGGTGCCCTGCATTCGGTAAATGAGTGCCAGGTGTCCTGCTTTGGGCATAAAAGCTGGGACCACTGGCAGGAAGGGTGGAGTGTCTTTCTGTGAGGTGGATGTACTTTGCAGAGTTTCCCTGTTGGGGAATGATCTCCTGACTCTCTGTGCAACTGGGTCCTGATCAGGTTTGGTGCTTGTAAAACCCGGGCTCTGTGGGAACAACATGAGTTTGCCTTTGTCCTATGTTATGAGTCTCTTGGCTTGATTGTCTCCTATCTCTTCCATGAGAGACTTTGTTGCTTTGTTTGTCCCACTGGTTGTTGGCCATGTTGTATCGTTCTTGGGTTCATTGGGGATGATGTCTGTTATGTGTAACCTGATTGACTTGTTTGTACCCCCAGCGATCACCCATGTACTGACCCTTTTGTGTGCAATAGAATCTGGTTACTGGTTTGTCCTACTGCTGTCTGCGTCCTTTGTCCTAGGCCTAGTAATTGGCAAAACAACACGCCACCTTCCCTGACTGGCATCTCATCCACCTCCCCTCTTGCCTCTATTCCTCTGGCAAGCAGCAAGGTGGGAAGAACCATAGGCTTCCTGCCTGCACCTGTCAGTGCGATGTGCGCTGTCACGATCATGGAGTAGGTGTGTACTACATCACTGTGCCGTCACAGCCTTCTCTATGTCTTAACAGTATTAGTCTTACTTCACTCTTTTGAGCATTATGTTTATATAATATTATCTTAAATTGCACTATGTGTATTAAAATCTATTTTAACCACTCTCAGGACCCTATTCAAGAACTGTGGCTATAACATACCAAAGTTATCTGGCTAGTGTCACAAAAAGAAAAAAATTAACATCAGTGCCTGAATTGCCACAGAGTTTCTGTTCATGATGGGTGACTAAATGCAATACAGTGCTTTGCTTTAATACTGTCGGTAAGCTGTGGTCCTTTTTTTTTTATATATTTACTTTAATTAGAATAACTCAGAACAACAGCAGCTTGTCATCACTTCCATCTCTTTGCTCTTGTTTACACACAGGCCTGTAAAACTTTACCCTGAATATTGCTTTAAAAACATAAAAATAAAATTTAACTTACGTTTTTGTTCCAACTGGTTTTCTTGACAGACAGCTGCCCACAGCTCAGTGGTTGCTCTGTTTGGTGTACTTTAATTTTGAGATTTCAAGTTTTTCTGCAGCCCATTCAGAAGTAAATTCTCAGGGAAAATTGAGCTCTGTCATGGATGGATTAGTACTATAATAGTTGGTCACATATCTTGCATGAAACCTTTCAAAAGCAAGGCAAATGAGAAGGAAATGAAATTCATTTCATACTTCTTCAAGCACACTAAGAGACTTTCTCTCCAAGTAATCTGTGAAGTACCACTAGTTTATTGGAGGTTCACATAACTACCATTATATTATACCTTGTCACAATCTCATATATTGGGTGACTGCTTTTTCTGAACTGATGGTACCTGCAAAGTGTGCTCCATAGGCACTGAGGAAAGAATACTTTTTCTTAGATCAAAATGTATATGTCCTATGAATGGCATAGATAAAAGTACTTGAAGTCAATTGGGACATTATGGGTCATAGGTCAATGAAATCTGAAAGGAAGATATACTGAGGAGACATTGCATTTGCTATGTAATGAACTGATAAACTGAAAGAGAAAAGGGGGAGAGAGAGGAGGGGAAAGAGCAAGACAGAGAAAGCATAATAAAGTTTTTTTCCAGGCAGCTAACATACAGAATCTACAGCCATTTCCCCTTGTGAAGGGAGAAGAGGCTATATTGCATTTAACAATCCATTTGGTTTCTTTGTCATTTGCAATGAAGGCAGCACTTCATCCCTTTAGCACATCTATGTGTATAAATGTGTGTTCTATTTCTTCTTAAGGTAAGTTAAAAAAATATCTGCATTATTTTGGATAGTTATTTGATTCAGTCTTTTTGATGAAAACTATTTGCAGACAAGGGAAAAAAATTACCTGCGGAGATCTTGTTCATGTGCTGACAGTGTCACAAGAAATTGTAGGTAGAAATACAGTTGATGTTTCAGTGTTGATGCAGGTACAAAAAGAATAGGTGCAAGTTATGATGCAGGCCCTGGTTCAGGGAAGCAATTAAACATATGCTTAAGGCTTCTGGAATACAAAAAGCTACTCGAAGACCCTGATAGATCAGGAGTCAGTAGTGCTTCCTGATTTGGCAAATTTGCTAACCAAATTCATTTGCTATGATTTAAGTAGGAGAACATGATTATTTTACAATACATTTGTAATAGCTAACAATTGATTTAATTGGTAAGAAATTCATTTTTCTGATTGTCAAACTATTGCAACACTAACTCAGACTCAATGTGTTGGCAGAAAAATGTTGAAAATATGGCTTATTTGTATATTTTAATTAAAAAACCTTTTTATTTGGGGGGTGGGGTACGGAGAGAAGTACTTTTCTCCAACACACACAAAAAGTGTCTGAAGTCCCAAAATAAAATTCAGGAACATTTTAAATATTTTGGTTTCTTTGATTATTTCTTTTTGTCAAAATTTCTGTTTGAGTCAACCAAAAAATTATCACCCCCCCCTCCAATGAGTATTAAGAAAAACAGAGTTTCGTGAATAATTGAGTTTAGTGACTTGTAGTCAGTCCTTGCCTTAACGAACCCAATATAAGTGCTTTGTCTGATTACAGAATTATCCTAATAAATGTTAAGGCCACTCTAAGAAGGAAGCATTTAGAGGTGAGATTTCAAAGCACACTGTAGAAGGCAGGAAACTAATACTTCCCTCAGTTCAAATACTGAAAAAAAAGTTTGATTTTTATTAATTTAACGTTAATTTACTTATGTCAACAATAAGGCTAACTTTCCCAATCTCTCTTATATTGGAATAATTAATTTCCTAGAACTAGTGAAGTGTTTCCACACTAGCTGGATCATAATTTTTATCATTATTGTTATTGGTCAGCATAAAATTTCTGTTCATTACAAATTTAAGATAAAATCTTCTGCACTGTTCTCCCTCTCTCTGAACATGTAGGAACAGGGACACATCCATAAAGCTAGCACCATGAGACACTGTTAAACATGGGTGAACAAGTTTTCACCAAAAAATCTCTTCAAACAGTAGTGTTATTTTCACACATATTTAGAGGAATTACTGAATGAGGAGAAGCAGTAGTAAAATAACTTAGAGAGGAAACAAAGGTCCAGACTCAGGGCATCTAACCAAACACCAATATGGGGAACACTATTGGTTTAGTCAGTATGTATCCATTGAGAAAGAAGACACATAATACATATATTCTTTGAATGACCAGATAAGGAAACTAAGATAATAATTTCCATGACTTTATTATGTTGATTAGTCTTTTAAGAATGAATATGACCATGTTGTCTTCTCAGTAGCAGATACAACAATATTTAAGAACAGCTCTTATGTGCCAGAATATCATTGCGGTATTTGAACAGAGATCAAAAGACAAGCTCTGACCTAGAGCAAGTACTACATAAACATTATTAAAAAAACCCCAAAAAACGCACCAAAAAACCCTAGCCATTTTCAGGCAGAAAAGGTACCATAAAAGAAAATAAAATCCAAACAAACAACACACAGGTGACCCTAGAAAGCAACAAGGCTTTCTGCACCTCAGAAACATCTCTGTTTAGCAGCCTGTAGTGTTTTCTGCAGATGGAAATGTTTATTATGTTCAAACCAAAGCCAAGAGCTTAGAAATGAAGAGATGAAAACCAGTAAGCAGCAAGATCCCTTTTAAAGATATGTGCCCCCACAGAAGGTGGATTCAGTAATTAATCTCTCCACAACTTTTTCCCGTGGAGAATACATGTAAGGTAAGTGCAGAAATTCACCTGAAATGGGTGGGTTATTTTTCATATTTAACCATTTAAAATCGCAATGAAATATAACAGGGAAAAGGCCGTGTTCATATCATGTAGTCCACCAATATTTCACAAAAAAAACTCTGTCCAAGAGGAATGTGCCCAATGACACAGCCATCTGATGAGTGAAGGCATGTGACATTGTTATGAGAACCCACAGCAACTTCCTTGACTTGCAGCACAGTCATTGATTAATATGAGTTAATACTCCAGCTTAGTCCTTTCCAACAGCCATCAGGCAACCTGGCATAGTAGAAGACAGGAAATTAGAGCTATCAAAGGCCTCAGAGGTTAATCTGCCAGTTCTAGTAATGCGAAGAATTGTTATGTACAGGTTTAAGAAAGGCCAGTGATACAGTCCAAAAAAACCCCGGTTTCTGATCACACATTAGAAAAGCAAAGCTCTCTATGTTAAACTTGTATATAACTATCTGACTATCTATATCTACCATCAGCTGGGAGAGAAGGAGGGAAAGAGCTGCATTTGGAGCTGGTGTGGTTTTGCAGAGAACTGTGGTTTCTGGTTTTGGGGATGGAATTTTTTTTTCTTTGTTTTTATAAAAACACAAAGATGTGCTGACCTTTTACATATTCGCTTATCTGTAATTCAGTAAATGAGAACATCTTTTGAAGAAATACAACTTCAAAAAATACCAGATTTAGAAAAATAAGAACAAAGAACTGCAATAAGATCCACAGTTTAATTTTAGAGATATAGAATGGATTTTAGTTGAATGCTTGTGTGATTTAAAGGTAAGAATCACGTCTCTTAAGTTCAGCCTCATAGTCTGAAGCAGATCTAGTGAATGAGGAAGAGACAGGCAGAGTGCACAATTTGTCTCATCTTAAGAAAAGTTTCTAAGAAGGCGTGAATTGCCTTCTGAAGTCTTGATATCCCTCCATGGACTAAAGTAGAAACCTATGTCCTGATTCAGCTCGGATAGCGTTAATTTTCCCCAGCAGTTGGGAGGGAGCTACAGCCGGGCTATTCCATCCCATGCTGATGTCATGCCCGAGTGCCCAGGTGTGGGCAGTGCAGGAGCGGCTTTTGTCCAAGTCTGTACCTTGTGCTGTGTCTGTGTGGTATAGCTCTTGTTCTGTACGTTATCACCACTGTTGTTGTTATTGTTGTTCCGTCTGTTGTTGTTACGCTGTTGTATTAAATCTTCCTTTTATCAACCCCGGGGTTTGTATTTTACTCCCTGTCCCGTCCCCATCCAAGGGTGGGGAGGAGCAGCAGCACATGGTCTTGGGTCCCAGCAGGGTCTAAACCACCACAACCTATTTTGGTAGGTTAGATTACACAGCTAAATTTTAGATGTCTGAAGCTGGGCAAGATGAATATCTACTAATGCACTTTGATAGGCTGTTCCAAAAGACAGCTATTACCTGAAAAATATCATCTAACTTCTGCTAACAGTGATTGCTCCACGAACCTAAATGCTAGGTTCAAGATTTGTTTGATATTGGAGATACAAGCCAAAAGTACCCAATTAAGCTTTTGAATGGTCAAAACCTTAACTGGTGTAACTATTCACAGTCCTAAAATGCATAAATGAGCCATCTACATCACTAAAGTTTAGGGCTCAAAATCATGCATATGTCCAATATTGGGGACAACATAGTTTGAATAAAGCAAGACTGGCATGGGAAAAAAAACCCGAAGGCCTTTTCGTGGCATTTCAACAGGGGGCAGTGAATATTTCATCATTAAAACAAGTTAAAAATATGCCTCAGTAAACTTGAAGCTGCCTGTAACGCAGGGGTATAAGAAGGTCAGCAAGATATGCTGGACTAGAACCATGTAGCAAATTATAAAGTGAGCAATGTTAAAATCAATATGATATTTGACTGTCAGCCAATGCAATTTGTTCAAAATAGGTTAAATGCACTCCTGCCATTTCCTCCTTTATAAGGAACTTGGCAGCCTCATTCTGTTATCAAGTGCAAAGCCCTCTCTGAAATCTGACTGGGATAGAAATAAATGCAGCTTTGAAATATTCCATAAATGCAGAGTGATATAGAGGCTATGACAGGCATGAAATCAGACTGAAACTTTTTATCTGCTGTATATCAGGTTAGCAGTGAGATGAGACGACCTTTGCCAGATTTTTTCCTCCAAAGAGGAAAACAAAATATATGAGTATTTTGCATGTATACCCCACTTTTCATCTTTTAACTTAAGGGACTGTATAAACATCAAAGTAATTAATTATTAGTGCATTATCACTGTTTAGGTGGCATACAGGATAGGAATTAGGGCTCTACGTTACTGAGCTTTGTACCAACAACTCACAAGAAAGGACTGTTTCTACTCAGTGCGGTGTCAATGCCATGGCAAAATGGCAGTTGCTGGGCCAAATGATTATGCACTTACACAGATGTAAATCTGAGGCAGCCTTACTGAAGTCAATGGTGCTAAGACAAGGTAAAAGTGGTCACAGGATGACAGAGACATAAAACCTACACGTGTACAAAATCTACATTTGAACAACGTCAAAGTGGAGGCATTTTCCCTGATGGTATTTCTTCCTCAAAGAATACAGCAAGACATCTGTCAGCAATTTCTATTCCTTTCTTTTATTTTATGTGGATAACTGAAGAAAAAAATAATTAAACTAATAATAATTGTTACTATTATTAGCACTGTTACCTTCTAGCCTTCATGTTTATAGCTGAATATTTATGATTTTTATTTTTTAACAAGACTTCAACAAATTCAGGCTCGGGGTGGAAATAAAACTGGTAGTTACACACAGAAAATGAATTATGCACCAAATTGTAAATATTCCATTTCCTTTTCTGATCTGAAAGTCCCCAAAGAAATATGAACACTTTATTTAAAATTCATCTGCAGTGACATTTCCTGGCTGCACAGAGCACTCCCACAAATGCACAAGTATTTGCGAAAAAAGATAGCTTTTTATGGGAATGCTACTATGTGTTAATTCTATTTTTTTGCAGTCAGTCTTCTCTTTCCTTCTCAAATCAAATGAAATACTTCCCAGTGATGTGCTGCAAAAGAATGGATGTAAATAAATGCATCTTTCAAAAATAGGATTTAACTTATTTATACAGTTGAATTTATTTAGACTACAGGATAAAGATTCATTCAGACAAAATACTTCTTACAAGATGCATAAAGACTGAAGGACAGGTTTGATACACTATCAGATGACAAGTAAACAACAGGGCACACGGGTATAATACTCCAACTACAAAACAGATAATTTTGTCCATAGTCTTTACTGTTTATTGAGGTAATAATATTCTTCACATACTTCTCATTGATCACTCTACCTGAAGCATACTATCAACGCTCTTCAATTAGGATTGGGATATTTTGGTTGTTATGATGTACTTTTAAATAATACGCAATTAAAAAAAAAAATCATCAGTTTTGTCATTATCTTACACAATTTTTGGTATTTATTGAAACTCAATTGTTGACATTTAGTTTTGTCTTCTACAAAGGAAAAAAAAATGTGGCTTTTTTTTTTTTTTCCTTGGTTCCTGCTCAAAATTCATGGTTGGTTCAATATTTTGTTTCTTGGTTAAGAAAACAAAACAGAACCAAACCAACCAAACAAACAAACAATGCCAAAATTCACACTACCAAAAAAACAAAATAAAACAAAAAACCCACCCAAAGCTCTTATATTCCTTTTTATTAACCTTATTCTTTGAGAAAGAATGAAGTTTATCTCTCTCTATTTGCTTGTCTCTCTGGATGTGAGCATTTTCTGCAGAAATGTCTGATTTTTAGGGTTTTTTACAGTTGCAATGAAAGATTTAAAAAAGTTTACTGAGAATCGCTCTGAAGGGTCCATGGAAGGATAGTGCTGACTGATATTCATGTCCAGCTGACTGATTCAATACACCTCGTGTTCAGAAATATTCCTGCACCAGCACCACTCACCATTTAGATAAGCATATCATCCAGTAAGCCTGACTTAGTCGTGGCCTGCTTCTCTTTTTGTTCAGTGAGTGGAAATAGGCCCATCCAGGGTGCAAGTTTTGGATTCTGTGATGAATGTCTTGAATCATTCTGAAGAATCACACTTTTAGAGGTGATTACAGGGATCTTAGATACTTTTAGGGAGTCTCCTACCCAGATGAGTGAAGCTAGAATAGGTCAATTCCAGAATTAATTTGTGGTAAAAATTTCTCCTTAACTAAACTCAGCAAGCCATAACAGTCTGAAGACCCAGAAGCTGCGAAGGGTAGAAATTCATTCCCTTCTACTTTCCATTTCTTTATCTCCCATATTTGAACTCTAATATATCTCATTTTTGTGTGCTGGATCATATTTCCTTCTAAAAAGAAAAAAAAAAAAAAAGGAAAAACTCTGTGGTTGCCTTTAAAGTACTGTTACTTAGATCAAAAGAAAGGACATTGGTGCTGAATTCCCCACATGAAATCCCAGCTGATTTTTGTGATGAAACACACACACTTATCACAGATAATTTTCCTTTTCTCTTACAATTATATCTGGCTTGTATTACAGCTTCTTCAGTACACACTGTATTTATCCAATGGCTCTTTCTTGATGCAGAACTTTAAGCTCTTCTTTTCTGTTTAGAGGTGATTGCTTAACAGTGAAACCACACTCTCTGAGATTCAGACTACTACTTTTTACAAATCCATGAATACTAATAAATCCTTCTATACGTTTTCCATTGAAAGTAGTTTTCAATGCTTGGATAAAATAAATTCAAATGGGATATGTTATTATAGTTTTACATGTCCCCCCTTTTCCCCCACAAAAAAATATGCACTTTGATGACTTGTCTTTTTCGAAAACAATATCATTAGAGAAATGTACAAAGTTGATTTTGTAATGTACAATGTCATCTCCCAATTTAGCCTTTTGTGTCCTTATTATGTCTTGAATATCTTTACATTTTTCCACACTTCCTCTGACTTCATAGCATACCATACCATAATGTGTCTGAGAATAACATGGAAGATACTTATTTTATATTTTAAAGGCAATTACTGTGTACTATTGATTGAACCATCTGATTAGAGCTACCTGGGAATTCTCTGATGAAATGGAATTTTGATGTAAAGTCCCAATTCATGAAAGCTGAAATATTTCACTTAAATGTCAGTTTCCACTAACCAACAGAAAAACACATTCAGATTTCTGTTGGATAAGATACTGCTTTTCTCAACATTTTTTCTGAAGGGCTTTTAACAACCTATTTTATTTTGATTTAGCAATGCAAAATCTGTGTTCCTAAGGAGTTTGTGTCAGGTACTTATCACTGAGTCAGCAGGGATTTCAGGTTTCCAGGATCCCTCTCTTCAGGTATATTAGACTACATACATCATACAGGTACATAAGTTACCTTGGTTTTCAAAGACCACTAATCCAATGCATCCTTGCTTTATAGCCTGCACAAAGTCACAGTATATGTCTTGTTCCCCAGGCAGAGACTCATGGGCATGCCATGTAGGCAGGCCATGAGTAGCCCTGAGTCAGCTGAGAGTTCCAATCAAGGCAGCTGACTCACAGGTGTATTTTATACCACCTAGTCATGCTCATTATAAAAGGAGGGAGCTTAGTGAGGGTGGAGTTCTTCCTTCTCTCCCTGAGGCTCCATGTTGGTGGTGCTCTTTTTCTGCTGTCAGCATTGAGAACCAGGTTGAGTAGAACCATTTATGCTTTATGTTGGTTATTGCCTCAGTTTTGTTATTCTATTAAATTTGTTCATACTTCAGCTTATGGGCTTTTTCCTCTTTTTTACCTGATTTCCCTTCCCTGCTGGGAAGGGAGCCCTGGGTGATAGACCAACTGCTACAGTTTAGCCCAGAGTACTGGCTAACCGTAGACAGTTTCAAACCTCATTTCTGCTATTGAATTAGCAGCTGATCTAAAGTTCTTCAAGCTAACGGATAGCTGCAGGTGTTAAGTACTCTGACAGGATAAGAGGAGCTTCCAAATCCTTAAGACATTTGGACAGTCCATTGTTTTGAATGGACTTTCCAAAGTTTATGAATATCACACTGTAAGTCCTGGACCCTTCGGACACTCAGAAATATGTCGAGGCATTTAGACATCAACTATCATAAATAACAAAAAATAAACTTATTTTAGATAAGATTTAAAAAAATTAAGACTGCAATTTAAAATTTTTCCTCCTTCTTCAGTTTTCTGTTTGCCAGGCTATGCAGCATGTGGGCATATCTGGAGACCACCTGAAGAAAAATGCTCCTGATGATATTCTTCTTTTCATAAAATATTGTGTCAGAAAATTGAGTCAGGGCCTGAATGATTTTACTGGGTGATGGTATAGGTGGTATGAAGTAACAAAGTTTGTTTCAAATAATTGCAATGTTTCTGAGAATAGAAAGAGGAATCAATTATTTCAGGTAGTAAAACTAATCCTCAAAAGATTAACATTTATCACAATATACTAAAGCGCTTCTTTCTATTTTCGTTAATTACCACATATTTAGGATAGAATCTTTAGGTTTCCTCTTCCATTGTGTTCACTTGCCAGAGGTTCAAAAAAATCACCTATGTGTCTCTTGTGATTAAAGCTTCACTTAAGGACCAAGGCTTCAGAGACTCTTAAGGTTTTCAGGTGTTTTTACATTCTGCAGTCTGTCACCATGGAGTTCCTTGAAAAGTAGCAGCAGCTCGGGGGAGGAGGTGGGCAGGGATGGGAGGAGAAAAAAAATAAGCATGTGAGAGAGAGGGGGGAAAAAAAAGCAATAATATGTTAACTAAGGAAGAATTTATTTTACACAGTTGTCTTCTTAGAATACATAATATAGTGTATAATGGTCTTAACTTAGAGAGAAGTTAAAGTATACTTTAAAAAACAACTCATGGCAAAATATGCTCCCCGTGTGTCTCCATCAATTTTTCTCCACTCACTCAACTTCTTAAAGTCTTCGGTTTGGTCACCTTTCAAACAGTTTGGTTCATTATGTTTTACAAATACTCTCTTTTTTAGACAACTCTTTCTCTTTCTTTTCTTCTTTCATAAGTATAAATACTTCTTATCCATGTTCTTTTACTATGAATTATGAATTAAAAGACACTATGAATTTAGACTCATTTTTAGTGAACAATGTCTGATGTAATTTGTTAGTTAAAACCTGATAAGCCTATTGAAATCAGCAGAAAGATTCACATTCAGTGAGTCTCCTCAGTGAGAATGGGATCAAGACCTTAACAATGTTTAAAGCATTCACTGAGTTTAAGTTCCAGATGCAATATTGTATCCACAATATTGATGGCGGTAAACCAGACGGGCAGAGCTGAGTTACGACCAAAATGAGCTATTGATGTTAAGATCATAGAAGTAATAAATGAATGGAACAAAGTAAATAGTGCAGAGAAAGATTCAGTCATTGTATTCAGTTTCTTATATCAACTAGTCAAACTTGATCACATGGGCTTTTGGTTTATTTTTTCAGTTTTTTTTTTTTTTGTAGATTGTTTGTTTAGTTTTGTGGGTTTTTTTGTTCTTAAAATCAAACAAAACAAAATAAGACATTTGAACAGTAACCAAAAGACATGTTCTAATAAGGGCTACAGTAATAATTTACTTTAAAAAATTAAGCCAATATTTCTACTGCACTTAGGGTAGACTTCATCACACCTAATGGTGTTTTCAAAAAGTAATGTGTTCACTCAAACCCAGTTGTTTCTTCTAGCCCATAGTTAGGGACAGGCATTTCCAGATATCCCTAACTCATTGTCCCCTGAAGGTATTTTCTCTGCTGTTTGACTAGGGTAACTAGACGCTAACCTTTCAAATAGCCAAAGTTATTTACACTCATGGAAAATGTCTGGTCAATAATTTGTTTACTAGGTATTTATTTGTCCAGCTACTGATAAAGTGTATTTCAGTAGTTGTCTCACACTTAAATTTCTAAAGTAAATACATGGTTACAGGAGATAGGAACTAAAATAAAATATGTTATTACCTGAATTTTCAAAACAATTAAAATGAGCCAGAGAAACTGTTACAGAAGTAATGTCTTTGAGGAAAAAAATTCTCTTACTGGTAAGAAAAAACCGAAGTGTGGAAGGACTAAAAGGCAGCCAGTGTAAGAAGTCCAGAAAGAAAGCAAAAGAAAAGAAAGACAGTTCTCTCCCAAGTGGGTTTGAATTATAAAACAGAAAAATTCAAATTGGTGTTATGAAATAATAACATTGTTTTGTTAAAAATCATGGAGGAGATGCTTGTGTTGGGAAAATACAAGTGATTATGAAATACATTCTAGTTGAGCCCAGAATCATGATGTTAGAAGAAATATATTTTTATTGGAGTAGATTATCAATGATGTTTTTTTGCAGGGTGAGGGAGGCAGCAAAAGGAAAGTAACTATTGCCTTTGTAATTAGCCTGGAATATAGAAACTCACAACTATTTTATGTGAGAAATTTTCTGTGATTTACAATAGAAGTCTCAAAGAAGGTTCTTAAAGATCTTAAGAGCAAAGACTTTTTGGTATTTTCTCCATTCTGTCCCATCTCATCGTCTTTGAGGTTTTTTCCTGATGAATGGCTTTCATTTTTGACGGAACAATATTAAAACCAAAGTGACTCTAAAAGAAGGAACTGGTCATTCATATTGGTCATGTGGGAGGAAGAAACCCAACTACTCAGACTATGAAGAGGTACTCCAGCATGTACTCAGAATTTAGCAGATCACATGCGGGTGTACCTCTGCATAGTATTCGCCACTCTTCTATACTCAGATTGCTTTCCTGAAATCAATCAAATCAATGGGAAACTTGAAACCCAAATAGGAGTCAGAACTCTAAATCCATCTTTGGGACTGGGCCTGAATTACTCCATTATGGACATTTGAATGTATTCTATATTGACACGGCCATAGAGAATTTCAGTCTCTGGCTCATAAGCTTATTAAGACCAGTTCCAACTTTCTTTATGGCATATGATTTCTGACTGTGAACATTATTTCCTGTTTAACAATCTCCACTGTCATTTTCCATTTTGTTTCATTGAATTAAAGGAAGAAAAGAAGCTGTCTTGTCAGTCTTTCATTTTATAGACAGCTGGTCATTTCATTAACACTTTTCATACTCTTGTTTGTCATGATGACTTACTATAGTAAAAAGATTTTCTTCCCATTAACATATGATAGAACAGCACTTTTTTTCCCAGGGATGTATTGATGGAATGAGGAGTACATTTATTAAAATGTAACCAGCATCAACTTGCTGGCTTGTAGAAATGGTGCACACTTTAACTAATTAAAT
This sequence comes from Podargus strigoides, assembly GCA_028020825.1. Lineage (NCBI taxonomy): Eukaryota > Metazoa > Chordata > Aves > Caprimulgiformes > Podargidae > Podargus > Podargus strigoides. The sequence goes on along the minus strand of CM051663.1, from coordinate 26,466,895 downwards.
AGTCATGAAGAAGAAAAAAATCAATATCTCTTGGACCTTTCTACTTCAGAATTTGCCAGCAAAATGGCTTATAGACTTACAAAACAAATAAACAAATGAACATAAATCTTACTGTTTTGATTTTTAATTATGTATTGGGTCAGAAGAGAACCTTCCCAATTATCTGGAGCAAGATTAACATTGGTTAGATAATTCTAATTCCATGATTCATGAATTGCTATAATAAGGAAGCTTAATTTATATGAATCAAAATCAATTTCTTTAATTGTGTTTTAAGACAACCTTATGGTACTTATATTAAAAGTCATTTTTGAATAAAAAAATTTATTTGTAACAATATTTGGAAGGCCAAATTCAGAACGTAATGGGGAGAAGAAACAATGATAAGTAGTGAGCAATGATGCGACTGCAGCCAGGCTATATTATCATATTTAAGATTGGCATCTCAAAAAGTCTTTCTCTTCTCTGTTCTTCCTTGTATTCTTCCATCATTTCTATCTCACTATATTTTTTTAATAGCACCTGTTCCCCAGGCACAGACTCATGGGCATGCCATGCAGGCAGGCCATGAGTAGCCCCGAGTCAGCTGAGAGTTCCAATCGAGGCAGCTGACTCACAGGTGTATCCCATACCACCTAGTCATGCTCATTATAAAAGGAGAGAGGGTGGAGTTCTTCCTTCTCTCCCTGAGGCTTCATGTTGGTGGTGCTCTTTTTCTGCTGTCAGCATTGAGAACCAGGTTGAGTAGAACCATTTATGCTTTATGTTGGTTATTGCCTCAGTTTTATTATTCTATTAAATTTGTTCATACTCAACTCACTGGCTTTTTCCTCTTTTTTACCTGATCTCCCTTCCCTGCTGGGGAGGGAGCCCTGGGTGATAGACCAGCTGCTACAGTTTAGCCCCGAGTCCTGGCTAACTATAGACAACCTGACATGTTATTTAAGCACCAACTCTCAGGTATTACTAAAAGAAAAATAATTTTCATTTTTACAAAGTTGGTTTTAACCCATATTTCTGAAGAACTGTACAGAAGACCATAGTATGTGAAGAAATCATAGGAAAACATCTATACTAATACATGCACATCAGTTATGGACTGATTTTTAATGAAAACTTCATTGTTTTGGAAAATTTTAACTCATTGTTTTCAGGACCATAAAATCCTCAACAGAATCACATGTTGCTTCTGAAAATTTAGACTCGTCAATCTATAAAAATAAATCATCCACATGTAATCAGTACAACATAGCTGAAGAAGCTTTTAGTTGTGTGATAATCACCATAAATCTCTCTCTTTCACATTGTTTTGTTGGTTAAAGGATGATTTGGCAATCACTTTAGGGGAAAGATGTAGTTTAGGTTTTAAATCAGTTTACGCTATAAAACTCTGAGTGCAACTGCTCATAAATTTTTCAAAGGACTTGATGAAATAGGAAAGCAAGATTCAAAATCCCTGATATAAATGTATCCCAATGAGCCCCTGTTATGCAATGTCCATGGAGGGATCAATGTACAAGCATGGGCTACCGACAATTGGTCCCTAGTGCTAAAGTAAATGAATGATTTCTTTAGGAAATGAAAAAAAAAAGACCATCTTAACTCCAAGTTAGGTGATGCCAACCATGCATTTCAGACAGATGATATTTCAGGGTAAGCCATTGTATCAGAAAGATAGATAAATAGGGATATATAAGGGATGTAAACTAGAGCTTGTACTACACTGAATGGGTATTGCAGGACAGTCACAAATCTACTAACTGTTGTGTGCCTATAGACATTTCCAGTAACTCCTAGGAGCTGTAGTAGTCATCAGCTGCAAAACTCTGGAGATTTTCCAGCTAGTCATCATAGCTTCCTCCAGAAAGAAGTCAGTAAGTATATAAAAGAAGGTTTATTATCCAAGAGGATATGCTGTCACATAAACCTTCTAGTACATGGCTTCATTTTTGGTTTTGTTTTTTTTTTTTACTTAACACACTCACAGCACTAAAAGCACAAGCTGTTTTAATTACAATGAAACACTGGTGTGTTGTCTGTTTAGTTAGATAAGTAGCTTTGAATTTTAACCTCAAGCGTTTGTTAAAATTGCATCTACATTGAAGCATGTATGCATATTTTATCAGTGGTTCAAAATAAGAGATTCTTGTAACCAAGAGGATGATTTGAAACTGAACAAAATTCTGGATCAACGATTCAATCAGCTATGTTCACACATGAACATGCTTTGTGCAAAGGGCAATTTTTATGCTATCAAGCAGCATATAGACTCACTCTGCAAGTACAAATTCATGGTTATGAACCCAGAGGGACACATGCAAAGGACACAGGCTTTAAAAGGCAGTCTTTCCTGTGAATTGACACTAACTTATGACAAACAATTCAAGGGATACCATTCTCTTGGACAGATGTTTGCTACTAAGCGTAATTTTAACACTCCAACTAGTTTAACCTCTTTAACAAAGATTTTGGAGAAGGTATTTGCAAGACAAGGTCACATAATTAGACATGTAGCACACACACAGCAGCAAAACAAAACCAAACAAAAATGTATATAGTTTTCATTTTCAAGTCTGAAAAATGACTTCTCTTCAAATTACTGGGAAGTTTCAGGAGTTACACTAGGTATTGCATTAAACTCTAAAAGATATCATTGTTTTGGTGCTGTTACTACTTACTCTGTTATCAGTATTGTTGAAAACATAAAACTTGAATAATGGTTGTCATAACAAAATTAAGAATCTGTCTCTGTGAGTCTTAAAATTAATCAGCTGGTCTTCCAAGGGATAAATAGTCCCAAAGATCCAGTAACTAAGAAAGATATTGAGAATGAAATCAAAGCTGAAAATAAAGTCATTAAAATGAAAGAAAATGGAGAGGCATAAGGAGTCTTCAGATAAAGAGAAATTATGTACACAACAAGGATCTTATCTGACTCAAACAGATGATAAATAGAAATCTGCTGCTTTCACTATGTGCAAATACATTTGCAGTCTTGCATGAGGGACAAATACACAGTGTGTATAAGGGCACAGGAAGTATAGCAGGAAAGATGAAGCAGGATTTTCAGTTGGATTTTTGCACTTGAAGTGCTGAAAGATGTTGCTAAGTATAACCCTGTGCATAGCTATAATAATATATACTGCACTCTCTTTAGTAACATTGTATTACATTATTATTAACCCCATTTAAGCCAGTGGAATCAATGAGTTTGTATGAAAAATTAGACACCAGACACTGAAATGTAAATGCCATGTGTAAGAAAGTCAACCTTATAAAGAGAAACAGAGATATGCAGATATCTCCTCCAGTGAATGGAGGACAGACAAGGAAGAAAGACTTATGGTCTCTTTCCTCCTTTGAACAGTGACATAGGAAGAAAACAGGGATCACTTGGTCACTGCACAGATAACAGGTGCAAATAAACCCTCTGGGGTTCTTTTTGTTTATTGTTTTTCTACATGCGACAACTTTAAAGTAAGCAATATTGGTGATTCTTACAAAACCAGTGCTGAATTAGGCACTAGATTAGTGTGTGTGGAAAGAGTCCAATTTTCTAAGGTCTTATTTTGGGAGTGCTCCATATTGACTGGAGAGGATTCTGTGGTTCTGGAAGGAGCTTGCATCAAGTCCCCAGTTACTTTCAAAGTAGCTGAGTATCATCCTGAATCTGATTTCAAGATTTGCAAACGAGGTCACATATCCTGAGAATTGCCTGGGAATTTCACACTTCAGGGCAGATTCAGGCAATGTGGCCGGAGGCCAGTTCCAGCTTGAGGGAGACACAGTTATCTTAATTTCTCCATGTGTAAAAAAAAGGGAAATACTGTTTTGTAACAATGTAGTTCTGTTGGTTTTGGTTGTATGACCAGTGAGAACCAGGAAGATGGAGGCATAAACTGGCTTAGCTGTACTTCACTTTCCCCATTAAAGAAAATCAATAATTGGGTAGACATGAACAATTTTCTTGTTGTCTTATTATAATATGTGTAAGCTATTCAATGTACAGATTGTTGCATAATTCTTTGAACCTGAGTCCTTTATTTTCCTCATAGATTTGTAAGAACCCATTCACGTTAAGTCTAAAGCAGCAGGTAAATTTTCAAGAGCAGAAGCAATTTTCTGTGCTCTGAGAGGCCTCAAAAACAGCACAGAGAATGGTGTTCTTACTGTCTCTGTTAGACACTGCTTACTTCTTTTCAAATAGTGCCCTGCAATCTGTGAATAAGAAATGCAGCAAACATGCTAAAGATGTTAATTAACTGTTGCTGTGTTATGCATTAATATTACCAAGTATTTATCCTTCCTCATGATTGGAGTTGGCAAATCTTCTGAACTTTCATGTTTCTATAAAGTATTAAATTGTTAGAGTTATGCTGAGTTTCAGGGGAAAAAAAGAAAAAGATAAGAATGTGAAGAAAATTATAGCTTATACCCATTTAAACTTAATGAGTCACTTGCCATCAATACATAAATTGGCTCTGGTATTTTGGGGGTGAGCAGGCTGTTATTAATCTTGCCCATTGTTTTTAATGCATGATAGAACACTAATGGGTGTGCAGTAAACAGAAACAATTAAGTAAATTTACTGGAAAATGCTTTGGAAGGTAACACCCTCCTCCACTTGACTATAGCAGCCTTTCCACCATGATCAATTAAGCAACGCTAATAAAACAGGATACTCACCCAGAAATATATTTTTAACATTGTTCTCTGAATGAAACAATTCCAGAGTTACTATCCTCCTCTTTGACATTCAGACATTATCAGATGTAAAGAGTGGAATTTGTTTAGCCTAAGTAAACAAGGACCCACATAACCAAGGTCATTTGAAAGGTGGAGCAAACCCAGACAGAAATACTTTGTGGTTGTTCAAGGAAGTATGATTAAAAATAATGGGATGAAATTGAACTAAGGAAATAGTGAAAGCCCTGTTGCTTGAGTAATTTAAAATAAGATTCAACAAAGTGTTAGGGATTGATCAGTAGAAATGAAACCAATCCTGTATGTCTCTGAAAGATGTTAAAAAGGTGGAATGAAGCACTTGTTACCTCTCTACTTTTCTTGTCCTTACTTCTCTAACGTATTTTCTCTACTTTCCCTTCTCTCATTTGTTCACTACTTATTCCTCTTGTCATATTCACCATTCTTTTCTTTCTCAATATCTGCTTTTTAAAAATTCAGAAGATGTTGGAAAGGGTCTTGTTGACTTCACTGGCTTTGGAACAAAGTTCTGCAGCCTGTCTCTGGGTTAAAGGAATAAATTTGAGGGGGAAGGTTTAGAGAAGTAAATCTAAGATAAGTGTCCCTGATAGAAGGATATTCTAGTCCATGGACCTTTTAACGGGACAATCACTAAGGTTAGAAGAGTATTACTAAGGTTCAGTTCAAGTGATGAAATAAAATAGAAAGTTTGGCTGAATGCCAGAGAAACCTTTATGATAGGGATATGTTCTGACTTGTTCAACAGTCATCCCAAGGGCAAAGATGGAATCCCTGTTTGAAAATGGTTAGAACAATACACTGGTGAATATTAATTGCCAGAAGAAAAGTTTGATACTAAAGTTCTTCCTTCTGTCCATCTGTCAGTCAATATAGAAATTATCACATCCAAAGTGACTTTTCCCCCATCTTATTAATGAGTGAATGAATAAGAAAGAAAGAAATCCAGAGGAAGAAGAAGAGGGAGAGGGGGAGAGGAAGAAAGAGAGAAGAAGATGAAGACAGAAAGATAGAGAAAGAAAGGAAGAAAGAACAGAAGGGAGAGAAAGAAATAAAAAGAAAGTTGAAAGACCTAGACTTTACTCAAGGTTTTGACAGAATTCCTTCTGAAATGAGAAAGGAATTTCTTGTGATCCTCATCCTGACTAAATCTGTCAAAACTTCTATAACTTTTGCAAGACAGTTAACCCTACATTTCTTTTTTATAAAGGAACTTTTTGAGGTTATTTTCTTTTGTGTTTCAGCTGCCTTGATTTCACAAGCTGCAAAATTAAAAATGTCCATGTACAATGTTTTGTACACTGGATCTCAAAAATTTTTTCAGACTCTGTGGTACTATTGTGGTTCTAATTGAAAAACAAGCACAGGAGCCTTCCTTTTTTCAAGTGTTCAATGGCTTATCTTGAAAATGACTTATTATAAATATTTAGTATTTTGAGTATTCCTTATTCCCACAAGTAGTGCCTGAAGTGGAATTACTGTCTCCTACTTTCTAAAAAACTTAAACTAATTGTTCCTGAAAGGTTTCCATTCCATATGCTGACATAGCATTCACAATTCTCACTCCACCTGCGGCATATTTGTTTGCAGATTTGAATATGGTCCATATATTGGGACTTTTAAAATTGTTAATCTGTTTTTTATTAAGCATTATCAAAGCAATACTTAGAGGACATGTTTTTTGCTATTGGTCTTTTCTCCCAGCTTTAGCACTAATTTTAACTTCTATATTCCTTCGTCTTGATTGTAAGATAACCAGATATCTAAGTATGCAATAGCTGAAATATGAAAGTTTGCACTGTGTTGTAATGTACTTTTTATAATGGTTAAGCATTCTATTTGTTTCTTTCCTGAAGTTCATTTTTTCTAATATTATGCTAGAAACTGCTTTTAAAAATAAAGTGACAGAAGGAAAAAACAGTTAAAAGAATAAATTCTCCATGTCCTGATGATGTATTTAACAGTTCTAACATGTATAGTATTAAAATTTTATCAACAAATCACAAAAAGGACATTTTTTACACAGGAATCAATTTACCTTGCAACTGTCCATAACATTTGCTTGTAATTTATTTTGCCTATAAAAGACTCTACTTTTGAACCTAATTTTATCTCTTCAGGGGAGTGTGGAAAAAGAAAACACTACATATTTTTCTGCCTCTTGCAAGAGGCAAACAAACATCAGCACAAGTAGTAATAAAGATAAAGAAACTGGATAGAAAGTGAACATCTGTGTCTTCAGTAAATGAGAAAGTAGCATGGAGTCACATACTTCTTCACTGATTGGATGTTTTGTTCCTATTGGGATACAATTTATTGATAGAAATGAAAAATTCTTGCATTGTTTTGTTACAGGAACATAAGGATAACAATTATGGTTTTCAGGATCTTTCTTGTCCACATAGCAGAAGTTTCAGACAAAGATACCTGAAAAGATGCAATAGGCCAAAATGAGACAGCCTTCCTACATGGAACGTTACTTCCTAATCATCTCTCTGTTGCATGACAGTCAGTTTTATCCATGTTTCTTCTTTAATTTCTTTCATTATATATGCATTTTTATATATATATATATATATAAATATTATCTTATGCTATATTATGTATGACATATTATATATTATGTATCATGTATTATATCTAACAATATACATTATGTATTAAATACTATATATTAATATAGTTTTTATAATGGTATATTATTATGTACATACATGCCTTATTTAAACAAAAGCTTGACTTGGATGTTGCTGAGCTCATAGAAACATATCTTTTGGGAATGACCTATGCAGACTAATTGTGCACTGTATATGTCATGAATAGGACTAGGGTCAATGGGTACAAGCTGGAACATAGGAGGTTCCACATAAATGTGAGGAAAACCTCCTTCCCAGTGAGGGTGACAGAGCACTGGAACAGGCTGCTGAGAGAGGTTGTGGAGTCTCTTTCTCTGGAGACATTCAAAGCCCGCCTAGATGAGTTCCTGTGTGACCTGATCTAGGTATTCCTGCTCTGGCAGGGGGATTAGACTAGATGATCTTTTGAGGTCCCTTCCAATCCCTAACATTCTGTGATTCTGTGATTCTGCCTGTGGCTATGAGTTCTTGTATGGATCTTAAAATGACAGCATCATGATGATGCAGTCTTCTTCTTCTTTCATTTCCCCGTCCTCTCAGCTTTTTCATGTTGGACTGAGGTTAGGAGAGGAGGAAACATGGACTTAATATCTGGGAATCATTAAGTGGAGATGGTCTTTGTTCAAACAAAAGTAGCTAACAAAGTAAGTTTTCTCCTAATGAGAACAACAGGGTTGTCAGGAAAGATGTTGCCTTGGCAGCAGCATCACCTGGTAGGCACCTCTGGTCACCTGGAAGAAGACAGATTTGTCAGGTAACTATGGTGAAGGCTATAACAGGGCATGGTCCCAGCTATTCCCTCCTTGCAGGTCAGACTGAGAGGGAGGGAGCTATAGAAGGAGCTTTGCTTCTTACAGGGGAAATCTTGGACTTCTACTTTCATATTAACAAATGGGCTGTCTTGAGGGAGGTTGAAGCAGTGCTGGGCAACTTGTGGGGGAAGGTCTGTGACAAAGGAGGTCTTAGGATCTCTGTGAAAACCAGCTTTCCTCCCTACTACTGTCTCAAGAGCCACACCAGCACCAAAAGTTGCTCACTGACAGTAATGTTAGGTGCAAACAGCAATGAGACCTTGAAAGCACTGAGCCATGGATGCCTCCCCTCTGTGGGGATGGGAGGTGAGGTCTTTGAAGACCAGCAACTTGAGAGGGCTTTATTAAATATTGCTCCTAAACATAACAAAGGAATAGGATAACAACCTCTTGAGGGACTTTTCAGTTGAATTTAATTCTTCTCCCTTACTTTTATTTATGGAGTAAAACTTTTGTATTTCTTTACTTATAAGCATATTTATCCTTTGAACTGATATATGTTTTCCCTAACTTCAGACATCTGAGAGGTGTCTGTCTACTCTAAATCAGTTGTATGATGGGTTGAATTGGTTTCCAGAGCTGCCTAATTTTCTTTTTTATTTGTAGAGACTGCATAGTCAACTCTCTCTTTATTGGGTGACAAAGCTGCATAGGATGAATCCCTGTCCTCTGAGATTTACTACTTGAAAATTCATCCCTAGATATTGCCACTTCAATAATATTAAAGTGAGAATTAAGGATATCCCACATCTAGCTCTTACAGTAACCTTTAATTCTGTTGATAAAATCATCTTTCCCATGAAGTGTGAATAGTTAAAGCTCTCCCTTGAGCCTTTTATTTTTCTGAACACTTAGATTCTGTTCAATATTTATAGCTAGGTTTCCAGTTGCACTTGTAAACACCAGAAGGTGGGAAGTTTTGAAGCCTAAATATAGGTTGCTGAGCCTGGTCAGATGTTTTATTTCAGATGCCAATAAAGACATTTGCATACAAACTGTACCATCAATATCTCATTTCAGTAGGCTAAAAAACTTGCTGTAATGGGTGTTTTGTTGTCTCTTGCCCATTTTATAGACTATGTTTTCACTTTAAGATCTCAAGCAGGACAGGATGGGAAACTCCCAAATCCTGTGAGAAACAGAATGTTAAACATTAGAACTGCTGCTAAACATAATAGTAATAAAAGGGGGTGATGTGTTTTTCCCTCTCTTCCCATTCCCACGGGAAATCTTATGATAACTGAATACTATTTTCTTTTTTTCTTTTTTTCTTTTTTTCTTTTTTTTTTTTCACCCAAATGTAACCTGAAAATGCTTTAAGAAAGGTTGTTCTGGCAACAGTTGTATATATTCCACCCTTTCCAGATCAAAATTTTAGGTCAGCTAACACTTTCCAGTACACAAGATGGCATCCCATTTTATCAGTGTTACTTGTATTATGGCAATTGTTGTTTGTAAATGCATAGTACAGCAGAGTTTTGAACAATAACACAGTCTTGAGCTCCCCAAATATACTGAGGAAGGATATGTGAAAAAAGTTATTTAATGAAAATGTTTCAACCTTAAGTAAAAATATTTGAAGAGTCCAGGAAATGTAGAATAAAGAAGCTGAAGAAAGTGGTTGCTTTTCACAGCAGGGCAGGTGTGATGAGATGGGATATGAAGGAGTCATTTTCTGCCAAAGAGAAATGTTACTTTCTTTCATTAGTCTTACAGTAATACCTCTTGATGAAAGTACTGACCACAGAAAAAGGGAGAGGGGAAAGAAGAGGTTGCCCTCATAAGCTTTTCAATCCCAAGAACCATCATCAAACAAATATCTATCATATTGCTTCCTTTCCCTTGTGTTATTGGAACAAACACAACTTCTGGAGTGTTTGAAATTGGTTTGACTCCATGCTTTGTTGCTCCATCCCAACTCAAATGTTAGTAAAATCCTACAGAGTGCAGAGATGACTTAAACCGTTATGCAATTAATAAATGTTACAGTACCTTTTCAATGGTTTCTTTTTTCTAACTTCAACTACCCATCATGGTGTTCCTGTGTCTTCCTCTAAGAGACTAGTCCTATAGTCTTATGTTCTTCTCCTGCTATGTAGACAAACCCTTTTGTCCAAATATAGGCTGATCCAGAATATTTTAAAGTAAAACTTCTTTGAACTTCAGTTTTGAATAAGACTACAAGAGTTGGGCTGACGCTTGCTACAGTTTCTATACTTATTGAAAAATAACAAAATGAAATTATATTCATTTGAACTGTTCCTTTTGCTACCATATTTCACAAACAAGAAGGATCTCTGCTTCTCTGAGACATATGTATTTCAGGTAACATTTAGAAAGAAAATAATTTATAATATTAAAAATTCTTTTTTTTCCTTTCCCACCCTGATATCAAGTGTTTTAATGATCCTTTCAGATTGTCCAAAATCAAAATTGCCAGGTTTTGGCTATTCTGTTTGGAGGAGAGAAGGGACAAATCCGATACATCTTACAAACTATCTGAGCCCTCCAGCAAGTGTCAGCATTATCCAAGATAAACTCACATTGGAACAGACGCCTTAATTTACAACTAGGTTTTATATTCCACAAATAATTTATTAAGATACAGAACATTCATCCATCGGGATTTAGAAATAAGCTCATATCCTGTACAGATTGCACATTTCAGCTTCAAATTGGAAACAAAGGAGTCACCAAATATTATTAACACAGCTGCAGTGTTGTAATGGATGCTGAGGGTGGCTTCCAGCTGAGACAGTCTCAGCATGGTGCTTACTGGCACAACCACAAGAAGGGTTCCATTTGGCATGGCTTGAAGAGCCATTTGAAAAGACAGGGATCTGGGTTGAATATTTGTCTGTAACAATGTGCAGAAGCCTGACTATAGATGCGTGTGTGTATGCCTGCGTTTTGGATAAAGTTCCTACAGCACTGACATTTACCTGTCCTGTTGATTGAACTGGACCAGGAAGTCATCGGACAGAGGATTCTCACTATTGAGTGGATTTGCTTCAGTGTCTACATGCCAATTTACCAATGAAACCTAATATGGAACATTAAATTACAACAATCAAAATCGATTATAACTCTAGTTTACATACCGTACTTCTACCATGGCACTTCTGTTGCTTCATTCATGTTCAGGAACAAAGTATGTTTTAATGTGGCAGTCCATGCTTAGGGAGAATTACTCCTTTTGGAAAAATGGCATCACTATTTCTTAGGAAATAGCTGTAGCAAAGGTAGTCTACCAAGTCTGAAGGAAAGATTGAGTTTCTTTTGGAGTAGATACTGGTCAACTGGAGTCTAAGACTGCTACTCATCTCTTCTTGGAGCTGAAACTTGTATGTATCAGTAAATTTGAGGAATTCAGATGATAGTTGGCTAAAAATCTTCTGAACTGGTACATTCAGCCTCACTTCAAGTAACTGCTGCCTCCAGTCTGTATTGCAATAAATACCTCTGGCCTAGACCTGGGCTTGTTTGCTTGCAAGAAAATCTGTCTAGCAAAAGAAAAAAAAACAACAAAAAACCCAAACCTCAGTACTTACTCAGCACTAACTCCACTAGCCACTATGAAAACATCAGAATTGTCCTCTCTTTCCTACCTTGTCTTCCTTAAGAAACAAGTTTAGGACCTTTAAGGGTCTTCTGTATGACTTAATGAGCTCAACATAATCTGAATGAGTAGTTGAAGAGCATAACAATGAAGACTTGGTTGGCTGTTTTGTCTCTTAGGTTAATGTTAGAGTCTGGATTCAGAGAAATAAAAAATAACCAACCAAGCAAAAAATATTTGAAAAAATTAAGGGCATCAATTTGTTTGGTACCCAAATGCAGTACAGTTTCTAGCATAAGCCTGCAACAGCAAGCATTCTTAGGCATATAATCAAGCACATTCATCCCCCCCAAATCAAAACAGAAAAGCCTCCCATAATTTAAAAAGGAAAAAAAAAGGTGGGTGGTTTTTTGTGCACACTTTTCCAGATAAAAGCATGAATCATAAATAAGAGATGTTAATAACATTGCTTGAAATTTTACAAAGTTTTCAGATAATATGTTACTGAGACCAGTGCAAGGATGTCTGAACAGATTAGGAGAGAATTTATGGTTCCCTTTCTATATTGGCATGACTCTGCAGAGCAACTTTTTCTTAGTCACACCAGGTTTGAAAGTGGGTTTTGCTGTTTATTTTTTATTTGTTTTGTGGCAGAAATGACTGTCCAAGGAACATCATAGTCCCAAATTCTTCAGCATCATATAAACTTTTATTGCGACAGTCAATATTTGAAAAATTTATCTGTTTAATGACAGAAAGAAAAAGGAAAGAATACAGTATATTTTTGAAGTAGAAAACTAAATGTTAGACAGTAAAAGACTTCTGTTGTAAAATCACATGGGAGGCTTCTCCTAAGGACAGCGAATAAGGGAAGTTATATTTCTCAACACATCAGCTTCACTGCACAACAGTCCTTCCTCAGAAGTCTTCATTCTTTACACAGATGTTACAGAAACCAGTATTTAATATCTACCAAATATTTCATCCAAACTCTCTGCTGAGTTTATGCAGTACACAGGTTTTCAAGCACTTTTGTTCTGTGGACACTTAACTAAGGTAATACATTTCGATAAGTGTAGAGAACAACAGGATTCAAACTGTTACTTCTTTAATAAGACATTTTCTACACATTGTTTAACAGATACCTCCAGTATTTAGCATTGCTTACGTTGTTCCACTTTGTTACATACTTATTTGTTCATGATTATTTGAAGATTGTGTTAAAAAAAAATACATATAAGAATTGAATTGCAAAGTAAAGAAAAGTACACAGATGTGTGGCTTTCTCATTTCTTGTCTGAACTTCAAACTACAATGTTCTTCAAATGGAAACAAGTAAATAACAGCATAGAACAATAATTCCATACAAGGTTCATGTATTTATTAGCAATCAAATCCTGCTACAAAAACTGACCGCTCTGTCATCTGAAAAGGAAAAATTCAATCTGCATTCAGTCATCTACTAAACAAAAATCTTACCTTATGCTTAAATTCAAAGGGCTTGAGATATTCTGTATCTTATTTTTTCATACCTTGTAACTACCAAGAAAGTAGTTCTCCGCTGTTTTACAGGAGAGAATAGTGCATTCCATGCACTAAAATCATCTAAATCTTAATGTTATTAAAGGAAAAAAAGCATAAACATGACTCAACACACTTTGAAATTAACAATAAGGCGTATGACCTGATTTTTAAAACTGTGTTTAAAAGGGTTTTCTTTTTTTAACTGAAGATTCCATTTGATTTACTAAACTATTTAGAGGCAATTGGAATAAACAGTGAACCATTCTATCCAGTGGTTCATGAATATTGGAGATAAGAAGAGTAGTACTCAGGCAGGATGTGTACATAGGGATAATTGCAGACCAAATACGGCTTTATGTTACCTTGTACAAAACATAATTTTAAAAGGTTCCAGATTCCATAGAGACATATGCTGGAAAAGCTGGTAAGAATACTTTTGTAATGGACAACGTAATTATTTACAAAATCATGGCAATTATAAATGATTAAGCAAATGCATAGTTGTACACTGTACTTTTAAAAGAGTATAAATACGTGATATTGATGTAAAAAATTGTTCATTACTGAATCTTATATCAGTGAGGAGGAATGCAATGCTAAATATAATATGGCAAAAACTCAGTTATATACTGAAGCATTACCTGTACATGAGAAAGAGGAAATCATAACTCTCTTCAGAAAAGAAGAACATGTCATATCATAGATATCATATCAAGATACATATTTTGTTGTGACTTCATGCATACTGGACAAGTAGATAATTGGTGGTTTGATATTGGTTTGGTTTCCCTGTTAGAGGCAGAACAGTATTTATACTTCGATGAAGGCTAGATCCACACTACCGCTGCAGTTTTTGCCACATGTACAAGCATGTGTTGATTACACACTCCATTTATGTGTGAGGAAGGAAACATATGAGTCTTCTACTGCTACGATCTGTGGAACTTGCACTATATTTAGATTAACCTGCATTAGTTCATAACCTCAATTTTGAAAGTCCGTCTGCATAGCCCAAAGGTAATGAATCTGTGTTTATGAGCATTTCTATAGACTAGATGATATGTAGACCAAGTTCTTGGAAAGAAAAAATTATCTTATGAAACTATGAGAATATATCCTTCCATTGGTCCAAAACTGGGTACTTGTGAAGGCTTGTTCTGCTTTGCATTTGTTGAGCCTTCTTAGGTGAAGTTTCAGACCAGATCTCGAGACCATTATGTACAAGTATAGTTCTACTGTATGATACTTTCAAAAGTAATCTATTCACTATCAGCAAACCTTTAACAAAAAGGAACACAGTTTATTTTTCTCTATAGGAACATGCAGTTCATTAGTTATTCCTTTTAGTTGTCTTCCTCTAATAAATCAGCTGCTCAGATAAGGAGATCCTCCACTAAACTATGGAGATGAATATTAAAATGTGAGTGCCAAGGATTTCCAAACTTCTCAAAGGCAAACAAAGTAGGGAAAGATAGTGAAGGGTACAGGCTGGGAAAGAGATTAAGAAGATGCAGTGCTGCAAGTGCCTATTGGTTTTATGAGACTTACTAGGTGCATTGTTTCTCATGAATGTGAAATGATGTCCTCTGTTACAAGCACAGGCACGTCCTTACTAAGGAGACCCATTGGTGAGTTGTAAATGATTGGATATGACATAGAAATTTAAAGATTTCAAAACAGAGAGCAAATACAATTAATGGTAACATGGGAAATTCAGATTCGGTTCCTTATTTTAACCTCAGCCTGTGTTTGGAGGGGCTAATATAGGCACCCATATTGGTCTTTGTAATATCTAAGAAAGCAAGCGCTAATCCTGATAACACACCAAGACCACACATTCATGGTTTACTTCAGAAGCCTAATTTAGATTTGTCAGAATCTGAAATGTAGATGACTGGCACCAACACAGTGCTTCTGAGGGTGCAGTTTAGATGCACAGGTTCTTTGTACAATGAACAAAGTTGTGTTCAGTGCCTCTGAAGAGTGATTCATAGTGTACCGTTGAAATGTCCCCCTTTTCATTATGTGGGTAGGAGCTTAAGCATTCCTGATGATTGACTGAATTTTCCTAAACTGAGCTGCCAAAAAAATTGCCAGGAGGAACTAAGGCACAGGGACAGAGAAAGAGATTACTAGTTTGGAGCTTCACAGCAAAACTTTCAGGATTCAGATCAGATACAATTGGTCTGGCTAATGGCAGAGTGGTTATGACTTACACTGCAACAGCCTAGTGGTTACAGCTTATGCTAAAATAAGAAATACGTCAATTTCTGACAGCATATGTGGAGAATTAGAGATTAAATCTCCCATTTCCCAGGGAAATACCTTTACCATAGGTTGGGCTGGCAAGAATCACTGCTCTTAACTTCTCAAAGAGCTGGATATGACTTTGTTTAAAGCACAATGCAGCATAGTTATACTTTGTGCTGTAAATATATGGAATTAAACCGGAGATTTTTATGTTTGGCTTGTAATGGAAAGTGTTATCCATCCTTTTTCTAATATTTGCTTTCACACACGTTAAATTCCCTTTCTAGAAGACTCAAAACCAGGAGATGCAAAGCAAGTTGGAGGGGAAAACAGGCAATGCTTCCAGAAGCAATTCCTCTGGTAAGTAATAGGAAGTTTCCCTTGCCCTTGGTCAGACTGTAAGGGCTAAATTATAAGGGATTTCCTAGGCTATCAACCCAGTGCCGGTTAGCACCAGTTACCTGATTTTGTGTGCTTGCTCTTTTTATATCTACCATTCCATAAGAATATGAAGCATATCATTACACATATTCAAGACTAAAAATATTTCAATATGAAATTTCCTTTGGAAGCTGTCTTTCAGAAAGAGTGCTTTCTGCTGGTTTGTGGATCTGACTACATTTTTAATTCACATTATTAAATATATTCTAATTCAATATTCGCAACATATTCTAATTCAACTTGTGAATATCCAGAGTCCAAAACCAGCCTGCTGATTAAGACACTCTTTGTTCTACTTATAGAACAAAAAGTATGGTGAAAAAAAAGTGATAGTGATTGTTGAAAAGAGTGTGTATGAAGGGAAAATACCCCACATAGAGAGTCTGGTTTTGCGAAGATTTTTTTTTTCTTGTGTGTATTTCTTTCTTTTTTTTTTTTTCCAAGGGAAATGGCTGTTGTCTTTGTGCAGTGTGGTTAGCAGCTCTGTTTACTTCAAAAGTAATCACTTCTTGATTCAAACTGCTTCACCAGTAAATATAATATCTTAGGACATTAATTATATGGGAGAGAAGTCTGTGTGAAGGAGCTGTTACAATTCATTACTGTACAAGAACTATCCAGAGAAGAGAGAAAATGTAAAGATAAAGATAATTGTTATTGCCTTAGCTTCTTATGGTATTGGGATAGATGGACTGGAAATGGGTTATCTTTCTCCCTTGTAATAAAGTGAGTACATACACACAGCACAAAGAGGAAAGTTAAAGTGTAACCAAAGAGTATTACATCAGTGGAGCTGCAGACTGGCTGCTAGGAACTCAGAAGAGCAAGGCAATTGCAGGTGTAATACTATGCTCAGGGATTAACCTGTTAGCAGCTGGTTTTCTCTGAAAGCAAGAAAATAAAGCTCACAGTTTAATAGCTGGAGAATAAAATGAAGGAAACTATTCCAAATTTCAGATGGCCATTAAACATTTCTGCTGCTTTACCTCTCTGTTCATTCATGTGCTCAAGTGTAAGGAGTGGGACATTGCTTACCTCTTCATAAGCATGTATGCATGGCTGAATTAATACGTGCCTGTAGCTTCATTTTTTTCAGTGTTCAACACTGAAAGATCAGTGTTCATCACCCTAAGTAAAGCCTTTAAACTAAGAGTTTCAACTATCAGTAAATCTCTGGTATTTAGGCCACTACTGCTAGACAGATTCAATAGTAAAATAGTAGTACTGTTCATATACAATTTACTCATATAATGCTTGTGGTTCATATCAGTGTGTGTATGAAAGATTAACTATGAAAGAAAGAGAAGAGAGATCATGTTTGATATAGTTTTTAATAGATTTATTTCAATGTTATTGGTAGAAAATACTGAGAGTTAAAAGAAAAAATTGAACAATTTTTTTCTTCTCCCCTTCTCTAATGCCAAGAAAAGTCAGTTGAAAACTGCTAGGGGGAAAGGAAACTGCGGCTTAAAACCTGATTTTCAATTCCAAATTGGAAAATTTCACCTTTTCTCTTTCCTTTGCAGTTCCATAAAAAAAGGAATATACATAAACCCCAATTTTTTTCATTACACAAAGGGTGTTATTAATTAAAACACTGATAACTATGTCTGTGTAACCTATAGCTGTATATACACATCCATACGTATTTTTTCTCACCTGGTTTAGACTGTAGCATTTGAGTTTAAGGTTGCTAAAGCATTTATAGATGTCTCTTTAGATGATAAATGTGCTTCCCCATTCGATGTCTTGTAGTACTTTTTTCCTGTTAATTTGCAAGTCAGGATGAAGTATACACCAATTACCATGCTCAGTAAGTTTTCTGTTTGTTTTCTTATTGTTATGATAATAATAATAATTTTTTTAAAAATGGTGCTCCACATTGTAGAATTCTCTTTGGTAAACCCATTCATATTTAAAGAACAATGTTTCATTCCAAAGCTGATCAATGATTTTCACTTGGGTCCTTCCCTCCCGTTTAGACCAATATCTAGAACATGTTTCTGCACTGAAGTATTCCCACTGGAAAACTTGCAAGTCTAAAAGTGTGCAATTTATTTCGGCTTAACAAGGCCATAACAATGCCCTCAAGTGGTTGCATATCTGTAATCTCTAGCTGTTCATTAGAGCACTGTGTTTTCAAACTGAGAGCTATATTCTCTAAGTTGTCTAGTATAGTTTCAGTGTGACATTCTTTAACCATTTTGGAACACACCCAAAGTTTTGTCCTTTGGCCATGAAACATTCTGTGAACACCCCACATCATGCCCTAAAGGAGCAAAACCACCCAGAGACCAGTTGAAGTAATTCAGACGAGTTTGCAGTCTTCTGTGGGAGGAACAGAACAGTGGGCATGGATCCAACATGTCTTGGGCAAGATCAAATCTGGAAAAAGGCATGTCTCAGCCAAGAATGATGACAGACACTGGTGTTTTAAACTTGAGTGGCGATGCTAGATGACAATGTCTCATGACTATAGAACTTAGATGTATTAGATGTAAACAGTCAAGGATTGTAGCATACGTTTTAGAAGCAACTGTGTGTTCTTAGTGCAAACCTTTCCAGCAGTCTGGGCAATACAAGCAAGATGCTAAAGGTTTTGCTGGGAATTTGAATTTGTGCTGGATTTGGAGTCATTGTGTCTAGGCAATCAGGTCTCAGGAGTGGCTCAGATGCAAAATACCTCCCTTACAGTGAATCTCTCTTGGTTAAAGCTCATTTCTTTTCTTGTTTATGTAGAAATTGATGTCATCTGTTTGGCATTTTCCATTTCTCTCTGCCCTTTATGACTGTGTTGTTGGCCTCTAATTTTCATTAAAATGCTACCCAGATTTTCCTGTTATTACCCGTACTCATAACTTTTAGGTCTCTGAACTCTTTTCAGATACTGAGTTAATTCTACGACGTTGTCCAGATTTCCTTCTGTATTTTATATTCTTATTTCCTCATGGCAGTAAAATGGCCTGCCGAGAAGTTTTCTCCAATTTTCATAGCTTGCTTTGACCTAAATTTTTGCATTCTTAGCCACTTCTTTTTTCCTCATGACTTCTGTAAATTGCTTAGTAGAAAGCATAGAGTATTTTTCTTTTCCCAATTAACTTCTATCAATCTTATTTTCATGTCTTCAGATATAGCTGAAGCTAACGCAGAATTTTTCAGTCTTCATAGATGTTTAATGATTTGCCTAGGTAACCAGCATATACCTTCATCAACTGACTGGCCTGAAAATGCCCTAGTGCATTGTAACCTCCTGCAGTGCTGAACGAACCAGGTACATCCCTATGTTTCAGAGATTTCAAAGGAAAGTTAATGGATGATGGTAACACAGCAGGAGTTGCAAAGGAACTGTGAACCTTTCTATAAATACTGAGGCAAAGACACAGGCAAACAATTGAAACACTAATCCTGTTGGAAACAAAAAAATTGTTAACAGATCCTGAGTCATCCATTATTTCTGCATGTTTTATATTATGGCACCCTGTACCCTATGTATCGACAGCAAAATGACCCCATCTCAGAGATGGAAGGGGAGTTTAAGGGCCATTGAACACAATGATTTTTCCCACTGCATCACAATTACAGAAAACCTGTGCTAAATAACATGATGTTGGTTTAGTGTGAAAATTCATAGTATTTTTGTGTTAGCTACATTTCTTGTTGTCATCCTCTTTTGGTGTTTATGGTTTAGCTGCCTTTTTGGTTTGTGCTACCCATTTGTGTACAGCAAGGCCAGGCTTACAGACTGAAAGTTCCTACTATGCACCAATGTACTTTATTCTCTTTTGGATTGCACTAGGCATGGGCCCAAAGCAACTTCACTGACACAAGCCTCCTTGAATGCCTGGGAACTTAATATCCAGAACCAAATATGAACTCCATGGCTGACTGCCCATGCACTGAATTAATCCTCTGTATCTAAATGTGATAGATGCTATCTTGGCCAAGACATTGAGGTCTGAACTAGGAACTTCTAGTTCCCAATAAAAGCACAAGATGTTGCAGCTTAAGCAAAAGAAAAACCCGTCTTTGTTTCCTGTATTTTGTCTTGTAGACACTGCAGGGTGACAGACGCCTCCAAAACTAAATGCCAGTGAACTCAGGTATATCTGTGTTTCATCTGGATTTCTCAAGCATTTTAAGTTGTGTATCACCTAAAGATCATGTTACACTGTACAGCAGAAAATACTGCAGAACTTCTCACTTCAGAAAATCACTATTAGGAGTCTTATCTATGGCTTGATGTGACAGAAGATTTCCTAGTTCTCCCTATGCAGCTGCCAGGAACTCGTGTAAATATTTGAAGGTGGCTGCTATGAAAATTACGATTTTAAAATTCTTAAATAGTAGTATATTCTGAAAGAAGAGCGTAAGAACCTCTGCATCAATAGTGCAGAAGAAAAAAAATAAGAGATGCAAAACTCATTTGTGAAATGCAGATTAATTTATAAGAGCGGAAAATGGTATTATCATGATCTGGTTTAACCAATGAATTTCACTCATTATCTTGTACAGCAAACACCTATCTGATGGGTGAATTATAGCATGTCCTTTACAGAGTGGAGGGAAACAAAATCGTGATGAAATAACATTATGTAATTGTTGGTCCATTATGACTCAAAGTTATTCTAGTTTTGTTGATACATATGTACCTGGTAATAGGGAGGTCTTCCAGCTCCTAAAACTTGTTATGCTATGATTTCTTGCCTACAGCAACAGCTGTGAGAAATTTTCAGTATGTATTGACTACAATCAAATCACCTCTTAACCTTCTCTTTAATAAGCTAGGTAGACCGAGCTGTCTATAAGCCAAGTTTAGAAGGCATGACTTATCCTTTTAACCTTTTTTTCTGAACCCTTTCCAGTTTTCTCTGCATCTGTACAGCAGGAATAATAATGATTTTCCTATCACATAAGATCAGGCTCTATTATTTCGTCGTAATTGTTAATCTCTAGGATTGGTCAAACAGAAATATGAAATAAGTATATTGTTATTGAAAAGCATTTTAAAAAGTAGATAACCTGTTTACTAGATTTAATTCAGTCAGCTATGTATTTTCACTCCTAGAGAAATCTGGGGTGGGTGAGATGGAAGAAGCTGTGAGGATGGTATTGGTGATAAAAAACTTCTGTCAGTGCCCTCTGGATGAGAACCAAATGTGCCCCAACAAGCATTACTATCTGGATAGTTAAACTGATACGTCTCTTCCCATTGTACTGCCATTTGTTGTGACTCAGCAGGCACTTTGGGGACTCTTCACAGCCAGCATGCAGGTGTAGGACATTGCATGAATGAAGTGAGGACAGTTTGCATGATGATGGCAGCTGCAACGGTGACAGTCATTGACCCTGGTCGTTTAGAGTTATTTGCTTTGCATTAATTGGTAAAGCACTTCAGCGATTTGTTTTTCTCCACTTTACAATCCAAAGGCATTAACACCAGCTTTGGAATGATTGCCAGAACCGGCCATTTCACTTGTCTTTTCCACCTTTTCACCGGGGTATTATTCTAAGTTAAATATATCTTTTGCTATGAGCTGCATGGAAGGGACAGTGTCACGACTGCTGCAGGAGTGGGCTAGCAACCAGCTGCAATTTGAAAGCTGCTGATGACAGAGGCTTCTGTCAGCACAGCTCTGTCAGTGAAGGAGTGTCAGAGATGCCATTTTACTGGGAATGGGGGAAGGGAAACACACTTTTACCAGTATAAAGCATTTCATTCCCAGGGATTCATCCTCTTACATTGCTGCAAGGACCAGTTTTGGAAGTAGGGATGAATCTGAACTTGGCCAGTCAAACACTATGCAAGGAAAATACCACAACTGAGGCATAGTTAGAAAGTCACAAATTGAAACAAGGGCTTTTGAAACAAGGGCTTTTGATTCCTTTCAGTTTGCTTCATTCCTGTGATGAGACTGGCAGTGATTAATTCCTTGCTACAAAAGGCCAACATGGTATATAAGACTCTAGTGCATACGTGCAACAGGTATCTCTGGGTTGGTCTGCAGAGGTTTTGAATGTATTGGACCTTCACTAAACCTTCATTTATTTTTATTCTTAAGAGCTCCAGTTTAACGTCAGGTGTCTAAACTACATTATGGTGAAAACCACTAAAAAATCCAAAACACATAAAAACCCTCACCAAAAAAAAAAAAAAATGCACAAAAAGTAAATCCCTAACTGTGTAAAATTTCTCCTTTACTGAAATGACGTTTAAGATACTTTATTTATTTTATTTTCCCCAGGAGCTTCAAAATGAAGTTAAGCTTGACTACTAGTATTTTGTTGTGGTTTTTTTTTTTTTTTTAAGAAAGCAAACAACTAATAATCAGCTGAACTTATACATAGAGGTTTTTTCCTTTCAAAATTCAAGTTATTCCACATAGCTTGCTAAGTTTTTTATCAACATGAGGAATGAAAGAGAAAATCTGAAATGTGAAATAGTTCGAATGAGATCACACAGCTGGTGACAGAGAAAGATCTTTCTGAGGTGAAGAGTCTCAGTGAGAAGAGTCCATGATTTTTCTACAGCAGGCATCTTCTTTGCCTGGAAACCAACAATATATATATAATATTTTTTTTAAATTATTTTAAAGAATATAAAATTTAATCTCTGCATAATGGTAATTTTGTGAATTTTTTTCAGACCCAGGGTACAAATGCTAGCCATAATTTTCTTCCCTTTGATGAAATAGTGACCTTGTTTTCTGGGCAGGGTCATACAGAGCTGAGGTTGCGTTAACTGGGAACCGAAGAAAAAGAAACTGGTACTCACGAAACCCTTTGCGAGTGCATCATCTAGACCTCCAGGTTCTGAACTATTGGTAAAGAAGAAGCACAAAACACAATTCTCCTAAAATCTCATGCAAATCTTCTAAAAATCTTGGAAGAGCAATAATAAATTGCTGGCAGTGCCACCGTTTCATGCCCGCTGTGTTTTCTGCTGAACTGATGTAATAAGAGCAAGAAATGAACTTCACAGGAATGGTATTTCATATCTGCTCTCTCGTATCTTGCAATATCCTTTCTGATCAAGTGCCCTATCTCTGGAGCATGTATTGATTTTCACCACTGAAATACAATGTCTCAGCATGCTAACCCCCATTCACACACAGTTCCCTGTTCCAACACTTTCTGCCTGTCTTATAATTATGAGATGTTAAAGGAACAGCCGCACATTTTCTTTACAGTGAGAACATTTGTTTGAATAAAAAAAACCAAAACCAAAAAACCCGCCAGAAAATAATTAAAAAATAGCCTTCAAGGTTTTCAAGATCTTCGGTATATTCCAGATTAGAACAAAATCATTTCATACCTTCCTAGTGGACATTTTTTCTCTTCTTTTAGAGGAAGTCTTTTGAATTTCTCCTACTTCTTCTGCAATTGTGTATGTAGTTCTGTGGTAATATATACACCTTCCACAAATTTTTAGAGATGTGAAGTAGGCAACTGCATGCAATGTGAACCACAGATACGCCTTCTACTTATGCTATTAAAGAAACAGACATAGGACATCCTCCTGTGTGCTAGGACAGAGAGGCAAATAATTTACGTCTGTAATGATAGAATTACTGTGTGAAAGAGTTACATATTTTTAATTAATGTACATCCTTCGGCCCTATTATTTCCACTAAGTAAATCTGTGGATGTGAGGAATGTTGCACATCAATGTCTTAGATCCTATTGTTCTGCATGACGTTAATGACGAATTTCTCTAAAAAAGAATTTGGCTTTCAGTAGGGTCAGTCTTTTTCAATATCAATGGCAGCTGGAAATGTTCAATACTAGATCCATTCAACCAACTCTCTTTAAAGACAGTGAAAAAAATCCCTTTATATTTAAACGTACTTCATTAGGCATCAGTAATTGGGGATTCCACCAAATAAGGCTCATGGAAGTAAATCCTGAACCAACTTAAATTGCGAATATTCAATGGTGTAGTGTTTTCACCTGTTCTTTGTTCTGGATTCTATTCTGCTCCCCATTACATGACTGTACATCCAAAGGGACACTATAGAAGTCACAAATGATTTTCCTGTGTCTGGGTGAAAAAAAAATGACCCAGACTTCATTATTATAGAGCTAAGGTGGCTCAGCGGTACCTAATGGCCTTCCAGAATGTAGTGAGTGCCTAAAATTAATCTTCTGAAAACCAAGTAATGAAGCATTAAGGTACATGCCAATCCGACCTTAATTCTTCCCTCCTTGGGCAATGACCCAATACACTCATAATACACAGACTTACTCTCTGCCTTTTTGGATAGTGCAGAAATTTCAGGGAGCAGGTTATACATACGGGAGGATGAGATATGAAAACTTCCTTCTGTTAAGAAAAGCTGTCACTTCTATGTAAGAACTGTAAACAAGTTCTCTCCACTTGCTCTACCCAAAGCTGCACAGTCCCCCAAGATACTTTAATAACTACTCTTTGTGCTTGTTTCTTAAATGGTGTGTCTATATGGCTCTCATGAATCCTATGCATGAATCCTGTTTCCTCTTTCACTGTTGACTTTCCCAGCTTGTTTTTTTTGACTATGGTATGACTCAGCAGACCATAACCTTTCAAGTGCAGATTTAGCACACTCATGGGGTGTAGGAAAAGCTGGGAGCCACATATCTCTGGACTACAAAGGCAAATCTGCTTGCTTCTCTAGCTAATCTCTCCTCCATTTAATACAGCTTTACTGAATTCAGCTGGAAAACACAACTCCCAGGGGCTATTAATAGCACCCTGGAACTGCAGTTGTGTCATTGCTTTTAGCCTAACTCTTCTTCCTTCTCTTTTCCTCCCTCCCTCCCTAATGTCTCCCTCTAGTTTTATAGCAATGCTTCTGCCTACCTTTAATTTATCCAGCCGCCCTTATTCTTTTATATTCTTCTTAACTGAAATAAAGACAATGTTACTCCATCCAAAAATGTTGTGAGCCTTTCCTGTTAAGTGACTGCATATTAGCAATGCTTGACCTTAAGCACATTTGGGTTCACTGTTCAGCAAACACGGTTACATTATCCTTACTGTCTTTCATCTTCCCCTCTAGTTAATCAGAGCTGGTGCTCTGCCATAATAATTCCCCATGTGGAAAAGGAGCAACAAGTCTAGCAGTCTTTCTCACATATTTGCCTGAGAATGTGTAATTTATTATCTTTCAAAAATGGTTGAGCCTCTTCTGAATTAGTTCTACAAAATTAGCAAGACACTTTTCCAACACTTTTTTGTTGTTGTTTTCTTTTTCCTTTTTTTTTTTTTTAATTTTCTTAAAGAAAAAGAACCCAACTTCTGTGAGAGAGACAATATCGAGGGGATAAGATGTCCCAGTCTAGAGGTCTCTAGGAACACTTTAAGAGCAGTTATGAGAAAAAGCTGTGAGGAATGACTTGAGTAGAGATGACTTTGTGTTGTGGAGAAGGATGGCCCAAACTATTTCATGTGCTCCCTTTCAGTCTTACTGTAACGTGCCTACAGGTGGTTCTTAGATTTTTACCAAGGAAAGGATTCAAACTTTTAGTGTGTACAGAGTCACCTTGGGGCTTAAGCAAATATTTGTTCTGGACAATAAACTGCAAGGTAAGGGTAGAAGGTTTCCCTGTTGTGTTTCTTCTGTCAGAGTATGTGAGTAAGATCTGGTTCCAATGACATCATCTTGCCTCTTGAAATCACCAAATGGTTGCCAACACCAACTGTTAGCAAACCTGCTACTTAGTCTTGCTATTTCTACATGTGCTTTTACAGAGAGCTGAACCCAGCTTCTGATAACTTCTCCAATACTTCTTTTCTTCCTAGGAATAGGAGGATCTATTCTCCATGTGAAATAAACGGAAAAATAATCAGAAACAGAACCAACATTTTGAGGTTTAAATATGTCAGGAAATAAAGCACAAACCAACCCAAAAAAAACCCCTTATAAGAAGCAGATGATCCAAAAAACTAGGGCTGCAGTTCCACTTCTAAAATACACAATATCAGAGTATTGAAATGCTTCCCCAGAGACACAGCAAATCTTGATTTGACAAAGCATATGGATTTTATACAGATACAAAGTCTGGTAGAAATGCTAGCATGAAGAATGATCTGAGAAGGAGGGACTGTTCAGCCACATATTTTCCACGATGTTTTTAAATAGAAAGTTGATCTCAGGCATAAACACAGAAGATTGTAGCTTCCTCTAAAGTAATAAGAGATTAATGTCCTCATAATTTCTTATTTTTGTATTAAGTTTTATCACTCAGTTACACATTTTGTAACTGTTTTGTACCAGGGCATTTTTGAACCCCTTCTAATAGGTTTTGATGCTCCTACCTTGTGTTGGTCTGAAATTCCTAGTGCATTGCAGGGTTCTTCCAGTTTTGTTTCAGCTTGAATAGGGCAGTGTCTATGAAATCAATAAAGATATTTAAAACATAGTAAACTCAATAAGCAAAGCAAAGCAAAGGTTTACAACTTACACTTTATTTAGTGATTTTTGAAACAAGAACTGGAGAAATATGTACATGTCACATAACTACTAGTTCTCTAGCCCTGCTCCCTGTTTATTTTCCAGTTATATCTGCCAACTTTACTCATGGGAAAAAAAAAAAAAAAAAGCTTTTTTATAAACTTCCTGTTGCAGAATCAATACAACTCTAGACAAGAGTGCTGGATTCTTCTTTGCCTCATGCATCATCAACAAAATTGTCAGGAGCTAAGCTCTTTTTGCAAGATCCTCATTTCTAGTGATGGCACAATGACAGAAGAACACGGCTTGATTTTCATATCCCAACTTGCAGCTGTACTACTGGCAGTCAAGGGGAAAAAAAAAATCATGTTTTGACATGAATCAGGCACATTTGATCTGAAAGTCACTGTGAGAGTCTAAAAATGCCATTTTCTAGACACTTTTCAGATACTTCTTTTCCCAGTTTAAAATTACAGTTTAAGAAAATTCATGCTTAAACTTTATATTACATCTGATAAAATTACCAGTGACGGGTTGTTTTGGGTTTTTGTTGGGTTTTTTTTGTGTGGTTGGTTTTTTTCCATCGGTGTATTAGTACAGTTTTATTATTTATTTTTTTTTATACTACGGGAACACTGCTGCTAGGTTGAACGCCTCTCTCCTCTTTGACATTAATTTCATCACTTAATATGATTACTCTAAGAAATCAAATAGGAAGCTTATCTCTTTGAAAGCATTTAGCTTTATATATATATATAAAACCACACTGTAAGCATAGAAGTTATTAATTTGCTACAGTAAATAAAAAAATTGTATGTCAGGATAAAAGTCAGAAAAAATCCTCTGCCAGCATGTTCATAATCTTATTATTAAACATTTGTGATATGTGATGGGGAATTATCCATTAATCCAAAATATCCATGGAGTGCTTGAAATACCTGCTCTTTCCCAAATCAGATATATCCTTTCAAAGCAGGTCTTTGTTCTGAATGTAATTCATCACAGTTATCACATGTCACAAAGTGTTACACTGTCATTTTACATTGCCACGTGACATGACATGTTGTAATTAAAGGAACACAATGCAGTAGCTCCTAAAAAAAGAAAGACAAAAAAAAAAGGAAGAAAAAATTTTTAAAAAGAAGGAAAAGGAAACTTATTTCCTGTATCAGTTAATGAGTTTTAGTTCTAAAAGTCTGCGTGAAGAAGAAAATCACACTGATTAAAACTGAATAACAGCCTGAGCCAATTCCCACCTAAGACAATAGGTATCTGTAAATCAGGGAAACATTCATGATTATATTTTTAGTAAAGCACAACTGTAAAATCTAAATTTGCAATCTGGATTCATATGGCTAAAAAAAGGAAATAGCAGCAGGATCTCTTGATTCTCACGACAAAGACTGATCTATCATTGGTATTTATTATTAATATGGTTCTACAAGGACACATCAC
The DNA here is from genome assembly GCA_028020825.1 of Podargus strigoides. Classification (NCBI taxonomy): domain Eukaryota; kingdom Metazoa; phylum Chordata; class Aves; order Caprimulgiformes; family Podargidae; genus Podargus; species Podargus strigoides. The sequence goes on along the minus strand of CM051663.1, from coordinate 26,439,066 downwards.
TATACAGTGCACAGGTTTGGTCCAGAAAAGAAGGATAAAATAAACAATCTTCATCGGTGCCCACAGTAAAAGAGCTTATAGGCTAAAGACATAAATATGGATTGCAATTCCTTTGTCTTTGACGTTTATTAATCTTTGAAGGGGTGGATTTTCACCCAATGTCTAATGTATTTCCAGCTTAACAGATATTTTAACAGTTCAATATACATCAGGGAGAGAGAATAACTTTGTAAACTGAAGGCCAATACTGGCACAAGAACAAGTGGATATAAACAGCCCATGAATAAATTTAGCCTTGAAATTAGAAGGAGGCTTTTAACATCAGAGGACTGGAGTTCTGGAACAGTCCTTCAGTGAGAGCAGTGAGATCAAACAATATAACTCATTTAAAAATGGAGCTTGATAAATTCATAAATGAGATTATACACCATGGTTGCCTATAGGAGAGGGTGGCTTGATTTTAATGGTCCAGGAAGAAACTTCCAGTCTTACAAACACAGGAGAAGGAGAGGTTAAATTTGAAATGGAGAACTCCCAAGTGCTCAGCTCATAAAGAGTGATGAAAAGATGCAAATTTTCAGGATATAAAATTTGGAGATATTGCTTCAGTTGCTTTCAATGACATGTCTGTTTAAGGAGTACCTTCTTTACCCTTTCTAGCAAGGATATATGAATAACCTTCATCAAGTACCCAAAAACATATAGAGTTGCGAATAACAAATTTTAGCAAATGCTAGGCTTGTGTTTTGGGGATTTTTATTTTTTTGTTTTGTTGTTTGTTTCTTTGTTTTTTAAATCAACATATTTTTAGTTTGACATAACAGGGATTGTTTAAATACATTGCAGTCTATCAGAGTTTTAGATATAGTAGTTTAGATAAGATATCCTGAAGTGTTTAAAGTTGGTGCTTCACAGCCTAGACAGGAGTATTCTTCACTGGGTTAAAAACTGACTGGCTGGCCAGGCCCAGAGAGTTGTGGTGAATGGAGTTAAATCCAGCTGGCAGTCAGTCACAAGTGGTGTTTCCCAGGGCTGAGTACTGGGTCTGGACTTGTTTAATGTCTCTGTCAATGATCTGGATGAGGGGATTGAGTGCACCCTCAGTAAGTTTGCAGACAACACCAAGATAAGTGGCAGTGTTGATCTGCCTGAGGGTAGGAAGACACTGCAGAGGGATCTGGACAGGCTGGATCCATGGGCTGAGGCCAATGGTATGAAGTTCAATAAGACTGTCTGGTGGAAAAGGATGTGGGGGTGCTAGTTGACAACAGGCTGAATATGAGCCAGCAGTGTTCCCAGGGTGTCAAGAAGGCCAACAGCATCCTGGCCTGTATCAGAAATGGTGTGACCAGCAGGACTAAGGAGGTGATTGTCCCCCTGTACACAACTCTGGTGAGGCCGCACCTCAAATACTGTATTCAGTTTTGGGCCCCTCACTCCAAGAAGGACACTGAGCTGCTGGAGCGTGTCCAGAGAAGGGCAATGGAACTGGTGAAGGGTCTGGAGCACAAGTCTGATGAGGAGTGGCTGAGGGAACTAGGGGTGTTTAGTCGGAGAAGAGGAGGCTGAGGGGAGACCTCACAGCTCTCTACAACTACCTGAAAGGAGAGGGCAGTAGTAAGGCAGAGGTTGGTCTCTTCTCACAGGTAACAGTGATAGGATGAGGGGTAATGGCCTCAAGTTGTGTCAGGGGAGGTTTACATTGAATATTCAAAAAAAATTCTTCACTGGAAGGTTTATCAAGCACTGACATAGGCTGCCCAGGGCAGTGGTGGAGTCCCCATCCCTGGAGGGACTTAAGAGTTGTGTAGACGTGGTCCTGAGGGACATGGTGTAGTGGCGACTTGGCAGTGCTGGGTTAATGGTTGGACTTGATCTTAGAGGTCTTTTCTGACCAAGGCTATTATATGATTATATGATAAGTTTTTACATAAAAGCTAAATAAGATGTAGTGTCAACATTAAGCCTTTTTTTTGTCTCTATCATTTCCTGCATCATGACCTCAGTCAGCAACCACACAGTGGCACTGTCTTCTGGCTGCAAAAGAACTACTCCAGATGTAAGCTGTAACTGGGAGAGACTCTAAGAGATGAAACTATCCCAATGCTTTCATGATAACACGGTTTTCTCACTGCTCCTATGTATAACAAGAAGGAAGGATGATATGATGGCTAACCTGGAAACTATGGAAACTGTTGTATCAGACACTTTATGTGCACCAGTTACACATAATTCAGTCTTCAAATCAGACTATCTGTGGTGGATTTGTGTACCACTGTTGTGTCTAAGTTCAGAATAAAGATAAGCCATGCAGATTTAGACTTAACCATATCGAATTAAGCAAATGTGCTCACATTCATCTGAGATATGACTTTGTCATGCCTACTCATTGACAGCATGACACTAGGCAAAATCATTAGGTTTCATTGTTTTTACACAGATTTATCACAGCTGTCTCGCATGTGGATTTGATTTTCCTTGTTACTGTTATCTTTAATACCAGCTTCCAAATCTGAAATATAGGGATGTGAACATTTTCTTACCTGGCAGGAATGTTCTCAGCTTAAATATGCTAACATTTATGAGATATTCAAATATTGTGAGATGACAGACTGCACTTTAGTTGTGGTTTTTGCTCAGTGAGACCCCATCTAATCACTGTCAGCTGCACAAAAGTGTCACTTTACTGTGACAACCCTCCTTGGGTTGCTAGCACCTAGCATCCTTATTGCAGCCATTGAAATAGAAGACCTTTCCAAGCAACAAGACCAAAACCACAGCATATTACTACTGTTGTGGCTTCAATTTCCAGCTGGATATAGAATTCACTGCAGAAATCCTGTTCTCTGAGCAGTTTGGATGAGGACTGGGTGAGTTCTGCTTTTTTTAATTTTAATGTGATGAAATTTTAGGTCTCCTCCCACTTGCAGATATAGAAAACTACCCTACATATAGTTTCAAATTGCAACTGAGAGGATGGTGTTCTGACTAAAGAGCAGCAAGAGGAAGACATATTTATTTTCACTCCTAAATCCTAGCTAAGGGTTCAGAATACATGTTTATTTTTCAGGAAACAGGAACACTTGCCATATTCAATCTGTCTTTTTTGTTGGCACTGTGTCCCCCTTAGCAGGAGATGTAGAAATAGAGGCCACACTTTATGTTATGGTTTCATTTATAGCTTCTAAATGATTAATCAATGATTAATAGACATTTTGATAAATGTTTAAAGAAGATTTTGGAGGCTAAATGGTCAATAGCTGGCTTAGAACGTTCTATAGCACATTTGCTCATGTCCCTCCAGTCATCCATAACACAGATTTCTTATGTCTGTAGCTTCTAGCAGTCGTGTTTTAGTTCTTTGAAAACTGTTTATAGGCGGGGTTCTAGTATAAAATGTATCAGGGAATTGAATACCATTTCCTGAAGTGCCTCAGGCCAAGTCCAAAGGGGCCTTTCTGCATGGTGCCAAAATACTTTTGATCATTACAGTCTGCAGGACTTCGGAGCTCTTTGAATAAAATTTATTGATTTGGGATTCCAAGATCTTTCTTTTTTTTTTTTTTTTTTTGAATTAGGAAGACAGGCAGAGGCTTAGTTCTTATTGGCACTATAGGTGCAACTGAGATAGTCAAGGATTGCCTTTCTGACACCAAGGTCAACTAAATGCTCTTGAAAACTTCACTTAGAGGCCAAGATTATCAGACTGAACTACTTACTAAGAAGACATGCATTAAGGAGCCCCAACTTACAAGGAACTTCTTTCTTTTCTTGGAAAGACACACTGCAGGGATCTTGCCCATCCACCAGCACAGTAAATTAAAAAAATAAAATAAAATAAAAGATAAAGAGGAAGATTTTTTTTTTTCCCCAGACAGTGCTTTAGTACTTCATACATAAGAATTTTCTTATTCATCCTCCATAGGCAGCCTGTAGCCCAGAAATTATCAAACTTTATGCAGGAGGATCAATTTTTCTTAAAAAGATTAATGAATTAAAGCCTTCTTTCACTCATAGGAACTACTCCATCTTCTCATGGCATTGCTTCAAGCAGTTTTTTGCAGTGTTCTTGATCACCTCTGTAAGAACAATTTTGCAATTTTCTTCAGAATTTCTTAATTAGTATTGTGTTGACTGTCCCAACTTTGTGTTGACATCCTTCCTTGTATTATAGGCAAAGCCCTAAAATTTAAAAGAGCGTATAAGGTCACAGAAACATGTACTTTTTCAGGGAGGTACTCTAGTCCGAACTCCTGCTCAAATCTGAACCAGTCAGAGTAGGTTTTTTGGGCATGATCCAACTGACTACTGGAAGTCTCTTAAGGATGGAGATCTCACACCTTCTCAGAGTCCTCCTGCTCTAGTGTTTAACCATCTTCAGGTAAGGGGGTAAAAATAATACTAAAAACCCCAAATATATCTAATCAGAATTTCCTGTGTTGTAACTTACGTTGCCTTTTTCTCTTATGTTGTGCACCTTTTAGAGGAGCCTTACTCTGATTTCTGTCTTTCCCTCCTTTTAGGTCTCTCTGGAGCCATTCTCTACAGAATGCTAAAAAAACCCAGCTCTCTTGTTCTCTCATCATCCATGGTGTGGTCCAGACCCTTGTCCATCTTGATGGTCTCCTCTAGACTTATCATAGAATCCTAGAATAATTATGGTTGGAAGGGACCTCCAGGGTCATCAAGTCCAACCTTTATCCCATCATATTCCTAACCACTAGACCATTAGACCATGGCCTCAAGTGCCTCATCCACTCATTTTTTGAACACCCCCAGGGACGGGGACTCCACCACCTCCCTGGGCAGCCTGTTCCAGTGCCTAACCACCCTCTCAGGAAAGAACTTCCTCCTAAAATCCAATCTATACTTCCACTGACATAACTTGAGGCCATTTCCTTTCTTCCTATCACTAGTAATTTGGGAGAAGGGACCAACACCAGCCTCACTGCAACCTCCTGTTAGGTAGTTGTAGAGGGCAATGAGGTTTCCTCTCAGTCTCCTCTTCTCCAGACTAAGCAACCCCAGGTCCCTCAGCCAGTCTTCATAAGGCCTGTTCTCCAGACCTCTCACCAGCCTCATTGCCCTTCTCTGGACTCGCTCCAGCACCTCAGTGTCCTTCTTACATTGCGGTGCCCAGACCTGGACACAGTACTCAAGGTGTGGTCTCACGAGTGCCGAGTACAGGGGCACGATCACCTCCCTACTCCTGCTGGTCACACCGTTTCTGATACAGGCCAGGATGTCGTTGGCCTTCTTGGCCACCTGGGCACACTGCTGGCTTGTGTTCAGTCGGCTGTCAACCAACACCCCCAGGTCCTTTTCCACCGGGCAGCTTTCCAGCCACTCTTCCCCAAGCCTGGAGAGTTGCACGGGGTAGTTGTGGCCGAAGTGCATGACCCGGCACTTACCTTTGTTAAACCTCATGCAATTGGCCTCAGCCCATCGCTCCAGCCTGTCCAAATCCCACTGCAGGGCCTCCGTACCCTCAGGCAGATCGACACTCCCACTCAATTTTGTGTCATCTGCAAATTTACTGAGGGTGCATTCGATCCCTTCATCCAGGTCATCAGTAAAGACATTAAACAAGACTGGCCCCAAGACCGAGCCCTGAGGGACACCGCTTGTGACCGGTCTTCATCTAGATTTAACTCCATTCACCACAACTCTCTGGGCTCGGCCAGCCAGCCAGTTTTTAACCCAGAAAAGAGTCCACCTGTCTAGACCATGAGCTGCCTGTTTCTCCAGCAGAATGCTGTGGGACACAGTGTCAAATACCTTACTGAAATCCAGGTAGACAACATCCACTTCTCCCTCATCCACAAGGTGGGTCACCTGATCATAGAAGGAGATCAGGTTGATTAAACAAGACTTGCCCTTCATGAACCCATGCTGGGTAGACCTGATCCCCCTGTTGTCCTGCACTTGCTGCGTGATCTCCCCCAGTATGAACCATTCCACCATCTTCCCTGGTATCGAGCTCAGGCTGACAGGCCTGTAGTTCCCCAGATCCTCCTTCCTGCCCTTCTTGTAGATGGGCATCACATTGGCAAGTCTCCAGTCATCCAGGACCTCACCCAGTAACCAGGACTGCTGATAGATGATGGAGAGCGCCTTGGCAAGTTCCTCTGCCAGCTCCCTCAGCACTCTTGGGTGGATCACTTCTGGCCCCATAGACTTATGGGTGTCTAATTGACTTAGCAGGTCCTTCACTACTATTTCCTGGATTACGAGGGGTTTATTCTGATCTCCATCCCAGTCTTCCATCTCAGGGGACTGAATACCATGAGGATAAGTGGTCTGGCTATTAAAGACCGAGGAAAAGAAGGCATTAAGTACCTCAGCCTTTTCCTCATCCTTGGTAACAATGCTCCCCCTCACATCCAATAAGGGATGGAGATTTTCCCTGCATCTTTTTTTATTGTTAGTATATTTGTAAAAACTCTTCTTGTTATCTTTTGCAGCAGTGGCCAGGCTGAGTTCAAGCTGGGCTTTTGCCTCCCTAATGTTCTTCCTACACAACCTAACTAAATGCCTATATTCTTCCTGAGTATCCTATCCCTTCTTCCAAAGGTGGTAGACTCTCTTCTTTCCCCTAAGTCCCAGCAGGAGCTCCCTGTTCAACCAGGCCAGTCACTGTCCCTGCCGGTTTGTCTTACGACACATGGGGACAGCCTGCTCCTGCATCTCTAACAGTTTCTCCTTGAAAAGAGTCCATCCTTCCTGAACCCCTTTGCCCTCTAGGACTGTTCCCCAAGGGACTTTCTCAACCAGTGTTTTAAACAGGTTGAAGTCTGCCCTTTGGAAGTCCACAGCGAGAGTTTTGCTGCCCCCCCTTCCTAACTTGGCTAAGGATCGAGATCTATATCATTTCATAATCGCTCAGCCCAAGATGGCCTCCAAGCACCACGTCACCTACCAGTCCTTCCCTGTTTGTAAACAACAGGTCTAGTAAGGCACCTTCCCTGGTGGACTCACTTACCAGCTGAGTCAGGAAGGTATCTTCCACGCACTCTAGGAACTTCTTGGATTGTTTTCTCTCTGCTGTGTTTTATTTCCAGCAGGTGTCTGGTAAGTTGAAATCCCCCACAAGAACAAGATCCTGTGACTTTTCAGCTTCAGCCAGTTGCCTACAGAACAGTTCATCGACCTCTTCGTCTTGGTCAGGTGGCCTGTAGTAGACTCCCAGTAGGTTATCTGCTTCGTTCGCCTTCCTCAACTTCATCCATAAACATTCGACTGGCTCATCACGCTTATCGATCTCCATACAGTCAGAACACTTCCTATTATAGAGTGTCACCCTACCTTTCTACCTTGCCTATTCCTCCTGCATAGGTTATAGTCATCCATTGCAGCACTCCACTCATGAGAGTCATCCCACCATGTTTCCGTGTTGGCAACTACATCATAGCTGTCGTGCTGAACGATGGCTTCCAGCTCCTCTTGTTTATTGCCCATGGTGCGTGCATTAGTGTAGAAGCACTTGAGCCGAGCTAACGACTTCCTTACCAACTGTGGCCTGCCACCTTTGGGTTCAACTCTAGCAGGCCCAATTTTATCCCCTTCCCCCTTCAAATCTAGTTTTAAGTCCTTTCGATGAGGCCAGACAGCTCATTTGCTAGGATTCTTTTTCCCCTCTGAGACAGATTAGCTCCATCTGTCGCCCGCAGACCCCACGTAGCATAAAGCTCCCCATGTGTAAAAGCCCAAAATTTTGTCTGTGGCACCAATCTCTTAGCCACATGTTTGCCAGGCGCTTCTTCCTTCCTTTAACAGTATTCTTCTCTTCCACCAAAGGAACTGAGGAGAACACCAGCTGGGCTCCCGATCCCTCAAGTGACTTCCCCATAGCCCTGAAGTCTTTTTTAGTTATCTTCAGGCTCCTCTCACAAGCATCATCGCTACCAGGCTGGATAACTAATAGTGGATAGTAATCTGTTGGCCATACCAGTCTGGGGAGTTTCTTAGCCTTGATATCTTGCTCTGGTGTCTCGGTGTCTTTCTTTTCTGGACACCTCAAAACTGGACATAGTAAGGCTCTTGATGCAGTCTCAGGTGGGCCAAATATAGATGAATGTACTCCCAAGAGTTGCTGGCTATGTTGTTGCTCATGTAGCCCAGGATGTGTCTGACTCTTCACTGCAAGGACACATTACTGACTCATGTCAATTTGTTATCCACCATGAACCCACAATCTTTATTGTCAAGCAACTTTCTACCTGATTGTCCCTCAGATTGTGCTGTTGCATGGTGCCTATCAGTCTGAAGCAAACTTGATACAATCTAACATGAAACCTTTAAGCAATGGCTGATACAATATTTATTATTTTATTTTCTCTGGTGTTTACCATTTCAGAAATTAAGACAAGTACATCGACTGACCTATCTTTTTTTAGTTTATCTTTTCAGATAGGGTTGTGATTTTTTTCCCCCCAGCTGTTCTATAAAATGTCCAAACCTATTCATTGTTTATTTTTCTTGAAATCATAACAAGTGTATTCAGAAAAAAGAAAAATGATGGAATTTTTCCTGTGAAATTAAAAGGACCCTAAAATCCAAGAAACATTCTTTTCTAGGGGCAAGATAATTTCACAGTGCTCATAGACAGAGTTTATTTTTCTCTCCTACACAAAGAAGTATAGATTAGCTTATTTATTTTTTTAAGTTGGAAAGATTGCTTGTTATAGTTTACTTTTTCTACATTTTAAGAGGAGAAAAAAAAACAAAGGTGGGGGAAAAAACCCTGAAGAAATAAATAAAATTAATATAGCCTCACACTGTGTGAACTTTTACTGTCTGTAGCAAAAAATACACCAAGAGAGTCTCAAGATTAAAAAAATATCAACCAGAGAGCACCAGTGCCAGCGCTACTGTACTGTAGGGTTAGGGTTAGTTAACTGCTCAATATCTAAAGCCAACTGAAATATATGTGAGCTGTAAAGGTAACTGAAGGTTATTACTGTAAGTACACAAACATAACTTAGCAAATGTGGAAGAATTGCACTATGCACAGTCTGTATCAGCCCTGTTAACTGCATATGGGCTGGTATTATTCAGCCATTCAAATTCTCCAAACTTAGGTGTTTTTCCTTCAGCACATTTAATTAATTACATCAGTAGTTAATATTAGCAATCACACTACTTTGTTTTAGGCAAACAACAGTTTTGGCAGTCTGGCCAGTATATAGTATTTCTCTAATCTGCCACAGCGTTAATGGAATGTTGTTGTCCTATGTATGTTTTTAAAAAATACAAGGAGATTCTGGAGATACTGTAGTTCTGAGACCTACTTTAGGGTTATTTTTGTACTTAGTCCTTTAAGAAACATTAAAGAGTTGAACAATGGAAGAGAGATTATGATTATTAAATATGCAGAGGATACCAAGCAGGGAGGATCTACAAGCACTTTGGATGACAGGATTAGAATGTAAAATGATCTTGACAAATAGGAGAAATAGTCTGGAAAAATATGATGCTGTTTAAAAAGGATATATGCATTTAAAAATAACTAACTTCATGAATACACGAGGAACCAGTGATCAGGCAAAATTTCTGAATAAAGTAGATCTGACGTTTTTTGCGAGTCACATTCCTAACATGACTGAACAGTTTTAGACTTAAATAAAAAAAAAAAACAAGCAAAAAAAAAACTCCACCAGAATACTAGCATGTATATCCAAAAGTATCATATACAAGACACACATAATCTTTCCGGTTTTCTTGCTATTGGTCATTTTTCAACTGAAGTACTAGATCTGGTTTGAGGTCTCACATTTGAAGAAACACATGGATCAGCTTGCAAAATCCCAGAGAAGAATAAGGTCAACTGTCAGATGCCTAGAAAACATGAATGAAGAAAGAAAGAAAGAAAGAAAAAAAAAAAGGTGTTGCTTATTATAGCAAGAAAATGAAGAAACACACTTTGAATATGTAAAGAAAAGGTCGATGCAAAGATAACATGAAACTTATTTTCTGTTTGGCATAGGAAACGTATTGTACCATGAGAGATTTTACTCAGGTGGTAGAAGAAGCTCTGTGTAACTTAGCAAGTACAAAGTTAAACAGATATCTGTCAGGAGCAACACTGCTGTTGTTAATCTCATTTTTGGGGCAGAGGGGATGACTAGATGCCCACTGAAGATCCTTTTAAACCCTATCATCAATGGTCTCATGAATTAGATCATTATCTACTAAGAGAACATAAAAGCGCATAAAATGGTACCAAAATTATTTTCTCAGAGTGGGAAGAGGCTTTTCAACTACTCTTTTCTTTTTTTAATGGCAATTTATTAACAGCAATAACAAAATCAGAACTTTTCTTTGGAAAGTTTGCTAGTAAGAAAGTGCTCAGTTCCCTTAGACTGGAGACAATTAAAGGAGCTCTTGATTTTCTTTTTGTGCTCCATTGTAAGGAAAAGTCTTTCAGGTGTAAAGAGGACAATGTGACAACCAATCAGACTTTCTTTCCTTTCCTGAAGCAGTATCAATACAGAAAATACATAGTCATTTTTGCAAATCAAGCTTATGAAGACCTGTGTAAGAATTTTACTGTTGGTGGTGGTTTTGTCTGGCTGACTTCTGCTACCACATGGGGAGGTGAAACAAGTACATTAAGAGAACAAGAACACAGAATGATCTTCTCCATGCTCCACTTCAAATTGCAGCTGGGTTGAATCCTTCCCATGTTTTCATCACATACTTAATTTTTGTTGGCATGTCTTTCTCAACTGATAGAGAATTACTGACTTTCAGTCTGTGATTAAACAGATTATCAACAGTCTATCAAATTTTTCTCACTTGGTCAGTAGTCCAGTTTCTCTAGCAGTTCACTATATCGATTAACTCATTTTTTCAGGTCTATATTGCTTGATTTAGAGTGTGAACTGATGCCTATATTGTCATAATTCACTATTTTAACCTCTAAAATACTTGTTAATCTGGAATTAAGTTTGTTGTTGTTTTTTTTTTAGGAAAAAATACTTTTCTTCCTAAAATATTCAGTAAGTCTCAGAGGAAGAAAGAGGGGAATTTTTTGTGCTGATAGCATTCGCTCACTATGTGAAAATGTAACCAAAGTTCCTATTCCAGATCTGGTAGGGTTCTTTTTGAAAGTGTGTTGCTTATGCCTGACATGAATGATACAGTGTTACTAAGCCATTGGAGGGACTTTTGGATTTTTAGTGTAAAGTTTGAAAGATCTCAGTGACTAACTCTCAAAACTACACCACATATGTGCTGGGATTTTTCACACAAAAAAAATCTTGACTTTCAGTCACCCTAATTTTAACTCCTTAGCAAAACAGTGATTACTTTTGTGACTAGCCATGCAAACCAATCTAACAGATTGATCACATTTATCTCATGCAGTGGTCAGTAACCAGAACTCCACCATATTCCTTTCTCATCATATCTAACCAAAATTACAGAAATGCTACCCTACCAGAGCTGAGCCTTCAGAAGAAGCTATAGAGAAAATCCAGATGGAAATCACAGTGACCAGTTACATGTTCTGTTTTCTAAAGCTAAAAGTAAAAATAAAACCCTAACTCATTTCCTTATGTTGTTGAAAAAATTGTTTATAATTCGCTATAATCATTGTTGATGCAATACTTTTTGATATCCTAACTGAAATAAAAAATCAGATGATAAGGAACAGAAGCTCATCAAAATATCCAAAATAACATGGGAAACTAATGGCAGGTATGGAAAATCCGATCTCCAAACTCCTGGCTGTAACTACACTTTGCATAGTTAAAGAACATCCTAAGAAGTGCTGTACAAAAGAATTACTTAACTGATATTTCAGAAATGAGAGGTGTATACAAGTGTACTAAGAACACAGTGTCCTCTCATTTTTAAAAGTTAATATATAGAGACATAGATAGAAAATTGTCAGCATTGAAATGGACACTAATTAGCATTTTTATTGGCAGCCTTAACAAAGAAGCTAAGAACTAAAATTAGAACTGACCTGAAAATAGGGTGCCCGTCCAGTAAAAAACTGGTGTTTCCTTATACATTTCTGTTCTGAAGCACAAAGAAAAGTCAAACTAATGAACATTTTACAGCAGAAAAGCTTCTGAAACCTGTCTGTTTGGAAAGGTCAAAATGCAAAAATTCACTGTTTTAAATCCAAATGCGACAGCTCATTGATCATTTTGACTTCATAAAGTCTTCAGTTCAAGCAGTGGATTGCGTTATCTTTCACCATCTTCCTCTCCTGCTACACCAAACTGAGAGGTTAAAAGGAGAAACTGAGAGGTTAAAAGGAGAAGAAGGAAGAGGAAATGACAGTGATGACACCTCTGTTAAAAAGAAAAAAAGAAGCAAAAAACCAATGAAAAATAAGGTAGTGGGTTTAGGTTTGTGGGTTTGGGTCTTTTTTTAAGAAATTAAACAAAAGTCGGACAGCTCTGATAGCAATGCTCTATTAGTTCCAGAAATGGACACAAGAATCCTGTTTACAGAATTTTCAGTCTGTCCCTTTACTATTTGTACCAATAATTACATCTACATTTAAAACACTTCCATTTTCTTTTTTCATAAAGATAAAATCAAACCAATAATTTCCTTAAACAGTATGTGATGGATGCTCAACTGGTGTGGCTGCAAAAGTGTTGTGAAATAAGTGGAGCTACTCTGGTTTACACCTGCTGAAGGATTAGATTCAGTTTTAAAAGTCAAAGGAATTAAGCATTTATCACATTCCTCCACTGTCTCATGTCTTTGATACAGAAAATGTACCACACTGTAGTTTGCTATTGCAATAGAAGTTAGGAAAGAGTGAATAAATCTTATTAGTTAATACATTCATGTTTTTACAGAAATGGCACACAGAAGGTGAAGAAAAAATTGGCCTGTCCAAGCTGAAATCTGCCATACAGTACAAGAAATATCAGAGATCATGTACCATATGGTAAGTTCTCTGCAAGACAGCATCTCTGTTCTACCGGATACCACTGTAGAGAAGAGATGGATTTTACATTTTTCATTAGTGTACAGCTTAGACAGTTGAACTCTATTATAATGTCTTCAGGAAGTATCTGATCCATTCTATTATCACTATGACAAAGAGAAAGAATTGCTTATGATTTCAGAAAGGTCATACTAAACCGATGTTCTGCCTGTATGTGCTCTAGCTATGATGGCAATAATAATAATTAAAAAAAAAGTTTAAAGATGAAGTTTACAGTAAGATATACCGGGGGTGGAAAGGAGAGGGGGGCAGAGAGGGGAGACAAAAAATTAACATTTAAAAAGAAATTCTTATCTGTAAGACATTTTCTAACTCTCTTATTTTTCTTCAGCATACCTGCTGGCAGTTAATATATTTGTACATGTACATATAAACAGGGGACAAGATTCTGGTATCAGTTCCTGGAAGGTAAATATAATGTTGCTGTAATAAAAGCACTGAAACAAATCATTATTAATAACAGTTATGTATGTGTTAGGATCAGACTGCCTGGCTGATTTGGGACAGATATGAGATACTGACCATGGTGTGAGATGCAAGCCAGATCCAATTTAAAAGCTGTGTGGTGGAATTACTGTGTTGCTCAGCCCAAGACAATTCAGTCTCTCTCCCACCAGAGCTTATTATTTTTGTCTCAGAGATCAACAGCAGCTGCATGGCTTGGAGCAAGGGCAGGCCAAATTCTTACATGTATTGTGGATAATATCACTTTCAATATACCTCCTGTAGTGCTTGGAAGACTCTAAACAAAGGTGGGCTCCTCTTGAGCAAGGCGATTTGCACACACATTGCAGATAGTTGCACACCACAGAGCTTGACAACAAGCATCTAATCATTATTAATCCCTTTGGTTTTCTTTATAATAATATTAATAATGATGAAACTCCTGGGCTGCTAAGGTTGTGTTAAAGCAAGAGGAAAGGAACAATTCCATTTCAGCAGGTAGCTGTAAACCCTAGCACCAGTGAAACCAAGAAGACAACCAGCTCAAGTTTAAAATTCATAAAGACACGGTTACTTTGAAATGCATTCCCATGGAGTATAAAGGAATAGACTAACATCATTAAGTGGGGGAAAAACAGAGATAAATGCATTGGGTGAGGCCCTATCATACCCTACAGGGCCTAAGACATTTCTCATTTTCCTGGTTAAGTGTTGAATACCTACCTGGAGTCGGGAGTGGAAAAGAAATCACAACATGAATGAATGGGACAGAGAAGACAGTGGGGATGTTTCTTGGTTATTTGGAGGAATAAACAAATTAAAGAAATGGAAAATGTAACTTTGACAAGTGACATTTCAGAAGTTTTGGAGCCTGACGATTTTGCAGACTTGAACAGAAAAAACCACCTAGACAGTCATTGACCTATAATAACCACCAGTATAAAGACAAAGACAGAAAAAATGAATCATATATAAAGCAGAAAATACTGATTCAGAACTCAGAAGATTCTTTAGCATAACTTTTCCATTTTCATTTTGCTGCTTTCATTCTCTTGTTGCAAATACAGCTCTGTAAACCACAGAAATAAGCTACCCGCAATTAAAATGGCATAATAGCTAAAAGGAAAACATTGATAATTATGTTAAAATCTATAACATTAGAAAAGTCTAACGCTGCTCGGAGTCCATGCTTTTTTATCTGTCGGTATTTGCAGTTCTATTGTAACCTAGATCTAGAGCTTTTTTCTTCCTGAGCTAACTTCTCTTAAAACTTGTGGTTTAGAGGTGATTTTTTTTTTTTTTTTTTAATTTCTATCAGTGCAATATAGTCCTCAATTCTTTTTAACAGGGGTCTGAAAACAGACAAAATTGAATAACATTCTGCTTTAATGAACTATTTTGTGACATATTTTTTTTAAGCTTACAGAGTCCATAGATCTGCTATGATCCATCCTGTGCTGTTTCCTATAGTAAAACAGTTGGGAAAGTAACTTTCATCTGTATGCATATCAGAGAGTCTGTAAAAATATTGTCCCCATTCACTATTTTAATCACAGCAACAAAATAGAAACTGAACGAAGAATCTAGAAAACTATAAAAGGAGTTATCTGTGACAAATCAAGACTGGATCCAGCAAAGAATTTAAGCACAATCTTAAGAGTTTTGCTTGGATCAGGGATTTACAGTCTGATCAAAAAAACTAGTGAAGTCAATACAAAAGCTATTATTGATGTCACTGGTCATTGGATCATGCCCTTAATGAACTAAGTAGAGGCTGCAGTGTTGCATTTTAAGGGCTTAATCCAGTATCCATTAAACTCAACTCAAGTGGGCACTGAATTTAGGTATTATTTAATGATGTAGATTGAAATTTTCAAAAGCATTTTAAGCGATACTTGTCAAAAAGAGTTTTAATTTTAAAATGGAATCAAATAATGAGCTTCTATCTAGCTGGCTTGAATGATAGCAACTGAGAATACACTGTAACACAGTCTAGCACAGAACAAAAGCATCAGGACAAGACAACCAGAGATCCTGAATCTGTTGGTGGATATTCACCTCTACTTGTTCACTTCTTTTATTTCACTCTAACTCTCTGTTAAAGCCACAGTGAGCATAGGTCAAATATGTGCCCCTTTTCCTCCTTCAATTGCATTTTCAATTTTACATGAAGATGTAACCTATGTAATTAAATCACTTATTCCATCAACACTCAAATGTCTCCAATACTCAAAGACTGAGACCCAGTGAAAGGAATTAAATCTTCTGATTGCAAGGAAAGATTCCATTTGAAGAGTCATTTCAAGTCTTTCCTGTCAAGAATAATATCTGATTCATCCTTTTTCTTCCTCTTTGGGCACTTATTTCGGTCCAAATTGCCAGTTAAAATCTCAGAAGACAGACTGCCCCAAACTGCAGCTGAAATCCATGAGAGTGTCTGATAATCAAGAACGCACTTTCTTTAACACAATTATATTGTCCATACATTAATGAAGGAAAGATATGTCATTTAAAGATATATACTTGGAATCTAGTAAATAATAATAATAATAACAATAAAATAGGCTACAGTCATTTCAGAAGTGACCATAACAATTCAGTTCCAGCTTTTACCTTCTGCATTCTTACTCTTTGGTCTCATTGCTTGAGTCCATTTTTCTTCTTTCAGTTCTGAGGACATGAAAGACTTAAACGATTAAGAAAACTGCTTATACATTAAAAAGGGCTACATAATATCCTGATAAAAACACATGCTCACAGACACAGAGAAAACAAAG
Source organism: Podargus strigoides (assembly GCA_028020825.1). Lineage (NCBI taxonomy): Eukaryota > Metazoa > Chordata > Aves > Caprimulgiformes > Podargidae > Podargus > Podargus strigoides. The sequence continues at coordinate 26,422,869 of CM051663.1, read as the reverse complement.
TCTAATATAAATAATGGTAAATTTATTTCTTGTTACTACAAATAAGCACATTTATTCCATGTAGAATGGTAACAATTGAGTGCTCTTTAATACCTTAAGTGAATGGCAATCATTTTTCATATCTGAAGTGAATTGCCCATTTCAATGGGTGTTTATATCTTTCGAGCTTTCATTTCTCAAAATGCAGTGGTCTTTCCATTATAAGAAGCTAATTAAGTGTAAAGCCTGCTTGTTGAAGTACATAACAGAAGGAGTATGATGGAATCACTCTGTTTCTTCTTGTCAAATAGATACTTGAGAAGTTTCTCCAAATTTAGAAGCAGTTAATGGCTTGAAATGTGGAACAAAAAAATTTAAGGATGCTCAAAAATCTCTATAGATATTATTTATGTATGTCAAATCCTATCAGACTAACACAGGGGTTCAATTAGTCAAAATTTTTATTTAGAGTCTGAATTTTCATATGAAGACTGGATAATTGTGTATATATCTGACCATATCATCTCTTTGAGTAACAAGTAATTTTGATGGCTTAAGGGTATAATCCTCAGATTAATCTTCCTGATACAAATATAAATAATGATATCATAGAATCAGAATGGTTTGGGTTGGAAAGGAACCTTAAAGATCATCTAGTTCCAACCCTCCTGCCATGAATAGGGATACCTTCCACTGGACCAGATTACTCAAAGACCCATCCAGCCTGGCCTTCAACACTGCCAGAGAGGGGGCAGCCACAACTTCTCTGAGAAACTTCTTCCAGTGTCTCACCACCCTTACAGTCAAGAATTTCTTCCTGGTATATAAACTAAATCTACCCTCTTCCAGTTTAAAGCCATTACCCCTTGTCCTAACATTACATATCCTTGTAAAAAGTCTCTCTCCAGGTACTGGAAGGCTGCTAAAAGGTGTCCCCAGAGCCTTCTCTTCTCCAGGCTGGACAACCCCAACTCTCTCAGCCTGTCCTCATAGGAGATGTGCTCCAGCCCTCTGATCATCTCCATGACCCTCCTCTGGACATGTCCCGGCAGGTCCATGGCCTTCATATGTTGGGGGCCGAAGAGCTGAACACAGAACTGCAGGTGGGGGTGGAGAAGATGGAGAGAATGCATCTCTCACAATGGAGAAGATGGGCAGAATCATGTCCCTCAACCTGCTGGCCATGTTTCTTTTGACGCAGCCCAGGATACAGTTGGCTTTCTGGGCTGCAAGTGCACATTGCCAGCTCATGTTGAGTTTTTCATCGACCAACACCCCCAGGTCCTTCTCCTCAGAGCTGCTCTCAATCCATTCTCCACCCAGCCTGTATTTTTGCATGGGATAGCCCTGATCCAGGGCAATTGGCCTTGGCATTTGACCTTGTTGAACTTCATGTGGTTTGCACAGGCCCACTGCTCCAGCCTGTCAAGGTCCCTCTGGATGGCATCCCTTCCCTCCAGTGTGTCAACCACACCACACAGCTTGGTGTCGTTGGCAGACTTGCTGAGGGTGCACTCAATCCCACTGTCCATGTCACTGACAAAGATGTGAAACAACGCTGGTCCCCATATTGACCCTTGAGGAACTCCACTCATCAGTGATCTTCACTTGGACATGGTGCTGTTGACTGCCAGTCTTTGAGTGCAAACATCCAGCCAGTTCCTTATTCACCGAGTGGTCCATCCGTCAAATCCAAGGAAACAGTGGTGACACTCATATCTTTGTAAAATAGTTTGAGCTCTTTAGCTAAATACACCTTTAGTATGGAAACATTAAATACTATTAATGAATCATAAAATCATAGAATCATAGAACCATAGAATCATAGAATCATAGAATGTTAGGGGTTGGAAGGGACCTCTAGAGATCACCTAGTCCAACCCCCCTGCTAGAGCAGGATCATCTAGAGTAGGCCACATGAATGCGTCCAGGCGGGTTTTGAAAGTCTCCAGAAAAGGAGACTCCACAACCTCTCTGGGCAGCCTGTGCCAGTGCTCCGTCACCCTCACAGTAGTTTCTCCTCATGCTGAGGTGAAATTTCCTGTATTCCAGCTTGCACCCATTATTCCTTGTTCTATCACTGGGCACCACTGTGAAGAGATTGGCATCTTCCTCTTGACCCCCACTCCTCAGACATTTATAGACCTTAATAAGATCCCCTCTCAGCCTTCTTTTTTCAAGACTAAACAACCCCAGTTCTCTCAGTTGATCTTCATAGGAGAAATGTTCAAGTCCCTTGCTCATCCTCGTAGCTCTCCATTGTACTCTCTCCAGTACATCCCTGTCTCTCCTGAACTAGGGAGCCCAAAACTGGACACAGTATTCCAAATGTGGTCTCACCAGGGCAGAGTAGAAGGGGAGGAGGACCTCCCTAGACCTGCTGGACACAATTTTCTTAATGTATCCCAGGATACCATTGGCCCTCTTGGCCACAAGGGCACATTGCTGTCCCATAGAAAACTTACTGTCCACTAGGACTCCAAGGTCTTTCACCATGGTGCTGCTTTCCAGCAGGGCGACCCCTAATCTGTGCTGGTGCCTGATGTTATTCCTCCCCACATGCAGGACTGTACACTTGTCCTTGTTGAACTTCATGAGGTTCACCTTCGCCCAGCTCTCCAGCCAGTCTAGACTTCGTTGGATAGCAGCACAGCCTTCAGGTATGTCAGCCACCCCCACCAATTTTATATCATCAGAAAACTTGCTGAGGGTACACTCTATCCCCTCATCTAGGTCATTAATGAAGATATTGAACAAAACTGGACCCAGTACTGATCCCTGGGGAACACCACTGGCCACAGGCCTCCAACTTGACTCTGTGCCACTAATCGCAACCCTCTGAACACTATTGTTGGGCCAGTTTTCAATCCACTTCACAGTCCAATCATCTGTCCCACATTTCTTGAGTTTTTCTATGAAGATGTTATGGGAAACGGTATCAAAAGCCTTACTGAGGCCAAGGTATATGACATCTACTGCTCTCCCTTCATCTCCCCAGTTGGTCACCTTTTCATAGAAGGATATTGGATTAGTCAAGCAGGATTTCCCCTTAGTAAACCCATGTTGGCTACTCCTGATAACCTTCTTTTCTTCCATTTGGTTAGAGATGGCCTTCAGAACAAGCTGCTCCATCACTTTTCCCAGGATGGAGGTGAGGCTGACTGGTCTCTAGTTGCCTGGGTCTTCCTTCTTGCCCTTTGTGAAGACTGGAGTGACACTGGCTTTCTTCCAGTCCTTAGGCACCTCTCCTGTTCTCTATGGTTTTTCAAAAATGATGAAGCGGGGCTCAGCAACAACATCAGCCAGCTCTCTCAGCACATGTGCATGCACTCCATTGGGGCCCATAGATTTGTGCCTTTTCAGCTTCTCCAAGAGGTCTCTAACCCAATCTTCACTGACCAGTGGAGAGTCTTCCTCACTCCAATTTTACTCCCTTACTTTTAGTGACTGAGATTCCTGATGGCTGGTCTTAAGAGTAAAGACTGAAGCAAAGAAGGCATTCAGCAATTCTGCCAACTCTGCATCCTCTGTTATCGTATCTCCCACCTCATTTAGCTGTGGACTCACTCTCTCCCTACTCTTTGATTTCTCACTGATGTATTTGAAAAATTTCTTCCTGTTATCTTTCACCTCCCTAGCCAGACTAAGTTCCAAGAGAGCCTTGGCCTTTCTTGTTGAGTCTCTACACACTATGACAACATTTCTGCAATCTTCCCAATTAACCAGACCCTTTTTCCACATTTTGAATAATGGTTGTTTTGAATAATTTAAAAAACTAAACAAAACAAAAGCCAATAGCAACAAAAAAACCCACTATATTCTATTGGAAGACTTTACTGCACTGTGGCAACTTTTCTTGAAGTTGCTGTTGAAATTGGAGGGCTAATTTAATCATATCTTTGCCATCTTCCATAAACCACAGGCACTGAATCTCCCTGTGGACATAGACTTAAAGAAACACAACAAAGCAGCAAAGTTTAAAAAGAATTTAGTATAGATTTTTTTTCTTATCCAAACATAAAAGGTCCTCAGTAACCAGCTCCTTAAAAAAAGAAAATAAAAAATCTGTTGCTATTATTTTTGGCAGTATGCTAGCACACAGCACCATGCTAGCAGCACTGTCTTTCAATCACATGGCCTTCTCTCCCCTTTCCAAGCTCTGCCTGGGGAACTTATTTTTACCTGGAAACAAGATCCTGTTTTATCTGGATTACCTGCTGAAAGCTGAATAACAATTGTCTGGGACAACTTCATATGATAAAGAGAGAGATATCTAAGGAATATTTCTCATAATTATTCTGAAGTTCATTACAAAGAAAATGAAAAGAAACAGTGCACTTTCAGGTCAGCTGAAAACTAGCTTAGAGCAGGAGTTAGTACTTGCCAAAAAGACTACAAAAGTGGTTGACCAGTTAAGATTTAATTTAATACAGATTAAGGATAAATATATAAAATAAGCATGATTTTGTACTACCTGGGACATATAAAACTCACTATTTAATTCTTCTCTTGATACTTTCCAGCTGAATGTTACACCAGTAGTGATGACAGAAAATTCTGTTTCATAATTCTGGGTATTTGTAACAGACATCCTACCTCTCTCTGATGAAAGCAAATCTTTATTATTTTTTTATAGGTGATACTAATTTGAAATAAATATTTTGGGAGTTTACCTGTAAGAATTATAGTAGGAGTTATGATTTTTTGCTAATTTGTGCTCTTGAAAAGCTGACTTCTGGGCAAGGATCATTTTCTGTCTTGTCTCTTAGTTAATGGAGTGAGGTGGAAATGAGTCACCTTTCTTCGACTCCATTTTAGGATAAATCGTCCTCTGGAGGTATTTAGCTCCCTTCATTGACTACAAAAAGCCTTGACATCCAGCTTAGACAAGAGGTAAATTTTAGGAAACCAGTGTTAAGGGAGATGACTCATACATTTAGCTCTAAGTGAAATATAAGGAATCAGGTTTTAATGCCTAGTTTTTTACAGCTCTTTCAGCCTAAGCATCATAAGACCCAATTCATTTAAATAGCTAAGATCCATTTCGGAAGTAGCTTAAACACTTACATAGCTATTAACATGCATAAAGAGGCAAATAGACATCAAATGAGTATTCCAACTGTTCACATATGCCTAATTCCGATCAAAATCAATGCATAGATGGTTTTGAAAATCTCACTAGGCACATATCTGTCTAAATACCTGAATACGCTGAAGAATCTAATCCTTGGTCTTTCACCAGGTAGAGAGGAACTAAAGAACAGCTTACTAACACCTTGTCACCCAGGTGTAAATTTTCCTCTTACTTCACAGCTCAAAACCTTTTATCTTTACAGTGTAGCAGAAAGGTGATTTGCTACATCCTTGGCCCTGAAATAACATGTCTGTGTATGCAAACGGAAGTGTATCTATTGTTTTTTTGTCTTCTTTAAGTATTATGTCAAATTGCAAACTAACATCCATTCTGCTAAACAATGCTATTTTGATTTTTTTCTCCTTTTGCAGCACTACTTTCCAAGTATTTCTCTCTTTCTCCTCCAGTATATATTTCTCCAGCTGCTTTTTAGTCTACACTACTGCTCTGAGTTGCAGATTGTCTTGTTCTTTTACCACCGTGACTCATATATCCTTTTACAGTACTCTTATCTCACTTGGCTTTGCAACATCTCCCAATTTAGTTGCATCCATTAATTTAATAACTGTGCTATTGACTCTCATTTAAAGATCATTAGTGAAGATAAAGCTGGACCCAGTGCTAGTCCTTAAGGCATGTCATTAAGACTCTTTCTCACAACTCAATACACCACTATTTATCATCACCTTTAATGTAAAGTCCTGTAGTAACTTCTTGATCTGTGGGAATTTATCCATAAGAATATGAATTCCAATGAATTAAAATGCTCAGACTTCATGAATCATGTCCATTGTGAAAGTCCAACTGTAGGATACCACAAAACCAGCAGAATCCACTGTGATTCACAAGCACTGTACTGTCAGATGCTGGTAAGCCTCCTCAAGCCTAGGAATGTGGAGGTTTGCAGCCAGTATCAGCGAGTTTTGATCCATATGATTCAATAAGCAGGACCCTGCCTAGTCTATGAAGACCAAGTCCTACGTATGACATGACATGCCACTTAGTGCATTATGCACAATTCCTCTGGTGGTGTTAGACTGGCTCCCTCCCACATTTTATTTGTAAAGGCTCCATTTTTCTGGTTCTTACTCCCTTTCTCTGGTAACAGAACAGAAGGAAATACTGAGATGCTGGTCAGAAATGTCAAATTCCAATCATTTTTCCACACAGATCTGATATATTATCATGTTATTACCAGTGTAGCCTTTCAGGGCTGCTTCCTCTATAGATTTCAGAACACAAACAAAATGATGTGCACTCTTTTTATTGCTCATCACCCCAGCAAAGTCCTTTCTCCTTTGTACCAAATTTCCTTATGAGAAAAATGATGGGGATTAAAATGTTCCCCTAGTCAAGACTTTTAATAATAATGAAAAAAAAAGTGTGGATTGAAATCTAGCCCCTCTTTGTCACATGTGAACTTGGGAAAGGCCCATCTGTTTCATGGATTTGTCTGAGATTGGAAGAACGTGCAATTAAGTCTGATGAAAACCTTTTTTTTCTCCTTTATGTTCACTTGTATTGCTTATCTTATCCTTTTGTCTGAATTCCATTACTGAAGAACATGAACTTACAAAAAAACCCAAACAAACAAACAAAAAAAGAGTAAAAATTATCCCTATTTTACAGCTGAAATACTGAAGAATTAAGATGAAATAACTTGGAGAACATTGAAGAAGTTAGTGGCATCAGTTAAACAAGGAACCTGGATATTTTACTTTCTGCTTAGTTTCTCAACAGCTAGGTCAGTTTTCCTCTTATAGTTCCCTTTTATAGTTGATGGATGATTATTATGGCTATTGGATGTGTTTTGGTTTGAAACTGAATTCCCTTAATTTTCTGGTTATAACTGAGTTTTCATATCTCAGTAGACAACCTTGGTAATCTTTCCTTTTGTATACTTGGGTACAACTTGAGGCCTGTTTAAGCATCACTTGTAGCATAGTACCAGATAAATGATCCTTTCACTTTATACTGTAATCAGGAGATAAGTTTTTCTTTTGATACTGTGAAAACTGTATTCTTCCTTCCTTCTGATGTAAGATGGGCAAAATGGTAGTAAAATTCATCCATCACTTAGTAGATGAGAAAATGTTACAATATGGTATTCTGCTGAAAAATTTCCTTTCTAGGCTTTTGCTCTCCAAAGGCCTTACTGAAAGATATCCTGACTGAATTAGTGAAAAATTCCTGCCTACTTCCCTCACAGTATTACAACACCAAGCAGAGAGGAAAAAGAATAGAAACACAGAATCACACAATGTTGGGGGTTGGAAGGGACTTCTGGAGATCATCTAGTCCAGCCCTCCTGCCAGAGCAAGTTCACCTAGAGCAGGTAATAAATTAGTCAGGCAGTGAATTTCAGTTTTTTCAAACTGAAAACCCAAGAGAGTCCACACAAAGGAAACCAACTGGTCAATCAGTGCCATTCTTTACACACGGAAGAAATTAATCTGTTAAATTTTATCAACCTGATGGCCTAGTTCTTCAGGAAAATTTGCAGTATTTTTTTTTTGTTTCCTTTTTTTCTTGCAGAAGACCATAGCATTGACATATTTATCAGTCCCCCTGTGCTATGCACAGTATTCTTTATGAACAGCAATAAAAGAACTGTATAAATAAGTGAAAAAATAAATCAAAAATAATTGATTTATGGTTAAAAATGCTATATCAGCATTTTGATTTGCCAACCTCACACTTCAATTTTTAACGAATAATTAAAAAAATACAGATTAAATATGTTTATATAAATAATAACACAACACTTCAGAGATATATTGGCTGGTGACTTATGTTGCCACACCTCACCATAGCTGTGGTTCTGTGAATAGATTATAGCTCCCAATGATACGAAAAGGAAAATACCTTTTTAACTGAAAAAGTGAGGAGACACAAAATGCTGTATGTTACTGGAGTTCCATTCATGATGAAAAGAGACCATGAACCCCTTAAACGTCCAGGATTGTTCCCAGGCTACCATGATGGCAATTGTTAAGAATGGCTCCAACCTCTCCCCAAAACACTTGAAATCCAGCTCACAACAAAGCTTGCCCCGCTTCCTACTGACGAACTACTTCATTCTGACAGATGCCAACCACATGGGAGGTTTCAATTAAATTTCAGGTATCAGTGTCAATGAATGACAAATGAGGGAATCCAACCCATGTTTGAATTTGCTTAATAGTACAGCTTCCCTCCTCCTCCCATTTTCTTAAGATAATCACTGATACAGTCTTCTCAGCTTTTAGTCATTTTAATTGTGCATGATTTATTTCCTTGTTTCATCAGCTCCATCTATGACAGAAAAATGAGAGTTATGAAAAAGAACCTGAAGGCTGCCAAATACTTTTTATTAATTTTTTCTTTGTATATGATTAATTTCTTCCTAGAACACTAGATTGACAGCTACATGCACTCTGGCTCATGTTTAAAATAATGAAATGATGGCAGTTTTTAACACAATATATACACCTATTATAAATGTTCCCTCCTTCATAAAGGTTACATACTGAACAGTGAAATAGTTAGACCTATAGACCCATTTGACTTCGCAAACCTTAATTATTCTCTTCTTTTACAAAGATACTGATATTGAATGCATATTATTTTAAAATAAAAGCTTCACTTTCCCTAAGAATTAGGACTTCTTTCTTTTTTTTTTTTTTTTTTTTTTTTTTTTAAAAAGGCAAAGAAAAGAAGAAAAACATTTAACTTTGACATTTCATTTATAGTCATTTCAATTATCTGGATAGTTTCCTTTAAATGCTTGATGTAGGTAGTGAAAATTCAGAAACTGCTTCCAGGAGTTCCTAATTTTCATGTGTTATGAATTTTAATACCAAATGTGGGTCAGGTTTTCACAGGCTTGGAAGAGGGAATACATTGACCTTAAACTACTGTACAGTTGTAATAGTATTTTTAGTCTGTATTGGTTATTTGGGGGCAAAAGCTCTGGTTTGTTTGTGTTTCTTTTCACTCTACTTTCTTTCCATAGCTGCAGAAAAGCCCCAAGGCTTCAGAGAACAGGCTATTCCTCTTCTTTTTCTTTCCTCCCACCTCCTAACTTTTAAAAAGACAAATACAGGGAACTGTGAAATCCACTAGTCCATGAGGTCAGGAAGTTTTCACCTACTCCTGTCAGTTTGGACTGCTGTTTTTGAGATAATGAATCCCTGAACTCCCCTCTTGCAGTATCTCCCATTAATGAAGCTGAATTTTTATAGAGTCTTCTTTTTTTTTTTTTCCATCTCACATCCCTTTTTTCCCTCCAATTTTTTTCTGCTTCTTACATCGTTAAGAATGTAGACTACTACTGACCCTGTGGGGAGGATTTGGAAACAATTTTGTTTACTCTTAATTTGGTGTTATTTTTATTTCTTTTTCACCCTTGCTAGCATTTTCTAACTTTCTGTTTTGTGGACAAGTATAAACAGCAGGAGCAGCTCTATGAAATGTAACCAGAACACCTCAATATCTGGAGTCTCATCATCCCAAAACATGGAAACATGATTCTTCTGCAAGTTATAGTGATGTCCTTCCTTGAGACTCAGACAGAAAAAAAAGTGTTCTGACCCTAATCCTGGGTTGTGTTACATGAGTGTCAATATGGTACCTTTCTCTTGAAGAAAGAGCTATAACCACTCTGGTGAACTCTTGTACTTAAAGTTAGTTATCAAGCACACAACTACAAGGCAATGCAGGTTTTTTCCTTACCTTTTTACACCACTAAGTCAAAAGGGAATGGGACCCAATTAATTTATTTTTTGAAAAGGCTGGGCAGAAAAGGTTGTCTTTATAAAAAACTCCTGAGACTTAGACTTGGGGGTTGGTGGGTGGTTGTTCTGTCTGAAATTCTCCATGCAATTTTCTATCTCAGAACACAGAAATGAAGACTTCACCTGCAAGTTTGCTGAAATACGGAAACTTCTTATGATTTCTCTGCCTGACTTTTTGTAATTTCTCTCCTTCAGATTAGTAAGCCATTTAACAAACCTGATATGATGGGACATTGATCTCAACTGCTACGTGGAAACTCATGAAAAGTAAATATAGTCTATCTGACTTTGATGAAAATCCACAAGCACAAGTTAGCTTTCCAGGCCACAAGTTGCCTCAAGCTTCTGACATTTTGATGCTTGTGATCTTAGTTCAACAAATTAAGTTTAGCATTTTTTTGGACAGTTTGTGATTTTCCTTTAAATTTTAAGTTTTCTGCAGCATACTCTGCTTCACTTTTAGCACATGACTAATCCTTATGACTGCAGTGACTATATTAATGTTTTTAATGTTACAAGCAATAGCTGAAGTTCTTTTACAAATCAGAAGTATGCACCCCTGAACTGAACAGGCCTCAGTCCTTCACATATTAGCCAATCTGAAATTTTAAAGATTTCAGGAAGATATGGTTTCAGGTTTGATGAAGAAAAACAGAAATACTAAATCTGGAAACAAATCTGTTCTGCCATATTATCTTTTCCAAGTATGCTAAAGGTTGATGGCTGCTTTTTTTACTTTCTTTTATTTTATTGTTCTCATCATATAAGTTCTATGCAATACAGATACAAACACAAAGCTTTGGGGAAGGGCATGTTTTACAGTTAAATCTCATTGAGTGTCACTGAAATAAACTTCTATAACTCAACGTCAGATATGATGGGTGGAGCATATAGTAGGTGAGACCTGAACAAAAAGACGAACAAACTGAATGGAGCTAAGTACTTAATGAGCAGAGAGCTAATGAGTTTGTGAGTTAGCAATCTAATGAACTGAGGTTCTCTGCTGCGAGCAGGTAATATGTAGTTTCCAGGTTGTGGCTTACCTCTAACTACTAATTCTAACTTTGGCAGTAATTTTCCCAAAATTTATTACTTCAAAATAATTTGTTGTCACCCGTGTAAAACCTAGCATGAGAATTCTTTCCATATCTGTCCACCATAACTTAAACCATGGGGAACTCTTGGGTGGAGAGCAGTTTAGCTGCAATATGAAGTAAAAATTGTTTAACCTGGAATATTTTTCTTGCCCTGCAACTCTCATGATGGGTGGCAGTAAAACAAGTAATGTTAAAACATAAACAGTATCCTTACCCAAATTGCAATGAGCCCTAAAAAAAAAGTTGGTAGACCAACCTGTGAAATAAATTGTTTGCCATGCTGTCCAGTTTCATAACAGCCTTTTACTTTCCTCGTCCCCATAAGATCTCATGCTATGACACAAAAGATGATCACACATTTGAAAGGGTTTTAAAGCAAAAAGTCCATTTGATTACTTTAGTGTTTAACAAGTTTGAAATTAGGTCTGACCAAAAAGAAAAAGATTAAACTATCCATTCTCTTGGAAAAGTCAAGCCTTTCAAAAGTTCTTTATCCTCATATTCATGAAATTATCTTTTCAGATCAGACTGGATCTTGAATATTTTATTTTATTTTATTTTAATCTTTTTTATTTTATTTAATTTATTTATTTATTTGTGACTGTTTTTCAACATTACAAAAATGTGTCATAAGAATGTGTGAAAAATACTGTATGAACATGTGTTTGTTCCTGTGTTTCTTGAGTTGATCTGATGTTTTTTCATTTAGTATCTTCTGGACTATTTCTGATCAGATATGGCAGTGGGCTAGGAGATCTCAGAGACTCTTTTGGAAAGTATGTATATTAAAAAAAAACCAACCCCAACATATGAATGATAACAACTGTATGAGCTCAATTTTTCTCACTAGGATGGTGAATTCCTCAGTAGGGGAGAACAAAAAGTGTGGAGTTCTCATCCTATTGAAAACTAAAAAATTAGATGTGACATGCAAGTCTGTAAGAAAAAAATACATTATTCATTTCCTCTGCTAATAGAGGAATTGATTTTAATAATCCTGTAAAAGCTAGGCCTCTGGTCATAGCTTGTCTCCACTGTAGTCAACAGGGTAAATCTGTTATCTCAAAAGGCACCTCAAACCTTCTGAAGATTAATCTCTAAACTAGGTGAGATGATTAGCAGTCTGGAGCTATCTATCTCTGCCATTTGAAGGATGCCTCGGCTCCTATAAAGAGTCAAAGTGATAAGTTTGAAATGAAGGTTTAACTTTCAGACAGCTGAAGCTAGATGAAATGTTAAAGGAGAACAGGGCTCCAAACCAGGAAGCTGAGTGGCCTGCCTAACAGGGGAGGTATACCTAGGGTACAAGTGTCTCTATGTATCATTTAACAGTCAACAAAGTGAACCAAATGTGAAAGCAGCAGTGGAGATCAGCAGAGCTCTAGAAAATATGTCTTATGAAGAAAGAGTAAAAGAACTGTAGATATTTGTGCTCAAGAAGCGATGGATGTGTGGGACACTGCTGTATGCACGATAATCAACTAGTTTCTTTGTTCAGAGTGGAAACTCTCAGTTGTGAAGGACTTGAGATAACAGGAAAAATAATTTAAGAGTGAGGATTTAAAGCACTAAAGAGACTCTCTGGGGATGCCACAATGATGACTGAATTCTGAGGATCATGGAAATGTAACTGATCCCATTTTGTGGCAGGGAAGTTTGCTAGATAATTCCTCTTGACTCGTTGTCTGTGATTAGGAGAGGACAACAATAGCACACATACTTTAAGTGTGAACAGTGTCAAACTTCTGTTGATTTTAAAGACACAATCAGACTCTTGGTTTCCTAGTTTCTTAAACACTATACAAGGAAACTGATATACTTTTTAAGCTTTTTTTTTAAAAAAAAAGGGGGGGGGGGCAGGGGGGGAGGAAGAAAACCCTGATATGATATCCAGGATATGAGAGATTTCACTGAGATGTCCCTGTACTTAATGAGAAATCACAAGGAATATTACTGCCACAGCTTGCCTATACGCTCTGACTTATCAGTTGGTCTGGGAGTTTAGACTCCTGCGATATTGAATGAAGATTATAAGCCAGATGGGCCACAAATTCTGTCAAGCCTTCTTGGCAGCTGCTCTCATTACAAAAGCCAGCCAGCCTTTTCCAAAAATAAGAATGTGAAGCAAATTGGGCTTATAGACCCTTATAATGCAATTGCACGCAGAGATGGGGACCTGAGCGGGCAGGCAGAAATATTATTGATGGCTGCTGAAAACAGGGAATAAGATGTTATTAAGCCAAGTCAGAGATAGATATCGATAGCTAATATAAAGCCTTTATTGGTTTACAGGCTCCAGGAAAGAGGTTTCAGAGCTTCGACCCTTTGCTTTGCTTTTAATTTCACTGGAGATGCAGGGTTTATGAATAAAACATATCTTCACTCATGATTCTGATATTAGTCACTACTTTCTGTGTCCCTCATTCTCCCAGAGCAAGTAACATGCACTTACTACATAAACTTCGAAAGCTCTGTTTTGTAGAGTCAGGGGTGGATGCAAATTGACAAAGAGGGAGTGGTTTGGGAGGAAAGAAAGAAGACAAAAAATAAGACAAAAAACAAGAAAGTGAATGACAGACTAGAAATAAGAGAAACAGGACGAAAAAAAAGAGGAATAAAAGGAAGTTATGGGAGAGATCTCAAGATAAGAATGCACGAAAGAAAATGGCTGGAAGAATTCACATTCCTCTAGCAAGGTGTGATGGTAGAGTTGTTCTGCTCCTGCTTTCTGTCTAGTACTCCCCATCTGGATTTATAGAAAAGACAAGATTCCCTGCAAGAAGTATGGAGGATTCTTATAGATATATGGTGCATACCTTGACTCTACATCCTGTTCACCTCTGTGTATCTATAAGCATATATGCAATTATGGACAATGTTGGTTAAAGGAGTTTTGATCCTTTCACAGACTTTCATAGCACTGTCCTGAAAAATCTACAAAATGTCCCCAGAGTAAAGAACGTTTCAGAATGCTAGCAAGAATTGGGAGAGAAGACATGCACAAGAGAGCTAATGAAAATAATTTATGATAACCATTTCAAATTACTGATATCCCAGGTCAGTGAGTATGTTTCAGCTGGCCAGGGGTATGCAGAAGAACACAACCCAAGACCCTGAGTTTCTCGGTAGACTTGCCTGAGATTTGATTGTAACAAACTGTCAGTGATGCTAGATCTGTTCATATAGTTTTTTTTTCTGTGGAAACAAATACAAAGGATAAGGGCCTAGGACATGTCCAATTCCTGAAGAAGCTTTAGACCATGACTAGATTTATACCTTGGACTTAAAAATTCAATATGTGCTCCAAGGTCCCCCAATTTACATACAGACAGTGCAGTTTCAGTTCCTGGTCTTACCTAGTCTCATCCAGGACAGACCTCCTTATATGTATGAAAACAGAATTAAGCTCATTTTCTCACATATTTGTCTGTCTGGAACACCTATGTTGTTTCCATAGAGTCATACTAACAGCAGTACATTTGAACTAGTGAATCCTCCTCTAAATGTGATGAGTGAGGAAGGGTATGGCATTGGGCTACTGTTCAGAACCAACAGGAGCCCCCTTCCACCCACCAAAAAAGGAATCATTTGATGAGATCAGATTTGGATAAAATACTGACTGTGGACATAACTGAAGTGTTTATCAGAAGAGAAACAGAACTTCTGAAATACAGATTTTGTGGTCCCACATAATGATTTGTGCTGTCTACATACTCTCCAACAGGGTGTCAGCTATGAATTTCACCCAGTAAGGCTAATCATGCTCTTTTGGGTGTGGGAAACTATTCCAGAGCACCTAGTTCCATTCAAAAGACTCCACCATGTAGCTGAGAGGAGTAGAGATGACAGAAATGCCCAATTGTTTGACAAATGGCAAAAGAATAACTACATGCTTGTATTAATGATCTTCTTAGTGATATTGCTGTGATCTAGTAATGGAAGAAATAACTTGTAACATTTATAGGAGATAATAGAAGCTGTGTACAATTTTGGCCCATTTTTGAGTGTATGGTTGTAAAATAAGACATCTATAGTTCCAGTCAAATCTGAAGGATTGAATATTTTTTTGACTCCATGATCTTCCAACACTCTTGTCAAAAGTTGTGGAGAAGTAAGAAAGAACTTCTTCAGATTATAGGGTGATCATTTGTAAAGTGGCAGGATAAAAGCAACTGTGCCATTCAGCCTCTGCTTCACAAATGAAAATAATAGCTGAAATGTATGCCAAATTGACTAAACTAATCAACCACCCTTTTGATGGGGCTATTATGCAATCACTATACTTTCTTCCAGAAAATTTATGAAATCACAGACGATGCCATCCAGTTTTTATAATAGTTCAGAAAAAATACTTTAATTCCACTATCCCTCTCTCTCCCTTTCTAGTGTGTTATAATTAATAATGACCCTCAATGTTGGGGTTTTTTTTAACAGCTTTAAAGTCAGAACTGAGGCTGTTCTTCCATATGCCATTCACTACGTAATTTCATGGAAAGACAATTCAGGTATTAAAATAACCACATGGGGTCCAGACTCTGCTTCCTTGTTCTTCAGTCTTCTCGTTTCTGTGAAATAGGGATGAGAACACCTTACCTTCTTCCTTTCTTGGGCTTTCTATTGTACGCATCCTTCAAAAAAATCTTTAATACTTCCTATGCAGGAAAAGAAAGTAACTGGTTATCTGAATAATGTATCTTGTGAGTAGAAGGGGTGTGGTTAGGAGGTCGTGAGAGGTTCTCTCCCCCCTCTACTCTGCCCTGGTGAGGCCGCATCTGGAGTATTGTGTCCAGTTCTGGGCCCCCCAGTTCAAGAAGGACAGGGAACTACTTGAGAGAGTCTGGTGCAGAGCCACAAAGATGATGAAGGGAGTGGAACATCTCCCTTATGAGGAAAGGCTGAGGGAGCTGGGTCTCTTTAGCTTGGAGAAGAGGAGACTGAGGGATGACCTCATTAATGTTTATAAATATGTAAAGGGTGAATGTCGTGAGGATGGAGCCAGGCTCTTCTCAGTGACATCCAATAATAGGACAAGGGGCAACATGTGCAAGCTGGAACACAGGAGGTTCTGCATAAATATGAGGAAGAACTTCTTCACAGTGAGAGTAACAGAGCACTGGAACAGGCTGCCCAGAGAGGTTGTGGAGTCTCCTTCTTTGGAGACATTCAAAACCCGCCTGGATGCGTTCCTGTGTGACCTGATCTAGGTGTTCCTGCTCTGGCAGGGGGATTGGACTAGATGACCTTTTGAGGTCCTTTCCAGTCCCTAACATTCTGTGATTCTGTGATTCTGTGATTTTTGCCCTAATGTGAAGCAACTTGTGATGAGACACTGCAACAGGTTGCCCAGAAAAGTTGTGAACGTCTTGTCATTGGAATTTTTCAAGGTCAAGTTGGATGGGGCTCTGAGCAACCCGATCAAGTGAAAGATGTCCCTGCTCATGTCAGGGGTGTTGGCCTACTTAATCCTTAAAGTTCGTTTCCAACCAAAGCCATTCTATGATTTCATGGTTCTATGATAACTGTAACAATACTATGCAAGCAACAGTAATAATGAGCATCAAAGGAGCTCCCAGTAAGCATTAGTTGAACAGCTTTAGTTGAAACAAGGAAGAATTTATCAGTTTTAACTTTAAACTGTGTATAACATACCCTCTGTGTGCTGTTTTTTACAAAATAATTGTTAAAAGATTTTGAAAGACTGTTTGTAGATACTTATATTAAAAATGTAGTATTTTTTTTATTGTCTATAATAGAGACTCTGTACATGTTATCAATGACCTGTGGGCATTCATCACATGTTAATAAGTGTATTATTATGAGCAGCCTTCATGAAAAGATACTGGTTTGACTGCTCCAGTATACAGAGCAGAATTTTCTTAAAAAAGGAAGATTGATTCTATGAGTCATGTGAGTGAACCATGTCACTCAAAGATCTAATACTAGGTCTGAACATAAGGTGATCCAGATATGAGGCTTTACAGCACTATTGAGAAGTAACCCAGTAGCACAACTGGTAATACAAGAATTTAGCCTAAGAACAAATTGTGGCATCTGCCCTTTAGAATAAACAAGCAATAAAGACAGCTGGCAAGACTTGGCCAATAGCATGACCTGGGTTGTGTTTTGTGCTTGTATTCAATTATTTTAAATGAAATGCAAATGCATTAAGGAAAAAAATATATTAAGAAATGAGTACCTTCCAGTCCCACAGAAGCCCATCTGCTGCAAACCTTCCCGGCATGTGGTACTGTATGTCCTCAATGCCGATAGCTCTTCTTTTTCCAGCATCAGTGACTAAATGTTTCACTGCCACAGCTGCTTTTTGGCTCGGCTGCTGCTCTCTGCTTGTACTTCAATTTCTCTTTTCATTTTAGATTTCAGTGGCCCTTTTTCCCATTATACTGAGTAATATATGAGTCTGAATGATGTGTGTAATGGGAAACTGATGTTATGTGTGTACTTTATTGACACAACTGACAAGAAAAGCCTTAACCTGCATCTCTAAGTAGTGTAATTTATTGTTTACTATCCCCTACTCACCCACACATAATAGTAAATGAGAGAAAAAGAAAGAAGAATTGTAATATTACTCTTTCCCCAAACACTTAGAAACAAACAAACAAAAAAATCATTAAACCTGAAACAAGTATTTCCTTCCTCTTATGCTAGATGATTAGAGAGTAATGCCTAAAATTTTGCCCCCAGACAGGGAGGCAGAAGAAGCTCCACTTTTTTTCATTACTCGATCTAAGTCTTGGAATGATTATCTGTTCAGGGATGAATGTCAGCTGTTTCACTGGGGTTTTTTTCTCTGCTCAACAAACACCGTACTTGTCCTCAGAATACAGTTTTAAAATTTAATGAAATTCCATTATATCCAATAAATTGAATGAAATGCAGTGGCAGAGACAGTATTGGCAGATTATCATTAACGTGGTCTAACAAGTCAGTCAAGCTGTAATAATCAACAATATGCTTCATTCTAGTTCTTTATATCTTCCTAAGACACCTTTCTGTATAAGATCATCAATAATAAATGTATTACAGCTTTCCCAAAAAAATCTTTTCTATAGGGAAATGATTGATGACACAATAAAGAAGTGTTTTCTTATGTTAAGATTGAACCTCCTGTGTTCCAGTTTGTGCCTATTGCCCCTTGTCCTGTCACTGGACACCACCAAAAAGAGTCTGGACCTATCTTCCTGACACCCATCCTTTAGATATTTATAAGCATTAATGAGCTTCCTCCTCAGCCTCCTCTTCTCCAAGCTAAACAGACACAGTTCCCTCAGCCTCTCCTCAGATGGGAGATGCTCCAAGCCCTTAATCAGCTTAATGGCCCTGCAGTGGACTCTTTCCAGTAGTTCCATGTCCCCCTTGAACTGGGGAGCCTAGAACTGGACATAGTACTCACCAGGGCAGAGTAGAGGGGGAGAAGAACCTCCCTTGACCTGCTGGCCACTTAATGCACCCCAGGATGCCATTGGCCTTCTTGGCCATGAGGGCACATTGCTGGCTCATGGTCATCCTGTTGTCTACCAGGACTCCCAGGTCCTTTTCCCGAGAGCTGCTCTCCAGCAGCTGACCATGGAGTTGTTCTTCCCCAGGTGCAGGACTCTACACTTGCTCTTGTTGAATTTCATTAAGTTTCTCCCTGCCCAACTCTCCAGCCCGTCCAGGTCATGCTGGATGGCAACACAGCCCTCTGGCGTGTCAGCCACTCCTCCCAGTTTTGTACCATCAGCAAACTTGCTAAGGATACACTCTGTCCCTTCGTCCAGGTCATTAATGAATATATTGAATACAACCAGACCCAGTACCAATCCCTGGGGGACACCACTAGTCACAGGACTCCAACTAGACTCTGCCCCACTGACCACTGCTCTCTGGGCTCTGTCCTTCAGCCAGTTCCCAATCCACCTCACAGCCCAATCATCCAGTCCACACTTAAGTGTGGTTGTGAGGATGCCATGGGAGACAGTGTCAGAAGCTTTGTGAAGTCAAAGTAGACCACATCGACTGCCCTGCCCTCATCAATCCATCTAGTTATAACCTCATAGAAGGTTATCAGGTTGGTCAAGCCTGACTTTCCCTTGGTGAACCCATGCTGACTACTCCTGATAACCCTCTTTTCCTCAATACTCTTTGAGATGGCGCCAAGAACAACCTGTTCCATCACCTTTCCAGGCATGGAGGTGAGGCTGACCAGCCTGTAGGTCCTTCTTCTTGCCCTTTTTATTGATTGGAGTGATGTTGACCTTCCTCCAGTCCTCAGGCACCTCTCCTGTTCTTCAAGACTTTTCAAAGATGATGGAGAGCAGTCTAGCAATGACTTCTGCCAGCTCTCTCAGCACTCGCGGATGCATCCATCAGGGCCCATGGATTTGTGGGTGTCCAGTTCACCTAGCTTTTCCCTAAACCAATCTTCTTCAAACAGGGCACAGTATTCCTCTCTCCTGACTTCTTCTTTGGTCTCGAACGTCTGGGACTCCTGAGGGTCTGTCTTAGCAGTAAAGACCGAGGCAAAGAAGGTATTCAGTAATTCTGCCTTCTCTGTATCCTCTGTCACCAGAGGGTAACTGAGCACTGGAACAGGCTGCGCAGAGAAGTTGAGGAGTCTCTGTCTCTGGAGACATTTAAAACCCATTTGAATGTGTTCTTGTGTGGTATACTCTAGGATCCTGCTCTAGCATGGGAGTTGGACTAGATGATCTTTAGAGGTCCCTTCCAATCCCGACCGCTCTGTGATTCTGTGACATAAAGAAAACCTGGTGACACAGCCTGAACTCCCTGTGTTCTGGATCCCCAGAACGAGTAGCTGTAATAGTTCAAGCAAACTATTTTACTTTTCATTTACAGCAGTTTAGACACATGTATAGGTTCCATTCCTGTAGCTCAGCTGGTGAGTGGTGAATTTTGAGATATAGTAAATAGTTTGTTCATTATTGTTTGTCCCCATATAACCCACTGGGATGAGAAATATCACTTCAACAAACATAAGGCAACATCAGATTGTGGGTTTGTATTTTGTAAGCTCAGTTCTACATCTCTGTCTTGCAATGGATCATTAACAGCTTCCCAACTTCCAAGTATCCAAGTACCAGATATTTTTGGCATGTGGTTACACTACCTATTCAACGATTTTACATAATGAAACAAGTTTTCAGTAGGGTTAAATCAGATCATCAATTGCTGCGGCAGGTAAGATGTAAACTGCAATAATGCAGCAACTTCTTACAAAAATAACCTACACAGCTGTGTGTATGCATATACATAAGAAAATCAGAATATTTCCCCTCCAAATCATATTTATTATTATATATTTCCTTTGGGAATTTAGAAAACCATTGGATTACACCTGTTCTGTTTTGCCTCCTTTCTCACCTGTGCATTTTTCTACCTTTATATGTGATTATTAGATTCATTGAGTTTACAACCACAGAGGACCTTGTGGATAAGTAATCTGACCTGCATGAGTCACCGTATAGGCTTTTGCTATTCCTAAACCTAATCCTAATCCTAAAACCTGTCATTGAACTAGAACACGCATTGGTGAAAGGCACTTAGTTTTGATAAAGATTTCTAGATTTCAGCAGTGAAGCATTCATTCACTCTAAGGGGTGAGTAGAGAGACACTATGCAAAGATGTCTGCGTATTTACATTTAAAATAGGAGTAAAATCTCTTTTTTACAGCTGAAAGATTAAATTTGCTCTCCTGGTTTGGCATAATAACATTCAAACTGAATTTTCTATCTTCTTTGATTAGTAAAAGGGTCTGTAGCTTCTGCATAGAAAACAGAAAGAATATTTCCTTTGTGAAATTATTCTGCTTTCCTCAGGTTTCTTTGGGCTTCTTTTAAAATGCAGCTAGTTAGAAGAAGAGCAAAATATTCCTCATGTTTCCCCATTTCAAAATGCTTGTTTCAAGTTATTCTACTTTTCCAGGCTAGGAGAAGGTGGTACTGTCCCTTCCTTCTCCAGTTCTTCCACACTCATACACTTTCTCACACTGCTGGAAAGCCATTAGATAAGATAAGAACAAATGTTATGTTGAAACTGTTACTTCATAAAGTTTTTATCTTCCAAATGCTATAACTCTGAATATTTAAGAGCATAAAAACACTTAATAAAAAAATTTTAATTTAAAGAATTACTTTTCACTTTTGTATTTAAAAAAAATATAGAAATACATCATCTGTATAATTTACCATATATGTTGCTCAGGATTTATCTGGACAATCTTCCAACAGAAACTAAGTTTGGTTGAAATATTAGCGATATTTTCTTAATTTATGTAAATTAATCTGGATTGTCACTGCAGAAATCTAATTGTTGATGTGCCCAGTGACACTTTCTTTCTGATGCAGTCTGTGAAGGTCTCTACTTGACTGTTCTTTACTAGTCTGTTTTCCCAGGACTCCACAATATTAGCATCCACACAAAAAACTTCTTGCGACACAAAAAACTTCTTGCCATAACATAAGAAACAGGCTCTCATGAATGTCATGGATTCAAAATCCTGCCACTTAATAATTTCAAGCCAAAAAAGAAGAAACTTTCATCATTATAGAGGGCTCACGTTCTTCGATTGTCATGAAGAACCATGGGCATTTGGTCTGTCCTAGCACTGAAAAAAGGCATCTTAAAACCTCTTGGGGATATCACACTCAAATCCATTCAAAGGAAATAACAAGTCTGCCATTCCGATCTCTAAGATACTAATATCTTTATTTAAAAATCACATAGTCTAGATCATTTGTTAAGGATAACAGTAAGTGTTTTGAGTTTAGCAAAACAGTTCTACCCTTAGGTGCCTTTCACTGGCACTTTACCTGTGCATTCCCACAGCATGACACAGATGATCTTGTCAGGAGGAACAACCACAAAGGGAGGGAGGATCTGGGACAAGGATTTGGAGAGCACAGAAGGTTGGAAAAGTTTTACTGTTGGAGTTCTACGCCTCAGCTACAGACAGAGACATCGATGTCCTACACATGATGAAGGCAGCTTAAAGTCAGGATTCAGGAAGAGAACATGAAAGAACTGGAAGTACAGCTGCTGGGACAATGTGGTAACTTACACAGATTTAATTAATATGGAAATCAAACAGCTTGTGTCCATGTATTTCCATGTGCAGTAGTCATGTTGCCTAGATAACCTCGAATATGACATTTCCAATTTTGGATTAATTTAGGCATTTCAAAATTATTATTTTTTGTAGTACAGATAGAGATGTATAGATATATACTTTGGGGATAAAGAATCATTCAAAGGATATAAGGAGTTTAAGATATGTACAAAGGTACTGAGCATACAGTGGTTTCCATTAAAAGTGTTTTACAGAATCACAGAATCACAGAATGTTAGGGATTGGAAGGGACCTCAAAAGATCACCTAGTCCAATCCCCCTGCCAGAGCAGGAATACCTAGGTCAGGTCACACAGGAACACATCCAGGCAGGTTTTGAATGTCTCCAGAGAAGGAGACTCCACAACCTCTCTCAGCAGCCTGTTCCAGTGCTCTGTTACCCTCACTGGGAAGAAGTTCTTCCTCATATTTATGCAGAACCTCCTATGTTCCAGCTTGTACCCATTGCCCCTTGTCCTATCATTGGATGTCACTGAGAAGAGCCTGGCTTCATCCTCATAACACTCACCCTTTACATATTTATAAACATTAATGAGGTCACCCCTCAGTCTCCTCTTCTCCAAGCTAAAGAGACCCAGCTCCCTCAGCCTTTCCTCATAAGGGAGGTGTTCCACTCCCTTCATCATCTTTGTGGCTCTGTGCTGCACTCTCTCAAGTAGTTCCCTGTCCTTCTTGAACTGGGGGGCCCAGAACTGGACACAATATTCCAGATGCAGCCTCAGCAGGGCAGAGTAGAGGGGAAGGAGAACCTCTCTCGACCTACTAGCCACACCCCTTCTAAGACACCCCAGGATGCCATTGGCCTTCTTGGCCACAAGGGCACATTGCTGGCTCATGGTCATCCTGCTGTCCACCAAGACCCTCAGGTCCCTTTCCCCTACGCTGCTCTCCAACAGGTCAGTCTCCAACTTATACTGACACATGGAGTTGTTCTTCCCCAGATGCAAGACTCTACACTTGCCCTTGTTATATTTCATTACATTTCTCCCTGCTCAACTCTCCAGCCTTTCTAGGTTTCTTGGAATGACAGCACAGCCTTCTGGTGTGTCAGCCACTCCTCCCAGTTTTGTGTCATAAGGAAACTTGCTGACAGAGCACTCTGTTCCCTCATCCAAGTCACTGATGAATATATTGAGTAGTAATGGTCCCAGTACTGACCCCTGAGGGACTCCACTAGATACAGGCCTCCAACTAGACCCTGTCCCATTGATCAGAACTCTCTGGCTTCTTTCCTTCAGCCAGTTCGCAATCCACGTCATCACCCGATTATCCAGACCACACTTCCTCAGTTTAGCTGTGAGGATGCTGTGGGAGACAGTGTCAAATGCCTTACTGAAATCAAGATAGACCACATCCACTGCTTTACCATCATCGATCCACCGGGTTATGTCCTCATAAAAGGCTATCAGGTTGGTCAAGCATGACTTCCCCTTGGTGAAGCCATGTTGACTGCCCCTAATGACCCTCTTATCCTTGACACGCTTAGAGACAGCACCAAGGATAAGTTGTTCCATCACTTTTCCAGGGATGGAGGTTAGGCTGACTAGTCTATAGTTGCCCGGGTCTTCCTTCTTGCCCTTTTTGAAGACCAGAGTGACGTTTGCTTTCCTCCAGTCCTCAGGCACCTCTCCTGTTCCCCACAACAAAGTGATGGAGAGTGGCCTGGCAATGACATCCGTCAGCTCCCTCAGCACCTGTGGGTGCATCCCATCGGGACCCATGGATTTATGGATGTCCAGGTTGCTTAACTGATCCCTGACCCAGTCCTCACCAACCAGGACAAACCCCTCCTCTGTCCTGACTTCTTCTGGAGCCTCAGGGGTCCTGAGCTCCTCAGGACAGTCTCCAGCAGTATAGACAGGGGCAAAGTAGGCATTCAGTAACTCTGTCATCTTTTTTCCCTCTGTCACCGGGGCACCCACCTCATTCACCAGTGGGCCTACATTGCCTCTAGTGTTCGTTTTATCTGCAATGTATTTGAAGAAGCCCTTTCTGTTGTCCTTGACCTTTCTTGCAAGGTTTGAGTCCAAGGAGGCCTGGGCCTTCCTAGCCACCTCCCTGCATCCTCTGATGACAGACTTATATTCCTCCCAAGTGGCCATCCCCTCCTTCCATCATCTGTACATTCTCTTCTTCCCTTGAGTTTGCCCAGCAGTTCCCTGTTTAACCACTCAGGTCTCCTGGCATCCTTTCTTGACTTCCTACCTGTTGGGATGCATTGATCTTGAGCTTGGTTTTAAAGGAATATATGGTTATAATGAAGATAAAGTAGATATAGATGAAACAAAACACACCACAAGGACACTCTAGTGAACACAAATCAGTTCCACTAGAAACTAAATAAGGTAAAAAGGGGATTTTTTTTCTTATAGTTTTCATTTCATTCATAACACTCATGGTTTTCTAATTTCAGCTTCTCTCTAATTTTTCAATCCTGCCTACTTATAAGCATTTTTTTAAAGATAATTTTACTTTTTCTATTAAAACAAAAGCACTTCTTAGTATTGAAATATTCGATGCTATTTCATTTTATTTCTCTCAGGTGCCACAAAAAATAAAATATATAGTTGTGAAATGAGATTGAAATCATTGGGTATGGTACAGAGAAGAATTTAACCCTGTGACATGACCCATTTCACTTACATGTAAATGCTTCCTAAAAAACTTGTTGCACTGTGTTCATTTAGGAGTTTAAAATTACGGAACATAAAGGTTTCAAATGTATTTTAATTAGTATGTCCTTACAAACTAAGAAAGCATCTCTCTTCTTGAAAACTCATTAGTCCAGCACAGTCACTCTATTGGTTTTACATAACACGATATTATCTAGATAGAAAATTAGTGGGGTTGTTGTGGTGGGGTTTCCCCCCCCCCCCCCCTTTAACAAGAAATTAGCTTAAATTGTGTAATTTAGATACTTTTCTGTGACATTTAAATTAAAATAACTACAAAATCAGCTAACATATGAATACAAAATTTGTCATTCACATGAAATGAAAATATTGAATGTTTGAGGTCAACTGAAACATTTTGTTAAAATCAGAATATATCATTCTGACTTGATTTTTCATTAGTTTTTACCATTTTTATCTCAAAAGCAATAACGACATTTTAAGTCAGTCTGATACAGAAAATAGAATTCTAAAAGTTCTGGAAATGTTATTTTTGTTTATTTTATTATTATTATTATTTCCTTTTAACATTTTTTGTCTGGAAGAAAACAGACCTTTTTTTTCACATTTTTTTAATACTTCAGAAAAACATTCTGCCAGGTCTTGCATTCCAGAAAGTATCAGAGCAGCTCACAGTCATGGATGTGTCCTAAGAAGCAGAACAAGGAGGTTATGTGGGACTAAGGGCTACATATCCAAGAGAGTGCAATGGTAGATCATGAAGAAGAATCAAGTTGGCCCAGACAAAAAGGAAACATGGCTGCTTATGGCTTAGACAGGTGTACTCTTTGCTGGGTTAAAAACTGGCTGGCTGACCCGTCCCAAAGAGTTGTGGTGAATGGAGTTAAATCCATTTCACAATCAGTCACAAGTGGTGTTCCACAGGGCTCAGTTTTGGTTTCAGTCTTGTTTAATGTCTTTATGATCTTGATGAGGGGACTGAGTGAACCCTCAGTGAGTTTGCAGATGACAGCAAGATGGGTGGGACTGTTATCTGCCTGAGGGTAGGAAGGCTCTTCAGAGGGATCTGGACAGGCTGGATCAATGGGCCAAAACCAATGGAATGAAGTTCAGAAAGGCGAAGCACTGCATCCTGCACTTGGGTCATAACAACCCCATGCAACACTACAGGCTTAGGGAGGAATGGCTGGAGAGTGGCCAAGTAGAAAAGGACCTGAAGGTGCTGGTCAACCGCTCTTTGAATATAAGCCAGCAGTGTTCCCAGGTTATCAAGAAGGCCAATGGCATCCTTGCTTGTATCAGAAATTGTGTGGCCAGCAGGACTAGAGAAGTGATCTAACCCTTGTACTTATCTTTGGTGAGGCTGCACCTTGAATACGGTGCTCAGTTTTGGGCCCCTCACTACAAGAAGGACCCTGAGCTGCTGGAACATGTCTAGAGAAGGGCAACAGAGCTGGTGAACTGTCTGGAGAGCAAGTCTTATGAGTAGCAGCTGAGGGAAATGGGGGTGTTTAGTCTCCAGAAGAGGAGCTTGAGGGGAGACCTCTTTACTCTCTACAACTACCTGATAGGAAGTTGTAGCAAGGTAGGTGTCAGTCTCTTCTCCCAAGAAACAAGTGATATGACAAGAGAAAATGGCCTTAAATTGCTCCAGGGGAGGTTTAGATTGGATTTTAGGAGAAATTTCTTCACCAAAAGTGTTGTCAAGCAGGCTGTCCATGGAAGTGGTTGAGTCCTCATTTCTGGAGGTATTTAAAATATGTGTAGATGTGATGCTTGGGGACATTGTTTAATGGTGGACTTGGCAGTGTTAGGTTAATGGTTGGACTCTGTCATCTGAAAGGTCTTTTCCAACCTGAATGATTCCATGATACTGTATAGTTATAGGTTTGAAACTGGTCAAATTCATTGAACATTCAATGTTTATATTTATTTATCAATATTTACTTCTCAGTAATTTACTTCATAGAATCATAGAATCATAGAATGTATTGGGTTGGAAGGGATCCTCAAGGGTCATCTCGTCCAATCCCTCTGAAGTGAGCAGGGACATCTCCACTAGATCAGGTTTCTCAGAGCCCCATCAAGCCTAGCTTTGAGTGTCTCCAGGGATGGGGCCTCCCCTACCTCCCCAGGCAATCTGTTCCAGTGATCCACCACCCTCATATTGAAAAACTTTCTCCTTATATCTAACCTAAATCTACCCTTTTCTAGTTTAAAGCCATTACCCCTCATCCTATTGCTACATGACCTCATGAACAGTCCCTCCCCTGCTTTCTTATAGGCACCTCTCAGGTACTGGAAGATCGCAATAAAGTCTCCCCAGATCCTCCTCTTCTCCTGCCTGAACAACCCCAACTCTCTCAACCTGTCTTCACAGGAGAGGTGCTCCAGCCCTTTGATCATTTTTGTGGCCCTCCTCTGGACGCACCCCAACAGGTTGTCGCGATCCGCTAAGACAAGCGGGAGTCGTGATGGTTCGTTAGCCGAATCTCAGAGTGCAAAAGAAACACAATCGGGGAAAAGTATTAATTTTAATCAGTGCAAGGCACTTTATTGTGTACTAACGCAGTGTAATTGTGATAGAGAGGGAGAGAGAGAGAGAGAGAGAGAGAAAGAGAGAAAGAGGGAAGGGTATAGCTACCAATGACCAGCGGAGTCCTCGTGGTCCGTCTTGTTCCATGGGGGGATCCCCATCCTGGAGCTTGGTCAAGCTCCTTCAGCTGCTTCTTCTGTCGTGCGATGGAGATGAAGATCCAGTCAGGGTATTCTCAGAGAGTCTGTTTATACACTTTTTCAAGAGCGAGGGGCAAATGGCCAGAAGGTGAGGAAATCTTCTGTTATTGTGTTGCAAGGCCCGTTATTATGGGAGTACAGGACAGATCATCCCTTATTGCCTCAGTGCAGTCCTCCCCACCTAGGCAGCAAGAATGGCACACCACGACCTCCAAGGAATGCATACCAGTCCTCAGCAGGCGTGCCTGCAGGCAACACTTGGCAAACATCCCACCTCGGCCAGACCTAGATTCAGGGTCTCGCTCTCTGCAGTTGATCATGAGACAGATAAAGGGTCTTTGGGCCATCTCTTACACAGGTCCACATCCTTCTTATGTTGAGGGCTCCAAAACTGAATGCAGCACTCCAGGTGAGGTCTCACCAGAGCAGAGTAGAGGGGAAGAATCACCTCTCTCCATCAGCTGGCCACAATTCCCTTGATGCAGCCCAGGATGCAATTGGCCTTCTGGGCTGCAGCTGCGCACTGGTGGCTCATGTCCAGCTTTTCATCCACTACTACCCCCAAGTCCTTTTCCTCAGGGTTGCTTTCCAGCACATCATCTCCTAGCCTATACTGATAACGAGGATTGCCCTGACCCAGGTACAGGACCCTGCACTTGGTCTAATTGAACCTCATGAGGTTCACCTGGGCCCACTTCTGGTCCTGTTCCAGGTCCCTCTGGATGGCATCCCCTCCCTCTGGCATGTTGACTGCACCACGCAGCTTGTTATTGTCTGCAAACTTGCTGAGGGTGCACTCAATCCCACTGTCAATATCACTAATGAAGATATTAAACAGCACTGGTTCCAGTACAGACCCCTGAGGGACACCACTTGTCACCATCCTCCATCTGGATATTGAGGCATTCACTACTACCCTCAGGATGCAACCATCCAGCCAATTCCTTATCCACTGAACAGTCCACCCATCAAATCCATGTCTCTCCAGCTTAGAGAGAGGGATGTTTTGGGGGACTCTGCCAAAGGCCTTGCAGAAGTCCAGATAGATGACATCTGTAGCTCTTCCTTTGTCTCCTGATGCAGTTATTTCATTGGAGAAAGCCACTACGTTTGGTCAGGCAGGACTTGCTCCTAGTAAAGCCATGCTGGCCGTCCTGAATAGCCTCCCTGTCCTCCATGTGCTTCGGCATAGCTTCTAGGAGGATCTGTTCCATGATCTTCCCAGGCACAGAGGTGAGGCTGACAGGTCAGTAGTTCCCAGGGTCCTCCTTCCTACCCTTTTTAAAAATGGGTGTAATGTTTGCTTTCTTCCAGTCTCTAGGGACTTCACCTGACTGCCATGATTTTTCAAATATCATGGAGAGTGTCTTGGCAACTACATCAGCCAGTTCCCTCAATACTCTGGGATGCATCTCATCAGGTCCAATGGACTTGTGTATGTGTTTTAAGACACCTTCACAATTTTGAGAGGTTTAAAGGTATGATGCTTTACTGTTTATGATTGTGTTACTGCACCTTTTTTTTTCTTTAGCATTTTTCTGCTTTCAGAATTCAACACGATAAGCCCAGCTTCACTTCTGACTAGTTAATGCAGAAATACATGAAAACTATGCTTTGTTTCTCTTCTCTTTTTATCAAAAAAGTGGTTTCTTTGTCACAGTTATGGAGACAGACATTTCACAATTCTCATTCTCTTATCCTCATCATTTTATGATGTGACTGTCTTTGATTAATTTCTGATGTCTTTTAAAATCTTTAAGTGGGCTTTGTCTTATGTCGTGAGCTGCTTAGATGTTATGCATACATATGCTTTGCTAAACAGAGAGCTTAGAGTTTAACACATTACTTTCTTGTTAATCTTTGTAACCAAGTCTCAGATGATGTCTTGATGCTATGCTTCTGTATTCAGGATGATCATTCTGTCTGCTTGCTTTTTTTTCTTTTTTTTTTTTTTTCCTTTTAGTCAGCACAAGCCTTTTGATTCACTGCTTTGAAACTCAGGACAATCTTGTCCTTGCAAGCAGTCCACATCACTCACAGTGCAATAATGACCATCATCTTTCAAAAAAAAAAAAAAGGTAGGCAAAAAAGCCCCCAAACACTCCTAGGATCAACTTACAAGGGGATGTGGGATTTCTTGTGACTCATTTTTCTCAAATGAGGTGAACCTCATGTCTGTCTCTTTGTGGTGAGTAGGTTGTCTTTTTTCCTTACTTTGTCCTGGTGTTGAATCTATGGCACATCCATGAATTTGTCTGAATTCAGAGCTACTACATCTATATCTGTTTTATGTCCCAGTGAACCAACTGATGACTTTGTTCCAGTGTTCATTCTCTTCAAAGGACTTCTTGTGACAAGAACTTTTAAATGGGAACCTTGCTTACTAGAAGTAGGTGAGAAAATGTGACATGGTCTTCTGTGTGTTATTCAGTGTATTCATCCAAAGAAAAGAAATATTTCACAAGCGACCAAGCCCTTTCCAGACATCACAATAGTGAAGTGAGACTTCTGTGGCAAAATGAAAAGCACCTGAGATTCTTCTTGGGCACTGAAAGCAGTGGAATAACCCTGACCTGTATTGTCTTATCCTGCTTATCCTCTGAAACAAAGTAATTACATGTGGACTGCTCATTAGAAACCATATATGGATTAAGCTAACTCTTTATCCACATCTGAGAATGTATTCAAAGAGTTCTGGATGGCTTAGGTCAAAAATACTACACAGGTCTAAATATATTATGCTTTAGCTAATCAGGTTCCTGTGCCCATATATATTCTCTGGCACTAAACAAGTTCGATTTATTTGTACAGCAATTGCTACAGGATCTTTGATAAAAATACAATTTACTATATCAGTATGATACACAGACGCCTCATGCTTCCATATATCTTTCACCCTAGATGCTTCTGAAGATGTTTGCCAAGCAGGAATGAAACACTGTTCCTAGAGTATAATTCCCTTTATGTCCCTTCAAATTCTGTAGTTCCATTTCAGAAGATAGTTTAATCTGTTGGAGCTGAGGATAAATACATTGCTCTGATGCAGTCGTCTCTGAGGTAAAACACGGACAGCTCCTAAAAGAAAAAGAGAAAAGGAATCTGTAGCCAGTATTCAGGACAAACTCTTTTTCCATGATCTGACTCTGTTTCTGTCTCATCATATTAAAGTTGCCTTAGATCTAGATAGTGTCAGTGTCAGTTACGTTCCCTTCAGTGAGCCACAAAAAGCACCTACAGCATTTTGTGCACTCAACCTGGAGGCAATCTGCTAACACTCAAGTACTCATTGAATGGAAAATCATGCAACAGTTGGCTAGCTGGAAATATTATACTATGCAATAAACAGCATGCATTTCTGTTGTTTCCTCTCTGACCCATCACAGGCAGGCATCCCTCAATATATCTCATTCATGGGAGAGTAGAGGGTTAAAAGTCAGGTAAGGTAATAGAAAATAAAAACTGCTGAGGATGAACATAACCAGCTGAATAGGTCTTCCTTAGGTTTTAATGCACTTGATGTCCCAGAGTTTCTGACTCCACTCAGCAAGAGAACATGACTGTCTCTATCTTACCCCCTGCCTGCTCAAATTACCAGGATATTTAGGATTTTTTTTTAACACTTTGAGGAGTTTTATTAATGGATTGAGAAGCATATTGCTTTGTTTTTCTTGGAAAGGAAAATAAAAACAACAACGAAAAATTGCCTTATTTTTCTCCAGATCATTCTTTTATTCTTTTTAATGTGCTTTTACAAGCTCTCTCCCCCATAAAAATCCTCCCTACTCCATTCTGGAGTGTTCCAACTAAAAAAACCCCACAACAACAATGACAACAAATATATTTTAATAAAATATGGTATTCGACATCATTTTTTTAAATTTTAAGTAGAATATACTCCTATATACTCTTTCAATATCAAGAGGATTCCTGTTACTCAGTGAGAGTCACGTCAGTCATTGGTCTTACCATTTCCCTAAGGTGCCACGTTATGTGTGAAAAAGACTGAGCTTTGAAACTTTTTTGTGAGGAAGTTATGCTAGCAATGTTATCTTCTGCCATTGTAGGTATTAATAATTTTCTCAATGTAGCAAGTTCAGTTTTCAAGTATCATTATGAGTCTTACCATTATGAAAAAAAAAAAAAAAGTCACAGCTATTGCAGCAAGTGGTTGAAAAATGACAGAGTACCTAACAGCTAGCCAGGAGACCTAAAACAATAAAAAATAATTTTTGCCTGTATAGTCCAGTAACTCCTATTTCCTCATCCTAGTGATGTTCCCTCAGAAGTATAGCTATGAGTTGCCCTTGCACAGAAGGTGTCATGAAACAGTTCAGCCCTATGTTCTGAGCTTTGGCACCTTCTTCTCTCTTTTTTGCATTTAACAGAAATATAGTTCAAGTCTTTAAGATTATGCCAGGGCTTGTTCATGTGACAAGTACAGTGAATTGTACAATGTAGTAAACACTGCTGCTGCTGAGCTTTGCAAATAATGATCAGATGTTCCTGCCCCATATGATTTGAAAGTACCCGCCCAGAGCAGATTGTTTAGTCTGTATCTGATGTTCAGTTTCACTTCTCTGACATAAAAAAGTGACACACTGTGGATTTCTCATGGCTTTGAAGTTAAAAGCCAGCCTACAGTACAGAGGAGCCCATGGTTTATCAAGGACATGGGGCTGAAGACAAGAGTTGTCTCATGAAAGTCAAGTAAATTCAGGATTGCTCTCTGTCTGGAATATGCTGGAGGTACGTGATGTCTGGCTGGATATATGAACATTGGCCTTGCAACTCCACGGAGTGGAGAGAAATTTTGGCCTGGGAAAGTAAGCTTCAAGTTTGCATACACAAAGTTTGTAACTTATGTGTTCTATATCTACTGTGTAAGTGTGGGATTCCAAATGGAAGTTCCTGAGATAAGTGGTATTAGGAAAAAAAGTAATTTTCCATGAAGAAAAATTGCTGATAAAGTCCTATGTGTCTATTAGAGCACTGACAAACTGCTGGTCAATAAGGCATTTTAGGGGACATGTAGTTGAAGCTTCAGACTTTAAGTCTCTCAGAATCATAGTGGGTGACACTAGGACAAGCTGCAACTTTCCAGTCCAGTCTCACCCATTCTATTCTTAACACACCCAGATATCCAAGCAGAAAGACTAAACTGTTGATCCCTTCTAACTTAAACATTCTGTTCTATTCTATTCTATTCTATTCTATTCTATTCTATTCTATGCTATGCTATGCTATGCTATGCTATGCTATGCTATGCTATGCTATGCTATTCCATTCCATTCCATTCCATTCCACTCCATTTCAGTGTTACGTTTTTTCAGAAAACTGAGAGAACTGGTAGTACGTGGAAGGTTTTCAGATCCTGGATGCATTGCATCTTTCCTTTCAGGTGGCTATAGAGACTAGGGCCACTATCCTCTCAGCCTGAGTACCTGAGCTGTGTACCAGAAGTTAGGCGGAATTAATCCAGGCCTTGCATGACAAGGTTAATATACAAGTGCCCCTTCTATATTAAGTACAATGCAGTGTGTTGATGTAATCCTTTTATTAGTGGGCCAGTACTTCTCCATAGAATCATAGAATCATAGAATTTTAGGGGCTGGAAGGGATGATTTTTAAGATGAGCATGTGTGCAACGTAAAGTTCTTGTCTGCTCTGTAGTTTAGTGTGAGATGTATTCAAGCTATCCACAGTTGGCATCTGCTGACCAAGACCACTTAAACTCATGAGACTAAAGATCCTGCAAAACTAAGCATGAATGATCAATGAATAATTAACAGTGATGTAGATCACATGAGACAGATCCATATGTTTCATCATAATGGAAACCAACAAACATACATACTGCCATACAATGAGCATGGGATTTAAAATAATACAGAATTTGCCATAATACACTGCTGCACCACTCTTCCAGTAGGAGGATTTGGAGTGCTACAGCAAAAAACTTTAACTAGCAGACAAGTTCAATGGCATGAATAAACAATATTTAGTGTGTGGCAGAGTTTTCAGACTAAAAACATAGACAATGTTAAAATGTTGGATATTATAATTTTTCATACAGTTAATTAATTGGAGGTTCTGCTCAATTGGAGGTTCTGCTCAATTGGAATTCCCACATTTTTAGCTGAATAAGTGCTGGCACAAGGCTGTGTACCTTAAATGGTGTGTAGATGACTGAAGCAGATAAGAGACATGTCACATGGTCTTCACGGGATTTGCTTATTACTGGCTACTGTGTGGCAGTTAAAGAGAAGATAAGTCTTGTCTTATGTTTCTTACCGCAAAGAAAATAAATGTGAAAAACTGTACAAACCCCGTTCACCCTTAAAAAAAGTAAAATTGATTTGTATTGTATGAATATTCATTGTGAACTAAAACGCTACATGATTGTATATAGTGTGAAAGAGTGACTATACTAGCAGAATCATTTTAAAGGTAAAAAAACAAAAAAAAGTGAATGAACTAGCAGCCCAGGAGAACTTGATCAGTAAAGAAACTGTAAGTGATATTTTCTTTTCACATTCATGGGCCATGGTCTTAAACCCAGTCCTGCTTTGTTTTTTAGTCATTGATAAGAAAATTGACCCTAGCAACTTTCCCTTGTTCTTTATACTCTACTAACTCTTCTCTGTCCAAACTTCAGGAAGTTCATCTTTGGGACAGGTCAGTTTCTTCATACTAAAGGGTGTCCAAGTGAAGTGACGGTAGTAGTGATCTACAGTTTGTTGCTTAGAGAGTTGTACTTGGTAAAATAAGTCTGTGTAAGTCAGTTTCTCAGAGGTGCTTCACACACTGTCCCCATTGAATTCCTTCTCCTGCTGGTGGCTTTTCCTCTCTTCAGCTCTTCAGTGTTGCTCAAAGCAATATTTGCCATGTTTCAGTTTTTACGGAGGAGCTCAGCAGCAGAAAAGATGCCAGATGCATATTCATCACAAGCAGATTCATAAGAAAAGGTTATTTTATTTCGATCCTTGCTTTGCTCAGATCTTTTTCACATCTCTGCTGAAGGCAAAGGTGGCCTCTTCCTGAAAAACATTGAAACCTCTTCTCCCAGCTACCACACTGCAGAAATAAAAATTCTTTTTGACCCTTTCAGTTATATTTTTTTTTCCTTTTTTTTTTTTTTTCTTCCCCTTGATAACCTCTGTTCATTTGTCAGTAAAACCTATCAGAACCTCTGACACAACTATATGTGTGTTTTTTCTGTAGTCCCCATTAACCAAGCTGGAAATTATAGCCAAGTGACTAGTTCCATATAACACAGTTATATAATCTACACAAAAAATTGTTTGCTGAGGCAAAAAATAAAAACATCATGAGTAGAGGTTGAAGACAGCTTGACATCCCTTAATATTTTCAATTTTGTTCAAAAAAAACAAGTTTAAACCCATTCATAATGTTTCACCATCACCTCTTTGTCTAGATTTATAATTAGGTATGTGTGTGTATGTGCATATATATATAAAATGTTAGATTAAATTTAATAACTTCAGGGTAGAATCGATGATCTAGAGGAATGCAGTAAGGTAATGTTTCCCAGAACTGATTGCATCATAAAAAGGTAGTTTTGGTGCAATTGGATAGTGGTCCAGAAGTTGTTTCCCTTCTTTTTAGTGATCTGAAAATATAAGATGAAATGGTTTCCATAAATGCTCCAATCTGTGTCTCTCTGATTTAATCAGCATCAATTCCTCCGTAAATAATGGCTACATTTTTATGAGTTAAGGGAAGTTTTTCTTAAACACTGACTCTGTTCCCTGAACTGTACACAAAACAAGATGAGCAATACAGGAATGGTCAAACTGGGTCAGAAAAGCTTCCTATTCAGTCCAGAATTCTCTCTATACACACACACACACACACACAAAAAAAAAAAAAAAAACACCCCGAAAAAAAGAAAAAAAAAAAAAAAAGAAAAAAAATAGTACCAGTGATTTCAGAGACAAAAAATATGCAATAGGCAGTTCTAAAAAGTTTAATAGGTAGATTCTTGGCTTCCACTCAGAAGTAAGAGGGTTTATATTGGGACTGGTTGGACAATCAGATTTCTAGCAAGGACAGCAGAGAAAAAATGTGTAAATTGGAGATAAAACATACTTCTTGGTAATGAATGCATTTTAGCAGGCCCCCATGAGGTATGGAAATGCATTTATCTCCATTTTACAGATAGAAGCTGAGGAACAAAGAGAAGAAGTGACTTAGTCAAGGTCACACAAGATCCTTATAGGAATGGTGAATTCAGCCTTTAGTGCCAGATTCCTCTGAAGTAGGGCTACCATTTGACTGAATTTCCCAGACATATTTCCAAGGAGGGGAAAAGAAACAAACAAGCAAACAAACAAACAAAAAAAAAAGAAGACTTTATACTGACAAAGTAATTGTTTGGAACAGACTATTGGGGACCAAAACATCACTGTGAACACCCTAATCAATTTTATGAAGCTTGCACAATACAGACACAGCTTGAAGGCCCCTATCTTCAGCACACAAACACTACAAGATTGCATGCACAGGTACTGTAAGTCCAAAGGCTCTCCAGATGTGCCAAGCTTTCTGCCAATCCATTTATCAACTGTGCAGCATATACACAGGGAATGTGATGTATTGAGGACACTCTTGATTGTTTGTACAGTCATTGTACTGCCAGCTTCTGCATGTGCCTTATGGTCAGCATATCCCAGCTGCTTGTTGGAGTACAATCTCATGGCATCCATGCAGTATGTTGACCCCTTAAACTTCTTACATGGTCCGTGGTTGATGCATAAATCTCAGATGAAAATAAGGGACTGCTTCTCAATATCACATGGGTGTTCCCCTCCTTGATACAAAATATGTCTAGAAAAAACAATGGAAGACAAAAGCAGCAGTGAAAACTAAACTATGTCCACTTAATGGATACATTTCTTTCTTTTGAGTGTATTGTTATGATGAATTGCCCCAAACTAACTGTATAATCCCTGTTGACAGGCACATCCCTTGCATGTGAATCTACATAATAGGTGCTGTAAGAGCCTGGGAATTTCTACGGAAATTTCTACTAAAAGTCCTCATGATTTAGCCCCTGGTCTCCCCCCCTCTAAACATTAAGTACTATTTTATATTCACCATCTCAGAACTGCTTGAATTAATCTTTTGTTGTTCATAAATCTCACAGAGTCACTGTGTTTCTGATCCCTCACTTCTGAGTTTGGTCTCATCAATTAACCTTTTGGAAACGATGCCTGTATGACCAATAAGAATAAGATGGAAGTAGAAGCTATGAAGCACAATTACTGTTCTGTGAACAATTTGTTAGATGTGGCTTAAAATATACGCTGATCTGAGTACAAACACAGAGGCTACTTGATTAGAGCAAAAAGCTAATTCATATTTTGAAGGGGAATAAATAAATAAATCAGCATAACCATCTGTGCTGTGTATATCAGAGAGATCTGAGGAGATACGTCTTCAAAGCTCTTCAGGATCATTCAGATGCCAGACCTCTAAAATTCAGTCTCACATGAACCAAGAAAGTCATAGATAATTGATAAGGAGATGGTGCAGTGTGTCGGCATGAAATAGTTTTGAGACTGGAGGTACACACTGTTAAATGAGTTTCAAGACTGATTGTCAATAAAGAGAAATCTGCCCACAGGACCACCATACTCTGTGAGTAACATCTCCCTGGGGTGTCAGTTCTCTCTTTGTCCTTTCATCTGCAAGACATCTACTTCACTCAGTTTACTGTAAAGTGTTGTACATACAGAAATACTGCAAGGTAATAATTATTGATGTAACGTGGTGATTTCCATGCTAAGGGTTTTCTAAGGATTGTAAGGTCTATATATCCCCACTAGAGATTGATTAGGCGTTATCTCAGGGATAAACAGCACAGAATAAGCACGAGAACAGCAGCTCCCAGACCCCAGTGTGAAATTTCTCACTGACACAGTGTAGTCTTTTTTTGCTGTGGAAAATGTAGAAAATAATTCAAATTATAGAATGTAGCTATCACTATTCTGTAACGCTAGTATAGTACTGTTTTAAAAAAACAAACAAGTCTACTGCATAAAGAATCACACCTGAAACTTATGGTTATCCTTGGATGATTTTCAGCTCAGGACTAATATTAACATTGCTTAACAACTGTGGTTAGGAATATTTTGATACATCAGTTTGGGTTTTGCAGCTTTCTGCTTCCGTTTCCTTATTCATATGCGATATGTTTACTTTTCAAAGTCAAAACTTTTCTTTGTCAAGGGTATCCATTTTACTATGTAAGATCATTTTAAAAATCAACATTTTAAAAGTGGACTTAAAAAGCAGGCTTATTTTGATTCTCTTGAGAAAAGAATTTTTTGCAGAAAACAAAGTAAAAGGAATTTGTGCTAAAAATGTTGATACTAATAGGAAAAGATTTAGATTAGCTGGATGTTACAAACTGATTAATTTTACTAGTTTTACTGTAGCTGTAGTAAGGGCAGTTTATTTTCAATTACCTTGAAAAGAGAAAAATTATTAATCCTTGAAAATATCTGTGGGAAGAAAAATCTGATTTCATGTAAATCTAATATTGGATGCATCATACAAAAGAACCCTTCAGTAACAGGTATGTAGATGATACAAGCTAGGCAAAATTTCATCATTTTTATTATTATGACTAAGAAATAGTCATCATTTTACATTGCAGATGTGATGTACAGTTTGTAAATTCTTTTTCAGTTTTAGGGCAACTTGACCCACTGAGGTGAAGCACGGCTCAGCGGTAGCTTAAGCTGCATACTTATGACACGACTGTACTGAAGATGCAAGGATATTCTGCTGTGAGGAATGTATTAATGCTTTGCCATTTAACTCAAAACTACAATTCATTTCCTCTTATAATTTGTATTAATATTTCTTAATTGCATCACCTTTTTTTAAACATTCCCAAGCACCGACAGCAGAAAGGTCTGTTAGTCATCCAAACTTTCTGCAGCATTGCTCTGAACCATCTGAAGGCCATTAATGTGCTAATCACAAAAGGAAGGAGAGAAATTTGCCGAACTTTATGAGCAGTTAATGCAAAGTTAGAACCCAGGCTGTCATTTTTAAATAGGAGCAAAAATCGCCTAATATGCATAACTTCTTGTACCATACAGGGAGAATAGCATGACTGACCAGACTGGCCACTAGCCAGTAGCTCAAAAGTATCACTCTTGGCAGGTGGATTCACTCATGCTGCATATGTGACACATCTTACTGATGGATTGTAGAAAACTACTGATGCAATGTCAGAGGTGACTTGTTTCATCTCCGCTAAGGTCAAGGTTGGTTCAAGCTCCATATGGCTCAGGACCTGGACCAAAGCCCAGTGAAGTTAATATGACCATTTCCATTGCCTTTGATACATTTCGAATCAGACAGTGTAGATAGGAGTAATTGCTGGAATTCAATCAGGGAAGAAAATGGGCGTAGAAAAAAGAAGCTATGTGTGAAAATACGAAGAACCCTCACAAATTCCATCTGCAGTTGTTTGCCCCTTCGTCAAATTAAATTCCTTAATGGTAAATGTCTCAAGTTTGGATTAACAGCAATCATTAAAACATTCTATGAACTCAGATTATTATCAGCAATCTCTTTTTGTCAGATTTTTTTTCCTTTTTGTCTTTTATATTGGTTTCACAAAAGAAAATGACTATCATATTGTGAGAAATAAAACCAAATAGTGATAACACATAATGAGACATCCTTCATCAAGCCCAGAAATGTCCATGTTCCCAGGCTTACTCAAAGCTGAACTCCCTTTAATTGTTCATTTCAAAGCAGCAGGAAAGAGCTCATTCACAGTAGGTATTCAAAGGAAACTGAGAGTCTGAGCATGGACTACTCTATTAAGACTTCCTGGAAAATTCTCTGTTTTAATTTCGATTTTTAAGGGAAATAGGAAATAGTTCTTGATCCAGATTGTTTCATAGTATCATATGAAACTACATTAAAAACCTTACTTAAATCAAGAATCTTAACTCTATTACTCCAGAATAGTTCAGGCAGTGAAAGACCAGTGAAATGCCTCTGAACATTCTTCTGGCTCTTTGCATAAGACCGCACTCATCCAGAGCATTAGATGCTGCGATAGATGAGGAATATTAGATAGATATATCTCCTCTATTATGGAGGAGAAAAAAACCCAACAATTCAAATTATAACAAAATGTTTTAGAGAAAGTTAAGATATTTTCTTCTAGCTTCTGATAGGTGAGGTTTATAAAACGGAAACACTCTCTGTAACTGCAATAACTACCCTTCTTCGTTCTTGCTTGGAGAAATAGGGAAGTAATTTAGTTCTCATCAATAGCAGAAGTAAGTAATAACTCTTCTTGTTCAATATGTAGAGCAGATGAAGCGAATAAAAAATTCTACCCAGATTCAATCCGACTGATAACATGCCTGTGCCAAAATCTAGTTTCAAGGAGCTCATAAGGGACTACAGTTTGTGCCTATAGTGCCCAGATCAGAGTCTGACCCTTCTTAGTTGAGGCACCCTCTCCAGTTTAAAAGAGATACTATGTGAGTGTGTCAGAAACATAATATCCAAAGGAAGTGTTAATGTAGTATTGAGTATTTTTATGCTATTAAATTGCTAATCAATCAAGTGGGAAAAGTAAACTGTTGTACACTGAATAATCAAGGACTTTTCTGAAGAAGATTATGCACTCCTGACAACCCCAATGTGACAAGTATATCAAGATTTAGGGTCCATTTCTCAGCACAGGAGACACCTGTGGCTGCCAAACCTGAATCATTACTCTCATTTTTCATGATATAATCACTATGAAAATAGCGACTACCTGGATATCTTCCTAGGCATAAGGTATTCTAAGTAAGTACAACTAGATCACCATTATTGCATCATTGACTGATTATCATTCTGATTAATGTATCTTCTTTATTTTCATTCCCTGTACTGAAACAATGCATATGTCACTGAGTAATTATGTCTAGAGCCTGCTTCTGAATTATGCCTTTGACAAGCAGGCACCTTTGTCACTGCTACTCTAGCTTTACCCTGT
This sequence comes from Podargus strigoides, assembly GCA_028020825.1. Taxonomy (NCBI): domain Eukaryota; kingdom Metazoa; phylum Chordata; class Aves; order Caprimulgiformes; family Podargidae; genus Podargus; species Podargus strigoides. Next base: position 26,382,324 of record CM051663.1, on the reverse strand, counting down.
TCCTTGAACCCTTTTCCTCAAAACCAAATTAATACCTGATGATGTTTAACCAAGCTCAGGGTCAAAAATTGAGAATATTCCCCTTATTCTCTGCTACATACAGATCTCTTGCACTTAGTATTTTCCTTGACCTTCCTTCTCTCAAAGAATCTGACCAAGAGGCGTGCATATTGAGTTGTATTTGGATGTATTCAAAATCTGCTTCTTTAAGCTTGGATGATAGGAGTGTTGATGTGAAAGTTTTCTACATATTTCAAAGCTGACTAAACAGGAAATTCGTGTAATCAAACTCTGCTCATGGATTTGCCACCATTTTGAAGGTCTGAGGCCAGCTTTTCCCACAGCACATTCTCATTTGCTACATCTAAATGAATACATATATAAGGCACAAGGGACTTGATTTTTATTTGAATCTCAAACCAAATCATTCCTGAAAATTTTAATACTAAAGAGCATCCAAACCATTATGAAGAACTCACATCTGCACTTTAATGGAGAGACCATTTTAACAGCACAAAATGTTAACCCCCTGTAACACCGGTCCTCCATCAGTGTCGTTTACCAGTATCTCCACTGATTATGCCTGCATACATATGTTGTCAGACTGAACAACTAATCTGTAATAAATCACCAGAGTAGAGGAAATTAGCAAAATAGTTTACTAGGAAGTGCAAAATAAATAAATACTACTCTCATTAGAGAATAACTTGCTGAAAAACATCCAAGCTGACAGTGACTCAGGATTGTGAAATTCTCTACTGTCATTCCACCCTAATCATGACAATTTCCTTTTGATCGAAACTACTCATTATATTGAAAAGATGACATTTTATTGTTCAGTTAAGTAATTCCAGCAGAATCAGGTCTCCAGTTTAAATATTTGGTCTTCAGAAATGCTGGTCTTAGATGTGGCTTTCTTTGTAAAATAACAAAATGTTATGATAAGTCTTATCTGTCACATGCTAAATTTCATCTAAAATTTATATTCAAAGACATCCTTCCCTTGGGTGAGGTTTTGGAAGAAGCAACAATGTTGCAGTTAGCAACTTGTGCACACTAGTTAGGAGTTAGAAGTTAGTCTCCAAAAGTTTCTCTGGGTTGTGTAACAGGTAGAGGAAGGAAATAGCAAGTCGTCTTACCAGGCATATACAAAATAACAATAGAGACGCTTTGTGGCTGGAAAGTTGCCTGGCGGAAAAGGACCTGGGGGTGTTGGTTGACAGCCGACTGAACACGAGCCAGCAGTGTGCCCAGCTGGCCAAGAAGGCCAATGGCATCCTGGCCTGTATCAGAAATGGTGTGACCAGCAGGAGTAGGGAGGTGATCGTGACCCTGTACTCGGCACTCGTGAGGCCACACCTTGAGTGCTGTGTCCAGTTCTGGGCACCACAGGATAAGAAGGACATTGAGGTGCTGAAACAAGTCCAGAGAAGGGCAACGAGGCTGGTGAGAGGTCTGGAAAACAGGCCTTGTGGAGATCACCTGAGGGAACTGGGGTTATTTAGCCTGGAGAAGAGGAGACTGAGAGGAGACCTCATTGCTCTCTACAACTACCTAAAAGGAGGTTGTAGTGAGGCTGGTGTTGGTCTCTTCTCCCAAATTGCTAATGATAGGACGAGAGGAAATGGCCTCAAGTTACGTCAGGGGAAGTTTAGATTGGATATCAGGAAGCAGTTCTTTCCTGAGAGGGTGGTTAGACATTGGAACAGGCTGCCCAGGGAGGTGGTGGAGTCACTGTCCCTGGAGGTGTTAAAAAAACAAGTAGATGAAGCACTTGAGGCTATGGTCTAGTGATTAGGGAGAAGTTGGGGTAAAGGTTGGACTTGATGATCCTAGAGGTCCTTTCCAACTGTAGTGATTCTATGGTTCTATGATTCCTTTACTCCAGTTCTCAAATTCATTCATCTCTAACAACCTTTTTGCTTCAGACTTCAGTCCCAGCTACTGCTTTAACTGCACTCCTAATTAACTGTGCATTCCTTCACCTGACATCTTTTTACCTTTAACAAGGAAGGTGGAGTCACTGAAAGTTGCATTCCTATGTATCGCTGTACAGCTTTTTTAATATTTTAATTAAAAAGAGATCAAGCAAATGGACTGGCAGAGTCAATATAAAACATTTGCTGAAATGAATGCCACCTGAAGCTACCTCATAAGGAAAATAAAAGTAGCAAGTAATAGGTTTGTCATGTGTTTTCCTGCTGGCAAGGTGGTGGGAGATCATTTAATGAAGCATCAACCAAGCAGATCTACCTCTTTTTGAAAAACTTTTCTATGACAGGAAAAATACAGAGTTCCAAAAGAGGGGAAAGAAAGGAAAGAAAGAAATAGATTTTCTCAGAGAAAGTCAATATAAATATTGTTTTGACATTTTGTCCCATTTTAAGTTGATTTTTTCTTTTTTTAAAGTTAAAATTCTACAGTGATAAATACCTTTAAACAGGGAAAAGATCTTCATAAAGATCAAATCACTTCCTGGAGTTTACTGGAAGGTATTATCCCTTGTTAAAACTCAAACCCAGTATTTCTGGCATTAATATACTTTCTTGGATGTTACCATAAATGAGATGATGAAGGTTCTACGTGGGCTTCAGGAATGGAAGGATTCTTGATAAATTAGTCTTGCTCTCTTCAAGCTATTTGTGAGCAGTGATACTGGCTCCTAGCTGACATTTTGCTGTTAAATGTGTGATTTCCCCCTCTGTCCATGGCTCATTTAGGTGAGTCTCAAAGGATCTCATGGGAGTGCATAGTGTTGGAAACACCTTCCGCAGCTTGGTGCCTCAGCCTTATGTATCTGGATAGAGCTCAAAAGCCAGCATGACAAGTAAGCCCAAGATGCAGGCTCCTCCATGGCAGTGGGCTTTGCTCTCTGTAAGGACATTGTTTTGGTTCCCATAAAAGAAGACATGCATTGCAAATACATGCCCTAAGAAATACTGGAACTAATATTAAATGCACTTCTGGAAACTTGATATTTTCATCACATGCCATCTAAACTAATACACTGCACTGTTTACAGTCCTCCACTACAATATATTTTGAAATGATTACCTTGCTCTGAGTCATTTGTGTCATAATGGTCTCCATAGGTGCCCATAAAATGAAAATGTAAGCCTCTTTTATTGGTGGCACTGCATCTTAATTGAAAATATTAAAGGCTATTGCTCTCCTACTGGGTTTTTTGGTTGAGTTTTTTTGGCTGTTGGTTTTGTTGGTTTTTTTCCCTTCTTCTTCCTCTCTGTTTAATTGGCTAATCATATGATTTTTTTAATGAAATAATCATGAAAGAAAATGTGAAGCTAATTTAAATTCAAACTGGATTTGGTGATATTTAAGTGATTATCCCAAAGCAGCAGAGTGTACATGAGGCTATAAACATCTGCTACATTCATGACCATTGGTCTCACTGTTTATGAACTTGGGAGATATTTATTTTCAAGAGACATGCTTCTCTTTGGGTTATATTGTTGAGTTGTTTTGGTTTTTTTTCCTGTTTTATAGCTATTTCCCCCTTTACAAAATTTTAAATTTATCTGCAGGTTTTTTTGGCCTTTCCTCCTCTCTGCCCTCATCTCCTTTCACATTAACAGCAGAGTGTGAGAAACTAACAATCTGGGAGAAAGATGGAAAAGGATATCTCAGCATTGCCAGGATGTCTCAACACTCAGTGATATGTCTCACCATTGTCTGTGCTTGACATCCCCGTTCTTGCAGCTGGAGATGGACTATAATGGGAAACCTCCAGGCTCAACATCCCCCCTCCCTGCAGTTGGAGAGGGGCTATTGTGGAACACTGCCAGGTTCAGCATCCCCCTTCCTGCATCTGAAGGGAGATAAGCAGGACAATTCACACGGATACTACAAACAGACAGAAATGCAGACAGAAATGACCTTCAGCAGCTGAGGCAAGGCAGTGTTTGAAGAAAGAGGCAACGCATATTATTTGAGCAACACATGTAGTACTTGTCATTTTGGACATACAAAATCTTCAGATCTGAAACAGACAAGACAATATAAAAGTCAATGTCTTTAAAATGGTTGCTTTAGGTGTTTCTCTGAGTATTCCGCATTTGAATGAAGTCTATATTACTTTTACTCTATTTTCTGTAGTGGTATTGAGATGCTGTTGTAACAGCAAGCTGCCCGTGTTTTAGGGAACTTCATCCCTAGGATTGCAATAGTTTCTAAGAATTGCCTATTGGGAGCAAATATCCACAGTTTCATAATTGTAAATGTAAAAGGTCTGGATATAAACCAGATTTAATCTTCTAGTTTCTATGTATGAAGTCTACTGAAGATGTGGCTCCTTCCTGTCAAGCTCCCTATCAGCCTGATACCATTTACCTACCCTTGCATATAATCTCAGTGAAGAATCAATAATGTTTCCATACTTTTTCTCTTTTTACATTTTGTATGAAATTTGTAGTCAAGGTACATGTTATATTAAATATGCACAATCCAGATTTCTTAATTTTTTATCCCTGAGAAGGCATTGCAATCACCTGTACTACAAAGTAAATTTGTCGTTCAAGGAAAGAGTCTTAAAGTGATTGGAAAAAAGTCAACTTTCTTTTTTCTGTAGATAGGAAAATAAATGTAGGCAACTCTGTTAGGCCTTGTAGTAAACTTAAATGAGTTAATATAGATTCTATAGAAAATATTATTAACTTCTTGCCACTTGTAACACACTTGGTGAGCATTTCTAGGTCAAGGACCAGAATAGCAGGTTTCCATCATTCATAAGTCTCCTAACTTGTTGGTTATTAAAGAGTTGGATACCAAGATCAAGACAGTTGAAATCTTGAGACACTGTAGAAAGCTTTTTAAACTAAGAGATCTACATGAATTGCGAATTTCTGAAGCAACATGGTATGTGTCAGATGCAGGTTTCCAGTATCAGATAACTTAAAATAAAAATAATAATAATTACTTTTTAAAAAATTTTATGGTTAACTTTTTATGACTGTATATTCTTTACTTTTTCAGACACTGAAAATCAAATAAATAAATTTGTTAATTTATTTAAGATTGACTAGACTGAAAAAATGTTCTTAAGGTGACATTGCAATATTCTCTATGACAATTTTACTGCTTCTATACTCATATTAAGACTGAAAAACTGAAAAGTTGCTTAATGCTATAAATGGGAAAATCTAAAAATGAGGGCTTCATTTATTGACAGTATTGTAGATGGACTGAGCAACAAGTAGAGGGATGTGCCATAATGTACTTGGTATTTTGTATGGAAATTGTATGGTCTAATTCTTACCTCCAAAAAAATTTGAAATGCAGATAATTATTCTAGATGAAGAAAGTGTTATTATTTGTAATTTACAGACTGAGAGAACAAAAGCAGAGATCACATCCTTTAAAGTGACAAGAGGCACTGGGGGCCCTGGTTTAAGTGACTTGAACAGAGTAAAGTGATTTGAACTGTTCACTCCAGATTTTACTGAAAGAACTAGTTCTTTTATCTTTCCATTCCAAAAATGATCTAGAAGCATTTAATTAGTTCAATTTTATTTTTCAAAGAGAGACAAATCTAAATTATGAAATTCACTTCCAGATTAGGTTTGGAATGTGAAGTTTTCCAGCACATGGAGAAACTAAGAAACCAAAGTGCTAATATTCCTTCTCTTTTCCAAGCAACTTCACTTTCCTCTGCTTTCTGTCTATTAAGATTAGTGTGACGCTTCTCCAAAAGATTCTTCTCCAAGTCAGTACAAATAAAATGTCATTATATAGTGTCACCATAAGTTTAATAAACATCCACAAATCACAGAGGCTGAGCCAGCCACAGGATGACATTACGAGACGGGTTTTGTTGGGAGTTTGCTTATTTTTGTTGTTCTTGAGGTGTTTTATTTATTTATTTATTTGTTTGTTATTATTTTTAGGAGGAAAAAAATTATCAGGGCAGAGTATCTTCGCATATAAGCTGAAGAGCAATTATTTTGCCTCACAGTTTTCCAACAGACTGAAATACAATGTACATTTGCAAAAGAAAAAAAAAAAAAAGACACATTTTACCTCCTCTTACATGTAGCTCATGCAAACCTGAACTGCAGCTCCAGGGCACAACTCATGATTTGATATTAAAGTGTTTCATTTGCAACCAATTATATTTAGGATTAGATTTCCACTGCTGCCTCGCTTAACAGTACAGCACCTTGATTTCAAACAACCTGATATAGGTTGGTTTGGATTCTTTTTCCCCTCTCCTCTCTCCTTTTCTCCCCTTTTCCTGTCCCTTAGAACCATCTCCACCTCCATCAAAACAATTTGATTTGTACTTATGAAAGCATTACAGCCGGTAAGCGGAGAGTACAGAATAAGCTTAGCCATTGTAGACTTTTTCCCATCTGAATATCACGAATCTTGTATCTCACTGTGGTGTAAGGTCTCTGATTACATCAACCTCTCCAAATTATGCTGAAATGGAGGCCATTCAATTTGCTACAATCAGTAACTTTTGAAAGAGCCCTGCATAATTGATTTCACAGTAATATAGGCATAGGTGAATGAGTTCCTCAGCCTCGTTTATACAATGTTTTCTTTCATTCCAAAGTGCACTATTCAATAGAAATCACATTTTTTTCCCGACAGTTGGCAGGTAAGGTTTTTGGCGTATAAAAAGTTGTAAGAGAGAAAGAGAGAGCAGGGGGAAGAAGTAGTGCAGAAATATCAAAATTGAAATTAATGCCCTGGGTGAAATACTAAATGCAGGCAAGTCTTGGGTGAAATAACTACTCTTTTCTATGTATCTGATCAGGATGGGGAATGAAGGATTCATACAGGATACAAAAGCCTGTTGAAAGTTAAATGCAGTCTCTGTGTGTGGTATGTCAGGGGGTGGGGAGGGGGGGACATTTCAAAGCTGATCATTCATCTAAGGCTGAAAATATCTGGGTTCATGAGCTAAAGAGACTATGGACACCTGACTGGTGTTGGAGTTAAGGAAACAGGTGTGGAAGCTGAGCAAATACTGCACCACGAACAATTAAAGTGGGCAAAGGCCTTAACGCTAGCACATTGCACCAGCTCTGGTAGTTTCTCCTCCTGCAGAGATTTACTCACACTGGCTATTGCCCTGTGGACCAACTTCTTTAGCTCCAAAGATCCTATTCCTACTTTATAGACTTATGGTTGAAACCTCATGAATGATGCATCACAGTGCATGTAGGATTGCATGACTGCTTCCTGCTGAGAAAGAAATAGGGGCAAAAAGAAAAATAAATAAATAAATGAAAGGACAGGTAAATAAACAGATAAACCCAGGTAGCAAATGTGAAGCATTAAAGTATTTTGGCATGGTCAGCAGTTCAAGCTACCAAGAGAAAAAAAAACTTCTGTTGGATAATTACAACATGAAGAAAAGGTAGGAAAACGAGACAGGAGATTGGAATTTTTTTTTTAAAAAAAAGTCCATTAGGTTGAGAGAAGGACAGAGAGGTTATCTCCATAAAGCAATCAACCCCATGTACTACAGAGCTCTATTTCAGATGGGTCAAAGCACTGTTTTGAGCTGTCTGTCTCTCTGCACTGGTTCCAGAAGAAACCAGGCTAACCATGTTAGACTAAGCCCTGAGTTTTGTGTATCTAAATTTAAGCAAGAAAGATCCTGTTCATGAGGTTGGTGTGTATTATACAGAAGGAAATCAATACTCATAGGAGTGGTAATACCAAAGGCAAACCAGTGGCTTAGATTACCTCTTGCCTTAGAGTTCCATCTGTTATATTCTTCTTCTCCCAGAGTTCAGAGATCAACTGCAGGATTTATTCTTCTCATGAGAAGTGTATGTGTATATAGCATTCCGTGTGTGTACAAATTCCCTGTGGAAACAAAAAAGTTACCTGTGAGCAGTCCCTGTTTAGGAGGAACGCAGCTGTCTGTGTATTAGTGCTCCCTTTTCTGAAGAATGGGTGGGTTTATGTGGTTTTGCCACAGTTTGATTATAAACTACTGAAGAAACATGTTCACTCTATCTAAATCTAAGAAGCACTAAAGTTTATGCTGCTTAAATCACTTCTGAATCTGAACTATTTGGATCCCTGACTTCTACGATAATATTAACAGAGCTTCTGGTGAATCCCATTTATTTTTTTTGTATTGTTTAATTTTACATGAGTAAATATAATTACTCCTTGTGTCAGAAGTTCTAATACCAATTTATAATTCATGGAGTTAATTATGTTAACGAGGAGGCAATCATTTCTCAACTCTCTCCCCTGTAATTTTAAAGGATTCTGATTTTTTTTCCCTCTCTCTCTCTGTCTCATTCTCACCTCTCCTTTTACAATTTCTCTTCCAGCCATGAAGTGGGAGCATACACAATTCATCTGTGATATAATTATTTACCATGGAAACAGTTTGTGAATGGGATTGTGAAATTGCAAATAACTGAAAAGAAGCTTAAGTAGAACAGCCTGAAAAAAATATTCTTTTCAAACTAATGAAGAGTCCTTTGAGGTCAGGAAAGCTTTTGTCTCCCCAATATGTTAAAACAGGAGGAGGTGAAATGGATATTTTTTGAGTTCGCTTTTCCTCCTTTGATAAAACCTTTGCTAAAATCTGAAGAGCAAATCATGATAAGTACTTTGTATGTGTTTGTGTATGTGTGAATTGGTTTGTGAGAGGGTGTATATGTAAAAATGAATGATAATAAAGAATATTTAAACAGACTAGAAATGACAAGCTCTGAATCTGACAGTGCCCTGCAAGAATGAGAGAAGCTTTGGAAGACTAAATATTGAAAAACTATGGAAAAGAGAGTCATACTTATGGTAGTTGATTTTTCTTGTTAAATACCTGAGATAAACAGGGGGCTCAAAATCACACTTGTATGCAAGACCCCCAAAGTTTAGAATTTTAGAGGCAGATAGAGGAAAATCTATTGAAATCTACTGGTATAATTTTTGTGTTTTGCTTGAGGCTGCTACTGACAAACCTTTCCCTACAACCCATCCTATTCAATCATCTATTGAATATTTTAGCGCCGCTGGTCCAGAATCAAAGAAATCTCTGATGTTCTTCAAAGGTACAATGAGCTGTATATGAAAAGAACAACAATAACAACAAAACTTCTACCAAATATGTCATGGTCTACAGTTTACCCACCTGGGAGTAAAGTTAGGTGCCATATTTACCCTGACTCACAGCCATAATGGTTTCAGAATCAAAATATTTCACATAAATAGATTAAAACCCATCAATATACTTAATTAAATGCTAATTAATCCAAGAACACTTTTAAAAGTCTCCTTCCCAGTTAGTGGCGTAAAGGAGGATTTTGTAAAATGTCTGTCCAACTTCCTTTATAAGTCAGGCTACCTTTAAAAGTCAGTCTCTACCCTCAAGAAAGTTCCTACTTTCCTTGTTAGATAAGCTGAGTCCCAAAAGATGCAGATCTTTTCAATGACACCAATGGAGTTAGTAAAATGACCAGTGAATGAATATGGAAAGCAGATGCATATGAAAACATTCATGGCGCATATTTGCTCTGGCAGTCATGAAAGACGATGTGTTTGCCAAGTAAATATGTTAACTTAAATGATGCTTCTCGAAAGGACCCTTACAGAACCTTCTTGAAGTACAACACAGGAGTAGAGGACAAAGCACATTGATTCTGACTTCTCTGTCTGCACTGAAAACATCTGGCAACAATCCTGAACAACTTGAAAGAGATGAAAACCATATCATCTCCTGGTGATGGAGCATGTGATGCTTGGTTTCCTATAGCTTTGTGACGTGCTGTTGGGCTTTCTAACAAGAGATGTGCTCTGACTGAAATTTTTTCTAAACATAGGACATAAATAAAAGTTGGATCTCAGCTTTGATTTCTCATATGTTATAAGACACAAGTTTGCATGGCTGCTGCTCTCTCAAAGGGGTAAATAATGCATTGTTACTCCTTTTATTATCTAAATATTTTATAAAAACTAGGAGTTGAATATTCTTTCATCACTATATCAGGTAGTTCAAAAATGGTTATGAAGAGGTGGATGAATAGACAGATACGCATTTATAAAGATGACCACTTAACCTGAAAAAAATATTTTGCTGCAATTGTCTTATGATTTTTTTCCTTTTCTCTTTATATTTTTTCCCCTACCAACAGGATTCCTTATTCACTCTTAAAGTGTCACCCAAGTCTCACAAACAAGCTAGGATGTGTTTAATCTGTAACAGCAGCAGATTCATGGACCTGTGTTTCCCTCTTCATGGATTAGAATGGAAGTAATTATACAATAGAAAAGACAGTTGTCCAGTTTGTGTGAAGTGAATGAAGTGCTGGGGTCTGAACCCCAAGCCCTGAATTAAGGTTGACATATGGGTGGTCCCCATGGTCCTTCAAAAGGAGGGGATGAGTTTGCCTTTTGGCTTTCCTCCAAGGTGCGGCCGGCCTTGTAAGGAAAGCCCTTGGGTAAACAAGCCCCAGGTGCCCTGCATTTTGATAACAAGTGCCAGGTGCCCTGCTTTGGGCATAAAAGCTGGGACCACTTGCAGGAGGGGTGGAGGTCTGTCTGTGAAGTGGATGCATTTTGCAGAGTTTCCTGTTAGGGAAGGACCTCCTAACTCTTCTGCAACTGGGCCCCAGTCAGGTCTGGCACTTACAAACACGGGCTTTGTGGGGACGCAACATGGGGCTACTTCTATCGTATGTGATCACCCTACTGACTTGGTTGTCTCCCATTTTTTCTATGGGATACCTTGTATCTTTGTTTATTCCATCTATTATGGGTCATGCTATGTCGTTCCTGGGGTCGCTGGGGTTGATGTCTATTATTTGTGATCTGGCTTGCTTGTACCCTCAGCGATCCCCTATATACTGGCTCCTCTACGTACAATAGGATCTGCTTACTGGATTGTTTTTCTGCTGGCTGTGTCCCTTGTACTAGGCCTAGTAATTGGCAAAACAAAGAAGCAGGGCTTGACCATCAGATTTACAACTGCTTTTAGGTTCCAAAGGTGCAGGAAGGCACCTAATGGAATTTACAAAAGTACATAAACATTTTTGGAGAGCAAATGGAATTAGGAATCTAACATTTCTAACTGCATTTCTCGATCACCTTCAGGTGCTTGTTTTTATGTTTTGAGGCATTTTAAAAAGCCATCTTCTGTTCTCATCAGTGAAATATTTTGGGATTTCAAGCAACAGTTTTGAGCATGATGGACTACTTTGGTTTTGCACAGGAATTGCCTTTTGCATGAAACCAGAAAGGATGTGTGTACTGTTTGGGCATATAAGCTTACAAGCATGTCCTAATATTCACATATACTCATAGAACAACAATAAAGAAACAGGAAATCAGTTCTTAGAACTTTTCACATAGCAAAAGCCCCTGGTGAGGCAGAAGAAAATGTCATCCTAACTCATTGCTTTGTGCCTCAGATTATGCTCATTTTGGTAACTCACTGTTCAGTGAGTGGGAAAACTAGCTTCATTATAAAAGAAGGATGTGCATGTGTATGTGTGTCTTGCAGACTGTGTCAAAAAAATTAGAAAGTTTACAAGTCTTTCAGCAGTTTGCAGGAAAACTATCCACATGAAGCATTGCCAGCACAGTTCCAGCTGAGGAAAAGAGATACAGCATTGCAAATGTCACTGTCAATAGTAATTTAAGTGCTTCATGCATATCAGAAAACAAAAGTAAGCTCCTACTGACAGAACAATGGCAACCTGCCTTGGAAAGGCCTTCTTAGTGGCATTTTCAAAAAAAAATCGGGAAAATTTTTTCCAGTGACTTGGGATCACTTTGGAGGGACTAGCACAACAGATGTACTTTTCTAGACACCCAAAGAGTGTTTTTTTAATTTCTATTTCTGAACATATCTGATTTATACTGAAAGAACCCTGCAGATTTTAGGATGGGAAGAAAAGGAGAGGTTTGTTCTTTATTCTGAATTTTTTTAAAAAATAATAAGACGCAAGCATTTTACTGCAAGTGCACAACACACAGTGGAAGATCTTGAGAACTGCTTACATGACATATGTGCTGCTTGTTCAAATATGAGAAGACAACTGAAATTCTGAGCTTCATCTTTTTTTTCATGGACCATAGGAAAAGTAATGCAGGTAGCTTTGGTACTTGTGGTGTTCAAGAGCTGTTTAGATTCTTCATAAGTCTTCACATCAATTTGAGCTGCTTTATTTTTCTTTCTTTCGATTCTTCGAAATATCAGGACAGAGAGATGAGGTCTTCTTCCTCATTTTTTGGAACCTCCATATGCTGAGGCTAAGGCTGTTACAAGCTTCTTAAGGATATTTTCTACTAAAAGTGGAGTTCTTTAGATAGCTGCTTCTTTAATGAGTCATTTATCTTTCCATTATTTCTCCTTTAATTCACTTGAGTGGTATAAAGGGATCAAAACTACCTTTGTGGATGCCTCTAGGACTTCAGGCTCTTCTTTAAACTCAACATTTCCTGCTATTCAATGTATATTACTTATCATTGCAAGCTTTGAATCATACACCACTGCAGCATTGCCTTTACTAGTGTATTTGGAAAGTTGTATTCAAGAAACAGCATTCATTATCTACTAGTTGAAGAACTGTAGATTACACCTTCATAGGTGTTAAGTTCAGGATAGTAATGCTATGTCAAATACAGGCTGACAAACAACACCAGAGTTCATCAGTTTCTACCATCCCTTGAATGTCATTTTAATACCTTTCTGCATCACTTAGTTCCTCTCTGCCACTAACTTTTTATGATTCATGTTCTCAGGTTCCTAACTGTTTGTATAGGCTTCTATTGTGATGAAAAATACCTGACGGCAAGATCTTTATGTGTCTCAATAATGAATACAAGTGGCTTGGAACAAAGGTCTTCCTTTTTCAAACCATACAAGTTCATAGGTGCAAAGATGCATAACATGTGGCACCTAGGGAGTTAATCAGACTATATTCCTTTTGATAAGTTTTCCTTTATACCATATAAATATGCTCTGTGTGTGTGTATATATATATACACAACCCATCATCAAATGGCAATAACCTAAAATGCAATAACACACAAGGTCTTAATGTAAAGTTTAAATCCTTTTCTTTGCCTTGGCTGTTTGCTTAAGTGAATTTGACCTTCCCTTCCTTATGTCTAAAATCTTCCTGTTACTTATGTTAGTATGAGGTGTAGCATCTATATAGCATTTTTCTTTCATGGAAACAATCAAGTTAACAATTGTTGGATAAGTAAAAAATCTTTTCAGTTGCAGTGGATTCTTGAAAAGTGTGTTGACATAGAATTAAAAAGAAAAACAAACACCTTGGAGATTTACTTGGTTCTGCCACATTAACCATTAAAGCGGGGGTGGGGGTGGGGGTGGGCAGGGGGGGCCGGGGAAACAAAGGAAAAAAGTTTACCCTCCTTTAATCTGCAACCAGTGATGAACTTTAAATCCAACTAACCCTTCTCTTCACAAGGAAAATAAAATCCAAATGCAGTAGCATTCAAATAATTATCAGGAGTCTGACTGTTCAGGCAGGGTGCAATGTACAAAATGCAATTTTAACTAGAGATTACAGTCCAGCAACCTTGTAGCCCTGAATGTCAAACAGCCACATCACCTTGTTCTATCAGGGTCCGTACCAGGACTCACATAGGCAGGGTGACTTTTCACCAGAAGTAATATATCTTGTATTCAAAAGAGTTGCAGAAAAAAATGTCAGATGTTCTTTGGCCCACTCCTGCCCTTCCTTTTCCAAGTCAAAACAGGCAGAGCCACTTCCCAGTGTGATACTCCTTGTTGCAACCCTTCTCCTCCAGGCCACCAAATTCACACGTAGCACTGTGACAAGTGGGGTTCACTCTGCACCTTGTATGAGGACATGATGAACTAAACATCCCGGAGGACATCTTACGGTGCTTGAATCTCATGGATCAAATTCCCTTGTCCTTCAGTAGTAAAATGCAAAGGCAGTTAAGTGCTGACCTTACTGTTAGAGTAGGCTTGGTCTCCTGCATAACTGCTTTGGACTTGCAAGTTGTACATGAGTGTGTCTGTCTGCTGGTGTTTGTCTGTACTGCGGTCTGTGGCTTGCTCATGCAGGAGATACCTACCTTCCACCAAGCAGCAGATTTCTTGTGCAAAGAGGGACACCTGCATTTGACCTGCAGATGCTCCAGAGTTAACACAATGCTCCTCTGCTGAATTAAAGTTACCCTGGGTTTAGACCTGTCCTGCTTTGACTCAAATGAGGCCTGCATATTGAGAAAGAAGCCAGGGGGGAAAAGATTGTTTCTGAGTATTAAAGGTCTAGGTCCCATGAATTTCATATTTACAGTATTCAGTGTTCTGAAAATCCAACTGTCAGCTCTTCTTCATACACAGAAAAACTATTTATATTTAGAAAAATACAGAAGAAACAACTAAAATTTGACAATCAGGGACCTGATTATAGCATGGCCTATTTACTCATTGTTATCTTGTAAATTAGGGTTCTGTATAGTTCACAGAGGAGATTTATATGTATTGCCTTTCACGTTCACTTCTTTAGCAGCGGTTTGTGTTGCATCCCATACAAGAAATTCTGCCAATGTTATATTTCTCGATACAAAGATGTGGGCTCCCAGATCCCAGTGCAAGGTTTTTTGTGTGACAGGGAGGGAAAAGCCTGGGAAAGGGAATGGAAGGGAAAAAGGGAAGGAAAAAAGGGAAGGAAAAAGGAAAAAAATGCAAGGAATGAAAATGAAAAGGAAAAAGGAAAGGAAGGAGAAAAGAAAGGAAAAAAGAAGGAAAAGAAAAAGGAGAGGAAAAAGGAAGGAAAAATGGGGGTTTCTAAGGAAGGTTTGTTTTTGTTGTTGTTGTTTCATTCATTCTTAATTCTCAGCATGATTAGAAGTAACTAATTGGTTTACATCTTAAGATATTGCTCTTCCAAGAGCTAGTTCACTGTATGCAACTGTTTAAAGCTTTTAAATATACTTTCTGTGTGCACAGTTTTCTGCTTCAGTGTCCTCCCTTGGCTGCCTTTTCCTAGCCTCATTCTTTAATGCAAAGGACATTTGCAATGGAAATGGGATCTCTGCTTCTTAACAGTTCATCTGCTTCTGCTGCTCATTTCCCCACCTGAAGACACAATCTTCCACTTGTGACCTCACTGCAGGTTGCTGTGGTGAGAGGATTATGATGTTGCAAATAGAGGTTTATAACTTCAGGAAGAGAATGAGCAGTCAGAGCAGACGGACTCCTCTGAAATGAAGATCCTGTCTTCATGCAAATGCTGTGAATGATAAAAGCACGAGAGGGAAACATGGTAGAAATTACTCAAGTAGGATTGTTTTTAAATACAGAACACAACTATTAGTTGTCCCATTCCACGTCTGGATCAGGGTTAATAGGGCAGACCTTGTAAATCCTGGGGTGGTTCAGAGAAGTGACCAGCATTTGCACCAATTTTAAAGTAACCTTCAGACAGCTCTGATGTGTCCCTTGGTACTGCTGGTGTCTGCCTGCTATTTTGGGTGATACTAGATTTAAATCAGGATGGTCTAGTGAAAGAAAAATAGCACAAGTCTTTATAGATTGAAATAAGAACCAATTACCACAATCAGGAACTGTAACTAACTCACGTGTTTTGTGGTTCAGGCTCATAGAGGGATGCTTAGCAAGGAGTGACGCTGGCAGAGAGGGCCATTCCAGCACAGTTGTAGGGCAAGATTCTGATAACCGGATAGACTTTCTGGTGAAGCAGTTTTCTAGCTTGCCATGGGGAGTGTGATGTAAAGGGACACAGCCTCACTCAGCTTGATGCAGGTGCCTGGTGAAGTGAAACTCATATATGCTAGGTGGGATCCTAGAAGTTGCATTAGCACAATATTGAACCTGAGTTATAAATTCCTTCTCTTCAGTAGCTGAAGTAGCAAGGATTGCTTTCAGTTATAGTCAGCTATGGTGGCTATTTTTGAGCCCTCGGTGCCACGTTCCTAGTGTGAATGTGCCTACAGACATAACTTTTGCCCAATGTACTACCTCATTATACATTTGAGAATGAAATGGCCTTTATCTGTATAATAAAACAGTATACCTAGAACATCTTTTAGCCTTGTAGGGAACAGTGATCACCAAACTCAGGGGCTGCTTGATACTATAATCCTGCAACCATCAATTGTCCTGAACTTTTTAAGGCACACAAAAAAAACACTGTTATTGACACACTCTAGAACCAAAAATCTGAGCTTTCTTATCACCTGGCATGTGAGACCTAGCAGGGTATCAGTGAACAGGCATGAGATGATTCTGCATAACATGGGTTTCTCCTTTTCTTTGGACACAGATCGACAAGCTTTACCTGTGATCCCTGGCTGAGCAGAAGCCACAGTCAGTGGCAGGTTGCCTGGCTTTGTCAGCATCTGGGAGAATGGAGCAAGTGCTACAGACCTGTGAAGTACTATCCCCATTGCTGCTGCATGTGAGACAGGAGCCAGACACTTGAGTCTTCCTTTTAACACATCTGCCTGGGTGTCTCTGTTTTCAGCAGGTTCAACCTCACAAAAGTGAGGTGTTAGTAAGTCTTGGAGATGCAGAAACAGAGAATTTTCTGCTCCACAGCCACATAAGAAATCAGTTGAGAAAAATCAGAGAACTGAACTTTTTTAGAAAACCACTGCTTCACTGTCTCTTTTCCTCTTCTTCTATTGCATTTACATCTATTTTTCTGCAGAAATTTGACCTAAAAAATATGGAACGTTCATTGATAGAGCAAAAAAAAATAGTGAAACGAGATACCTGGTTTACTGAAGCTCTCAGTATAATGTTAATTTGACAAAGAGGTAACAGTCATGTAAGCATCATACATATGTAATCATTTTATATGTTTGTTCAGTACCATTCCTATGAGAACTTCTTTTTTTTTTTTTTGAGGAAAATATTGCTCGATTTCACCTCTTTGCGTGAGGCATTTAAAGAACTTATATTATCTGAACAATTTTGCAGGTCCTGAAATGGATCATGGGAAAGATGTCCCCTTGATTTATAGAGAGGCTATAGACTAAATGCATTGTTTATAATAGGGACTGACTGTTCAACATCTTTAAATCAAGTCTCTAAACATCTACACTTCCTCATCTTGTGAGTTAGTTGCTTTGACCGGGATAAACATCTGGGAGGGAGACAGGCTATGAGTGAGCCCCAAGAGCACCTTCTTATCTGTCCCTGGCATGCGAACACAAAATCAAAATAAAATAATTTAAAAAAGGAAAAAAAAAAAAATAAATTCCCTACTAAATGCAACTATAATGGAAAAAATTGAAAGCAAAAAAAAAAAAAAACCCTGAAAACACTGGTGGGAGGCAGAATGTCAAAAAGCTTTGGACAAAACTTTAAGACAGACATAGTTTCCACTGCTGAAGTGGTACGATGTGTCAGTATGCATGACACTATCATTGGATACATCAAAGAGCGCATTAGGAACATGCTTGCTACAAAAGGAAACACTGGTTGTGCATCCCTGAAAAGCAGTGGCATTGACACAAAGGAGCTTGTCAGAGATAGCAAAGGGAAATGCCAGTAACAGTTTTGCAAATATAATGATTTCATCAGTACATTGGAGAGACGAGCAATAAAAATGATCAGGGTAGTGCAGGTCACATCATTTTACACAGATAACATTTCCTATGAATTTAACCTCTTTTATTCCTTAAAAAAAAACCTTTGCAAACTGGTACTGATTGTTATGAAGAAGTGATTATTCATTGAGCTGATGGCTGGGAAGGTCTATTAGGTCAACCAATCTGACCTCAGAAGAGTAGTGTTTTATTATAACAGTTTCTAGTGGCCTTATCCAAGTTCAGAGGCATGTTGGACTCTCTACGTACGGATACATAGTCATTGGAACAACGAATTTATAATCAAACTGGATAAAATATGGGAGGTGAAATAGAGTCATGGTGTCAGAGTAGATCAGTAACAGAGTCTAGCCAAGAAGTCAGATTTTCTGACTTATATGTTAGGATATAAGACCCTGCAGCCTATTACTTCTTTATCTTGTCATAATTATTTGCAGATAGCCATCAATAAGTGCTGACATAACGTTTCTACTACTTATTCAAGAGATACTTAAAAGATATTTAGGTTTTGTTTTTTTGGTTTCGCTGGGGGTTTTTTGTGGTTTTATGCATTTTTTTGTTGTTTTTCTTCTAGACAACTGAAATAAGATTTCAAAAGATGTGTGTGTTCTAGCAAATGCTTAGAAACAAAGAAGTAGAACTCTTTCCAAAAACATATTCCTGTTTCTTAAAATGTAGCTTCCAAATCTAAGCATCATTTTCAAATGAAAAAAAGAAAAATAATAAAATATTGAATTTTTCCACTAAAGATGACTTCGTGAAAAGTAAGGATTGCTTCCCAGTACATTGCCTTAAACAATGTCCTGTAACAAACTCATGTAACTCTTGTAACCAGTGGTGTCCCCCAGGGGTCAATACTCAGTCCCATCTTGTTCAACATATTCATCAATGACCTGGAAGAGGTGACAGAGTGTATCCTCAGCAAGTTCGCTGATGATCCCAAGCTGGGAGGGGTGGTGACACACCAGAGGGCTGTGCTGCCATCCAGCGGGACCTGGACAGGCTGGAGAGCTGGGCAGAGAAGAACCTCATGAGGTTCAATAAGGGCAAGTGCAGGGTGCTGCACGTGGGGAAGAAGAATGCCAGGCACCAGGATAGGTTAGGGGGGGGACCTCCTGGAAAGCAGTTCCGAGGAGAAGGATCTGGGAGTCCTGGTAGACAGTAAATTATCTATGAGCCAGCAATGTTCCCTTGTGGCCAAGAAGGCCAATGCCACCCTGGGCTGCACAGGGCAGTGTGTGGCCAGTAGGTTGAGGGAGATCATTCTCCCCCTCTGCTCTGCCCTGGTGAGGCTTCAACTGGAATACTGTGTCCAGTTCTGTGCTCCCCAGTTCAATAGAGACAGGGACCTACTGGAGAGAGTCCAGCAGATGGCAATGAGGATGACTGGGGGATTGGAGCATCTCCCCTATGAGGAAAGGCTGAGAGAGCTGGGACTCTTTAGCCTGGAGAAGAGAAGGCTGAAGGGTGCTTTAAATAATGTTTACAACTACCTGGAGGGTAGGGAGGATGAAGCCAGACTCTTTTCAGTGGTTCCCAGTGACAGGACTAGGGGTAATGTGCACAAGCTGGAACATAGTAGGTTCCATTTAGATATGAGGAAAAACTTTTTCCAGTGATGGTGACAGAGCACTAGAACAGGCTGCCCAGAGAGGTTGTGGAGTCTCCTTCTCTGGACATTTTCAAGACTCGCCCAGATGCAGTCCTGAGCGAAGTGCTCTAGGGAATCCTGATTTTAAGCAGGGGAGTTCGACTAGATGATCTCTGGACGTCCCTTTCAACTCTGAATATTCTGTGATTCTGTGGATTCTTCCTTCTCAGGGTCTGTTTATAGATTAAATTATTAATGATAAAATTAGAGATTTTTGGATTAAAACAAAATAACTGCTGTGTTATTTAGGGCATCTTATTACATCTGTGTGTATAACTAATTAATAGTTGTGTGTCCTTTAGTTATACAAGGTAAATATTTTTTAAAATATATTTTTTGAATCAGTATTTGTGTGTACTCAAACAGTTTTAGCAGTATCAATGGAAGGAATTACTTTAATGGGATATTTGCACTCTTTCTCAAAGGCTACTGAAGTTCACCTGTGTTAAACTAAACACAAGTGAAGAAAAGAAAACTGTAGTGGTATGTTGGGAAGAACACCGTCATCAGCCAGGCTTATTAGGCTTGATATAGTCTCTTAGAGAAGTTGTGAAAATCTACAAATTTGAGACTCTTGGCGAGAACACAGTCTATGATTTAAAACAGTATCCCGTAACATACTGTGGTATCTATTATACACATGGAAACGCTTTAAGAAAAAGGAAGTTCTGGGGTCTCATGTGAGAGGTAGTCTAAAAAGAAGCCAAACCTAAATAGGAAGCAGGAGAATGAAGCAAATAAATGAAGGTATCCATAAAAGGTAAGAAGTGTTCTCAGTTGGCTTAAAAAATATCTAATTTACAAATGTACCTGTATAACTACTTTGTAGATTCTAATATGTCCTGATTCCATGTGCCCTTCCTTCTTCAACTTATCTAACATAGATCTTTTTTCCAAGATCAAGAAGATTGTTCAGTTATAACATAGTCCGAGAGCTTAAAACTTGTTAGTCTACTCTATTGTGCAGAGAAATTGAGGTGATGTTTATGTATATAGCTATAACCATACCAAAGTTCCATAAAGTAATCAACATAACTTGTTTGTACACTGTTAAATCTGGACTTTATTGCTTAAAAAAACCAGAACTGAATGATCAGAACTACTAAACGGTCCATTTTCTAAGTAAAGCAACATGTTTACACTTTCTGTACAGGGCCATTCCAATTAGGATCCTAACTGAGGAAAACTGCCTATTAAATAACAAGGAACTCAAGCAGTTAGTAACTCTGAATGATGTGGACCTAAATTTAAAACATCTATACAAAGTAAATAACCTCCATTACTACTATAGTTATATATTTTTTTTTGTTTTTCTTCATACTCAAAAGAACATAAAAACTTTATCAGCTATGCGCCATAGCCAAAGCCTGTGGCAGAGGGCCAGGAAAGTCACAGAGATGCTCAAATCTGTATTGTTTCTTCATTCACTAAATTTTTCTCCACATGTAAACAAGATAAAAATAACATAAGCCACAGGAGGGTAGGGAAAAAAAGTTAGGATTTAAGTTAGAGTCTTGAAAACAACAGACCCTGAAATCTTTGGTTTTACAAGAATGGCAGTACTGTCTTCCCTTCAAGTTATTATGTCTCAGCCTTTACGAGTCTGAAACTTAAAAGCAGAGATTTGTCTTTGTGATTGGCTGGTGAACATCGGGAGATGTCCAAAACTGAGAATATCAGATGGATCAGATTCTTTAATGGAGTGAGATTTTGCAGTTGGAGAACAGGAAGAATGAGCATGGTGCTATTTTTTTTTTGAGACACATAATCATTTTTAGAAAACAAAATGCAGGGTCAGTTTTGGTACAGAGAAGGAACATTCTGCAACCTGGAGGCTATCATGAGGCCATCAGAAAGGCTACAAGAGAGCTGAGACTGTTTGGGAAGTGTCATGAGGCTTTGGGTTGAGTTGGCCCCATCTGGACTGAGGCTTTAAGGACAAGCAACCTAGCTCAGGGCTGACTCCAAAGATGGCCTTCTTACCCAGAACTTGAACTGCAATCACTGCAGGTTACAGACCCTTTTGTATAGAAAAATTTCAGAACAGGAGATGGATCTGCTCATACTTGGAGCTCTGTGCATGTAACACAAGGAGGGGGCTTAATGGTAGTTAGAAGAATGCATTGCCCTACTATTTTCTTACAAGGATACACTGAGGATGATGGTTAAGATTACTAACAAGACACTTCAGGGGCTGATTTTTTAAACTAAATCAGTAATAAACTTCCAGCAAGCCTAAATTTGTTGCATCCCTCTCTCCAAGATTTGTCACATTTTTTTTAATGTGAACATCTCTGTCAAACAGGAATTAGATTAAAACTATGTTTTTGGCTTCCTGAATGAAATAGAAACTCTACCACTGACACCCATGGAGATTAGTTCAATGGAACAGTAATTCACAGGTAAACAGTTTCAACCTCAAAAATAAAATAGCTGTTTTGGAGACAAAGCTACTTGTAATTTTGATTCAAAATTACTTCAAATCCATTTGATTTTGGTTAGTGTAGTATGGGGCTTTTATTTCCACCTTTGGCAAGTACTTGGAAATGATGCAGAAGAGAGACTGAGTGAAATTGCTACATATCCACATAATCTAGATTCACAGAATCACAGAATCACAGAATCACAGAATGTTAGGGATTGGAAGGGACCTTAAAAGATCATCTAGTCCAACCCCCCTGCCAGAGCAGGAATACCTAGATCAGGTCACACAGGAACATGTCCAGGCGGGTTTTGAATGTCTCCAGAGAAGGAGACTCCACAACCTCTCTGGGCAGCCTGTTCCAGTGTTCTGTCACCCTCACTGTGAAGAAATTCTTCCTCACATTTATGTGGAACCTCCTATGTTCCAGCTTACACCCATTGCCCCTTGTCCTATCATTGGATGTCACTGAGAAGAGCCTGGCTCCATCCTCATGACACTCACCCTTGACATATTTATAAACATTAATGAGGTCACCCCTCAGTCTCCTCTTCTCCAAGCTAAAGAGACCCAGCTCCCTCAGCCTTTCCTCAGAAGGGAGATGTTCCACTCCCTTCATCATCTTTGTGGCTCTACGCTGGACTCTCTCGAGCAGTTCCCTGTCCTTCTTGAACTGGGGGGCCCAGAACTGGACACAATACTCCAGGTGTGGCCTCACCAAGGCAGAATAGAGGGGAAGGAGAACCTCTCTCGACCTACTAACCACTCCCTTTCTAATACACCCCAGGATGCCATTGGCCTTCTTGGCCACAAGGGCACATTGCTGGCTCATGGTCATCCTGCTGTCCACCAGGACCCCCAGGTCCCTTTCCCCTACACTGCTCTCCAGCAGGTCAGCCCCCAACCTGTACTGGTACATGGGGTTGTTCTTCCCCAGATGCAAAACTCTACACTTGCCCTTGTTGAAATTCATTAAGTTTCTCCCCGCCCAACTCTCCAGCCTATCAAGGTCTCGTTGAATGGCAGCACAACCCTCTGGTGTGTCAGCCATTCCTCCTAGTTTGGTATCATCAGCAAACTTGCTGAGGATACATTCTGTACCCTCATCCAAGTCGTTGATGAAGATATTAAACAACACCGGTCCCAGTACCGACCCCTGAGGGACTCCACTAGTCACAGGCCTCCAACTAGACTCCGTCCCATTAACCACAACTCTCTGGCTTCTTCCCTTCAGCCAGTTCATAATCCACCTCACTACCTGATCACTAAACCCATACTTTATCAGCTTATCTACAAGGATGCTGTGGGAGACAGTGTCAAATGCTTTACTGAAATCAAGATAAACCACATCTACTGCTCTACCATCATCTATCCACCTAGTTATTTCCTCATAGAAGGCAATAAGGTTGGTCAAACATGACTTACCCTTGGTAAAACCATGTTGACTGCTCTTAATGACCCCCTCATCCTTGATGTGCCTCGAGATCGTGCCAAGAACAAGCTGTTCCATCACCTTTCCAGGGATGGAGGTGAGGCTGACCGGTCTATAGTTACCCGGGTCCTCCTTCTTGCCCTTCTTATAGATTGGAGTGACATTTGCTATCCTCCAGTCCTCAGGCACCTCTCCTGTTCTCCATGACTTACCAAAGATGATGGAGAGTGGCCTAGCAATGACCTCTGCCAGCTCCCTCAGCACCCTTGGGTGCATTCCATCTGGTCCCATTGATTTATGGATATCCAGATTGCTCAACTGATCCCTAACCCAATCCTCATCTACCAAGGCAAACTCCTCCTTTATCCTGACTTCTTCCGGGGCTACAGGGATCAGGGGCTCCTGGGGAAAGCCTGCAGGAGTAAAGACAGAGGCAAAGAAGGCATTCAGCACCTCTGCCTTCTTTATATCCTCTGTCTCTAGGGCACCCCCCTCATTCATCAGTGGGCCTATATTGCCTCTAGTGTTTGTTTTATTAGCTATGTATTTGAAAAAGCCCTTTCTATTGTCCTTGACCTGGCTTGCAAGGTTAAGTTCTAAGGAGGCCTTAGCTTTCCTAATTGCCTTTCTACATCCTCTGACAACTGTCCTATATTCCTCCCAAGTGACTAGCCCCTCTTTCCATGATCCATAAATTCTTTTTTTCCACCTAAGTTTGCCCAGCAGTTCCTTGTTTAACCATGCTGGTCTCCTAGCTCCCTTACTTGATTTCATACCCATTGGGACACTCTGATCCTGAGCTTGCAAGAAGTGGTCCTTGAATGTTGACCAACTATCTTGAGCCCCTTTACCATCTAGCACCCTGTCCCATGGGACTTCCCTTAACAATTGATTAAGGAGGCTAAAGTTGGCCCTGCGGAAGTCCAGGGTTCTGGTCTTGCTTGGTACTCTATTCCTCCCACACAAGATCCTGAACTCCACCATCTCATGATCACTGCAGCCAAGGCTGCCATCGACCATCACTGCTTCAACAAGACCCTCCTTGTTGGTAAGTACAAGATCCAGCAGCGCTCCTCTCCTAGTCGGCTTATCCACCATTTGCATTAAGTAGTTATCATCAATGCACTGGAGGAACCTCCTAGACTGTGAATGGCTGGCTGTGTAAGTCTTCCAGCAGATATCGGGGTAGTTAAAATCCCCCATGAGGACCAAGGCCTGTAGTTGTGAGGCTGCTTTCAGCTGCCTGTAGAAAGCCTCATCAACTCCCTCGTCCTGATCAGGAGGTCTGTAATAGACCCCCACAACTGTATCGCCCATGCCTGCCTGCCCCTTAATTCTTACCCACAGACTTTCAACTTGCCCCTCATCAGCCCCTGGAGAAAACTCAATACATTCAAGTTGCTCCCTCACATAAAGAGCAACTCCACCACCTCGCTTCACTGACCGATCTTTCCTAAAAATGACATAGCCATCCATGACCACATTCCAGTCATGTGAGCTGTCCCACCATGTCTCTGTCTCACTTTAAAACATCTGCTGAGTTGTGCCTGGAATGATGTAGACACATGTGGAAGAAAAACTAAAAAATATGTAGGAAAATAACTTCAAAGATTTGGGATATGTAGCAGTCTCTGGCATATGATGGAATATTTTTCAAGCAATAATGCATTTCTTTTGGCACCTGACTTGCCTTTCATATTTGTTTAGTTTGGTCATTTTGGGGTTGTTTGGGTTTTTTTGTTTTACATTAGTAATATATTGTATTACTTACCCACTCAAACTCCTGAGACTTCCTATGGTTTCTTTTCAAGACCAGATTCCAGAGAGATATCTAATCATGACACCTCTACCCTGCCAAAATTCATAGCATTGAAACTGTTTTTTTAACACGCATTAGTATCTTCAGTGTATAAAGATGGATAGCACTCAATTTCTGCTGAGTTTTTGCTATTTTTTTCCCCAAGCTTGGATTCATTCCTCTTCTATGCCCAGCTAGGGGTGTTTGACCCATAGTTATCGCCTTCCTAGATATTCATTAGGCAAGGCCCTCTGTCCAGTAACCTACTGATGCCATGTTAGCATAAAATTTGGTTTCTTTACTTTTCCATGTTTGTTTATTAAGGGAAACTTACACAGGTAATGCCTTCACTCCCTTTTAAATTGATTTGTTCTTACTGGAATAACGGGAGTTCAGTACTGAGGTTTTCTTTCTGTGACCTTTAGCTCTTGGGAAGGTTAGAGGATTATTCAAAAAGGGTCCCTTACATAGTTAGTAAGAAAAACCAGTTTACTGTCATGGTGTTTGATTTCTTGACACAGGGAGCTACAGCTCTCCTGGAAAGAGTTTTAAAGGCCAGCAAATAAAACAGATTGTTGAAAACTAATGTTCAGGTACCAACCATAATGACTGAAGTGAGATTCAGATTACACTGGTGCAGAGCCAGGCTCTGAGGGAAAGGTATGGTGTTTGAACTGAAGAGCTTCATTTCCCATCTGTAAAACATGGAATAAAGCCCCTTCTCATCTTCCTTCTCATCCCTTAAACCTGAGAGACATTCCAATGTTGAAAAGCATCACTGCAGAGGAAAAAAATTCCAATTCATCTTCTGTTGGGGATGATATTTCAGACCATTTCTGCCCAACCTGGATTCAATTCCGTTTTTTAACACAGTAGAAAATGGAGCCAGATGGGAATGATAAAGCTGCCTATACATTCACTTCATTCAAAGCTGCAAGCTGCAGTGAAAAGGATGCATGTTTCTTTGTGCTCTGAGACATAATATAGGCAGGAAAAAAACCCCACAAAACAATGTGTGGCAATGTAATATTGTCCAGGTACTGCACAAGACTAAGTGATCTAATATGTGTGTGTGCCAGTGTGTGTATGTGTGAGAGGGAGGGCAGAAGGAAAGTCATATTTATGTTTTTCTTCAGTGCTGCTATGATGGGCGGTTTTTTTGGAAGAAATGTCATAAAATGTTGAGTGAAAAAAAAATAAACCAGCTTCAGTTATTTTTTTCCCTCCTTGACGACTCTATTTCCTTGATTTCAAACCTAGCTGAACTTTACCGAGCATTGACACATGATTTGAAGTACTCATTTGTGCCTTCCTAGAGGTGCTTTCCCTCCTCCACTCTGAGGGATGTTGAGTAGGCTGGGTTCAAGGCACCTGCCTCCAGTCACCCTGCCAGAGATAAGACAGGGAAGGGACTGCTTATGTGACATTTAAAATACAAAGGCTATGCTTACCTCTTAAGCAAAATCCAATTGATCACCAATAGTGAGTAAACATTGTTTAGCCACAGCACACAGACCTTGAGGGATTTATGAGCACCTACAAGCTCACCTCTTGACTTCAGCTAGAAGCTGGTCTGCTTCTCTGAGTAGCAGACTCTGACTGGTAATGTCCTGTGCAAATGAATTTAGAGATTTTCTCAGTTTGTATTCATATTCTACAAAAGGTAAATATCCCCCAAATGCACCTACTTGGAGCTGAATTATCGACTTCAGCTTTGAAGTGCAAATGAGCTGAATGAAAACATACTTAGATTGCAACATAGGTGCTATTCTTACTAGCTGATTTATGGTGCATTAACTGTCTAGTAAGGAAAGCCTTCTATTGCTATGGATTTGTAATCCCTCTGTCCAATTATCCTGAAGATGAAGGCAAAATGCCATCCACTGTATGAGGCAATCAATAGTGGTCATTTCTTAAAATTCTTTACTTCCCCTTCTTTCCAGCAATCCAGGTTTCAGGATCTTCCATAAATTGCTCTTTCATGGTTTATCAGCCCTGCTATTTCTAAAAGCCAGACTTATGGACTGCAGTTATGAAAATAAAGTGCTATAAACAACCTTTCAGTATGTTAAAACTATCAGCATTTATGGTGAATGGAAACTCCTTTAGAAACTTCTAATCACCATAGTCTGTCTATATAAAAGTAATCTCTGACCGAATTAATATATCAGGAAGGGAAAAGAAACAGAACATTTATATGATCAAACCGAAGCAAAACAAAAAAAAAAGTAAAAAACCCACGAAACCCACACCTAATTATTAAAGACCGACAAAGACTGACACATTTTTGTGAGTTTTTATTAAATAAATAAATATATACATGAAGTCACACCATACGAAAAATTCAAGCCCCTCAATTCTCCTGTTGGAGTTTGCTAAAGAGCATTCTATCTCTATGTAAAACCACGCTCAAACTCTTGTCTGAAAGAGAGGAGGTGCTCTTGCCAAAGCATCACATCTACTTGTTTGGTCTTCTGTCTTCAGGCATATATTTTTCTCTGTGGAAAACTTTCTTCTCACTCTCACCAGTTTTGTATCTCAAAATAAACTCTTGTGGATACTTCTCAAAACTTTCAACATAAACACAGTCTCCAGATTATTTTAAAAATGCTGTTTATCCTAAGAAAATAATGGAAAGTCAGTTTATTTCTGGCTTTTGTGTGCATGTGTTTCTATCTATTTATATCTGATAAAGCAGGATATTACTCTCATTGTAGAGACAGCTAAATAAAGACACAATTGACATTCATGCCATAGGGGTAGATGTTTGAAAGGTGAATGTCTTAATCAGAGGAAGCAGCTCTCATTATGGTCAATGGAGATCTAGTTACTACAGTCATTGCAGTCTAGGATGAGATCCTTCTCATCCTCAAGTATATGTGTAAAATATGGCAAATATATGTTACACCCTCCCCAAATAGCTGGTTTAATCCATTAAAAACAAAGACAATGAGGAATGTCTGCCTGCAATGGTGATATCTAGCTTGTACCTGTTTCAAATGAGAAAAAAATTAATCCCAGCCCTAATATTAAAATGAAGAAAGCAACAAGCCAAAGAGTTACAGTGAGCACTAAGGCATTTTTCAGAATCAATACCATTGTCATGACTAGACAATGAGCTTCCAAGGGTCTCCACCTCTTGAAAGCAGCTATTCTGCTTTCTACAGTAATTTGAGATCATAAAATGGTCATAATCTTCACTATTGTAATTCAAACAGGTAAGGTTACTGTGGTATCTGAAAACAGATATATTGTACATAATTTTGGGCCACAATTTAAGTTGTTATGAGCTTTCCCAGTAAGTTAAATGAATTTGTTTGGTGAAACCTTGATAAACCTGTGTCCAACACTGCATTAAACTCTGTCTTTGTTATACAAGGGATTCTTTAAAGCCATTGCAGACTATTAAGTAAGGAGGATGTCCTGAGTGACTGTGTAGATTTTTCCATCACTGGGTTTTTGTTATTCTAGCAATCAAGGTACATGCATGGTTCTCTCTACAATATAGAAGTTTCTCAAATTTATTAAAGATTTTATTTAGAAAAATAATTTATGTTCTAAGGATCTGCTTTATAGCTTAAAAACTATGGCTCAGAATAACTTTGGCTATTTATCCAAGGTCATCCAGGAAATCTGGGTGTGCTCCTGACTTTAAATACTGTTGTCATGAACCTCTTTTCAGATTCCTACTCTTTGGGACCGGTTTCATATTTAAAGCATTGATTGAGAATCCCAAGACTACACAGAATTCAATCCTTTCATTTTCTTCGGAAATACACCATTCAGTTTGGGTTCAGTCCAGAACAAATTATGTAGGTACAATGGAAACATAGCTAACCTATTTCCATGAGAATTTTTTACCTGCACCAGTCTATAAAGCTTTTGCCTAATTTCAAAGTTCAGATGTTACTTTGTAAAGGCAGAATTAATTTTCTTGATTGCTAATCCATCACCACTAAGTATGATGCATATGGTATCAAACATAGGTATTTCTGCTATCATTAATTGTGGCACATTGTCACAACCGATAAGGAAATGCAATATGAGAACAAGAAAACAGTCGCTGTATTTGGCAGCTTACCCTTGTTTTTCTAGTCACCATGGCAGGTACCAACCGAAACCCTTAACTCAGGAGGGTGACTGTGTGAATAAATGAGGAAAAGAAACTCAGGACTTGGAGAGCATCAATCATTCAGCTGTGTTGTCTCACAGTTTGCAGTGCTGCTGTTCAGTGAAAGATAAAGACAGATAGGTCTGAAGCGGGGGAGGGGGGTGGAGAAGTTCTGTAAAATATCCTAATACTCAGGAGCAAAGGGGTAACTTTTGTCCCTGAAGATTTTGCTAGAGAAAAGGAGAAGCAGAGGCACAGAGGACAAGAGAAGGAAATTAACATGTGCTTGATAAAAGAGAAATCAAATAAAGAACTGTGGTTTAGATTGCAGATAAAGTACAGCTGAAACGATAAGTATCATATGAGAGGCATGAAAGGAAATTAACAAAACATAAGTTAGCAGGGTAGAAAATATTTGGGTCCAAGCGCCACAGCAGGTAGAAATACTCTGGTCAGGAGGAAGACAATAAGATGTTTTCTTTTCCAAGATAAGAAATCCTAAGCTAAAGTGCTAGGGAGGGCTTTGGAAAAAGATTTGCTTTTCTATTTCAGTTTGCTTTATGGGGAGAGAATAGAATCCCTGAAATAGCTGTGAATTACAGATTAAATCATTTTATTATTACATCAGTAAAGTCAATGGAGAATAGACCCTTCTGCGATTGATTAGATGTTCCCCAGAGTATCCCCATAATATGACAAGTTTATATAGGCAGAGAGATAAGCAGGTGAATCCTGTATTTTAAAACTAGTAGAAGCTATTATGATTATCTTTGCTGACCTCCAGTGTAATGAAGACCTAGAACAGTGCAATCATTTCTGTATTAGATGAAGAACTAGTGTTTAAAAGTTTCTGGACAGTGCTGCAGCCCATATTGCACCATAGCGAGGATCCCATTAATTCATCCAGGCATCTCAAAATTATGTTTAAATCTTCTCCAGCCCCTGGTTTAACTTAGTGGATGGGAGACTAAAGAAAGGTAATTTGAAATCACCTTAACCCTGCCTACTCATTTATTGCTAAGCTGAGTTGAATGTTGCATCATTCAATAGCGCAATGTAGATTTTTAACAATATTACATTGCTATTGCCTTTACTATTAAGGGAAACAATCTCAAGATACAGACTCTGGATTAGGTTACTTTCTTCTCTCTGGAGTTTACTAGATGATAGGCCTCCAAAGGATACCTAGGGATATAGAACTGAGAGAAAGGATTGGCCTGACTCTCCTAGCTTACTGTCAATTTAATCTTTTCCTCTATTTAGCGTTTATTTTTATTTTTTTTCCTTCTAAATGTTGATTTCTTATTGAATCAGTCCCTGACTTTTCAGTAAAAAACAGAAATAGACTTCAGCAAAATACTTGTTCCCATTCCACATTGAACTCCGTTCTGCAGTTCTGCTCTTCTCAGCTCTACATATCGAAGGGGCAAATTGCAGGTCTTTGCACTGGTGACTTCCAGACTGTATTTCCCACTCGCCTCATAGAACCTCTGTTTCTTATTTCTCTGCTGGTTAATGCTAAACTATTTTGCTTTTGCAGATCATTCATGCTCATCCTTCTGTAACTTTATGAATCTTCAGGTGCTTCATATATCTTCATTTAAGTGAGCTAAAAATAGTTGTCCTGTGATCAGGAAGTAAAATAGAAGCTATAACAGTGCTGCAATAATAATAATAACAGAACAACGATCACAATAACAATAAACAATGGAAATATTGACAAGCAATCACTTTTTACTATGTAAACTACACCAAATATATCCTAAATTTTATTATAAAATTATGATATATTATATGATACATTACATACTTTTTCTGACATATTTTTATTCAAGCATATTTTAATCTACATATATGTTTAAATGTATATCTACATGTCTGAATGTATGTGTGTATGTATGTATATTTACAAATATATGCACCTTAACTCAGCTAGATCTACCTTGTAGAAACAAAACCACACATTTAAATAGAGCTAAATTTATTAGAGTCATCTTTTAAAATCCAGGCCTTTTTTATGGAGCTCTCACACATATACAGAAGCAGATGAATATCTTTAGATCCTTTTTCTTTAGTAAAATCAGAATCATGTCTCCTTGTGGTGCATTCTGCTCCATGGAGGGGTTAATCAGTGAAGGTATCAATGCAGTATGTGCTTCAACTAGTTTGAAACAGGAATGGTTTGCGAAGTCCAGCATTAAGAGCAATACTGATGGTAACTCAGGAAATCCCAAATGAAGTGTGGATTTTAGCACAATGTTTTGCCTAAAGTTAGGTTATAGAGATGGCCACAAAGAAAGACAAGGAGTCAGAAAAGAGTTTCTGTGCTGTCTTGTGCAGCCAAATGATTGTTGCTGTGCAAAGCATGGTGTAAGGATACTTTCACAGATATGCAAATGGAGAGAGCAGAGGGGTTGCAGAGTCTTTAATTTGAATAAATTGCCAAGTATGTGAAGGGCTCAGCAAAGTGATAAACTCAGAACAAGACAGGAAAGCCACTTCTGGGGTTAAATCACCACCAACAAATTGAGGGTCTGGTCCTTTTTGAAATAGATGTGTCTTTTCATTGACTTCTGCAGGTTTGGATCAAGCTAGCAGCAGGGAAGCATAATTTAGCCAGCTGAACCAGCAGAAGAAATTCAAAGGGAAGGAATGCACTGAGCCTCACTGGCACATGGCCATGGGCTCTGGAGGTGACCGCCCCCCCCCCCCAACTCTCACAAAATGATGGATAGGAACGATCACGGGAGGCCAAGGCCACAATTTTTGAATGGCCCTGTAAAGCAACCCTTCCACTAGCCTTGTGTGTCATGTAGACATAGCAGTTAAAACAATGCAAATACACACCAAAACAGGCTTTTGTGTAAATTCAATGTTATTACTGTACACAAAAAAAGTCATATGGAGCAAAGCACCATTTTTAACGCATACTAGTTAAAGTGGGAAATTATCAAATATGAATTCACGTACCACTTCATTTACCATGTTCATTTATAGATCAGGTAACTTTTACATTCAATAATAAAATCCGTGACTAATTCCTAAAATAAACTCTAAACCCAAAGCATTTCTTTGCTGAAATCTATCCTATGCCAGAGAAGCAAGTTAATAGAAACAGTTTCCAAATTATATTGGAGCATACTAAATCCTGTGGGCCTGATGCACAGCTGGTGTAAATTGGCATGTTTCTTGTGTCTTCAAATGAATGAATACCACTAGGGATTTGACTTTATGTATTTTTTCCCCTTAATTCTATGCTTTTTCTGTTTGTTTGGGCTGTTACGGGGTTTTTGCTGGGTTCTTTCTTTTTTTTTTTTTTTTTTCCAGGGAGAACACTACTTCAAAACAAACACTTTTAAATCTCTCAGAAAATGCATTGCGTAGCTTTATATTAAGGTATTAAAACTTAGAATTTCTGGTCTTTTATTATATCTTACGTGCATGGAAAAGCATGGGCCTGTATCAGATTCTTCCCAATTCCGTGAGAGATCATGTTAGATTATTGTCAAAAGTATGAGTGGATGATGAGGGAATAATTTATTTCTTCCTTTCCTGAGTGAATTTTCCCTTCCCTATCATACAAGGATTAGTCATCTTGTAAGCATTAAATGTTTTCCCCTTATTGCAATTGAAGAGCAAGGGGGAATATTTTGATTCCACCCGACCTGTTGTCTCACTTCTCTCACCTCTGCTGTGCTCAGAAGAACTTTCTTCCTTTCCCTTTGGGGAACCCATCAAAACCTGTCCCACTTCACCAGCAGTACATTTCTTGAACTGAAATAAATTCCAAGTGTGTTTGGCATAGGGCAGAAGGCACAAAGAAAATGACAAAATAAGACAAATTGTAAACAAATGTGACAAGCTGAATAGAAAATGATAAAACCAGGTGCAAATCTAGCATGGCTGTGCATGAATATTACTCACAGAAGAGCTGAGAAAATGCCTGATATCCTCCTTTTCCACCTCCCCTCTTTCTTCTTTCTTTTCCCTCCTAGACCTGAAAGATGTCTAGCTCACTTGTCAACTGAGGTTGTGTCCAGTGTTTTTATACTGTACAGAATTTGTTTGTCCAGGTGAAAACCAGGATGTTAGACTCTATACATCAACATATCTGAACAGAGAGCTACTGGGGGGAAAAAAAAAAAGCAAAACAGCTTTGCAGTATTTTCTCAGCATAGCTTCTGGACTACCTACAGTTCCCTTAGTCTCCAAACACCAAATAAGTCTATTGTCAGCCAGCTAGAACACTCCTTTATCACCTTAGGAGTAGAGCATAGGAGACTTAAAAGTGTCACTCAATTTTCTCCTTATTTGAGCAAAATGTTCCCTTACTGTTCTAGATTTTAGCTCATACCACCTGGAGATGGACTTGTGGTAATGTTTTCCATTTTGGGGAGATTTTTTGCCTATTCTGCTTACTTTTTAATTGTATAGCTCTAAGGAGGATATGCAGTCTCTTTCTTAAAGTCTTTTTACAGTCCCAGTCCCAGCCTGGTCTAGTGGGAGGTGTCCCTGCCCATGGCAGGGGGTTGGAACTAGAAGATCTTTAAGATCCCTTCCAACCCAAACCATTTTATGATTCTATGATTACATGATTCTATTCATTTACTGCTGGTGGTAACATTTACATATGTATATAGTTCTTCTGCCTTCCTCACTTCATACTACACTTGATGACTTTCCACTGTAATGTAGAAAACACAATGTCTTGTGTTATTGTTGCCTATATCAGTAATGCAAGTATCTGCTTTTAATTTGTATTAACAAAAATTTCAGAAATTTAGTACAATTAAAAAGGGAAGATGGAAAAGCAAAAGCTGAAGCAAGATTTTGGCTCATTGACTCATCTGAAGGTTCTTTTCAGTCACTACTGATACGCACATAGATGGAAATGGGCAAAAAATGAGATTTGGACCTGAACAGTTCTGAAGAAATTGAATAAAAACATATTGTAGACAAATTGCTACTCAAACTTTCTCCTTGCAGGTTCTCCAAGTATTTAATCTAGATATTTGTGGTCTTTTGAACACTTCATCGTGTGCACTGTTAGAGTCCCAAGAGAGAAAGATTTCCACTCCCACTCTGTAAAGAATTCACCTAGCAGCAGCATTCTGATTGAAAATAAGAATTATTGACTAACAATATCCATGCCTCAAAGGTCATTTTGAATAAATGTATCATTCCACGCTATGCTTGTACAGTGCCTTGCACAATGTCCAAGGTTTATAATGGCAGTGTCACTATTATTAAATTATATTATTTTTTCAACAATTTCACATATTCATGTTCTGTTATCAGTATTTCTTGTACTGAATGCTCATAATTGCACCAGCTTTTGTGTGCAGACTAATCCTAGGAGTTAATATATCTCATTTATGGAGTCCAACAAACACTAAAAAAATCCTGTGTGAATTTCTACATGAATCATTTTCTCTGAAACCCACTTTTCTATGAACTTTCAAGACACTGAAGTTTCCTGCCAGGAATGTGTTTATCAAACACTTGTTAATGTTGGCAGAAATAGTCTAAAAGATGCAAATACTTTCTGTGAGATATGCTTTCTTTTTCACCCAGTCAAGACTTCATTAAGATTATGAAATTTCTCTGACCAATTGCAGTTAAGCACCCTGTTTAAACACTAGGGAAAAAAAAAAAAAAAAATCACAGTATCTCCATAGATTCAATAATAAGAAAAATAAGGAAGAAAAGTCTGTCAAATCATTTCAGATAGCAAATAAATCTTAGAAAGCTGTGATCTGCTCGGGAGTAGAAGAAAGCTAATTTGTCAGATAAATGATTTGTTGTGAATTGTTTTGTTATCTCTGTTCAAGGGGAATGAGCCATGACTCTGGAAGGTGCTGAGCCAGTCCTGCCAGCTTCTAAACAGTCTCAAGTCCCATTGTGGGAGAATATCCATTTCTTTCGTATACAGAGTGATTTTGATGAGAGGTGGCACAATGTCCAGGCCAGAGGGAAAGAAATCTGCAGTCTGTTCCCACCTCCACCATGGATCTGCTGCATGACCTTGGGAAATCACTTATCCTCTCTGGACATCAGTTACTTCATAGGAAAATTGGGCATGATACTATATTTTTAAAGCTCTTTC
Organism: Podargus strigoides; assembly: GCA_028020825.1. NCBI lineage: Eukaryota > Metazoa > Chordata > Aves > Caprimulgiformes > Podargidae > Podargus > Podargus strigoides. Next base: position 26,347,233 of record CM051663.1, on the reverse strand, counting down.
AGACCCAGGATGAAAAATTGCTAGACATTATTATTATTATTATATTTCATTGCTGACATCTATTACTGAGTATGTATTTCACAATGACAGCTATCACAGTATGTATATTTCTATAATGACAACTATCACAGCACGTATATTTCTGGGATGACAACTGTTGTATTAGAGTGTGTATATTTTTGGTATTAAAGCTGTAACAGCTTACATTGTTCTAAAACTATAGTACTAATTGTCATATACTTTTCACAAATACACTGTGTTATTATATGTCATGAAATTGTACTTTGTGTTTCACTTTAGATGTATATAATACACGTATACATAAAATGTAATACATATTCCATGTTTGACATCCATCAAATTGCCCTATCTTAATAAAGCACTCTTGTACAAAACAATCTCTAGTAAAAATGTGCAGAAATGCATGTAATATGAAAGTCTTTTAATGGCTAACAATTCAACATGGCAGTATCAATGAAATCTTTCAGAGCATATATTAGACAGTTAAACACTGTAATCTGCTCTTCACACCGGTATCCAATAAGTAAGGGAAATGCAAAGATCAGTGAAAAGCTAAGATGGCTTTTTTTCCTTGTTTTCTTGCCAAAATTTATATATACTTTTAAAAGACTATTTATTATGTAGTCAGAGGAAGAAATCACATCCTCGTAAAATAAAATTAAAAAAGAATAATTCTCTCCTAGCAGTGCAGTTGATGTTAGGATTATATCCAGCCAACTGCTAGATAGCAGAATGCTTGCCTATTTTTCAAGTTAAAAATTACTTATAAGCTTTTATGTATTTTGAATTATTTTTAATAAATAAAAAATGGAGTGTTTCCCTATTTAATTTTTTTTAAATTATGAGACACATATTTCATCATTGGTTAGTAAGTTGATTCACTTGGTAACAGAGAAAGTTTCAGTTTTAAGAAAGACTAAACTGTCCCACAGGAGAATGTCCTTATATAATGGAAAAGCTCAGAATTGGAGCTGATTTCAGACCCTTGTGTGCAGCTTGAACAAACACCTCCAATGTCCAAAATCCAGGTGGAAACACTTTTTAATATTTAGTAAATTTAGGCTGAAGTTCCAAGTTTCCTGGGTCTCTAAAATGAGATCAATGAGGCAGGCAAAACCAAAAATACCGTTAAATACAGAACTTGTTATTTTTTAATTTGAAATTTTTTATAGTTATCTAAAAGTATGAAAAAATATGTATTGTTTTAAAACCTAATTTCACTCACTTTTGTTTAAAACTTTGATTCTTTGGCCTTTTAATTCTGCAAAACAAACTAGTTTAATGTCAAGGACTTTTAAAGGGGAATTTCTTCCAGACACTCAAGCTACTAATGCCAGTTTCTTTAGCCTTAATAGGTCTGAAATCTCCTTGCAAACTATGACTGAATACCTAGCCACTTACTAGCTCTTTTTCCCAATGACCTCCACCATCTGAAATACCAATGCTTCAATGCAACTTGAGCTCATGTTCAAGCAAGTGCTGTAGCAGGATGGAGTCTTGACAGTCTGTCTCCTGAAAAAGTCTGTACAGTGCTATGATTACCTCTTTGCAAACCTACAAAGCAGCTTGTTACCTCTGTTGAGCAGCTTGGCTCATATCTCTGACAATAGTGTTGGACTTTACTACCTGTTCACACTTCCATCTACTGATACCCTGCTGGTTGCATGGCAGCAATACCACTTGGGGTTATACGTATTGGGTGCTGCACTAGTGTTCCCAATGATATGCTCCCAACACTGCCTTTTAAATATTGAAATATTACCTCTTAAATATTGAAACCATTACAATTAACAAAATGACTATCTTCTGCTCATAGATGTGAAAAAAACTGGCTGAATTCTGAAGAGAAGTATTATCTGCAGCTGTACCCATAAGAAAAAAACATGTTTCACCCAAGGCACAGCCTTGTACTTATTAGTATTAGTTCCAGAACCACTGTTAAGCCAAGTATTTTGATATGCTAGTCCATGAATAATAATGCCAGAGAACTACAATAATTAACAGAACATGATGATATTCCCTAAAGATCATGAGCAGCATTGCAAGAGGTATGCATGTCTCTCCTTTGAAATTTGTCTGCTGCGGCCTCTTGAACTTTGATTTTGAAAGGTGGGGAAGAGGTAAAATGAATTACACTTCATTAGCAATGTCGAGGAAGATGGAGCCCTCTCTTCTCTGGAGAAACAGCCTTTAATTGTTAAATTCCCAGAATTCCCCAGTGTACATCAAGCTGGATTCAGTCTCGTGCTCTGCCTGAACACAGGTGATGGTTTTCATTAGCCATTCTTTCTCTTGACCCTGATGTCATCATTGTTATTGTTATTTATTAATTTAAAGTGCCTCATTCTGCCCTGGACTGCAGGCATTTCACGCAAAACTCATATGCGCTAAGCAAATATTAGCATAATGGCAACAAAACAAACTTTTCAAGAATGTTTTGTATCAATTTATCACTGATGGACCGACATCCCTGGAGGCTCAGGTTTGCTTAGTCTGCTAGCAATTACGACAGAAACAAGCTCCCATCACATGCACCTCTTACCATTCTGACTCTAACCTTGACCTGGAAAGGGCATTTTCTAAGGGTGAGAGGATGTCTTAACCTATTCATTACTTTCCTTGCCTTTTTAGACAGATGGAGGAAATCATTCAGTTAGTGATGATCTTAGCAAGCAACCGTATATTAGTCAAAATGAAGAGTAATTCAGGGTAACAGGCGAAAGCAGCACAGACACAAAAATCATGAATTTCAAGCTTTCCTTCACCTACTGGAGTACACAGTTTGGAGATAATCAATTACTTATCAGATTAAAGAGGGCCTTTTTTTTTTTCCCTAGGTTTTTATATCACCTTAAGGGGACAAAGGGGAAATGGGACTTCAAAGGGGGGTTGTTTTGGGTTTTTTTTGTTTATTAGTTTGTTGGTTTTATTTGTATTTTTATTTTTTTCCAAAAAGAATGTAACAGTTTTATATAGGCCCCCTGTTGAGACCATTACCACTTTGATTGGTGCATTGGTGATGGGTGCATTCCTTTTCCCCTTTTGCTTTCTGATTATTGCACTTCATTGAAGCAGCCCTGAGCAAGTCTCTACGAAAAACTGACATAAATCTAAAACCAACTAAGGACAGTTCTAATAAGGAGCCATGCAAGCTCCTGGAAGAAGGAAGAAATGTAAGGAAGAAGCATGATGTCTCTTGTATTTCTTTCTTCTGTTTGTGTTTTATGAGTGGTATGCCCAAAAATGTGTGTCTCCTAATTCTCAGTGTCCAAAGATTTCTTTCTACAGTTCTGTCAAAGAGACATTTTACGAATAACTCTGAAGTCCTAGGGCAGCTACCACACCTTCCAAAGATTCATGCAGTAGGAAGCAGCACTGGTGTTGTCATTTATTCTCAAGCTCTCTTATTCACAGTCTATTCTAGAGTCTCTACATGGTGCAATGGTATGAGAAGCTCTTAAGTATTCCCTTTCAAATAGCTCAACAGAGAATTCACTATGATTTACCTCTGGCTTTAAAAATTTTGCCTGATCTCTTCCAAGAGAATGTTTTTTCTGTAGTGTCACTGCTACTGTGTCTGAGGTTGTGTGGTCAGGGCAAGGTCACTAACCTGTCTCTGATGCTGTGTAGACACCTAGGTACTTAGCTCTTTCTGACCTCTGCTCTACATTCAGTCCACTTTAAGTTTAGCCCCAGCACATTTACACAACACATCAAATGTAAGGAAATTCTCATCCCTGAATCTTGGAGTACCTTCCATGACACAGGAATTCCTACTGAAGTCTGCAAAGTCAGCTAAAGGTAGATGCATAAAAATCTTGGTGTCTAGCCATCTCTAGCTCTCCAATTGGTTGTCCATATCTAGTTAAGTCCAGGATAATGCTTAGATTACTGTTGTAAGCTGGTTTAATTGATCTGAAATGACACCACTCAATTCCAAGAAGATAAAGAAATAATTGCTACTTAGTTTTGTGTTAATGTTTTCCAACACAGATTGATTAAAAAAACAAAACCAAAACCTATCTTTTTCTTTATCATAAGTTTCCTACAACTTGGTATGGTACCAAGAGGTATTGAGCAACAAGCTGTATGCTTAAAAGAAGCAAAATTCCTATTTTACTCATGTAGGAAGTCGAAAATAGCAGCATTTGAATTTGAATGTGCCCAGGCTGCTCTAGCAGCTTGGCAACCAGAAATATTATGCTGCCTAGAGAATCAGAGACCACGGAAAACAATTGTAAAGATAAGTACTTGGTGCAAAGAAGGGTTCTGTGGAAGCAAGACTGGAGAAATCTACATTAGGAGACCAGCTGTGCATTAGGTGTGTAATACAATTCAGAATGACATAAATTACCATAGCAAACAAATGGACACTTAAGTAGCTGCACATAAGGGAATATGCATAAAAAGAAAGACTGAGATTCCAGGCACTGTTAGCTTTGTCACTTCTTGTTTGTGAAGTTGTGGTTTTTTGGTTTTTTTTTAAAAAAAAACAAAAAATGAAAACTAAAGCAAAAGATTCCCTTGACACACGCATTTGCATTTATTTATTTTTTTTAATTCCACATTTCAGACACTTTTTGCTTATCTTATATGCTTTACCTCAGATTTTTGTATTATGTGGTGGATTTTTTTTTTCTCAGTAATGGAAGTAGCATGGTATTGTTGAAGTTAACATGTGTTAGTGCAAACAGCCCTAGATCCTGATATTTCTAGGGAAAAAAAATCCCAATACTTTAAGCTGGAGACATTCCACAGCCTGGAGGGACTTTTAAATTTATCAAATCCTAAGACACAAAATGGGGATATTTATGACAAATCTTTCTGGGCTAGATTAAGAGAAAGATTTAGGAACTGGTAGAATCAAAGATGGGTAAGTATCTTTCAAGATTTACAGAATCACTTAAGCAAAGCATAAATGGGAATAAACATCTTTGAAATACATAGAAATTTGAGGTACGCCTGAATACATTTTTTATTTTTTATTTTTTTAAATCAGAGTAGAAATGTCTTTAAGCATGTAGAATGATATCTGCACCTTAGGTAATCTTCCTTTAGAACCAGTGAACAGAAATATGTGCTCCACAGCATGTTTTGGATCCCTGCTTTAAAATGAGACAAATCATGCTTAGGACTTGATTACTTCTCTCCATTTGCTAGAGAGAGAGTATGTAGTGACTAACTCAGATGAAAATGCCTGCTCTGTGTATATCTGTTCAAAGTCCAAAGAATCACACCTGAAACTCTGAATTCACAGGACTCTAAGCCCTTTGAATTCTTTATATTAAAAAATGCAAATTACTGTCTTACTTCTATTTTAGCTGCATGTGTTGTGCAAGACAGATTGGTACCCTTTTTATTCAGTGGCCTTGTGTCCTCCCTTTTCCAAGAAAAGGATGATAAAAGGGTGTGTGAGATCTGTTAGCAATCAATGGGTAGGATGTACTATTTTCAACACAATATGTTAGGACATCTTGTGCTAGCCCATATTAACATGCCCCGTGAACTGACAACATTATAAACTGTGAAACTTCATCATTTGCTTGAAAGTTAGATTGAGACTTCTGTGAATATTTGTTTGAATGGAATTCTGGAAAAGCAGTAGTAAAATAGGTAGTAGTAAAATCTGTTCATACACTTTGCAAATTCTGTCATTAAAGTTCCTTTTCATTAAACCCCAATTATCTAATGGAGAAAAGAGTAAGATCTGTTGGCTGACATTTATTTTGAAGAAGGAAAAATAATCAAAAACTAGGAAAAAAACCCCTAAGAAATCATACCATATATATAACATAATATGCAGCACACAACAGAAAAACAAACAAAACCTGCTGGTATATCAATGCTAACTTTCATAGCTTATGGTCTTATTGCTGATAGCTTTTGGTTTTGTTTTTGTTTTTTTAAAAAAATCTGTGAAAAATGAGAATTTTTCTGTAGCTGGAAAATGGACAAAACCTTGTCCACACATGCTATGTCTCTTACGTGAATTTAATGAAGCAAACAGGCTGAAACTTCTCAATTTTGACTTATCTGTTCTCTCTCTAGTAGTTTAGCTAATAGTTTATTCTAGTACCTTAAAAAAAATAAATCATAAAGTACTTGCTTGAAAAGTGCAATATAAATGCAAATAGACTGACACTGAGAATCCCTTGATTAAATACTACAGAATAGTAGAAAGAGAACATGAAGTCATTTTTTTTTTAAATAACAGTTTTTAATTCCAGTAATACTATCTTGACTAAAAGGAAGGAAACAAATCCAAATTGTAATTCCAATAACCTTGATAACCCCACTCACAGTGAAGAAAAAAAAAAAAGGTGGAAGAAATTTCCTTTAAGCTCCCTAGGGCCAAAAAGAAAATTAACTACTGTGGGTAAACAGAGGATGGCTGTTTCTCAAGCAGTATGAAATAGTAGACAACACTGTAAGCTGATCTGGCGAAATAGGAAAGGTAGCATTCAGGAGTGGCTCTTATTCATATTTAAAGGGTACAAGGTCACAGCTAAGATCTATGGTTTTAAGATAAAGGATTTCAATTTTACAGAAAAGGTTTCTGCTAAGAAATTAAAAAGGTAGGAGATAATGTTATCAAGAGAGATTCTGAAGTCTTCGTTGGACCCAAAAGACAAAGTCACTAAATTTCTATTGTGTATCATACTAGTGAGGATTTATGACTTTGGACGAACAGATATATAATTTATCAGAAGGAAAGAAATAAATGGAACCAAAGACAAGTTTGGGAAAGAAAGGAGTGAGTGAGAGACTTTAATAAAGTAGCCAGTAATGGAAATCTATGACAAATCTGGACAGCGTTACAGGTGAAATGATTAAGTCCCTTTCCAGACTGCAACATTGTTCTCTTTCTTTTTCTTTCAAACTGAAATGTATAGGAGGTGGGACACAAGTATTAGAGTTTTATCTTCCTTTCTGAGCCAAAAGAAATTGAAGACTTGAGAGATCATCAAAAAACCAACAGTCCTGTAACAGCTTGGTAACAGGTCAATCAGGGATCCTCTTTGGGGAAGCTGTCCCCTAGGTGATATTGGCAGAGTTCCAGCTTCCAGAATGTTCAGGGCTCAGAAAGTACTGGGTCTCCTCTCAATCAAAATTATTCATCACCTCTTTGCCCAGTGTCAGCTTTACCCAACAAACCGTCCATCAACAGGTGGCTATCCACACATCTTTCTGCCCATCTATTCCTATAGAGACACCTGTATTTGAGGTGTAAGAGTAGACAGATATCTGTGTGAGAGCAAGGGTCAGAAGCTGGACCACTTTCAGATGTTTATACACATGTTCACCTGTTCTTCCGTGTCTACAAGTATATGAATGTCTTTGACTATTTGAGCAACTGTCGTGGTCACTGAATATTCATTTGCCTAGAACTCCAGTGACATTCTAAACAGCTAGGAGATCTAGAACACAACACACACCCTACAAACACCTCATTATGTTTTGAAGATGCATCTGAAGCCCTGTGTTATAAAAAAAAAATAGCATTATTAGATGTAAACGAAGGTGGAAAGTTCTTCCTTTTTTTAAGCTTTTTTCCTGTCACTTCCAAAACTTTTCTCTCTAAGTGTTGAAAAAAAATCCAAAAAGACTCCACTGTTCTTAGAAGGGACTGGGAAGACCCTCTTTCTCTGAGTTGCAAGGTTCAAACTAGACCCCCTTGCTTTCTAAACTCCTTCTCAGCAAGGAATGCAGCTGCAGTTGGATCCAGTCTTAGCCTGTAAAGTTTAGACCCTATATTCTGTCACAGAGCCAGTTTATTGCAGCTTGAGCTAGGTGCCTCTGAAGAGTGACCTAGCTTGTACTTTACTTGTGCCTTTTAAGGCCTCATAATACTTCCATGTGCCTGTTCACACAGTGAACATGCTTATCCAATGGTCTTTCATGATGATTGCTTCTTCCCTGGCTTTTTCTCTCTGAGGGTCCTTGTTAACCTTCAGTTACTTCTTGTCATGATGATTTTTCTTGTTCTCCTTCTATTACTTTTTGTCATGATAATTTTCAACAGTTTCATTCCTCCAAACTAAGTTTTGATTAATTTGTCTTATCATTGTATAAGATCAAAAAAGAATAGTTATCTCATTGTCTTCATCTTGCATCTGGTTTCAATGTTATTCCAGGTGGTAGGATAAAAGTTTAACTAAAGATTAATTAAAAGAGTTCAGCTAGGTTTAGTCACAGGTTGTGGCCTAAGGCCTTATTACTTTCTAATATTCCTACAATCAATCTACCTTTATTTTAAACACTATGGAAATATATTCACAGACTCTTTATTTTTGAGAGTGATCATGATTTCCCTACAGTTGGGAAAGTTGTTTATCTGTGAGATTAAAAGCAAGTTAACCCCATCTGTATGTTTGGAAACCAGTGTCTGGTTTACCTATTTCACTGTTTAGGCTGGGACAGAGTCAATTGTCTCCATTGTAGCTTGTATGGGGCTGTGTTCTGTATTTGTGGTGAAAAATGTTGTTGATAACATAGGGATGTTTTAGTTATTGCTGAACAGTGCTTACACAGTGTCAAGGCCTTTTCTGCCCCTAGTAAGTAGTCTGGAGAGGCACAAGAAGTTTGGAGGAGGCACATTTGAGACAGCTAACCCCAACTGACCAAAGGGTTATTCGGTACATATGACAGCATGCCCGGCAGTACAAGATGGGGTAAGGAGAAAGAAGGTGGGGAAATTCAGATTTATGGTGTTTGCTTTCCGAAGCAACCATTAGATGGGATGTAGCCCTGCTTTCCTGGAGATGGCTGAAAACCTGCCTGCTGATAGGAAGTAGTGAGTGAATTCCTTATTTTGTTTCACTTGCACTCATGGATTTTGCTTTTAAACTGTCTTTATCGCAACCCATGAGTTTACCCTTGCAATTCTTGTTCTCATCCCATTCAGGGGAAGTGAGTGAGCAGCTACGTAGTGCTTAGTTGCCTGCCAGAGTTAAACCACAGCATCTATTCAAAACCTGGAGAAGAGGGAATAGCAAGTCCAGGAGCACTAGATTTCTTGCCTTAATGGTTGTCACAAACCACTTTCCCAAACCTCTCTTAAATGCTAAATGGTCTACCTAGAGTCAAACAAGCTTGTTGAGTGGACAAAAGAGATGAGGAAAAAATCATACCAATGAAATTATTTTGTTGAACATGCTTGTGCCAAATATTACCATCAAGAACAGTGCGATAAATGTTCTAATCTGCTTGCCAACCTGTAAATACACAGTGAGTGTAAGCAGGCTACGATTTAAAAAAAAATATAAGTTCTTCTGGTATGGAGCGTGCACATCCAACACAGGGGATCCAACAGAGTGATTATGACTGACACCTGTCTAAACAATGTGTCTACCAGCAGTACCCAAAGCTGAGCACCAGATGCCTCTGTCAGCTTTAGAAACCCCTGCATTGTATCACTTTTAACCTTACTACCCTATGGAATAACTACTTAGTATACTAAATCTGCTAAGCAAGGACTTTGCAATTCCAATCCAATATAAGTGAATAAATAACTGACTGCTAAATGAATAATCTCTCATACATTAAACCAGTAAGTGAAAAAAGTGATTATAATGTATGCATTTAAATTATAATATACATATATACAGAAGAGAAGACAGACATCCATTGAGACCGGAGAATTGATTACATGGTTAACAAGCAGAGTATTTATAGGTCATTATTCATATTAATACTAATAGTTCTTTTGTGCTGCTTTTTTCCATTCTATTGTAAGACACTGAAGTCGGTGGCTTCATTTCCCTTGAATAACCGACCCCCTACCTCAAATTTACCTTTGCATCCACCATTCTACTTTCTCCTGAATAACCTTGCCTAATATAGTTTCAATTTAAAAAGTAATTGTTAAGATGGGAAATGCATAAAAGAGGAAACCACTACATATAAGCAGGAAAGTTCACTGTACATTATTAACAGTAATAATAGTACTTTGCATTTAATTCCCTTTCAGTAAGGGATTAGAACATTTCTAATTATTAATCAGTATTAAAAGGTATATAATTACCTTTGCAATAAGGTAATTATTAATACACCCATTTTGAAGATAATCTAACCACAAAATAACTATATAACTTTGCCAAAATGTCATGAAAAAGGGAGTCAAGAAGCAAAAGAAGAAAGGTTATGTTCCCTGTCTCTTCTTCCTGTGTAGTAGCACACTGTTCTTAGAAAAAGAGATTCCACCTACAAGCTGCCAGGCACTAAAAAAGTTTATTATGAAAATCATGTCAATTTAAATCTAAGTATGAAAATATGATTTTACATACTACATAGTTAACAAAAACAAACAAACAAAAAACCCAAGCACACCCCCCACACACATCATACACTTTCTTAGGCATTCCTGTTTCCAGAAGCTGTTATGTTTATTGAAAAAGAAATAAAAACCACTAAAATCTTTTAAGCAAAGGACTTGTCAGTCCAAGAAGTCACTGTTTCTTTTACATTTTTTCAATTAATGTAACATGATATATAACCCAATGATGCATAGATATGCACTTAACTGTAAATCCTCTACTGAAGCTTCCCCTTGCTAAACATCAGTTTAGAAGTATTGTCTCTAAAACTTTTTATATACATACAGGTGCTACATTCATAATTCCTACTGATGTTTATGCATCTCAAGACTACCTAATTCACCCTCATCTCAGGGAAAATACGTGCACTACAGGACCTTACTGAAAACTGACAAAATATTTGGCATTTATTTTGAACCATACTTACTCTTTTTCTCTGCCATAACTGATAGTTTGATTCATTAATCCATTGCATTCTCAAAAATAAAACTGATAGATCCAGGACCAGAGCACAGAAGATTCTTTCGCTTCTCTTAAGATCCTTTCTTAGATAACTAAAAATTGTGTGTAGGGGAAAAGGCTGTTGTGGAGGGTTTTTTCATTTTGTTTTTGGTTTTGTTTTACCTTGGTAAAATCTTACCTTTGGTACAGGACAATGTATAGACTCATTCAAGAAGGAAATCCAAGCAGCAAAAACATAAAAATAAGCAGGAGGAACATAGTAAGGGGTTAAATATGCTGTGTTTGGCTCTCTAACAGAAACTGAAACTGTTAGCGCCTAACAGACCAGTCTTACTACAGTAAGTAAGGATGACCATTGTCGAGCCAAACAAAATCAGATGTCTTTGAAGAGCTCCAGTTTGCAAGGAAGTTTAGGGAAAAAAACATTCATGAATGAATTCCTTGGTCATTTTTTCAAAAGTATGGTGTGGCAATAAGTTAAAAATGATTTGCAATAAATTTTGGTCTACCTATCAGCTGACATGACACTGTCATAACCTAAATGGCAATCTGAGTACACTGTCAGACAGTGATGAACAGCAGGGAAGAGCACAGATCTTCTCTTGGAGGGGACTGAGATGTTATCTCTTAAACAGACCAAAATAAACAAACATAAGAAGTAGGACAGCAGACTCGATGGGCAGATAACTATTTCTCCAAAACACATGGAGAGAGACAAATAGAGGAATAATCTGAGACAACTTCAAACTTCATTGATTTACCAAGTTACACTTTGGTCTTTATAGAATCATCATATCATAGAATCATTACGGTTGGAAGGGACCTCCAGGATCACCAAGTCCAAACTTTATCCCATCACATTCCTAACCATTAGACCGTTAGACCATGACCTCAATTGCCTCATCAACCCATTTTTTGAACACCCCCAGGGACAGTGACTCCAACACCTCCCTGGGCAGCCTGTTCCAGTGCCTAAACACCCTCCCAGTAAAGAACTTCTTCCTAATATCCAACCTAAACTTCCCCTGGCATAACTTGAGGCCATTTCCTCTCATCCTATCATTAGTAATTTGGGAGAAGAGACCAACACCAGCCTCACTACAACCTCCTTTTAGGTAGCTGTAGAAAGCATTCAGGTTTCCTCTCAGTCTCCTCTTCTCCAGGCTAAACAACCCCAGGTCCCTCAACCGGTCTTCATAAGGCCTGTTCTCCAGACCTCTCACCAGCCTCGTTGCCCTTCTCTGGACTCGCTCCAGCACCTCAATGTCCTTCTTATCCTGTGGTGCCCAGAACTGGACACAGTACTCAAGGTGTGGTCTCACGAGTGCCGAGTACAGGGGCACGATCACCTCCCTACTCCTGCTGGTCACACTGTTTCTGATACAGGCCAGGATGCCGTTGGCCTTCTTGGCCACCTGGGCACACTGCTGGCTCGTGTTCAGCCAGCTGTCAGCCAACACCCCCAGGTCCTTTTCCACCAGGCAGCTTTCCAGCCACTCTTCCCCAAGCCTGTAGTGCTGCATGGGGTTGTTGTGACCCAAGTGCATGACCCGGCACTTACCCTTGTTAAATCTCATGCAATTGGCCTCAGCCCATCATTCCAGCCTGTCCAAATCACATTGCAGAGCCTCCCTACCCTCAGGCAGATCGACACTCCCACTCAATTTCCTGTCATCTGCAAATTTACTGAGGATGCATGCGATCCCCTCATCCAGGTCATCGATAAAGACATTAAACAAGACAGGCCCCAAGACCAAGCCCTGAGGGATACCGTTTGTGACCGGTCTCCATCTGGATTTAACTCCATTCACCACAACTCTCTGGGCTCGGCCAGCCAGCCAGTTTTTAACCCAGAGAAGAGTCCACCTGTCTAGACCATGAGCAGCCAGCTTCTGCAGCAGAATGCTGTGGGACACAGTGTCAAATGCCTTACTGAAGTCCAGGTAGACAGCATCCACTGCTTTTCCCTCATCCAGTAGGTGGGTCACCTGATCATAGAAGGAGATCAGGTTGGTTAAACAGGACTTGCCTTTCGTGAACCCACGCTGGATAGACCTGATCCCCCTGTTGTCCTGCACTTGCTGTGTGATCTCCCCCAAGATGAACCTTTCCATAATCTTCCCTGGCACTGAGGTCAGGCTGACAGGCCTGTAGTTCCCCGGGTCCTCCTTCCTGCCCTTCTTGTAGATGGGCATCACATTGTCAACTTTCCAGTCATCTGGGACCTCACCCTATAACCAGGACTGCTGATAGATGATGGAGAACGGCTCGGCAAGTTCCTCCGCCAGCTCCCTCAGCACTCTCGAATGGATCTCATCTAGCCCCATAGACTTGTGGGTGTCTAGTTGACTCAGCAGGTCCTTCACTACTATTTCCTGGATTACGAGGGGTTTATTCTGATCTCCATCCCAATCTTCCAGCTCAGGGAATTGAATACCATGAGGAGAACTGGTCTGGCCGTTAAAGACCGAAGCAAAGAAGGCATTAAGTACCTCAGCTTTTTCCTCGTCCTTGGTAACAATGTTCCCTTTCGCATCCAATAAGGGATGGAGATTCTCTCTGCATCTTTTTTTATTGTTAGTATATTTGTAAAAACTCTTCTTATTATCTCTTGCAGCAGTGGCCAGGCTGAGTTCTAGCTGAGCTTTTGCCTCCCTAATATTCTTCCTACACAGCCTAACTAAATCCTTATGCTCTTCCCGAGTAGCCTGCCCCTTCTTCCAAAGGTGGTAGACTCTCTTCTTTCCCCTAAGCCCCAGCAGGAGCTCCCTGTTCAACCATGCCGGTCACTTTCCCCACCAGTTTGTCTTACGACACATGGGGACAGCCTGCTCCTGCATCTCTAACAGTTTCTCCTTGAAAAGAGTCCATCCTTCCTGAACCCCTTTGCCCTCTAGGACTGTTCCCCAAGGGACTTTCTCAACCAGTGTTTTAAACAGGTTGAAGTCTGCCCTTCGGAAGTCCACAGTGAGAGTTTTGCTGCCTCCCCTCCTAACTTGGCTAAGGATTGCGAACTGTATCATTTCATGATTGTTCAGCCCAAGACAGCCTCCGACAACCACATCTCCTACCAGTCCTTCCCTGCTTGTGAACAACAGGTCTAACAAGGCACCTTCCCTGGTGGGCTCACTTATCAGCTGAGCCAAGACGCTATCTTCCATGCATTCTAGGAACTTCTTGGATTGTTTTCTCTCTGCTGTGTTATATTCCCAGCAGATGTCTGGTAAGTTGAAGTCCCCCACAAGAACAAGAGCCTGCAACTTTGCAGCTTCAGCCAGTTGCCTACAGAACAGTTCATCGACCTCTTCGTCTTGGTCAGGTGGCCTGTAGTAGACTCCCAACAGGATATCTGCTTCTTTCACGCTCCTCAACTTTATCCATAAACATTCGACTGGCTCATCACACTTATCGATCTCCATACAGTGGAAACACTCCCTAATATAGAGTGCCACCCCATCGCCCTTTCTACCCTGCCTATTCCTCCTGTAGAGCTTGTAGCCATACATTGCAGCACTCCATTCATGAGAGTCATCCCACCATGTTTCCGTGATGGCAACTACATCATAGTTGTCATGCTGAACGATGGCTTCCAGCTCCTCCTGTTTATTGCCCATGCTGCTTGCATTAGTGTAAAAGCACTTGAGCCGGGCTGACGACTTCCTTACCAATTGTGATCTGGCCCCTTTGGGTTCAACTCTAGCCAGCCCAGTTTTATTCCCTTCTCCCTTCAAAGCTAGTTTCAAGCCCTTTCAATGAGGCCAGCCAGCTCATTTGCTAGGATTCTTTTTCCCCTCTGAGACAGATTAGCTCCATCTACCACTCAGAGACCCCGCGTAGTATAAAGCTCCCCATGTGAGAAAGACCCAAAATTTTGTCTGTGGCACCAGTCTCTTTGCCACTTGTTTATCAGGTGGGTCTTCCTCCCTCTATCAGTATTCTTCTCTTCCACCAAAGGAATTGAGGAGAACACCACCTGGGCTCCCGATCCCTCAAGTGATCTCCCCATGGCCCTGAAGTCTTTTTTAATTGTCTTCAGGTTCCTCTCAGAAACCTCATCACTACCGACTTGGATAACTAATAGTGGGTAGTAGTCCGTAGGCCGGACGAGACTAGGGAGTTTCTTAGTGATATCCCTAACCCTGGCCCCAGGGAGGCAGCAGACTTCTCTGTGAAGTGGATCCAGCCGGCATATGGGGGCTTCTGTTCCTCTCAGAAGGGAGTCACCAACTACAATTACCCTTCTTTTCCCTTTGTTAGAGCTGGTCCTAACTCGTGGGGGAGACTGACTTACCTTGGGTGACTCCTCTGATGGACTCTCGTCTCCAGTTTGGTCTGTTTGCCCCTCTGCCCCTCCATTTCGAGAGCCCCATACCTGTTCTTCAAGGGCAGCTGGGAAGGGGACGGAGGCTGAGGGGGGTTTCGCCTGTCTCGCTGGGCAGGGACCTGTTTCCATTCTCCCTCGTCTCTTAGGTCCTCTTCCTGTACCTTATGGCAAGGGAGGAGGGGATCCTCTCTCTCTAGGGAGACCTCCACCCACTCTCCTGTCCTCAAGGATGGTAGGGCCTGACTCCACCAGTCTGTCTCCCTCTCACACTCCCTTATTGTCCTCAGCCTTTCCACCTCCTCCTTTAGCTCCATCACCATGCTGAGCAGATCATTCACCTGCTCACAGCGTACACAGCCCCTGTTCCCAGGGGGATGCTGTGGCATTCCCTGCAGCCTGCTGCCTGCACAACTGCATCCTTTCCTGGGAGCTCTGTCTGGGTTCCCACATCCAGTTTGGTCTTCGTCTGCCTGGTGGAGACCATTGTTCTTGCAGTGCTGACTGCCCCCAGGAGCTGATCTCTGCAGCAATCGGTTGTTAGCACCTCAGCTCCTCGCTCCCCTCCCCAGTTCACGGCTCCTCAGCGCCTTCTCCACACCCTGCTCGTGGGAACCGCCCCGGGCAGACTGCCGTGCCCCCCTCACAGCCCTGTCCCCTCCTGTCTGCCCGCTCCTGTTCCTCTCTCCCTGGAGCTCGGCTCTCTGCTCAGCTCTCCCGGCTCTCAAAACTCCCGAAATTCACCTTGTTCTATCGCGATTCCCTGCTCTGCTGTGGGACAGCCCGCCCTCGGGCTGTGTCCTCGGCAAATGGCGGTTAATGGCGGTCAGACCGTGCCCAAACCTGCCGCCGTGCTTCTGGCTCTGCCCTGCCCGAGCCAGCCGGCCTGAGGGGAGCTTGGCTCTCTGCTGGCTCTCAAAACTCTTGCCTTAAATAAAAAATAACTAGAAAAGTTCAATGCAGCCTTTAACTCAGCTGTTTTCACATTTGGTTTCTTAGATTACACTCTGTCCCAGCTATGGATAAAGGAAGGCCACTAAATATCTTGATCTTTCCACAACACTGGTTATATTTCTATAGCCAAAAATGAATCTGAAAACTACTGGTTTAATTCCATAAAGGGTGCTGTCTTTTTTTTTTTTTTTTTTTTTTCTTATCACATCTATTTATATAAAATAGATCTGCGTCCTGGTTTGCCAGGAAAAGACCCATGTGCCAGCCACGCAGGCAGGCCATGGGTAGCCCTGAGTAAACTGAGAGATCCAATCAAGGCAGCTGACTCACAGGTGTATCCCGTACCACTTAATAATGTTCATAATAAAAAGAGGGATTTCAGTGAGGCTAGAGTTCCCCTTCCTGGGGCTCCTTGCTCATGGCCTTCTGTTTCTGCTGTTGACATCAAGGACCAGGCTGAGTAGAACTTTGTATAGTCTATGTTGGCTGTTGTATCAGCCTTGTTATTCTATTAAATTTGTTTCTACTTCATCTAAAGGGGATTCTCCCTTTTTTTTTTCCTCGATTCTCCTCATCTAGGGAGGGAGCATTGGGTGGTAGGCTAACTGTTATGATTTATCCCCAGGTGCTAGCTAAATGTAGACAACTTGCTATTCAGATCTGTATAGAAAAGCAACACTTAAGTGCTTTTCCATAATTAAACTAAAGCTAAGTCAAAGTCTTCCTTACTTTCTGTCAATATTTATTAACCATTTCTCAAAACAGCATATCTGTTTAGCAGGCTGGCACATAGGGTTGTGACCAATGGCACAGAGTCTACTTGCAGGTCTGTAGGCAGCAGTGTTCTGCAGGGGTCAGTACTGGGTCTGGTCTTGTTCAATATATTTGTTGATGACCTGGATGAAGGGATAGAGTGAATACTGAATGCAGCCCACATACTGAGAGTGAAACTTACATCTTTACATCCGAGTTTATGTGTGTCTTTTTGCATTTGGTAAAATAGATGGGGGAGCAAAGGATAACTTCTGCAGCTCCAGTCCAATACCTTCATGCCACTATCATTCTTTTCATCCCTGCTTGAGAACACACGAAGCAATTAAAAAAAAAAAAAATAAAAAAAAAATTCTACAGCAGGAGCGGAAAGAAAAATTTAATTAATAACATAGACTTCTCTCTTCAGGAATTCTACAGTTCTGTCCAAATTCACTTCCAGTTATGTGAAGGATAAGGCACTTTTCTGAGCCTCAGTTTCTTCCTGTATAATGTGGGGAATCACACTGCTTGCCCTCACCTGGATGTTGTGAGTCTTAAATCCTAGTTTTTGCAAGAATATTGGAGATTAGAACAAGTCTTAAGTGGAATGGCTGAGGGAAAAGGAGGCTGGGGGGAGACCTTATTACTCTCTACAACTTCTTGAAAGGAGGTTGTAGCAAGGTGGGAGTCAGTCTCTTCTCCCAAGTAACAAATGATAAGATGAGAGGAAACAGCCTCAAGTTGCGTGAGAGGAGGTTTAAATTGGACAGTAGGAAAAACTTCTTTGCTGAAAGGGTTGAGACACAGGCTGCCCAAGGCAGTGGTTGAGTCACCATCCCTGGAGGTAGATGGAGTGCTCAGGGACGTGGTTTAGCGGTGGATGAGGCACTGTTAATGATTGGACTTGGTAATTTTAAAGGTCTTCTCCAACCTAAATGATTCTATGAAAGAGACACATATTGTCTTCATGCTAAATAACTACCACATCAGTACACGCTGTTTTGACACTACACAAATCACTCTGCACTTATTTATTCTCTTTATTATTGAGACTGAATGCTCTGCCAGTATAAACTCAGTGTTGCAAATCTGAAATGTGGGCAGTCAGAACTCTAAATTCCTGGGAAAGAACAAAGAATATGTTGCTGTATCCCTGGTGAGTAAGGTTAATGCTATCTTCAAATAGTAAAGGGTATAAGAATTTTTTTAGTGGAGTCTTTCATATCTCATTAGCAATATCTTATCCAATTAGCACATCAGCAATATTCCTTTGTATTGCATTAGCATTCATATCATATCAGAATATATTGTTGCTAATAAAATGTTACAGTCGTATCATATTAGTGACTTTCATATCAGATTTCTGAGAGACGATACTAATAAGACATTCCGATTCAATTAGTAAGGTAACAGAATCTTTTCTTTCCAAGTCACTTCCAGCTTTGCTCCTAAGTATAAGCTGATGATATGCATCATTGGAGTAATCCTTCTACCATCTTAAAAGAACATCACCTTTCAGAAGTCATGCTGTAGGAGAAAGAATTGGAAATTGACCCCAGTGTTCCTATCCTGATAAACTCTGTGATGTTTCTATTTTCAGGAATGTTGAAGGGAAGAAAAATCTCTCTTATTAGGTATAGACCTAACAGACAGTGCCATTTTCCGGGGTGGATATTGTGAAAGCAAAATCAGCTCTTTGCAGGATCAAACTTTCAGGTGGTGTTACAGCTGCCATAGAAATGCAGATCTATTTATTTTAGATTTCCTTCCCACTTGAAAAATCCTTGTTAGAAGACTTTCACTGAAGAATCCAACAAATGATATTCATCCAAACTTGAGAATTTTAAAACATTTTGGCTTTATAATTGCAGACAGAGCCTCAGCAACAGTGTGCAATGCACAGCAATTTAGACTTAAACCTGCTCAGAGATACAATTTGAAGAGAAGGAACGCACTTCAGTAAAAAAAGTGTACCTAGGATTCAAGTGATGCAGGTTGAATTACTAGCTTTGTTATTACTTTCAATTGTTCTCTGTGAGCCACAGGCATTCATTTACTGTGAGTGAAGGGGAGCTTTAGGAACTTTTTCCTCTCCATCTTTCCCTGTTAGTTATTAATTACAACATGTCATCCCAACTCTATGATACAGTAATGGTTATGTGCCTGTACAGCACTCTTCCCTTTCTACCGTGGCAGTCGCAACTATGAGCTTCTGCCGTATTCCACTTATAAATCACAGATACAGATGCTGACTTTCCTCCAGAGGATGCACTGTGATATTCACAAGCTGAGGTTAGGGTGACGTATTGAAATAAAAGTATTCCCTAGGTGTTTGCTCAACTCCAGGGACAAACCTACTGCTTTTTCTAGCTGGAAGTCATGGCCATGTGTTGCATTTTTCTTCCTTTGAAAATTTTCCATCAAGGGCCAAGTCCATGTACATCATCTGTGATATGTCTGGCAGTCAATAAGAAAATACTTTAAACCACATTCATCTTTTATGTCATCTATGAAGTAGATGATGATTTACAGCATCTTCCTGTCTCAAAGCAATAATGAAATGTATGAATGAAATGTTATCTACCTTTATTTCACTGTAAATATACTGCCCATGTTGATTATTAACATCATGAAGTGAATTACACAGACACAGTAAGGAAGGCCAAGGAGTGGCTGGAGTTGAAGTTGGAAAGGCATACAAAAAATAATAAGAAGGGTTTCTACATGAATGTCAGTCAGAAAAGGAAGGTCAAAGAAAGCATACCACTTGATGAACATGACTGGTAAACTGGTAACAATGGACAAGGAGAAGGCTGAGGCACTCAACTTTTTTGTTTTGGTCTTCACTGGCAATCTCTCCTCCCACACATCTCGAGTGGATGGACCTCAAGACAGGGACTGAGGGAGCAAAGTCCTTTGCACTGTAAAAGAACCTAAGTTTTGTGACCACCTGAGGAACCTGAACATATATACATCTGTGGGAACTGATGAGATGCATCCCAGAGTCCTGAGGGAATTGGCTGGTGTAGTTCTGAAGCCACTGTTCATGACATCTGAAAAGTCATGGCAGTCAGGTAAAGTCCTCAGTGACCAGAAAAAAGGAAACATTGTACCCATTTTTAAACAGATCTGGAAGGAGTACCCTGGGAGCTACTAATCTGTCAGCCTCTGTGCCTGAGAAGACCATGGAACAGATCCTCCTAGAAGCTATGCTAAGGCATATGGAGGACATGGGTGTGATTTGAGACAGCCTAGCTTCACTAAGAGCAAGTCCTGTTTGACCAACCTAGTGACCTTCTTTGATGGAGTGACTACACCAGAAGTCAAGGGAAGAGGTACAGGTGTCATTTATCTGGACTTCTGTTGACCATAGTGGTCAATGACTCAATGTACAGATGGACATCACTGATGAGTGGTGTCCCTCAGAGGTCCATATCGGGACGAGTACTGTGTAATATCTTCATGAATTACATAGACAGTGGGATCAAATGCACCCTTAGCAAGTTTGCAGATGACACCAAGGTGAGTCATGTGGTGGACACACCTGAGGGATGGGGTGCCATCCAGAAGGTCCTGGACAAGCTCAAGAAGTGGGCCTGTGTGAACCTCATGAGGTTCAACAAAGCCTAGTGCATGGTCCTGCACTTGGGTTGGGACAACCTCCAATATCAATACAAGCTAGAGGATGAAAAGAATGAGAACAGCCCTGCCAAGAAGGACTTGGGAGAACTGTGGGGTGAAAAGCTGAACATGAGTCATCAATGTGCGCTCTCAGCCCAGAAAGCCAACTGTATCCTCGGTTGCATCAAAAGAAGTGTGGCCAGCAGTTCAAGGGAGGTAATTCTGCCCCTCTACTCCACTCTGGTGAGACCCTACTGGTGAGACCCTACCTAGAGTCCTGCATTCAACTCTGGAGTGCTCAGCACAGGAAAAACATGGATCTGTTTGAGCAGGTCCAGAGGAAGACCACAAAAATGATCAGAGGGATGGAACACCTCTCCTATGAAGACAGGCTGAGAGGGTTACAGTTGTTCAGCCAGAAGAAGAGAAGGCTCAGGGTAAACCTGATTGTGTCTTTCAATACTGAAACGGGATTTATAAGATGAGGACAAACTATTCAGTAAAGCCTGTTGCAATAGGACAAGGGGTAATGGTTTTAAACTAAAAGAAAGTACATTCAGAATAGATATAAGGAATACTTTTTTTACAATGAGGGTGATGAAACACAGGAACAGGTTGTCCAAAAAGGTGATAGATGCCTCATCCCTGGAAATGTTCAAGTTCAGGTTGGACGAGGCTCTAAGCAACCTCATCTAGTTGAAGATGTCCTTGATCATTGCAGGATGGGTTGGACTAGATAGCTTTTAAAGGTCCCTTCCAACCCAAACTATTTTATGAGTCTATGATTCATATACTAGCAAATTTAATAGTATTTCTCCATAGGTCTTCCCAAATTAAAGCAAGATTCATTAAAGGATTCTCAGATCTATTCCTGATGTAATATGGTATCATCATTGTTCTAGTGATAAACTCTTGCCAAAGACATTGTAAGTCATGAGTGAAAGTTAGCTAAGTTCTATCTGCTGTGAGCTGGATTCTCTGCATAATGCAGTGAGGACCAGAATGTGCATTGGATTCAATTATACAAGGACAGCACATTTGGACTCTAGCTTTTATTAATACTGGAGCTATTAAATGTTAGTTAATATAGACTTGGAAATTTAAAATTAATGTAAAGTTACTAAGTTGCTCATCAGTTAAGCTGCTATTATTACTATTGCTCCTATTATTTCTTCATCCAGCTTAATTGTATCTGTGGTTCTTCAGACTGTTCATGTATTCCACACTGGACAATTGGCCAGCTTCATGAAAAGAGACTTCTTTCAGGTCCATCTTCTTTCAGCTAAGATCTCTAGCCATAGTGCTGCAGCCATCTATATTTTTTTTTTTTTGCTTCTTTCCTTCTACGTCCCCAAACAATGAATTCTTTTTTGCATAGTGCTTAACTTCTACAGAAAGAGTGTATCGTAGTTTAAAATGTCCAGTTATCTATTGCTTAGGTTAATGCCTCAGAGTGTGTTACTAGTCAGGTTGAATTCTCTCAAGTTGAAGAATACTCAAAATTTCTTCCTTTTTTTTTTCTTTTTTCTTTTTTTTTTTTTTTTTAATGAAATGGATGTTCAATTACTAAAAATACAGTAAAGATTTCTCAGAAAAAAAGAGAGTTTAGTTTACGTGTATTTATCTGATTGGCAGAATCCTGCCCATAAGCTATACACTGCAATATCCCGCAATTTCTTCAGGATTACAGGAGGACAAAGAGGCACTCAGGTCAGGTCATGAGGCTCAGTTTAGTTGCCAACACCTAAGTGCCTAAAGCAAAGGTATCAGTGTTGACCTGGAACATGACACCTACACAACACCTAAGCCAAACTGGAGCAACATGTGTAGAAAAAAAAGCAAGGGCGTGTCAAAAAAACCTGGTTGACTATAAAGGCAGCTAAGTCAAGCCTCATCAGTTTTTCAGATAAATACCCTTCTAGAATCTGCCAATGACCTCTGTTAACTATGAGGGTTCTTAGACATCAATTTCACCTATTGTATCTTCTAATTAAATTTAGGTGCCTGTATTCAAGAGGGACAAGGAGTTACTGGAAAGAGTCCAACACAGGGACACTAAAATGATTAAGGGATTGGAGCATCTCCCATATGAGGAGAGGCTGAGGGAACTGGGTCTGTTTAGCTTGCAGAAGAGGAGGCTGAAGGGGGAGCACATTAATACTTATAAATATCTTAAGGTCAGGTGTCAGGAAGATGGAGCCAGACTCTTCTCAGTGGTGTCCAGTGACAGGACAAGGGGCAATGGACATGAACTGGAACACAAGAGATTCAATCTTAACGTAAGAAAACACTTCTTTACTTTGAGGGTGACAGAGCACTGGCACAGGCTGCCCAGAGAGATTGAGGAGTCTCTGTCTCTGGAGACATTTAAAACACATCTGGACGTGTTCCTGTGTGATCTACTCTAGGATCCTGCTCTAGCAGGGGGGTTGGACTAGATGATTTTCGGAAGTCCCTTCCAACCCTTACCATTCTGTGATTCTGTGATCTGCCAGCAGATGTCCTCCCAAAGGATGAAATAAAGAAATTTATATATCCATTTCCCCTGGGTGAACATATCAATCAGAAATAGATGTTAGGGTTGGTTTTTTTTTTTACCAGAAACTGTAGTGATGCCTTCAATGATTACAATACACCTGCAAAACATTGTATGTGACAAAGCATCTGTATCATCTAAATTTTAATGTAAAAAAATTTTAAAAGTTATTTACTTTTATTTAAAAGTCTCTTGGAGTCTTTTTCTCCAAGGAGATGAAGCTTGACTACTTGCATAAATTGCTTGGAGAGGAATGGGAAAATAACATACTAGTCCAATAAATAAACTCTGTATCAGTTTTGGAAGTGTTAATGTCAACAAAACAAGAATTCATGACTGTTTGTCACAACAGATCACGAAATGATCACAGAGATTGCTTTCTATTTAAATGGATATTCATGAAAAAATCTATTACTTGCATATATCCAGTAATTATATTCTTCTAAAGTTTGGGTTTGTTTTTTTTTTAAATAAAAAGCTTATTGCAGAGTGGAGGATAATTTCCTTGTAGTATAAAACGTTATAGACTTAGATTAGATAACTGCCCTAATTTTAGCTATCCATTGGTGGCTAAAATTCCATGGAGAACTTGATAATAAGTAAATTTCTTCACTCCTACTACAAAACAGACTCCATTTGCATTAAGCACTGAAGTCTGGAACCCTTCTGCATTGAAAATATTATATCAATGCTATTATTAGCTAGTAAGAGATATAACCAAGGAAATAAACCAAAAATGTATAGAATATGTTTCAAAAGGCAAAAGAAAAATATTACAGCCTCTGCCATGTGAGATTTGGAACTTTTAGGAAGCAATTCCTTAAAAACACAGTAGAAAAAATTAACTGAGGAAAAAAAATAAAAACAACAAACACCCAACCATTATTCTTTTGATTTTGAAAAAAATAACAATATGAAAAAAAGAAAAAAGATATTTACTTTAGTTTCAATTCCCCTGAGAAAATCACTTGTCTTTTATTTTTAATCTCACTTTTAACTGAAGCTCATGCTTAGTAGCAGATGCTATTTTCATTGTGAGGACAGAAAAAAAGAATTGTAAAAATTTATCCTCAATAAAATAAAATTAAAAATTCATTACTTACGTGTTTGATGTAATTTCATTAAACCTTTTACTTAGATGTCCACAAAGCTTTTTACAATATGAATATCATATAAAAAAACTTGGTTATTTTCAGTATTTTCTAATGAAAAAGAAATATGGATCTTTGCAATTTATATATTGTATACACATGACACCAGTATTTCTCACTTCATATCAATATTAAAACTATGAAAATATTTTGAAAAGTGAAGAGACCAGCAAGAAATCTGTTGTTAATACCAGAATTTCTTGCAATTTTCATAAACTCTTTTTATTAATGTCATTATGTTTCATAGGAATTACTTCTATTTAATTTCAGTGTTTTTTTCTTTTGAAACCATTTTCCTAAATACTTTCTTCATATGTTTTGTTTTCAGAAAGAATGAAGATTTTTTTAAATGTGCTGTACAAACTATTAGCTGACATATCTTGCCCTAGAAGGTATAAAACTAACATTTGACTCACAGAACTGGTTGTTCTGAGGTCACCTCTGCCTTCTTTTTGTGGATTATTGACCTTTATAATACATTCCTCCCTCGCTCTGTTCTTTAAAAGTGAATGCTTAGCTCTGTATCACCTTTGTGATCTAAGCCAAGGAAAAAGTTTGCTCCTGGGATGTTAGGAACTAGTTTACGTCTATATTATTTTTAAAGAGCAGACCTAAGAATCATCACCAAAGAGAACAATTGATTTAGTGAGAACTGGAGACACTAAGTATGCAGTAGGGACAACCAAGGAGCAAAATGGGTGGAGAAAAGCAAACCGGTGACATGAGTACAAAAATTTCTAAAACTTTTCTTGGGAATGTTGAAAGTTGATGATTTGATGTTATGTTTCACTATGTTCTCATGACTTGTCACCCTCCTGTTTTTATAGGTAGCATTTGTTTTGTCAATAAAATCCTTGATGCTTTGCCTTCTGAGCTCTGAAAGAATTTTGGCAGTTGTGAATTCCTTGTGTTATGTCTGATGACAGTTCTCCAAAGAAATGCAGTAACTAAAGCATTTTTAAAGAGTGTCTACAGTTATGCAGTACTCAGGGCTAAATCGTGGCAGTTAGTATATCACCCAAGACTTCCTCCCCAGATGAGAAGGAGAATTAGGGAAAAAAGGGAGAAGGCCCGTGAGTAGAAGTACATACAGATTTAATAGAGTGACAAAAAAGGAAACAGCAATCAACACAAAACATAAAGGGTTCTACTCAGCCTGGTTCAATGCTGTTTTGCCAATTACCAGGCCTAGCACAAAGGATGCAGCCAACAGTAGAACAAACCAGTAACCAGATTCTATTGTATACAAAAAGATCAGTACATGGGTGATCGCTGGGGGTACAAACAAGTCAATCAGATTACACATAACAGACATCAACCCCAGCAACCCCAGGAATGATACAACATGGCCAACAACCGCTGGAACAAAAAAGCAACAAAGTCTCCCATGGCAGAGATGGGAGACAGCCAAGACAATAGGCTGATAATATAGGAGAGACGTAGCCACATATTGTTCTCACAGAGCCTGTGTTCACAAGCACCAAACCTGACCGGGGCGCAGTTCCAGGGAGAGTCAGGAGGTCCTTCCTCAACAGGGAAACTCTGCAAAGTGCATCCACCTCACAGGATTGACACTCCACCCTTCCTGCAAGTGGTCCCAGCTTTTATGCCCAAAGCAGGACACCTGGCACTCATTTACCCAATGCAGGGCACCTGGGGCTTGCTTAGCCAAGGGCTTTCCCTACAAGGTTGGTCACACCTTGAAGGAAAGCCAAAAGGCAAACTCATCCCCTCCTTTTAAAGGACCGTGGGAACCACCCGTATGTCAATCTTAATTCAGCGCTCAGACCCCAGCACTTCAAATGCTGACAGCAGGAACAGAGCACCATCAACAAGGAGCCTCAGGGAGAGGAGGCAGGAACCCCACTTTCACTGAGCTCCCTCCTTTTATAACGAGCATGACTAGATGGTATGGGACACACCTGTGAGTCAGCTGCCTTGATTGGAACTCTCAGATGACTTGGGGCTACTCATGGCCTGCCTGCATGGCTGGCCCATGGGGCTGTGCCTGGGGAACCAGGACAGAGAGAAATCTAATTTTACTTACCTATTCATTCGTAAGAACAGTAGTCTATTTTTATTATTATTTTACACTGAGGTTGTCTATTGTTTTGTGGTGTTGAAATTATTCAGGATAAAAGAATTCTAAAGCATCTAAGTTGTATAAATAAGGATGGAGGGATACAAGCTGTTTGTATGCACAATAGGATGGTAATAAAAGCAATCTATAAGCTTCTTCCAATAGTGATCTCTTATAAACACCCACTGTTTTGTCATTTTGTAATAATGTGATGGGTAAAAACATTTCAAAGCTGAAATACAAACAGATCTGCTCAAATTGCATCTGCAGATAGAAAAATAATACTGGAAATATATAGATAATAAAGTGTCCATTCAATATCTCTAACAACTGATACCCTGAAAAAGCAGATTCTATAAGCTGATATGAGGTTGATGTATCCCACAGCTGGTGACAGCTTTGTTTAATTTAGACTAGACATCTAGACCTAAGTGGTCCCTTTCTCAATTATAAGAAAAACTCTGATTTTCTGGTACATTCTCCTCTGTTAAATCCTGAGCCAGATTCTTTATTCTTAGGTATAGACCTGGAGATGTGGAGTAAAGAGCGTGTGCAAGTTGTGACCAGACTAGACACGGATTTTTTGCATCTTTATGTAATCAGTTTTCCTGAGAGATATAAAAGGATAGTGCAGAATGACATCAAACACTACAGCTTTGATATCATCATGTGTTCAACCTACTTTACATTCACCTTAAAGAGGTAGAAATGCCCCCAAAATCTCCAGCTGAGTGCCATTAACTCATACAGTCTTAACCTGGCATGGTACTTTAAGAACCATGGAAAGAAATATAATTAGTATATTAAAGTACGAATCTGGAAAGAGATAAGTCTTTATGTTTCCAAAGTTAAACTTATGAATTGGGTCTAACAACTGTAATGAAAAATTTTCATTAGGTCTCTTATACTAATCAAATGAGCTAGAGACACTGAGGAAGATTTACAGGAAGACGTTCTGTTCCAATGAGCTTTGTAAAACCTAGAAGCCTAAAATGGAATTCCTTCCTCATCCTTGTGTAACTTCTGTGGTATGAGACTACCAGAATACCTGAACTACATCAGAGTAAATCAGATACTTACAAGAAGCAAATCAATTCCTGTGTGGTCATTTCTGACAACAGAAAACTCAACATGCTGATACACATTAATAGTAGTAATTTTAAAACATGTAAATAGAAATAAACATATCTCGAAATGGAAAAAAAAAAACCCTCAACCATACAAATAAAAAAACAGAACAAAACCCAAAACCCACAAGAAAGCTCTGAAAATCAAACCTACACAAGTCTTTAGAAAAAATAGCTGACTTCATTTATACATCCAAAGACTCTGGAGAAGATGTAAGCAGTGCTACAACTGTTTAGTGGGCAACTGCTTTAACCTGGTGGAATGACCTATAGCTCAGCTCATATACCTTAGTATCAGAAAATGCCTACATTTACTCTAAGTACTTTGGCCCATGGAAGATGAAAACTTTTAGACAGAGTTTAAAGATATAAAACAAACATTGTTTTAAGTAAGTTCTACAGTACACAACCATAGCAAAAATGTAATTAGTAAAAAATGCTGGGCAAGAGCGTTGTGTGACCAGAACTATTCAATCAGAAAGTGCTGATTGAACATATATAATCACAATCAAAGCCTTTATTTAAATAGGGGTTACAGTCCTAATAAAACACAAAGGGAAATAGGGGCAGAGGGCTTCTAGACAGGTAATGAAAGAAAAAATTAAACTCATCCAATTACATCTGGGGAAAAATCCATTACCTATAACAGTGAGAGGACAGCCCCAGGAAAATTCAGATGCAAAACTAATAATGAAGGCACAGTGTCCTTTCAACAGATTCTAAATGAGCTCTAATTTTCTTACATCCACCATTCCCAAACTATATAAATTTCAACTAAGCAGAAAAAAAGTGACATGCTAGCACAATTGTTATTCCAAACAGGCACAGCTGCTTGCTCACCTTAATTAGACCTAATCCCAAAAGGGAACCAATCTTTCCCTATTTTCTTCGATGAGCTCACCTGATTTACCTCAACTTTTCTTTTCTAATAGGTTTTGCCCTAACCTTTCAGCTATTGTCATTTCAGAAATTCTAATGGGAACTGAAGAACTGCAGCTCCCTTGTGCCAAACTGTTTTATCCTTATTTTTTTTTAAAGAGAGTTTTTCCCAAATGTCAAAATCTTACTGAGATGAAGAAGTATTTAGAGACATGATGGGACAGGGAGGAGCAGTTAAGAACAAAGAGGGGGAAAAAACTGAATGCAGTGAGTGAATTTTAAAACCTTATTTCCTAAGATTTGGGGTCAAATCAAGAACTTGTCTCCAACAAAATCAGGAAAGTGCAGGCTAGCAAAGTCTGACTGCTGGGTGTTGTGGCAATGCACAATTTTTTGGTGTCTGTGTTAGCTACAGGAAGACAGTTTCAATACCCACCGAGGTAAGTATAATGTAGGGATCTGCTTATCTCCTATTTTTGTGGACCTCCGCAGCAATTTGGATAATTATATCTGAAGAATAAAACTTTCTCATTAGCGCCCTAGAAGAGGAACAGCATCCAGAGGAGCAGAGGAAGGTCCTGAACCTTACCTTTCATCTCAAATGTGTGTTCACTTTCCTAGTTTCATCCATTCCCAACTTTTTCCATCAAAAGTGACGACAAAGGCACACTCATTTTTCACAAGAGATGTCAAGAATTTATACTGTGGACACATTCACGAAGAATTGCACTGGAAAGACTTTTTAGAACCCCAACACAATTTAGAGAAAAAAGGTTGTAACACAAATCAGTCTGTTACAATTTTCATCAGGATAGTTTTCAACTCACTCTTTTGCTGTTTGGCAGGGAAGGTGTACTAGTGGATATAAACACACTCGTAAGTATAGTCTCTTCTCTAGCTATCAAAATGCATTCTTAAAATGTATTTTAAAAAACATCTACACATGTTATTACAGCTTAGTACCCCCTCCCTGAGTTTAAACTTAATTTGGTCTGTCTAATTTTCAGCATGTGAGGTCAGCTCATTTGGAACTGATGAAGCTAGTCACGAATAAGAATTTAAATGACCTAAAAGTTCTTCCAGGAGCCAGTTCTATGTATATACAGTGTCACCTTTGTCAACACATCACTTTAGTGTTCCTGAATTCCCATTGCCTCATAGCCGTTCGATTTCAAAGCAACTGCTTTGACTTTAAAAAATTATTGCAGTTGAAAGGTGAGAAAAATAATAGCATCTGAATAGCCTCTCCTTCAACTTTGAATTTATGTATAAGCAAACAAATACACCTATCTGTTCAATATAGCCTCTAAAATATACTTTACCTATTCAATGTACCTACAAGTTTGTTACAGATGAAAAAAAATGTGAAGATTACTTTTAAAATATTTTTATTATGTAGCTTGCATAGCTTTTGCACAAACAGTTCAGACTAATGAACAACACTGAAAACTTTTTCAATGTAAAAATTCATTCATTGGGGGGGGGGGGGTGTTTATATACTAATTACTTTTCTAGATACATAGTTCTTTTCTTCCTGAGTGATAAAAAGTGTAAAGGGGAAAGAAGAAAAGGAAGAATGGAAGGGAAAGGAAGGACGTTTATTTGCATTTGACAAAAATGCTAACAATTAGGAAATGATAGAAATGGAAACACTGTTATTATTACCGAAAATAAACAAATTTGTGATTACTGTGTTCCGATATTATACTTGTATTTGTAAAAAATCCGTCCTTAAGGACTGAAACAATTCCCATGAACAATTTCCAGACAGTGTGCTTCAAAAACTCAGAAAGAAGAAAGCTATCTACTGTTATGTCTGTACACAAAGAGGATTTTCAGTGCTCAATGTATAGGTAAATAATTGCTGAAATGCTTTAATGTTTCTGTCAAATATCTATTGTGTGAAATTTGCATTTTATCTCCCAGAATTTTGTTTTTTGTCATGTTCAAAAATTACGTCAGGAAAACAAAATTCCCATTAAAAACTCTGCCCATTAAGACCACAATCTTTGTGAGAAAGTGACAAAAGGAAACATTCCAGATGACAGACAGTAAAAGCAACAAGAACTCGCTTGTGTGTTGGAACTTTAGTGAAGTACTCACTCTGCCAATGGCAAATTTGTACCTGAATATTCATACTGCATAAACTTCACATTGCCTTCTTTGATGGTCTAGGCACTTAAATTGACTGCTGTGGTCTCAGTTCTTTCACTTACTTAAATTCTCTTGTCAGCAGACCTTAAGAGCTCTCTTCTTTGCAGGAGAGGAGGTGAAGTCCAGCCTTTTAAAAATGTCTGAGGAGTAGAGTTGTATAAATAACCACTGACCTGTAAGTGAAAAAATCCTTCTTGATAATAAAAGGCTGAAATAAGAGGTCATGCTATACAGCCTAATGACTGATAGAAGGGAAATATTATCATTACTGTAATTAATTATTCATTTACCACATGGCAAACTGAAAATAAAGGACAGAAATAGAAAGTGGAATCCACAACTGGAGTCACAAACAATGATTCCCAGGAGTTAATCCTGGAACTGAAGATACTACACCCACTTCATCAAGGTGCACCAGCATGGTACCATGACCAGTTAATCAGAAGTTTCTCAGCTGTGCAGTCATTACACCTTTGGTTGTCTGAAATGGTATCTTTGCTACGCTTCGTGCTGCACTGTGGGCACACCTATCCATTCCCTTCTTTCCTGGGGAACTAAATGCTACCCCAGAACTGTCCAGTGGCACACATTATCCCAGGCAGGCCTGGAGTGAGATGAAGCCAAAACTTTACTTTTTCTTTTCTGTTTTTTTTTTTTTTTTTCCCCCTGTATCACATCCTGAATTCATTTAGGAGCACTTTGCACACAACTGTGCTTTCCAATTCCCCAGCATAGGTGGTTCTGGCAGACCAGCAAGTATAGATTTTGTAAATGTAGTTTTCTATTCCCCAGTCCTCATTTAGACAGGGTTTCCCAGTGTGGGAACGCTTACTTGGAAGAAAGGTAAACTTGAGCTTCAGGCAATATAGGACTTCCACAGGAAATAATCTTTACAAGACAGAAGAGAAGCCAAAAAAGTGCCATACTCACTGAGCAAAGAATTGCAGTTTGAGATTTTGAAGCGTTTGTGACTCTTCCTCTTTCTCTCTTGTTGGTCCAAGGAATTTTAATTCTTTTATGTTCAGAAGAATAAGAACCATGCTCTCTCCTTATTAAGTGACCATCATAAGAGTGATTAATGTGTTTTATTTAGGGGCAAGAAATGTGGGCTTAAATCCACTCCAAAGGAGGAAGGAACTGAACACAGGTCTCCTGGCAGTTATTAAAGAATAAATAAATCTCCATCTTCTCTGGCCAGGATCTGTACAGTTTAACTTTGAACAGATATATTTTGAGAAGTTTTACTGTGTGAAAATCACACTGCTGGTCACTGTCCCCACTCCCCACAACCATCCATGCATCTCCATCCATGTACCCTATGGTACATCACAGACAGGAAGAGAAAAAGCTGTAATTACAGGAGTATAGTGAAGGCTGTTTGGGTTTTAGCTGAAATGGATGCCATCTGTCTAGGACTTCAGTGCAGTGTTCCTGGAGATGACAGTGAATACCTGAATAAAATACCTATTGATTTAACACGACAGTTTCCTACCTGACAGAAAAAAATTAGGATACCTTCTTCATGTACAAAAGTATTTAAGCACAAGCTTCATTTTAATTTAATTTTAAGCATGTTTAATACGTTTCTGAATCAGGGCCACTTAGGTAGTTTTGTGGCATAATTGCAACAGCCTACTTTAAAAGCTCTGTGTAGCACCACAGAAATGTAATTCCCAGTGTCTGTTTAAGGAGGTGATCTATAGCTTAATGTTAGTATAATCATCATTTGATGCAGCAGTTGTTAAGATTGTAACATACCTACTGAACAGTGTTTTTTTTTAAAAAAAAAAAAAACAAACAGAAATAAATACATAAAATAGCATAGTGTAAATTTCTCTTAAACTACCACTCCGTCCCTCTATGCATAATGCATCAAATGTTTTAGCACCAGTGAACCGGATAGCACTTTTTTAGATGACTCACTATCTTCATGTGGAGTTACATTCCCTTGTGGAGAATAAAACGTGTTGCCCTTGGGAGTAAAGAGATTTGAAGAAAAAAAAATCATGGGAAATAGCTTCACATTCATTATTGAGACAGTTCTGTAAAATTCAAATAGCTTGTGACAAAGACATGCATTGTTGTTATTATTATTATTATTACTTAAGAAAATGGCCTCTAGCCAGCTTAACAAACCATCTTGCAGCTTGCATTACTTATAATATTTTGCATGTAAATTTCTTTTTGTTTCTAAAACATGTATGTTTTGAGGGCTTATAATTAACCTTATTCCATCATTTATACTTTGACGCATTCATGTGCAACTGAAATTTTAAAAAAGTATTGATGCAACTAATTAAGTGAAAGTAAAAGCATATAAAGTTTCATTATAACTGTAATTGATTTGTCAACTGAGTAATATAGCTCTATATATTACTCTGTTGACAAATTAAGTTAAAATGATAATGACACTTATCCTGATCCTTATTTTTTATTGCATTCCTTCCAAATAATTTCTCATTTCTCGCCAAAAAAAAAAAAAGAATTCAGCTTCTCTTTTTGGTGCCTCATAAGTCTGTGGATTAAAATTAATATATTAAAGTCCTTCACCATTTATGTTTCTTTTAATTGAAGCAGAATAATTTACAGTAGCTAATTGGCTTTTGCCAAAGTTAATTTGATAGTGGCGATAGAATGCAGACAAAATACATCTACTGTCTGTAGGTTCAATAACATTTAGATAAGTAGGTAATTAAACCACCTGGAGTCTAGAGGCCTTCACACTCTCCTTCATGAACAAGGAACTTGTCTTGGACACTGAATGTCATTTATTTGGGACTAATTCTACATAAGAAAATAAATTTTCCTTCAAGAAGAAAGGTGCCGCTTTAGGGAGGCAAGAAAGAGCTGCCCAAGGAGACCTGTGACCTGCAAGGATAAATGGTGAGTGATGAGCTAGCAGGAGGTAAAAGAGGAACAGTTATTCAGTGTTTTTCATAATACAGGAACTTGAGGGCTAAAAATGAAATGATGATGTTCAAAAACTGACAGGATACTGTGATGTGTTGACCTTGGATGACTGCTGAGTGCCCACCAAGCCACTCTCTCATTCTTGCTCCTCAGTGGAAGAAGGGAAGAAAATAAGATTAAAAGCCCATAGGTTGAGATAAAAGCAGTTTAACAAAAGAAAGCAAAGGCCACAAAAGAAAAATTTAAAAAAAAAAAAAGAAATCTCTACCTCCCATGGCAGCAGGTAATATTCAGCCACTTCCTGGAAAGCTGGACCCTGGTACCAGTACATGTAGTGGTTGCTTGGGAAGACAAGTGCCTTAACGGATGCTTCTCCCACTCCCCCTTGCCCCATCCTCCTCCTTTCTCTAAGCTGTTATTGATGAGCATAACATTTTATGGTAGAGAATATCCTTTTGGTCAGTTTGGGTCAGCTGTCCCAGCTATGTCCCCTCCCAGCCTCTTGCCCACTCCCAGCCTACTGGCCCTTGGTGGGGCAGGAGTTGGAGAGACAATCTTGATACTGGGCAGAAACAATTTAAATGTTGTCATGTGAACAGTGCTATAGGGTTCAGTCATTTTTCTTTTTTCAGTTGCAGTTCATTGCAATCATTATTAAAGATTAAGCATAAATTTTATTTTATAATGTCGTGAAACATTTATCCTTTTTATTTTCCTTTTTATTTTAAAAAAGTATTTCTAAATATTTATATCCTTCTAAATATATTTTTTCCAAAACTTAAAGCATTTTGAAAACACTGAAGCAAGAGTCTTTGAATTGGAAGTGGGGGTTATCTTTAGCTTTCTCTTTTTTTTCTTTTTCTGTTTCCAAACTGAAACCATTTTAAAAATCAGTCGAAGTTCTCCAAATGTTTTATTTTGCCTCAACACTGAAAAGAACAGTGGGTGAAAAATATTATGTAGGTCCCAAAGACACTGAAGTCCAAGGTCATACGTCTCCCAATATTACAAAATCCACAGAAGA
This sequence comes from Podargus strigoides, assembly GCA_028020825.1. NCBI lineage: Eukaryota > Metazoa > Chordata > Aves > Caprimulgiformes > Podargidae > Podargus > Podargus strigoides. Next base: position 26,312,924 of record CM051663.1, on the reverse strand, counting down.
GAAGCTATAAACAAACTTTATTCTTCTGAAGCCAATAAGTGTACTACAGTGTTGAGAAATGTGTAGAATACAACTGTACAATGCAATTGCTCCCAGTTCACAGACAACACAGGCATGTTATAGCCCCCAGCTAATTAGTAATAGCTCCAAAGCACAAAGCTGCTCATGTGTTTAATTCTGGAGACCATCTCAATTGAAACACCAGTGTGCTGGCAATGATGGTAACTATTACACTTATATTGAAACATCATGCCCTGAGGGCTGGAAGTTTTAGCCAAACCACAAATAAGGTCTTCCACAGCAATGCAATGTTTCTCTGTTAAAATGTCTTTTATTCTAAGACAGGTAGAGTCTGTTGAACACTCAAATCCTTAAAATCTTCCTCTAGATAAAGGACAGGGAGATAAGACAACACTATATTGCTCATTTGTTTGCAATCCACACAGTGTTAATCTACTAGCAGTGCTCCTGGGCACACCATCTATTGAAACTGAGCTCAAGTCCTTCAAAATTCAAAACACGTGTTTCTGTTTTTTCAGCTAAATGCCACTGTCAGTACATGAAAGTCAGCAGTCATGTCATGACCCTTTAAAGCATTCCAACAACTAGATAAATTTCTAGCTTGTGTTTTTACACACTTATGAGACAAGGAAATTCAGAATTTTATGCTACGCTAATTTTTTTTCCACAGATCACGTTATCTGCATATCTTTCCCAGAACACCTGGGTCTTCAAGCTCTTCAAAAACTTCTACATGTTAATGGCACCTCATGGTGCAGCTGGCCACAAATAACTGCTCTAGGGTCTGTTTGCAGACTTACTCTTGCAGGGACTAGACTAACACAATCTCGTCCGGCTGAGAGCAAGTACAGAATATCATCAGGTATTCATGCAAAGCCATAGCCAAATTACACTTTCCAAGTACCTGAACCTAGAGACTACATGGTCTAACTGTCTTCCTGTTCTTCTAATCAGTTCTTTCTTTGCCACATGATGTTAAATATAATTCTTTTACTGTATATGCAGGCTGTCCCCAGGTGTCGTAAGACAAAATGGTGGGGAAAGTGACCGGTCTGGCTGAACAGGGAGCTCCTGCTGGGACTTATGAGAAAGAAGAGAGTCTACCACCTTTGGAAGAAGGGGCAGGCTACTCAGGAAGAGTATAGGGATTTAGTTAGATTGTGTAGGAAGAACATCAGCGAGGCAAAAGCCCAGCTTGAACTCAGCCTGGCCACTGCTGCAAGAGATAATAAAAAGAGTTTATACAAATATATTAACAATAAAAAAAGATGCAGGGAGACTCTCCATCCCTTATTGGATGTGAGGGGGAACATTGTTACCAAGGACGAGGAAAAAGCTGAGGTCCTTAATGCCTTCTTTGCCTCAGTCTTTAACAATCAGACCAGTTATCCTCCTGGTATTCAGTCCCCTGAGCTGGAAGACTGGGATGGAGATCAGAATAAACCCCTCGTAATCCAGGAAATAGTAGTGAAGGACCTGCTGAGTCAATTAGACACCCATAAGTCTATGGGGCCAGAAGTGATCCACCCAAGAGTGCTGAGGTAGCTGGCAGAGGAACTTGCTGAGCCGTTCATCATCTATCAGCAGTCCTGGTTATAGGGTGAGGTTCCAGATGACTGGAAAGTTGACAATGTGATGCCCATCTACAGAAGGGCAGGAAGGAGGATCTGGGGAACTACAGGCCTGTCAGCCTGACCTCAGTACTGGGGAAGATTATGGAACAGTTCATCTTGGGGGAGATCACGCGGCAAGTGCAGGACAACAGGGGGATCAGGTCTACCCAGCATGGGTTCACGAAGGGCAAGTCCTGTTTAACCAACCTGATCTCCTTCTATGATCAGGTGACCCTCCTACTGGATGAGGGAAAAGTGGTGGATGCTGTCTACCTGCATTTCAGTAAGGCATTTGACATTGTGTCCCACAGCATTCTGCTGCAGAAGCTGGCAGCTCATGGTCTAGACAGGTGGACTCTTCTCTGGGTTAAAAACTGGCTGGCTGGCCGAGCCCAGAGAGTTGTGGGGAATGGAGTTAAATCCAGATGGAGACCGGTCACAAGCGGTGTCCCTCAGGGCTTGGTCTTGGGGCCAGTCTTGTTTAATGTCTTTATCGATGACCTGGATGAGGGGATCGCATGCATCCTCAGTAATTTGCAGATGACACAAAATTGAGTGGGAGTGTGGATCTGCCTGAGGGTCGGGAGGCTCTGCAATGGGATCTGGACAGGCTGGAGTGATGGGCTGAGGACAATTGCATGAGATTTAACAAGGGTAAGTGCCGGGTCATGCACTTCGGCCACAACAACCCCATGCAATGCTCCAGGCTTGGGGAAGAGTGGCTGGAAAGCTGCCTGGCGGAAAAGGACCTGGGGGTGTTGGGTGACAGCCGACTGAACACGAGCCAGCAGTGTGCCCAGGTGGCCAAGAAGGCCAACGGCATCCTTGCCTGTATCAGAAATGGTGTGACCAGCAGGAGTAGGGTGGTGGTTGTGCCCCTGTACTCGGCACTTGTGAGACCACACCTTGAGTACTGTTTCCAGTTCTGGGAACCACAGGATAAGAAGGACATTGAGGTGCTGGAGCGAGTCCAGAGAAAGGCAACGAGGCTGGTGAGATGTCTGGAAAACAGGCCTTATGAAGACCGGCTGAGGGAACTGGGGTTGTTTAGTCTGGAGGAGACTGAGAGGAGACCTCATTGCTCTCTACAACTACCTAAAAGGAGGCTGTAGTGAGGCTGGTGTTGGTCTCTTCTCCCAAATTACTAATGATAGGACGAGAGGAAATGGCCTCAAGTTACGCCAGGGGAAGTTTAGGTTGGATCTTAGGAAAAAGTTCTTTCCTGAGAGGGTGGTTAGGCACTGGAACAGGCTGCCCAGGGAGGTGTTGGAGTCACTGTCCCTGGGGGTGTTCAAAAAACTGGTTGATGAGACACTTGAGGCCATGGTCTAGTGGTCTAACAGTTAGGAATATGATGGGATAAAAGTTGGACTTGATGACCCTGGAGGTCCCTTCCAGCCATAATCATTCTATGATTCCATGATTCTATGATGTATCTCTTCTTGCCATACACAAGATGCATAAAGTGCATTTAATTCAATAATAAATTTCTACATCTTATTCTGTTTGCGGGGGGTGTAATAGGAGTAGACTATAAATGATTCAGCTTTTCGACGCAGTAGTACATATATTTGACCTTTTGTAGTGCAAACCACCAACTTATCCAAGTGCTCTATGTCCTATTTTTTGGTGCTAAATTTGAAGCGCAGTGTAGATAAAGAACTATTATATTTACCACAGAGACTGCGGGTCAAAATCTCATATGAACCACATTAGTAACGAAAACAAACAAATACAATTTAATTACCTACAATCAATAGAACAGATTCTATATGCTGTATGCAAGCTGTGAAAAACAGCAAATTAAAGTTCTGTCATAGCCTAAAAGCATAAGAGCACAAAGATTCCATAAGCAAAATATGATTGTAAAACAAGCAAAGTAACTGCAAAATGCAACTGGATCAGTTCTTCCTTTATGAGCATTTTTTTCCTAAATTACCTAAGTAACACAGCCTTATACATCCTATTTTCATAAATCATACAAGCATTAAGGATCCCAGTGGGATCTAGACTCCAAAGTACCTATGTGATTTATGTATATGTACAGAAGCCACTTTAGGTGCTTTGGAGACTGATACTCCTAGATTTTTCTCATTTCTACTTTAGAAAGAGGCGGTACTGCCTCATATTGTTGCAGGATTTTTCAGTGCCCAAATAATACTTGGGATTTTCTTCTATGGCTGTCCTTTGATAAGTCATCTTCTCACTTGGTTAAGAAAAAATCTAAGCCAAAAAGACGGCCTAACCTCTTTTGGGGAAAAAAAGCAAACAAAAAAACCCCCAAAACACCAAAAAACCCTCCACAACAAAAAACATAGATTGTGTTGTGCAGGGCTGTCACGATGATTTTTATATACAATCAATTCACACTGAGACTATACTTTGTACTGTTCTTTATTTTGTTGACTTGTTGGGTTTTTTGTTTGTTGTTGGTTTTTCTGGTCTGCCTTTCTGCATATTTGTACTCACGATTTTATTTCCAATTCAACTCTTCGAAGTAATTTCATGGACCATCTTTTAATTGCTTATAGACAATCAAAGAAAGAGGGGCTACAAATTCAGAAATGGTGATAAGAGACATTCTTCTGTGATTTTTTTTCTCTTAAAATAGAAATAATAGCATATCTTTGCCTTTCAGAAATGTTAGGAATATTAAGATTAAGGTGCAAGAAAAAAAAATTAATTGTTCTAGCCACAGATTTTATAAGTGCAGTGACATTGACCCTTTTTCATTAAAAAAAAAATGATTACTTTTACTGTCTGTGGAGTAGCTGTGGATAGCCGTTCACAGGTTTCTAAATGGAGAATGAAAATCTGAGAGTTAGGTATTCGGTTTTATTTGTTTCTACTCTCCCTACCAAGTTCCACCCTGAGAGTTACCACTTTGTAACTTTATTTAAAAAAGGAATTAGAAGGGATGAAAGTAGTGAAAAGAAATAACAAAAGTGCAAGCAAATGCAAGTTGTGTTACTTCTATTTTTAAATATGTCTTGTAGCAGTGTGGTATAGGAAGCATCATCTTAAACTTCCGTGGTCAGATGTTGAGTTCCTTCTCTTTGTTGTAGATCTGGAATAGATACTCAATGACTACAGTTCTTTTCTTCTTTTACACCACTGTGCCTGAGGTCAGAACCAGGACCGTTGACATTAACCAAACCCCTTCTACCCCAAATGTAATTTGCACCACCAGTGAATCAATTTTTCAGCCTGACTGAAGTAGTAGTGAGTCTCCTTCCCTAAAAAGTAGTGAGTCTCCTTCCCTAAAAAGTAGTGAGTCTTCTTCCCTAAAAAGTCAACAACAAAATACCAGAAAGTGTCAGTGTTAAAAAGGGTATTTTTCTGTGTAATAGGGAACACAATTTCGTCCTCCCAGCAGATTTCCAATAGAGTCTTTTATTTAGAATCCTGTGTGCAGTGGTAAGTGACGTTTCGGTACCCAGCTAGAAATGAGCAATAACATTCAAATGAAAATTGGAAGCTGAAGATCTAATCATTAACAACAGATGGTTCAACTTGAATCTGATAAACAAGTTGTTGGTCTCCGTCACCGCCCCCCACCCTTTCTCCCTGCCCATTTCTTTTCCTTTCGCTTGCGTATGTTTGTGTGTATGCAAGTTGTTTTACCACAGTCAAATCAACAGGGGAAAGAGGGTTTCCAAAACCAAAAGGTAAACCTCATAGTGAATCTGACACACATTCAGATGGAAGTGGAAATCCCTTGAGCATCTGATGCTGAGGAGTTTGAGATTTAATTCCGGCAGTTCAGTTAACACAGTCACTGCTTTCCGAGGCTCTGGGTTGCCTCCTGCGTTGGTCCACGTCCCAGTATTCTCAATGTACAACCTGTTCCACTAAAAAATCCAAATATGAGACACTCTGCTCCACTCTTGGATGCTTATGTGCAGAACACAATGAAAAGCAGTTGGAGACCTACAAGCACATCTGATCACAGATCATGGCCCATCACGACTGGATTTCATCCCAGTTTTACAATAGCTGGTCCTTTCTTTTTCTCTATTCACCAGAAAGAGTGTCTTTGCCTTTGTGCATAATCACACATTCAACAGAAAGGGAACACAGAAAACAAAATTGGAATATTTTCAAAAGCAGTAAGCGAAGAAAACATGGATAAAATACTGAGGTATGCAATTGCCCTATTTAACATCCTGCATAGTACATGTCATTTCATAAGTACAAAAGCTGTACAAAGGCTTTTTGGTCAGATAAACACTGTTATTTTGCTCTGTATGGACATAGTTTGCTGAAGCCAAAGCCCAGTTAAAAGTAATTTTATTTTGAATACTCCTTAAGAACGCCAGTGGCACAATTGTCAAAATGCAAGTTTAAGGAATAATTAGCACAGAAGAGCATTGAACGAACCATATGGTCCAAGATCTCTGATATTACAGACCTGGAACTGCACTGCTGAATGTATTAGGTGGGATATGTCCACCCTGTGACTCAAAGGGGACCACAGCATCTCCATTGAGTTTCTCCAGGTTACCAAAATTAACTTTTGAAGTAGACTCAGCAGTACCATAGGAAGAATAGTGAGTCTAAATCATTAAGAGCTGGGGCTAGGGACTTGCAAATCTGTAAATTCTGATTCACAGAGAGGCCATAATATCCATTAGTTAGGGATTGTAACAGCACTCATATTCTATCCGACCAAAGGTCCACCTATCCTACTACCATGAGCAACCATGTAGTCTCACAAAAACAGTAACCCTGGTACAACTCAGGGAGGTTTTTTTACTACACACCTTTTCTACAAGGGTGTGTAGTGATAGGATGAGGGCCAATGGCTTTAAACTGGAAGATGGTAGATTTAGATTAGACATTAGGAAAAAGTTCTTTACCATGAGGGTGGTAACCCAGAAAGTTGTGGATCCCTCCTCCCTGGAAGTGCTCAAGGATAGGCTGGATGAGGCCTTGAGCAACCTGGTCTAGTGGGAGTTATCCACCAGGAAATAAGCCTCAGACTACAGCCCTGTCTGAGACAAACTCCATACAAGGAATATATACGTACAGCTTCTGACAATTACCAGTTAAAGGACTTTGTAGAGCATTAGCCCAGTACTGTGAGGAGAAATGTGATGAAAAGGTCTGAAGTCTTTAAACACCATGGCATTGAAGAACACTGAGTTTCTAAGATTGACGGTAGCTTTCTTTTGTTTCTAGGGAAATAATTTCTTTAGAATAAATGATGTAATAAACACAGCTTTCCTTCTCATAGAATGGCCTAACATTCTATTGAACAAAGAAGGAATAATCAGACCAAATGGAATGAGTTTTGAGATTTGATTCAGAATATTTATATTCCAAGCAATGAAATATTTTCAGTACTTGCCAATTCATGACAGATTCAATCTATAACTGTAAACACCAGAACATTTTAAATTCTGATACAATTTTCCTGAATTTACCACAGAGACAAGATTTTTGTGCGTGCATGTTAATCCCAGTGTAAAATATCCCCAAATCAATCAATCAGTCTATTTACAAATTAAGTCCTAAATAATGGATAGGACTGTGAACATTCCCTGACAAGATGCTGAGAATAAAATATATGTCTACAATTCTTTTCTCGAATAGTCAGCCAACAAAGCATTGCAGTGTTTTCTTTAGGAGTTTACATAAATGCTTGGAAAACAAATGGAAAAGTGTGTTCAAACAATATTTTATCATTCATATAAGCCAAGCAGAAATGGTCATTATACTGAAAAATGAATAAAATTCTTTTTCTTTCAAATTAAATTTTAATGTAGCAGAACTTTACATGATCCCAGGAACATAAATAAATACAAGGTGACAACTAAATATTTTCAAAAGCTAATTATGTCATTAATACAGAATATAGTGTAAAGTATCATGAAATAATGTTGCTAAATACTAAAAAAAAGAAGGTAAAGCAAGAGTTGTGAAAACACTGAAGATTTCATATGTCTTATTCTTATTTCATTGTCTTATGCAAGACCTGTATTGTATTAATTTTAAATACTAATTATTATTTACTTTTATGTTGACAAGATAATATAATTAATTTGTGAGCTGTTATAATAGTTTTGAATCCCTTCATGTATATATATTAAATAACTGAGGCTTAGTTATTTAAAGTTGTTTTCAGGTTGAAGTGTCAACCTCATAGAATCATAGAATCATAGAATGTATTGGGTTGCAAGGGACTCTCAAGGGTCATCTAGCGCAACCCCCCTGCAGTGAGCAGGGACATCTCCACTAGGTCAGGTTGCTCAGACCCACATCAAGCCTGACCTTGAACGTCTCCAGGGATAGCACCCCCACTGCCTCCCTGGGCAACCTGTTCCAGTGATCCACCACCCTCATATTGAAAAACATTTTCCTTACATCTAACCTAAATCTACCCTTTTCTAGTTTAAAGCCATTACCCCTCATCCTAGTGCTACATGCCCTCATGAACAGTCCCTCCCCTGCTTTCTTATAGTCACTTTTCAGGTATTGGAAGGTCGCTACAAGGTCTCCCCAGAACCTTCTCTTCTACAGACTGAACAACCTCTCAGCCTGTCTTCATGGGAGAGGTGCTCCAGCCCTTTGATCATTTTTGTGGCCCTCCTCTGGTCATGCTCCAACAGGTCCACATCCTTCTTATGCTGAAGGTTCCAAAGCTGGATGCAGTACTCCAGGTGAAGTCTCACGAGAGCAGAGCAGAGGGGCAGAATCACCTCTCTCCATCTGCTGGCCACAATTCCCTTGATGCAGCCCAGGATGCAATTGGCCTTCTGGGCTGCAGCTGCGCACTGGTGGCTCATGTCCAGCTTTTCATCCACTGCTACCCCCAAGTCCTTTTCCTCAGGGCTGCTTTCCAGCACATCTTCTCCTAGCCTGTACTGATAGTGAGGATTGCCCTGACCCAGGTGCAGGACCCTGCACTTGGTCTTATTGAACCTCATGAGGTTCACCTGGGCCCACTTCTCCAGCCTGATCAGGTCCCTCTGGACGTGGCATCCCATCCCTCTGGCATGTTGACTGCACCACCCAGCCTGGTATTGTCAGCAAACTTGCTGAGGGGGCACTCAATCCCACTGTCAATATCACTAATGAAGATATTAAACAGCACTGGTCCCAGTACAGACCCCTGAGGGACACCACTTGTCACCATCTTCCATCTGGACATTGATCCATTGACTACTACCCTCTGGTTGTGACCATCCAGCCAATTCCTTATCCACTGAACAGTCCACCCATCAAATCCATATCTCTTCAACTTAGAGAGAAGGATGTTGTGGGGGACTGTCAAAGGCCTTGCAGAAGTCCAGGTAGGTGGCATCTGTAGCTCTTCCCTTGTCTACTGATGCACTTATTCCATTGTAGAAAGCCACTAGGTTTGGTCAGGCAGGACTTGCTCCTAGTAAAGCCATGCTGGCTGTCCTGAATAACCTCCCTGTCCTCCATGTGCTTCAGCATAGCTTCTAGGAGGATCTGTTCCATGCTCTTCCCAGGCACAGAGGTGAGGCTGACAGGTCAGTAGTTCCCAGGGTCTTCCTTTTTACCCTTTTTAAAAATGGGTGTAATGTTTGCTTCCTTCCAGTCTCTAGGGACTTCACCTGACTGCCATGATTTTTCAAATATCATGGAGAGTGGCTTAGCAACTACATCAGCCAGTTCCCTCAGGACCCTGGGATGCATCTCAACAGGTCCCATGGACTTGTGTATGTTCAGGTTCCTCAGATGATCACGAACCTTATCCTCACATACAGTGAGAGGGACCTTGTCTCCCTTGTCCCCATCTTGTGGGACATCAACTTGAGAGCTGTGAGGACAGAGGTTGCCGGTGAAGACTGAGACAAAATAGTTGTTGAGGACCTCAGCCTTCTCCTTGTCTGTTGTTGCTAGACCACCACTGTTGCTCATAGAGGGGAGCACACTTTCGTTAACCTTCCTTTTCTGGTTTATATACCTGTAAAAGCCCTTCTTGTTTTTCTTGACATCCCTTGCCATTTTCAGCTCCAGCTGCACCTTAGCCTTCCTGATCTCATCTGTATAACTGGGCAACGTCCCTGTACTCTTCCCAGGATACCTGTCCGTGCTTCCACTGTCTGTGGAGTTCCATCTTGCCTTTCAGTTTGACCAGCAGGTCTTGACTCAGCCATGCTGGTATAAGAAACCAACAGTCTGGGAAAAAGACAGAAAAGGATCTCAGCATTGCCAGGATGTCTCGACACTCAGTGATATGTCTCAACATTGTCTGCGCTTGGCACCCACCTCCCTGCAGCTGGAGAGAGGCTATTGTGGGAAACTCCCAGGTTCAGCATCCCCCTTCCTGCATCTGAAGGCAGATAGGCAGGAGAGTTCCCTACTCCTGCATCTGAAGGGAGACAAGCAGGACAACTCACATGAATGCTACAAACAGGACACATGAATGAGTGTGCTCAGGCAGCAAGGAGGCCTTCAAGAGGAAAATTAAGGAGGGATGGAGATCACTCCTAACGACCCTCGAACAACCCCTGGAGTGATACCTGGTGCCTGCACTGGGGGGCTGGATGTATGCAAAGCAACGTGTGGCAGAAATACCCACACAGAGTCAGTGAGTGGAGAAAGAGACTATATCTAACAACAACAGATTACAACTAATTTGAAGATCTTTCCCATCAATCAATGGTGAGTCTGTGAGACAACCCTTGATCCATGGTAGTAACCCTTTCTCTCTGCCCTATCTCTCGTAATACTGGCTATTCTTATATCCACTTCTTTCCTATCACTCTGATTTTTTAAGTACACACAACTTTGTAATAAACTATAGAGAGTGGGTGACATTTGACCTCATTTGTTTCTTAATTTCACCTCTGGGATCAAAACGAATCTCCCTTGGCCCAAACCGGCTGGTCTGTTGCTTTCCTTGCCCAATTTCTTATGCCTGGGGATCTAGAACTCTTGCTCTCTGTGGAAAGCCTCCTTAAAGATCTGCCAGATCTGTTCTGCTCCCTTGTCCTTAAGGGTCATTTCCCAGGGTGTCCTATTGACTAACTCCTTGAAGAGCTGGAAGTTGGCTTTTCTGAAATTCCTTCTCATGTGACTCATACACCTTAGGACAGTGAACTGCAGCAGTGCATGATCACTACAGCCTAGGCTGCCTTCAGTCTCAACATTCCTGATGAGCCCACTTACACTGGTGACCATCAGTCCAGTATCCCTTCCCCTCCTTGAGTAGGGCTCTCTGTTTGTTGTGCTAGGAAATTTTCAACAAGGCACTCCAGGAGTCTCAAGATTGCCTACAGCTTGCCATGCTACTTTTCCAACAGATGTCAAGGAGGTTGAAATCCCCCAGCAGGACGAGAGCCTGTGGGCTCAATGCCTCCTGGAGCTGGAGTAAGAAGGTGTCCTGGTTTGGCTCAGATGGGGTTAATTTTTCTCAGCATTTGGGAGGGAGCTACAGCCGGATTATTGGATATCATGCTGACATCATGTCTGGGTGCCCAGGCACCGGGAGTGCTGGAGCGGCTTTTGTCTGGATCTGTACCTCGTGCTGTGTCCATGCGGTATATCTCTTTTTCTGTACGTTATTATCACTGTTATTGTTATTGTTGTTGTTCGGCTTGTTGTTGTGATACTGTTGCATTAAATCTTCCTTATCTCAGCCCTGGGGTTTGTATTTTACTCCCTGTCCCGTCCCCATCTGAGGGTGGGGGAGGGGCAGTGGCAACGTGGTCTCGGGTCCCAGCAGGGTCTAAACCACCACAGCCTTTTTGGTGCCCAACTTGGGGCCCGAAAGGGTTAAGGACTAAAACCTGACCAGAGTGTTTAAAACAATCTGTTAGGTGTGATTTTTCTGTTTATATATTTGTACTGTTTGAATAAGTATGTTTACAATACTGGTCAATTTGCTTGCGTGATAGGGCTGTATTAATCCTTATATCCACTGTGTGTTCCCAGTGCTGGTGTTTATTGCCTCTGGAAAATGTATCAAGAGCCTTGTTTTGCTGTACTGGATACTGAATACTTATGATATGGTTGCATCACTGCTTGTGGGGGTGAACTGGTACCTGTATGAGGCCTGGGCATTTGTTAGTGGTCTCACCCCATCTATGGGTGAGCCAGGGGAAGAGATCTTCTCAGCTGTGGAGAATTTTAGCTATCCTTGGAGCATCTAGGCCAGCGTGCTAGCCGTGCTGTTTTCTGAATGTCTGCTATATCCTGCTTAAGGTTATATGGTCCTTCTCCAATAATAGTACCACCCGGAGACCTGCCCCGAGGCCAGATAGTTGTGAGTGGCAAGGTGTGTGGGAAAAACGCAGCAAGTACCTAGGCCAGTGGTCACCCCTAATACTTTGGAATTTCACCCCCAAAGAAGTGCAGAGTCCTGATAAACTGCTGGAGCATTTAGAAAAAGTATGTTGCCAATCTGACAAATCCGGGAAGACACAACTCACTGCAGTGTGTTGGGGACTAGCCCATGCCTACCATGTCCACCCTGACACTACTCAGTGCCCTCAAGGGGAAGAAAGGGTCTCAGGACCTGAAAATGAACCAACTAGTACAGCAGCTGAGCCAGGGAGACAGCCAGTGTCAGTGTCAGTCACCCCTACTAGTACGGTTGTTGGGCCAGAGGGACAGACAGTGCCAGTATCAGTCACCCCTATACAGAAAACGAAATATACAAAAAAATCAGCTCGCATAGTGAGGGACAGAGATGAGCCAGGCCCACCACGAGAACAGGAGGAAGAGCCGGAGGTGTTCACCCGATCTCTATCCCCAAGTGAGTTGCTAGATATGTGGAAGGATTTCAGCCGTCTTCCAGGCTAGCAGATTATCACCTGGCTGCTCTGATGCTGGGATAGTGGAGCTGGTGTTTTGGAATTAGAGGGGAAAGAGGCCAGGCAGCTGGGATCCTTGTCCAGGGAAGCTGGCATTGACAAGGTAATAGGGCGACAGGGTCAAGCCCTCAGCCTTTGGAGGCAACTCCTGTTCAGTGTAAGGGAAAGGTACCCCTACAAGGATGACATCCTATGTCAGTTAAACAAGTGGACCAACATGGAGAGAGGTATTTAGTATCCCAGGGAATTAGCTTTGTTTGATATGATTTACGGTGATCTGAATGATGAGCCATCACCCATGGACCCAGACCAGGCCCACTGCACACCCTCCATGTGGCAGAAGTTCTTGCCAAGCACACCACAATCACATGCCAATGCACTGGCAGTGGTGTCTTGGAGACACGACCAGGATGAAGTGGCTGGCCAGCTCCTGCAATATGAAGGAAGTCTCCCTTCCTCTCAACATGCCTGTGTTTCAGCTGTGAGGGAACTGTCTCAGAAGGTCCAGAGAATGGAAGAGAACATGTCCTACACTCCACCTGCATGTGCCGATCTCTCAGCCATTAGAAGCAGATGTTTCCCTACCCAAGAGAAAGACAGTGGAAGGTACACAAGATGGGGTACCCTGTGGTTCTACCTTTGTGACCATGGAGAAGACATGAAGAGGTGGGATGGAAAACCCACTTCCACCCTAGCTGCATGAGTACAGCAGCTGAAAGGGAAGACGACCATGAAACGGGAGTCATCCAAGAAAAAAATCCCTCCAGTTTCCAGTCAGAAATCCCCCAGACAGAATAGAATGTCTGATCTTATCCCTGACCGTCTTGATGGGGCCTCTGAGCCATTCTTACAACAAGAGTCATTCTTAGAACAAGAGTCATTCTTAGAACAAGTAAGTGATGCTGAGCAGGATTAGAGGGGCCCTGCCTCCAGCCAGGTGGAGGAAAGGGATAATCGGATTTACTGGATGGTGTGGATCTGATGGCCTGGCACATCAGACCCACAAGAATATAAGGCCTTGGTGGATACTGGCACACAGTGAACCCTGATGCCATCAAGCTATAGAGGGGTCGAGCCCAGCTGTATCTCTGGAGTGGCAGGGGGATCTCAGCAGCTGACCCTATTGGAAGCTGAAGTGAGCCTAACTGGGAAGAACTGGCATAAACACCCCACTGTGACTGGTCCAGATGCCCCGTGCATCCTGGGCATAGACTATCTCAGGAGAGGTTACTTTAAAGACCCAAAAGGGTACTGGTAGGCCTTTGGTATAGCTGCCCTGGAGGAAATTGAAAAATTGTCCACTTTACCCTGCCTCTCAGAGGACCCTTCAGTGGTGGAATTGCTGAAGGTTGAAGGTCGAAGAGCAGCAGGTGCCAACTGCTATCAAGACGGTGCGCCGGCGGCAGTACTGCACCAGCTGAGACTCCCTGGTCCCCATCCATGAGCTGATCTGTCAACTAGAAAGCCAGAAGGTGATTAGCAAAACTCATTCACCCTTCAACATTCCTATATGGTCAGTGAGAAAGTCTAATGGCGAATGGAGACCAACTGTGGACTACTGTGGCCTGAATGAAGTTACGCCAGTGATGAGTGCTGCAGTGCCGGACATGCTTAGAGCTCCAGTATGAACTGGAGTTGAAGGCAGCCAAGTGGTATGCCACGATCGACGTTGCTAAATGTTTTTCTCCTTTCCAATAGCACCAGAGTGCAGGCCACACTTTGCGTTCACTTGGAGGGTCATCCAGTACACCTGGAATTGATTGCCCCAGGGGTGGAACAACAGCTCCACCATTTGCCATGAAATGGTCCATACTGCACTGGAGAAAGGTGGGGCTCCAGAACACCTGCAGTACATTGACGACATCATTGTATGCGGGAACACAGCTGAAGAAGTCTTTGAAAAAGGAAAGAAGATAATTGATATCCTCCTGAAGGCCAGTTTCACTATAAAGCAGGTAAAGTTAAGGGGCCTGCAAAGGAGATTCAGTTCCTAGGAATAAAATGGCAAGATGGGCGTCACCACATCCCAATGGAGGTGATAAGATAGCAGCCATGGCCCCACCAACTAGTTAAAAGGAGACTCAGTCTTTCCTGGGTGCTGTGGGGTTCTGGAGGATGCACATCCCAAACTACAGCCTGATTGTGAGCCCTCTCTACCACGTGACCTGTAAGAAGAACGATTTTGAATGGGGTCCTGAGCAACTGCAAGCTTTTGAACAAACTAAATGGGAGATTGCTCAGGCAGTAGCCCTCGGGCCAGTCTGGGCAGGACAAGATGTTAAAAACATGCTCTACACCGCAGCCAGGGAGAATGGTCCTACCTGGAACCTCTGCCAGAGAGCACCTCGGGAAACCCGAGGCTGCCCTCTAGGCTTTTGGAGCCGGGGATACAAAGGCTCTGAAGCTAACTATACACCAACTGAAAAGGAGATACTGGAAGCATACAAAGGAGTTCGAGCTGCCTCAGAAGTGGTCAGCACTGAAACACAGCTCCTTCTGGCACCCCGACTGCCGGTGCTGGGCTGGATGTTCAAAAGAAGGGCTTCCTCTACACATCATGCAACAGATGCCACAGGGAGTAAATGGGTTGTGTTGATAACACAACGGGCTCAAATAGGGAACCCCAGCTGCCCAGCAATATTGGAGGTGATCACAAACTAGCCAGAGAGCAAAGATTCTGAGATGTCACCAGAGCAGGAGGTGTCACGTGCTGAGGAGGTCCCACCATATGATGAGCTGCCAGACGAGGAGAAGCGGTATGCCCTGTTCACTGATGGGTCTTGTCGCATTGAGGGAAAACATCAACAACGGAAGGCTACTGTGTGGAGCCCCACACAACGAGTCGCTGAAGCTGCTGAGGGGCAAGGTGAATCAACCCAGTTCACAGAGGTGAAAGCCACCCAGCTGGCTTTGGATATTGCTGAGTGAGAAAAGTGGCCGAAGCTCTGTCTCTACACTGACTCATGGGTGGTGGCAAATGCCCTGCGGGGGTGGTTGAAGCAGTGGAAACAGAGCAACTGGTAACTCAGAGGTAAACCCATCTGGGCCGCTGAAGTATGGCAGGATATTGCAGCTCGGGTAAAGAACTTCGCCGTGAAAGTGCACCATGTGAATGGCGGGCCATGTGACCCACGTACCCAAAAGTTGGGCCACTGATGAACATCAAAACATCCAGCTGGTGGACCAGGATGCTAAGATCAGAGTAGCTCATGTGGATTTGGACTGGCAGTGTAAAGGTAAATTGTCCATAGCCTGGTGGGCCCATGAGACCTCAGGCCACCAAGGCAGAGATGCAACGTACAGGTAGGCTCGAGATCGAGGGGTGGACCTCACCATTGACACCATCACAGAGGTCATCCACGAATGTGAAACGTGTGCTGCAATCAAACAAGCCAAGCAGGTAAAGCCCCAGTGGAATGGAGAACGATGGCTGAACTATAAATATGGAGAGGCCTGGCAGATCAACTACATCACACTGCCACAGACCTGCCAAGGCAAGCGCCACGTGCTCACAATGGTGGAAGCAACAACTGGATGGCTGGAAATGTATCCAGTGCCCCAAGCCACCACCCGGAACACCATCCTGGGCCTTGAGAAGCAAGTCCTGTGCAAGTCCAGAGAGAATTGAGTCGGACCATGGACTCACTTCCGAAACAACCTCATAGACACCTGGGCAGAAGAACACGGCATTGAGTGGGTCTGCCACATCCCCTACCAAGCACCAGCCTCTGGAAAAATTGAACACTATAATGGACTGCGAAAAACTACATTGAAAGCAATGGGAGGTGGAACCTTCAAACACTGGGACACACATCTGGCAAAGGCCACCTGGTTAGTCAACACAAGAGGATCTTCCAATCGAGCTGGCCCAGCTCAGTCAAAACTTCCACGTACAGCAGATGGGGATAAAGTCCCTGTAGTGCGCATGAGGGATGTACTGGGAAAACTGGTCTGGGTTAGTCCTGCGCCAGGCAAAGGCAAACCCATCCATGGGATTGCTTTTGCTCAAGGACCTGGGTGCACCTGGTGGGTGATGCAGGAGGATGGAGAGGTCCGATGTGTACCACAAGGGGACTTGATTTTGGGTGAGAATATACCGTGAATCATACTGTATTTTTGTTAATTGGGGTTTTTTGCTGATTGTTAAATGGCTGCTGGGCATGCTATAGATGGTATAGAATAAGGGGTGGATTATGTTCTGGTTCAGCTAGGATAGGGTTAATTTTCCCCAGCAGCTGGGAGGGAGCTACAATCAGGTTATTCGATACCATGCTGATGTCATGTTCGGGTGCCCAAGCGCAGGGAGTGAAGGAGTGGCTTTTGTCTGGATCTGTACCTCGTGCTGTGTCCACGCAGTATAGCTCTTGTTCTGTACTTTATTATCACTGTTATTGTTATTGTTCAGTTTGTTGTTAACACTGTTGTATTGTATCTTCCTCGAGGTTTGTATTTTACTCCCTGTCCCGTCCCTGTCTGAGGGTGGGGGAGGGGCAGTGGCAACGTGGTCTCAGGTCCCAGCAGGGTCTAAACCACCACAGAATGCTTCATCGATGGGCTCCCCTTGATTTGGTGGCCTGTAGTAGACATCAACCACGAGGCTTCCCTTGTTGTTTTGATTCCTAATTCCTACCCATAAGCTTTCAACCTGCTCATGGCTATTCTTTAGGGACAACTCTTCACACTTTATCCGTTTCTTAACATAGAGGGCAACACCTCCACCCCTCCTTCTTCTCCTGTCCCTTCTGAAAGAGCTTGTAGCCATAAATAGCCACCCTCCAGTCATGGGATTCATCCCACCAAGTTTCAATAATGGCTACTATGTTATAGCTTTCAAGTAGCACAGCAGCTTCCAACTCCTGTTTGTTGCCCATGCTGCGTGCATTGGTGTAGAGGCACTTTAGCTGAGCTGGTGGCCATGACACCTTCTTAGATAGACACCCCTTTATTCCCCTAAGGTGTTTTGTGGAAGCTACCCTGTTGGCTCCTACTACCTCAGGAGCCTCTGGCTTGTCTCTGTAAGACTTTGCCTGTGCTGCAGTGCCCACTGCATGCCCCAGGGCAACAGACTGAAGGCCCTTACTATCACCACATCCCTCCAACCCTGGTGTGTTGTCCTGCCACTTATCACAATCTTATTATCCCCCTCCCACCTCACATCTAGTTTAAAGACCTGTCAATCAGCCCTGACATCCCTTGGACAAAGGCGCGCTTCCCCCTTTGAGAAAGGTGTCTCCCATTTGATGCCAGCATACCTGGTGCTGTGTAGGTCATCTCAGTATCAAAAAACCCAAAACTGTGCCGGTGACACCAGCCATGGTGCCATGTGTTTATGGATTGTATCCTTCTGTTCCTTCTAATGTTACTGCTTGCAACTGGAAGAAGCAAAAATAACCTGCACCCCCAGTTCTCTGACTAACCATCCCAAGGTCTTGAAGTTTCTTGATCACTCTTGGACTATGAGTTGCAGCTTCCTACCACTCACCTAAAAAATCAGCAGTGGGTAGTAATCTGTGGACCTTACCAAGCTAGGAAATTTCCTAGTGACGTCCTTAACCAGAGCTCCAGGAAGGCAACAGACTTCCCCATGAAGGGGGTCCAGTCTGTATATTGGGCCCTCTGCACCCCTCAGGAGGGAGTCACCCACAACAATGACCCATCTGTTTTTCTTTTGGGGGTCAGTTTTGATGGTAGGTCTTGGGTGTGTTGGCCTTGGTGGCACTTCTGGCTTTTGTGAGCTATCTTCCTCGCTCTCAGCTCATTTCTCCTGCAGGGCGCCATATCTGTTCCTCAAGGGCACTGGAGGAGGTGTGGTACTTAAGGAAACACACCTGCTCCGTTTGCTTTGTTGGGCAGGGACCAGTTCCCATTGTCTGTGCTCCTGTAAGTTAGCATGGGAAGGCTTGCTGAGAGGGTAAGGAATCCTCTGCTCCAATAATTAGGCTTATTTCCAGTGCTGTTTTTGTGGAGAGCAGGTTGTGGTAACATTCATCTAATTCTCTCTCGCTCTCCCTGATACTCCTGAATCTACTCACCTCTTCCCTGAGTTCCATTGCTTCCTCTTGCAGCTGTCCCACCCGGCAGAGCAGGTCATCAGCCTGCTCACATGGATACAGCCATAGTCAGAGCTACCCCCTGCTAGCAGTGCAAGGCTGTGGCACTCCCAGCAGCCTGTGACCTGGACAGCTGCCTCCTGCTGTGAGAGCACACTCTGAGTACCCACATCCATTTTGGTGGGTGCTAGGAGTATGATCTTTCTCTGTTGGGTAGACGCCATTGCTCCTGTACCAAGCTGGCAGCCCTCAGTGTCCCTGTCCTTGTTGTTGTTTGCCTCGTTGACTGATGATCAACCAGGCTAACTGCCAGTTCCTAACTGCTGACTGCCCTTATATTGCGCTCTGCCACGCCTCAGCTCTGCTCCCCTCCCTACTTTGCAGCTCCTCGGATCTCTCCTCACCTGTGTGAACTGCCCCGCCACTCCTCACTGCCGTGGCATGACCCCTGTTCACCATGCTCCCCAGAGGTGTTTAAATCTCCCACGTGGCTCCTGGCCACGCCTCTCCCGTGCCTGATTAGTTGCCATGGACTTCCTGGTGCCGCTGGGGCTCGGGCTGCGAGTGGGGGATCCCTGGGCTCAGGAATCCTCTGCACAGCATGGTCAACCCTCATCTTGGGCTGACCTCAGCTGGTGCTGCTGCCTCGAAGACTGCAGCAATCTATATGTTTGCACATCCTTAAGTGTCTTACAGTGAATGAAAGTGAACAAAAGGGCTTGTTTTCTCCTCATAATAGTGCTATGAAAAGGGGACTATCACACTCATTTTGCAAAAGCAAAGTGAGGTGTGAGATAGTAAACTGTCACACTAGTCTGGCGATGTTTGTGTGATTAAATCAAAACTTGAACTCCCCTCTCCCATGGGCCAAGCTAACAGCTTATTTTCCCCTGACCATTTTCCCCACTTCATTTATAAGCAAATGTACCATATATCTACAGCACATGCACATGCCAGTCAGCCTTGCTGTGATCAACATGTTATGAAACAACAGCCTAGTTTGGAGTGTTTAGGACTGTTACGATAATGATTTTGCATGGCTGCTCTACTTCCCAGTGGAGTTGTGTTTTCCTAGATTTGCTTGAATGCAAGTACTTTTTGCAAACAGAGCTGACACTGGAGAGGCTTGCAAAAATGTAAGCCCTTTAACAGTTCACTGGGAAGCAAAGAAGGATCCCTTGCTAACAACACTGGCTGTAACTGTTCAGCTGAACAACCTTGTCACTCCTGTGGTCGCTTTTAATATTTGATGGCTGATCATGTATGGCATGCCTCATCACACCATCTCTGGAGGTACTGCACTGGGAAATTTGAAAACATGCCACTCTGCTGGAAGGATACTGTTACTGATTTAATGGTGAGGCTATATTTCATGGTCCTTTCACATCTCAAGATTAATGAATTACTGAAACAAACAAAACAAACAAACAAAAAGAAGATTTTGTGTACGTTTGTGCCATGGAAGGCTCAAAGGTCCACTGTAGTTTAAGGCTGACATGTGGTCACATATCTACAAATGTGAAAAAAAGATCAACAAGTAAAAGAGAAAGTAGGATGTTATTCCCTCACATCAATGTGGGGGGATTCCACTTGATCAGTGGCCAGACTGAAACTTTGCTACATTCACCAGGGACTCTCTCACACACTTTAAGAAAGAAGTATCTTTTCTGTTCCACTCAAATTTCAAAACTTTTCACAAAGTAGAAAGACCATTTCACCAGTCTATGGCACAGGGAGTCCCACATTTGTTAAAGTGACTGGAGATAGGAGTCAACAACCCCAGCATACTAATGTGGGACCAGAAATCCAAGAGAGCAGAGAAAAAACAAAAGATGAGTGTAGGTATCTGCCAGCCCTTCAGGACACTTCTGAGAATTTGTGAAGGCAAACAGAAAGAAAAGGTGCCTGTTACCCATCAGGAAATCAATGAAAATTACTTTTTCTGTATTAGAATTTGTTAAAATCAGTGTGTTCCTATAGGAATTTCTATATCTATGTTTGAATTTGGGTTTGTGCAAAATTTAAACCCAGATTAGCAGCAAGTCAGTAAACCTGGTGACAGAAGCAGGTGCCTATTGAATGAAGTTGATGGCTCTTAGTTTAGGGGTATTAGTGATTTAACAGCTCTCACCACCTTCCATGCTTTCTCTGTACTCTTTACACAGTGTGAGAATGAAGGAGGGAAAAAACAGCCCAGGAAAGAAAGAGACATTGTGTTTTAGCCTTTGCCAGTGAAAGCAATGATTTGTAGCTATGGGCTCAAAAACATACAGATAATAGCTCAGCCATTTAGATTAATCTGAAGTTAGACATTTCGTACAAAATGTCCTACCCCTTTGCAATTTATGCTCCTGAATTTCAAATTCTTTCCTTTATTGAATAATGAAAAATCTGGTCTTCAGCTAACCTTGGTAAAAATTTATTTTTGAAAGCAATAAATACCTAGTTAAATTCTAAAATGTTAATAGCTGTGCAAATAGTTACTGCTGTCTAAATGAGTGACCATTTAATGAATCACTTCTACCAAAAAGGTCAGTGTAGCAAGTCCCACGTGCATCATGTTATTACAACTTACCAGCAAATGACCACATTAATATTAACTGACAGATTGCAGACCTTTATGTTTATGTACAGTGGGTTTCTGGAAAGTGCACTTCTGGGAGGTGTTAGGAAACTTTCTGCCAGCATATCATCCTGTAAATCATGCCGTTTACAGGTCATTACTTGTTCAATGTGTGGGCATCTAGTTACAGAGCTTTCTGAATGAGAAGTATATTAATGAATAAAGTACACTTGACCTCTCACCTTCAAAATCAAAACAAGCTAGTATTCTTAATTCTTCTTGTTTCAGGGATCTGGGTTATGTCACAGGTAGATATTTCTGTCAATCAGGCCACCCCATGACAGCCCTGAAATAGCTAATGGTGTGCACTAAGGTCAGAGACCGTTTAAGACAAAGGCAACAGCAAACTTTCATGCCCCTGATGGTGCTTATGCTTGTAGTCTCTGTGATAAGAGTGATTACATTAAGGTGAATTTCTGAATTAAACATAATGTATCAAGCTTGTACTGGGGACCTATTATGTCACCATGGCACAAAATTCCCACACTGAGTGAACACATTCCCTCTTGTTCACCTTCTGAAAGGACACTGGGAGCTGCATTTCCAAGTTAGATATGGAATATTGGGCCCTTCTTAGTAATATTGAACCATATACACAAAACCCTCATCTATCCTAATAAGAACAGGATTAAGGATGTGTCTAAGCAAGGGCCAGGGCATAGGCTTGAGCTCCATCCTGCAGAGGAGGAGACAGGAGGGTCGCTGACTTTGTAGACTATAGGAGCATGACCATTGCTTCTGTTCCTGTACCATCATATGGCTGTGAGTGTGCCACAGCAGCACTGCTGATCAGAAAGAAGGGTGAGGATGAATTCAGCTCATTCCATATGGGAAGACTCTTCTGCACCCAAGGTCTTTTCCTTCAGTCTTTTCATGTTGCCATCCTAACCCAAGTTCAGGACAGGAAAATCAGGCACACATACACCCTGGGTCAATACTCTCATAAAGATTTTAGAAAGGTAATTCACTCCTGATCACTGATAAGCCATTTTTACCTCCTGAGAAATTTGTTGACTATCACAAAGATGGCAGAAAAGCAATTAGAAAGTTAAGCCTTTGTAGTGTTTTAAAGAAAAGACTACCAACCCTCCTTCCCCCACCTCCCCACCTTTCAGAGTGTAAAGAGGAAAAATGCTATTAAAAATATTCCTACTTGCTAGTGTCCTTTTAAATTATGTAAAACCAATTTCTTGTAATATTATCACTGAACAAATAATCAGTCGGTTGAGGAAGATTTGTGGCTGTAATTATTTATTCACTTTAATGTTTGTTATTAAGCCTTTCTCTTGCTGTTTGCACCCATTATATGATGAAAGATCAATACAGAGAAGATGAGGAAGTGTAGAAATGATGGTTAATTATCAGGGAAAGAGGAGGAGAGTAGCTCTGCTATGGCTGCAAGACCTAGGGCTGCTGCTTCAGTCTTTTGCTGATACTAGCCTTTGTTTTTCAGTGTGGTGTTTCTTTTGTTGCTCTTGTTTTCTCCAACCTGGATGGTGGAGTGAACACTTGCAACAAGTTTTGTCATGTTTTCCTTACCCACTCCGTAGCTGGGATTGAATTAGGACAACCAGTTGTGCCAAGTGGATTAAATGATACTGCAGTTGAGAAAGTTTTTTTTCCCAAGTCTATCAATTGACTTACTCTGTAACTTGCTTCACATATTTCTTCTTTTATTTCTACAAGTATGAAACAGCAAGACTCACCCTTACCTTCTTCTTTAATGTTTTGTAGTCTAAAGATAAAAATAATGTATATTTACTATAATCATGGGTATGTATTTACATATACATGTCTCTGTGCTCATTTATGTATATATATATGCATATAGAAATACATATATAAAATATCATTATTTTATAGCTTAGATTAAATTGTCTCATTACTATCCAGGATTAACAGACAAAAAAATCCTGAAGACTCTTTACCATCATATACATTTATGCAGCTTTGAAGAGGTAAAATACATTCTAACTGTTGATTCCAAGATAGCATCATATCTGTTACATGTGATTGTTCTCCAGAAATATATTTGTTTGTTAGCTGACACAATAGCTGGTATTCGATAGTCTGGGGTAATATCACCTGGTATTAGGATCTCTGCTTTGAACTTTTAATTGGAATTGCAGTGAGTGTATTTCATGCCTAATATCAAAATAGTGTGTCACTGGCAGTAAACTGCTCAGACAAGTCCTAAATGGACAATACAAGTGTTCAGCTCTGAACACTCATGTATCATAGCAAATCTGGTAAGCACAAGGGCTGCCCAAATGCAAGAAATCCTGAAAGCAGGTCTATGTTCAAGATTTTATATAGATCTCAAGGGTCTCTGTCTAAATGCTTGCGAAATCTTTCATACAGCTTCAGGCCAACCCTGAAACTTGCCTTTAGTGAAAATCTCCCACACCCTAGATACTGGTATATACAGATGACAGGTAACTATGGTAAGTATCTCTAAGAGTCACTTTCAGTTAATACAAGGCCAGTAACTCTCTTAAAATAATGAAAATAATAATGCTTCTGAAATCCTTCTCATACTGCTTGCATGTAAAACTTTTGCCAGTGTTGACTTCACATACTTTCTGTCATTTTTAAGGAAAAAAATAGTTCACAAAATGACACATTTTCACAGACTATTTTTTTTTTTTAAGACTTTACAAAGAATGTTCAATGATAATTTAAAAATCTTAATTGCAGTATATTCATATAAGTTTTCCTGCTCGTCCAGGTTCTGATCTGAAGAAAGATATTCTCTTCAGCATCACATATTTCAGCCATTCACTTCCTTGAGTTACTAACCTACAGGAATGCTGAATTTCACAATGAACAGAAAGTCACTTTTAATAATATCAATTACTTTATGGTATCATTTGCACCTTGTTCAGCATGATATTTTTGCTGCTTCTGACAACAGTTAGGGAGACTGAAAGTGCCTACAAATGCATATCTGAAGCCGTAGTTTTCTATCTAGTCTGTATAATTGTGTACCATAGAGTAAGCCAGCAATTTATACCTATAGCTATATATGTAATACTTAGCTATACTGTTTCCTTCTTGTGAGTCATCCCATTTTACTTACACAGGTAAATCTGATACATGAGTGTTTACAGTATTAATGTTTTAACATCAGTGGCAGAAATCCTGAATATTCTCAGAATAGATAAATCTATCTTGTTTTCTTTACCAAATGCTGTCTGGCAAGCACAGTTATACAATTTAGCAACACAAAACATGAAATCGTTGGAAACAAATCCAAAGCTCTGGAGATCACTCACAGAATTAAGTACATTTCAACATGTAGGTAATTGTCAGAAGTAGCCTATAAATCCTATTCAGGTAGATATATCGCACGATTATTTTTTCCTTGCATGTGTATTTGAATAAAATATAAAATAAGTCTTTCTTGTAAAAAGTTTATATTAGAATTTAGTTTTTTTCTTGTTTCACAAAACTGAGTTCCTGCTACAAAAACAGATATCAGAAAAAATACATTTCTTGGCAAAGATAGGAGCTACAGAGAAGAGAAAGGCATTTTTCTTCATTTTACTATGCACTTTCCCTTTAAACTTACCGACTGCTTAAATTATCCAGCTATGCAAAAACCTCTAACAATAAAATAAAAAACATATTAAACACTATATTTTACATGTAACTGGTATTTCTCATTGACGAAGAGTTTATGGAAGTTATCAGCTTCTAAATCCAATTTACATTAAGGCAATCATAATCTGAGGGCACATGAATTAATCTAGTCAAAAATGGTGCAAATAAAATTAACAAATTTATTGATTTATTTTTCCTAGCTGAAGCTCTATTTGTTGTTTTCCATACTTGTGGCATGGGATGAATAGAAAGCTGAACACAGAAGTTTAGTCTCACCATTAAGTAGAAACTTCCTGATGGGATTTGAGGAAAAGACTGGCATAGAAATAGGTAACCATTTAGCTTCTGGACTGCTTGGTCTCTATAGCTCAAAAGAAGCACAGGGCGAGAGGTTATGTATTATTCATTTTTCAATTGGGCTCAGTGGAGAAATATGAGAGTTTACTACATAAATATGTTAAATTTAAGTGCATCATGCATTTCCATAAAATTCACTGAGACCAAGATTCATCAGTTCCTCCCAGTTCAACAAACCACTTTAAAATATGCTTAAATTGACTTCAGTGGAGCTGTGAGCACTTATTGAAAGTTCAGCATGCCCTTAAATGATTCAGAGAATGAGGACCATCTGCATATGTGGAAGTGCTTTGCTGAACGTGACTAAGTATCCAATCTACAGCCCTGTGAAATCCATGAGTTTTATCCATTGATGTCATTGGGCTTTGGGTTTGTTCTCAACAGTTGGATATTACCAGTTGATTATCAGTTCAGAGCTCTCTTATTGCTTCCTTGAAAGGAGATGACATTCAGCTTTTCACAGCAATGCCTTGTGCTTTGCATTAAAAAGCTCTAGACAAACATTCTAGGTTTTTTTACTTAATAGTGTCAGTGGAGTTTGTTGTGATTATGATTTTAAAATGCACTGCTGCAAAGTATCAACTAACACAACCAGAGTAATAATTCTAATTGAATCATATTGAAACATATGTGCTGTCTGTACAATAGCCTATAGTAACAGAATGTTGTAGAACAATGTTATATACATTGGGCTTTTATGCAGGGTAGGGAACTTCATGCTACCTGTTGCACATTCAGTGATGCATTTCCAACAAAAGGGACTTGTCATAAATCTATTTATTGCCAGGATGATCTCAGGTATTAGAGTCCAAATCTAAGACCATGATGAACAAACCAGATTGTCTATCAGATCCTCTCTACAGTAAAAGGAGATGACTGCAGTCTATGCTTTAGTCACTTCACTGACTCATATGTTAAAGTTACATGGGGTACTAGTGAATTATGTTCTGTAAATCTGATTTTGAAGGCAATTCCATTCTTACTTATTTCCACACCACCCGCTTTTAATGACCTTTTCTGTTTTCCCACTTATTTATAGGACTGTTTATACTAACCATGAGATAAGAAGATACTTAAATTCTCTCTGAGAATTTCTGTATTTCTGTAACATGGAATCACAGAATCACAGAATACTTTGGGTTGGAAAGGACCTTAAAGATCACCTAGCCCAACTCTCTGCAGTGAGCGGAGACATCTTCAACTAGATCAGGTTGCTCACAGCCCCATTCAGTCTGACCTTGAAGGTTTCCTGAAGTAAATTATCCACAGGACTGATTCTTTCCTTCTCAATCCTCACTCTTCTATACCTCAGAAAGAAATTTTTTAAAATACTGTTTTATTATGGCACATCGATGTGGTAATTATTAATAGATGTCTAAATCATTCTTCATAATTTAGCTGAAAAGGGTATTGACTTAGATTTCATTGAAAAAGTTATGAGTGTGGGATATCAACAAAGAATTTCCTAAATGAAATGATAACTGGGTAACTGGTTATTAACAAATAAAAAAATAAACTGAGTCTATTAAAACAAAATGTTTCTTAATTAAGTCAAAAAAAGAGAAAGTCCTTGGATTTTGCAGAAATGCACATTCAAGCTACAGCTACAGAAAGAGAAAAGCAGAATCTGAAGGGGACAGTGGTATCATGACAGTCATAAAAATAACAGGCAAAGAAAGACCACTCAGTGCTTCCATGCAGTACTTCCCTACAAAAGGGCTAGGCTATTTTTACAGAAAGAGGGCAGGCATTGCATCGAGAATCACAGAATCACAGAATCACAGAATGTTAGGGATTGGAAGGGACCTCAAAAGATCATCTAGTCCAATCCCCCTGCCAGAGCAGGAACACCTAGGTCAGGTCACACAGGAACGCATCCAGGTGGGCTTTGAATGTCTCCAGAGAAGGAGACTCCACAACCTCTCTGGGCAGCCTGTTCCAGTGCTCTGTTACTCTCACTGTGAAGAAATTCTTCCTCACATTTATGTGGAACCTCCTATGTTCCAGCTTGCATCCGTTGCCCCTTGTCCTATCATTGGATGTCACTGAGAAGAGCCTGGCTCCATCCTCATGAGACTCACCCTTTACATATTTATAGACATTAAGGAGGTCATCCCTCAGCCTCCTCTTCTCCAAGCTAAAGACACCCAGCTCCCTCAGCCTTTCCTCATAAGGGAGATGTTCCACTCCCTTCATCATCTTTGTGGCTCTGCACTGGACTCTCTCAAGTAGTTCCCTGTCCTTCTTGAACTGGGGGGCCCAGAACTGGACACAACACTCCAGATGTGGCCTCACCAAGGGAGAGTAGAGGGGAAGGAGAACCTCTCTCGACCTACTAACCACCCCCTTTCTAATACACCCCAGGATGCCATTGGCCTTCTTGCCCACAAGGGCACATTGCTGGCTCATGGTCATCCTGCTGTCCACCAGGACCCCCAGGTCCCTTTCCCCTACACTGCTCTCCAGCAGGTCAGCCCACAACCTGTACTGGTACATGGGGTTGTTCTTCCCCAGATGCAAGACCCTACACTTGCCCTTGTTGAATTTCATTAAGTTTCTCCCCGCCCAACTCTCCAGCCTATCAAGGTCTCGTTGAATGGCAGCACAACCCTCTGGTGTGTCAGCCATTCCTCCTAGTTTGGTGTCATCAGCAAACTTGCTGAGGATACATTCTGTACCCTCATCCAAGTCGTTGATGAAGATATTAAACAACACCGGTCCCAGTACCGACCCCTGAGGGACTCCACTAGTCACAGGCCTCCAACTAGACTCCGTCCCATTAACCACAACTCTCTGGCTTCTTCCCTTCAGCCAGTTCACAATCCACCTTACTACCTGATCACCAAACCCATACTTTATCATCTTATCTACAAGGATGCTGTGGGAGACAGTGTCAAATGCTTTACTGAAATCAAGATAAACCACATCTACCGCTCTACCATCATCTATCCACCTAGTTATTTCCTCATAGAAAGCAATAAGGTTGGTCAAACATGACTTACCCTTGGTAAAACCATGTTGACTGCTCTTAATGACCCCCTCATCCTTGATGTGCCTAGAGATAGTGCCAAGAACAAGCTGTTCCATCACCTTTCCAGGGATGGAGGTGAGGCTGACCGGTCTATAGTTACCCGGGTCCTCCTTCTTGCCCTTCTTATAGATTGGAGTGACATTTGCTATCCTCCAGTCCTCAGGCACCTCTCCTGTTCTCCATGACTTACCAAAGATGATGGAGAGTGGCCTAGCAATGACCTCTGCCAGCTCCCTCAGCACCCTTGGGTGCATTCCATCTGGTCCCATCGATTTATGGATATCTAGATTGCTCAACTGATCCCTAAGAAGAACAGTCATGGAATATTATACAGAACTGTATCTACATTGTGCATGTAGTCTTAAATATATAGAAGACTCACAAAAAATGATATAAGGACTGGTAGAAATGCCTTGAAATGGAAAATGTAAATAGAGGAGGAAAGAGGAGGAAATATTGGAAATTTGGAAGTTTGTTTTGTTGAACAGAGAATAATAACAAAGTCAATGGTTGAACACTAAAGTCAAATAAATTCAAATGAAAAATCAGGCTCATATTTTTAATGAGCCCAGATAAACAAATTTTGAAGCAAACTGTCTTAGGACGTTGTAGTATTTCTTGATGGGGTTAATTCAGCACCACAGATTTCTCTAGACAATATTTGGTGTAATGTAGGCTGCTATACTAAACTTCATAACAACTACTTAAAAGACAAGGAACTTATTAATGCAGGATAGGGGTCTAGGAAATTGAATTATTCCATTGGGATTGAATTGTTATGTGATTTTATGGTGGTAGCCATGATCAGAGGTTTTGAGAACATTCTTCATAATGAGGAACTAGAAAGGTTTAATGTATTTACTTTAAAAATGAAAAGGTAAATGTTTGACTGGATTGAAGTCTGTAAGTAAAACAGTAAAAAATAAATTTAAAAAAGTGCTGCCATGATTAGGTTCTTGGAAGCTGAAGCTTCCTTCGAAGTTTGGGATGGCAACATGAATGGAAGGATAGAAAAGGAGTTAAGGATGACTGTTCAGATGTCTAGTTTACCATAGTACTAGAGTCTGCATTGTTTGAACTCCTTGTACAAAGACATTAATGTTCTTCTAAAAAACTGTAATACAAAAATTGCCTTAACCCATGGCCTACAGAGATGACAATGCTGGAAGCATCTCTTTTGACATTAAAGTCAGAGAATTTTATATATCTACACCTCTCTAAAAAACACATAAACAAAATGAAGCACAATCCTAGCCTGCTTTTTTAACATTAAGTGTTACGGTCAAAAAGGTTTACAAAGTAGCAACCTTCTGTCACAAAGAGTAATATATTAATATGTATTTACATGTTTAATCTAAAATATCTGGTTTATTTGCATTATTTTTACCATGATACATTAGAATATAATTAAAGAGTTATTAGCACAGTGTATCTGGAGAAGAGCTGCAACACCACGCTACTGTCTTTGCTCTTCTATATCAAAAAGCTTTTTTAACTTTTGAGACTAGTTTCTATTTTTAATCTATTGCTGAAATAAAGAAATGATAGTCACTCGTGTTATGTTATTAACTTTATCCCAAGGGGTTCTTATTCATTTCCAGATAATTGTCATTTGCTGTTGTTGATTATTTGGATATAGACATAAAGTAATATTCTGATAAACTCTTACGCTACATGGAAATATGACGGGATTATTCCTGGGGTAGATGCCGTAATCATTTCAAGTGCTTGGAGCAGTGGTATACATATCAGATGGCATAAACCAAACATGTTTTTCAAGCCCACTTCATAATCAGCACCCTAAATGAATGTTTCAGAGCAGCATCGTGGTTTACAAGCTCTGAATCCCTCTTTGGATGATGGTACAATATCTGTTGTCCTCAGGAGCTGTGCTGGAATTTAAGCTAGATTTGTCTGAGATAAATTATTTGGGTCAATTGCAGCACATCCACCTGTGATGATTATGTTCACACATAATACAGCTTCAACTCAAAGTTTCTTACTTTAGGTTCAGTCCAGACTCAAAGACATTAAAGAGACAGCTGGGAAGCATTGGAGCTTATTAATATAAGCTCCTAAATTAAATGACCAATATTTAGAAGAAAGGATACTGTTCCCTCTTTCCCATGAACCCAAGTCATATCTTCTGTGAAAAACAGAAACATTCAATTTTTTTTAGATTTTAGTGAGTGTGTTAAAAAAAACAGGGCAAAGCAACCAGTCCCTGTGGTTCTGGTTCATTCTAACGAGTGCACGTTCTTAGTTTGGGACCAATGGTAAATTTCCTCATCTTCTACGAGACAGTGGTCAAAAATAAATAAATTACTTATGACAGATATGACTAGATTTTTCTCTGCTTGTTGACCTATTTTACATTATTAGTTTTCTGTTTTCATTAGTCATATAGAACTGAGAAATACTATCACAAAGTTTCTTTTCACAGGTTAACATCAATTGACCAAGTGTCAATTAGCTTAATGTTTTCTGGTTGCCTTGATTTTTCTTGGTAATTTGTGACCATAACCTGTATTTTTCAGATCTTTTGATATCTGGAAATATCAAGAAAATTTTTTAAAAGTTTAGATTTAGATTTTAGTTCCTATAGATCTCAAAAAAATTAAATTAAACTGATTAATCTAAACTTCACTCATTTTTTAAAAAACCCTAACCAAACAAAAACACACCAACATACCAAAAACTAAAAAAAAAAAAAAAAGAAAAGAAAAAATAAAAAAAGGAACAAAAATCAAAACTCAGTTCACATTCACACCATGTGTACTTGGAAACTACTGGGAGTCAACTTTCACGGTTATGATATCTTTTATGTTCTTAGTTTCTGATGCCAGAATCTTTCTCACTCTGAACAAACATGAAGGGAGGAGCAAGACGAAGGTAGGTAAGTTCAAGTAAGATTACCAGAGACTTCCAGCACAGCTTTGAAAAACTGACTGTTGATTTAAACACAGTACAATAAATCAGATTCCATGACACTCTTGGAGTCAACTTCTACCCTCGGAGAAAGTGAGACAAAGTAAAAATCCTGAAGATAAAACCCAGTTATTGCAAGCACTTTTCCCTCCCAAACTCTCTTGAGAGCACTTGAGCTTGTAGGCCCTGTTGAGGCTTGCTTCGTATGCATTTTAAAAGGCGGGTTTTGTTTTTTCCCCACCACCCACACATTTCTTCACTATAGACGACTTATTCACTGACTACCTACTGCATTTCTTTTTTCTCTTCCTTCTTGCTATTTGAAAGAACTCAGCTGTGGAATACTCAGAGACCTTCCTTGATTCTTATAGATTGTTCATTCTTAATTTCTGCATGTGTATTCACAAATATATATGCACATATATATAATTACAGACAACAAAAATATACATTTGGGAAAAAGTTGCCCCAAGAAAGAGAGACTCAGAAAACATTATAATTCCCACAGGAGTTTTTAAATATTGATGCAGAAATCCATCACCCTCCACCTGTTCTTTATGGCTACCCTGTAATCAGGGAATAAACCTTCTAGAACAACCCAGGATAGTCCCAGGATATAACTTTGCTGATCTTCCTTCCTCTAGAAGCCAGTACTAACTCTGACTTAGCTGTCAAAATCTTCTGCCTGGTAGATAACATCAATTCTTATTAAAGAAGTTCTCTACTTGCTGTTTGCCTGATGACTTCCCCATCAGACTGACTCCTCACTCCTGAGACAAATGATACACAGGGTTACAGCTAGACTAAGCACAGAGGGATGTTACACTCATGCATACACCACATCACTTGCTCTAGCATGCAACACACAGCTAGAAATGGCAGGATCTAACAGTTAAATAACATGGCCATGAAGCAAATGCTGCTTCAAGCCCAGTTCAATGCCACTCGTGAGCAGCAATGCAGCTTATATATCCAAAATGATGTACATAATGAAACTGACAGTATTTCTAAAGCATTCTGAGGTCTAAGGATAAATGTTAATACATAAGGTTACACACCATGAGATTGTCATTAGAAACTAACAATGTTCTAAACATTTGTACAAATTTCAATTAATATGAGATTTTCACAAGTGATTAAAGCAAAGAAACAAAACCCTGAAAAAAACAACAAAAAAAAGCAATTCAGAGATAAGTCAGTGCACACCTTATATAGGTGTATATCTGTGCTCCTAAACTTCTTAGTTGTCCTCTTACATTTATTACAGAAATTAAAATGTTACTATTGTTACAGTTCATCATTTCCGAGTCCAGACAAAACAGAATGTAAAAGTATCAAATATTTCATAAGAAAAAAATGTCCTTTGAATACTGCCCAAATTAGAACATTTTCAAATCTTGCAAGAACTTTAACTTGCAGAACAAAATGACTCTGTCAAACTTCAAGAAACTAACACATTTAGAATCATTAAACTTGAAACCATCAGTGAACTAGGTCTTTCACAAGTATGAGATAAAATTGAAAAAAGTTTCACTGTCCTTAGTTGTACTGAACAAGATGGAAGAACCATAGAGAAAAGGATTATTCCAGGTAGTCAGTGGGTCAAACTCCAACGAGATCAACCAGTTTCTGTCTTATCTTCATGATTTTAATAGTAGAAAATGTAGGCAATTGGCTTAAATTCTTTCAAGTTAGGCAGAACTCAGAGCTGATGTATGCTTCTGAATCCAAGTTGAACTAATCATTAAAGGATAAATACATCAGAATGTAATTAGATATCCTACTTAAACAGCTTTTTTTTTTTTTTTTTTTTTTTTAATCTAGTATGTTGGAACCACAAACCACAATACTATGGACTAAAGACCCCATCCTGTCTACATTTGCATCGATCTACAGAACCCATTGGAGCTTAAATAGTTAAACCTCAGCTGCCTACATCTGTAATATGTAATTCAATACACTTTCACAAAGAGAGAAAATCTTAGTTCTATCCTCCGTTCCCTTTCTGCCTTTCCCACACACATTGCCATAAAGTTAAGTTACCAGAAATCTTTTTTGAAAATCCATATACAATTCTTAAGTATGCTTATGTCCTTATGAATCTTTATGTATACATGTATATACATCCTCATGCATGCTTCATATTCATGAAGCGTATTTATGATATATGCAATGTATATAACTTCTAAATATATACATATTATAGATTTTTATATATTATAAAGAGCATACATATGACAATGTGTGCATGTGTTTATGTGCATGCTTATATTTTTATAGTATAAACTTTAAGGGGAGGGAAACGGATGGGAACTGGATCAGGACCAGCACCCAAATGTTTGAGAAAGTTCTGGGATGAGAGAAATTCAGTTAAAATGCTTTTGCAGCCTTACCTGTGTTGGGTGAAACTGATGCTCTCTGTAATATCCAGATAGATGTGTCTTGCTAACTGCCTCATACTGTGGTGTAATCATTACTGTAATTAATGAATTACCATAGCAAACTGCAGTGTCTTTTAGAGAATAAGCAGCCGTTACCTGTGACAATATGGGCTGGTGGAGACCAATGGCATATATTTCATATTGGACTGCTTAGGGACGATGACACCAGCAATGTCCTTAGCTTAAAGGGGAAAAAGAAATCAACTTCGAACCTTCCTAAATGAAAAACCTTGCCCTTTTGCTGCCTTTCCTAATAGAAAACAAGTTAAAATGTACCATTGGGCAGGTTAATTGACTTACAAGTATGTCTTTTTAATAAGTGTCATAAAGTATGTCATGCAGCCGAAACTTGCTTTCAGTGCATTTTTTAAACTGTTGTCAACCAGATTAAAGTTTATTGTTCACATGTAAGTTTCCGTTTTCAAGCAGTAATGAAAGACATTAAATTGATTTGCCATGCATAGATATGAAGTGGGTCATGTCCTTTGCTCTTTGTCAATGTGCCTTTCCCAGATGCTTTCTTTCTTTGCTGTTTGTCTAAGCAATGAATGTTCGTGAAATGTTCTCCCTTCCCCATGGCCTGAGATGCAACTCTTCATTTTTCTGGTGTCCCATTTAAGTTAAAGGTTAGTGTATGTAGGGACCTGATTCACCACAGCTTGACTTCAATCTTGCCTTTTAATAAGTCTTTGGAGTTTTGATGGAGAAGTGATTCAAGAAATACTATGGTGAATCAGACTTTAATAGTGTGTTTTTCAGGACATTCAGTGACTTTCTTTGTATAGCAGCACCATGGTGGAACCCTGTTACTCAAATTAGCATCTGACATAGCTCAAGTCTGTCAAAACTCTGGAACAACCCCAACATTTGGCTACTTATAACAAAATATGTCAATTGATATTGTGCCTCATCTGAGCAGAAGGAAAGAATAACTGAAATATAAAAAAAAAATAAAAGAAAGAAAAATAAAGGTTTTCCAATGAGAAAAGATGAATTTTAAGGGAAGGCACTTGTTTTCAGCAGTAACAGGGAGCAGAACATTGCAAAGCATAACAGACATGGAGGAAATTTCTGGAGCAGGAGGTATGTAAAAATGCTCAGGTAAAGGGCAGTGCTATTCTGTTTCTTTGTTTTCTTTTGTTTTGTTTCATATCATACACCACACACTAAAAAAAACTCAAACAAACTCAAACTATAGATGGAAAAACAAACAAAGAAACGAAAAATGAAAAACACAAAACCACCCTTCCAGGTCTGCGTCTGCTGTAGGAAGTTACATGTGCTGCCAGTTTGAAATCCCTGTATGCTGGTACTAAAAAGCATTTTTATTGTATATTTTTATTTTAAATAAGTTTATCATTTTCAAGAGAACAGAAATCTTCATTGGTTTGTGGTGTTGGGTTTTTTTTTACCCAGGGACACAAAAAGGGCAATCTCTCAGATACAGGAAGCAGCACAATTCAGGTGCAGAATTTTATTTACCTGCTATAAACTTTAATCTCAATCAAGAAATTAGAGTCTCCTTTGCTGAAAAATTACATTTCGGTTACCCAGGTACTTCTGAAGTTATTGAGCCGATAGCCATAAAAACTTCAGATTTTTTGTTAAATGCACATTTTTACAAGCTATTTACAGTAAATTCAGCAAAGTGACATGTTAAGGGTACTAAAATGAATCCTGTAGCTCAAACTAGTCTTCTTATTGACTTAGTAAAATGAGACAGCATTGGGTTTTTAAGGATGCATGGGCAGACCTCATGTACAAACAGATATACTTGTGGTGACATCATGGGATAAAGTTGTTTTGTCCTAGAGGTTTACTTTTCTTCTGACTAATATAAGTAAATTCTATTATTAGCAAATGATATAAATTAACCCATTTTCTCTACCTGTGGAGAAGACAACAAGGTCTTAAGCAAACTGCACATTTAACAGAATGATTTCAACATTCATAACTATAGAAATCTAAACTCCTGCCTCAGCCCTCAGGGGACTTCAGGGCTCCTTCCCCAATTTCAGCAGTAGCAGGGAAAAAAAAAGCTCCAGAAATTTTGTCTTGAAGCAAACTCGTCTGACTTACTCAATCTGTGTGGTCATTGACAGGAATTTCATATGAATACTCTCTATGCATGAATTTTCTGTGGGTTTTGTTTGGTTTGTTTTTTTTTACATAAGCCCTTGCTGATTTACACCCCATCGCCGTCCACACTGCAGTCCACTCACACCCAGAAACCACCAGATATATACACCTACTCGACTTCCATTTTCCAAACTAAAGACGTCATGATCTGGACACAGCAAACAAAGCCAATTAGAACCTGCATGAACAATTTAATCATTCACTGAGGACTGGCCATGAGGACAAGTTGAAGTCGCTTCCCCCAGATTAATAAAGGCTTTTATGGAACCATAAAAAGAGCAATAATTCAATCATTTTTTTAAAGGGCAATGAATATAATGCTTATTAAATGCTGTGTACAGTTGAGGTGTGCACCGGGATGAAATAAAAACCATGCTCAACAGCAATAAGCCAAATGCATGTTTTCCCCTTTCACTGACAAGCAGATAACCTGACCCTAGCATTTAGTAAGATATAGTTACTTCTTTTTCTTTCTTCTTTTTTCTTTTTTTTTTTTTAGCTTCCTTCCCCTCTCCCCACCCCCTGCCTTCTTGTCTTTTTGATGTGATTTGCTAGGTTATGGAACACTGCCAGGGGAAAAAAAAATAAAGGAAAATAAAACTTTTAAAAAAGGAGTCTATAATTCCCTCTCTTTTGCTTATGATGACAAATTGCCATGTTTAATGTTGAAAACAGAGGCAGCAGGTACAGGAGGGTACCAGTGAAAGAGAATATGTGTACCCTTTCCTGCTGTACTGCTGACCCACTCTTTAGTTGTAAAGTTATACTTTCTGCACTTAACATTTGCCTCACTCTCCTCACCTTTAAATTAGGGTTAATACTATTTATTAACCTCAGTATGGCAACACAGTTCACTAATGAGACACAATTTTGCCTTGAGAAACATCATGTAATCCTGAATGTTTTGCTTTGATTTCAGCAGTAACTAACTGTATATATATTACAGTCTTCTGGGGAACAAGAAATACAAGACACGTGAAAGAAAGGTAACTTGGTAACCTCTCCCCCCTGCCCAAGATGATGGGCCACAGGACTGGGTCCAGGGGTGTAAAGTCCCTCCTACTGTAAGGGAAGACCAGGTTCATGAACACATGAGGAATCTGAACATGCATACATCTATGGGACCTGATGAAATGCATCCCAGAGTCCTGAGGGAATTGGCTGATGCAATTGTGAAGACACTGTCCATGATATCTGAAAAGTCATGGCAGTCAGGTGAAGTCCCTGGTGACTGGAAGAAGGAAAACATTGTGCCCATTTTTAAAAAGGGTAGAAAAGAGGACCCTGGGAACTGCCAACCTGTCACCCTCACCTCTGTGCCTGGGAAGATCGTGGAACAGATCCTCTTAGAAGCTATGCTAAAGCACAAAGAGGACAAGGAGGTGATTTGAGACAGCCAGAACAGCTGTACCAAGGGCAAGTCCTGCCTGACCAACTTAGTGGCCTTCTGTGACTGAGTGACTACATCAGTGGGCAAGGGAAGAGCAACAGATGACACCTACCTGGACTTCGGTAAAGCCTTTGACATGGTCCCCCACAACACCCTCCTCTCTAAATTGGAGAGATATGGATTTGATAGGTGGACCATCTGGCGGATAAAGAATTGGTTGGAAGGCCACATCCAGAGGGTAGTGGTCAATGGCTCGCTGTCTAAATGGAGATTGGTGGCAAGTGGTATCCCTCCGGGGTCTGTACTGGGACCAGTGCTGTTTAACGTTTCCACGAATGACACAGCAAGATCAAGCGCATTCTCAGCAAGTTTGCAAGTGACATCAAGCTGAGTGGTAGTTGACAGGCCAGAAGGATGGGATGTCCTCCAAAGGGACCTGAACAAGCTGGAGAATTTGGCCTGTGTGAACCTCATGAGGTTCAACAAGGCCAAGTGCAAGGTCCTACACCTGGGTCAGGGCAATCGTAGGTACCAATATAGTCTGGGGGATAATGTGATTGAGAGCAGCCCTGTGGAGAAGGACTTGTGTGTACTGATGGATGAAAAGATGGACACGAGCCAATAATGTGCACTTGCAGCCCAGAAGTCCACCCATATCCTGGGATGCATCAAAAGAAACGTGGGCAACAGGTTGAAGGAGGTGATTCTACCACTCTAATCCACTCTAGTAACACCTCCCCTTGAGTATTGTGTCCAGCTCTGGAGTCCTCAATACAAGAAGGACATGGAACTGTCGGAGTGAGTCCAGAGGAGGGCAACAAAAATGATCCAAGGGCTGGAGCACCTCTCCTATGAGGACAGGCTGAGAGAGTGGTGGGTTTTGTGTGACCTGA
The DNA here is from genome assembly GCA_028020825.1 of Podargus strigoides. Classification (NCBI taxonomy): domain Eukaryota; kingdom Metazoa; phylum Chordata; class Aves; order Caprimulgiformes; family Podargidae; genus Podargus; species Podargus strigoides. The sequence goes on along the minus strand of CM051663.1, from coordinate 26,275,045 downwards.
CACAGGCAGGTTGCAGGAATAACCATGAAACCACAGATAAAAATGCAAAGAGCAAATTTATTCTCATTACCTCGCAGCCTGGAGGTTCTCTGCAGAAGCACCCTGGGCAGAAGCACGTAGCCAGGAGAGCAGGACTGTGGAGCTCGGTCCTTGCTAGAATCAGAGCGAGAGATTCCAAACCTGCTGCTTTCGCTCGTGTATCAAGGATTTTTTGCAGGCAGTAGTTTTCCTCTGAGCTTTGGTGTTTCCCACAGCAGGGCAGAAATCTCAAGCATGTTTTTGAAAAGGGTGCCTCTGAGTCTTTCACAGTCCCATATTATCTAAATGGAGATGTTCTACTTGTCAGGCTAAGCAACAATTAGTAGTGTGATATATGTGTTTTTCAACACCCTGGGTGCAGGTCACTCAAGCATGTTTATAATCCTCCTCACCAATCTTCCATTATATTCCCACAGGGTTGTTCAGCTTGGAGAAGAGAAGGCTTCAGGGAGACCTTTCAATACCTAAAGGGGGACTATAGGAAGGATGGAGCCAATCTCTTTAGCAGGTCCTGTAGTGAGAGGACAAGAAGCAATGATTTTAATCTAAGGGAGCGTAGCTTCAGATTGGATAAAAGGAGGAAATTTTTTGCAATGAGGGTGAAGAGCTGGCACAAGTTGCCCAGAGAGCTAGTGGGGGCCCAATCCCTGGTAGCATTGGTTGGATAGAGTCTCCACTACTCCACTAGACCTGTTCTAGTTAAAGATGTCCCTGCAGGCAGGTTGGCCTAGATGACCTCTACAGGTCCCCTCCAACCCAAAGTATTTTATGATTCTATGATGGGTTATGAAGGGAACACAAAATGTTAACATCCTCTTACACAGATATGGGTAAAACTGATCTTCTCTTCACCTAGAAATACCATGCTCTGAAGTAAAATTTAAATAATAATTAAAAAACTATTCTGCAGCAGCTTAGTAGACATAGTATCTCTTTTTCATAGTCTGCCATACCTCTAACTATGCAATTCTTAAATCTACTTCTTTCTTCTTGGAACAGATAGGTGGAATTTTAGAATCACAGTTAAAACACCACAGGCCAAAAATCAAATGAATGCCAGCTGCACCAGAACTGCAATCCCCCTGAAACACCACTACAACATTTAAAAATTAACATAAATGGTACTGGATATTCAGTTCTCCGTTTCTTCCAGTGGAAAGCATCAGGGATGTAAAAGTGATAGTTCATACCAATTTAATTAGACCAAACATTATGATTTTCTTGAACTGACTGATAAATCTTCTTCCAGCAGCTACACTCTTGCCTACAATTTCTACTGTTTCTGTCTCAAAACTGACTGTTCTTAACTTGACAATAGATCCCTCAAAAAATGGACAACTAAACCACATATGTATATATGTACACACAGCTGATCACTGGTAGAGAACATTGTGACAATGCTTATTTTTGGAAAATGTGGCTTTGACATAAACTTCCTCACAAGTCCTACCATTAACACGAACCTGCTCATGAGTCATACTGCTCTTTTCACAGCCCATAACTTTCCATTGTAATTTCTACTGCTTTTCTTGTTGATAACTTCTGAGGGGAGAAAAAAAATCTTGAGTGGTGAGCCTGAAACATTTTTTGAATTATTCCTTTACTTCTTGAGGTAATCACTCCATATAAAAAATGCATCCTCAGAATAGCTTTGCCATTCTTTGTAGCTCACGGAAAACATTTGCTTGAACATTCATATCTTTAAACACGATCCTGATGTAATGCAAATTTCATCCTGCAGCTTAGTGGACAGGCTACTGTACAGTAAGACAAAAAAAAAAACAACCTATTTTTGTCTTGTCTGTAGTTTACTGACTGGACTGAGGCAGGCTGCGTCAAATCACGGTGCCTTACTTCCCTATTTGAAGAACTGCTGCCAAAAAGGGATGTTTATATGTAGCCTAAGGACTGGAGCAATTACTACATTTGTTGCACCTGAATTCAAGAGTGGTTTTTAACACCACAAATAATGAACATAAGTGAGTTGTCCTACTTTGGCTTGTTCTGAATGTCTGTTTCTATTCACTTTCAATGCTCCGCACTAAGTAACTGCTGCTCCACTCATCGTTTGATTGTTCGTTACGGTGGACAAATGCACCACAGGAAAGGTCTGGAAAAACAAATTTGCTAGGTGACTGTCGCTGTTGAAGAGGATCTCTCTATTTGCAACTAACCCACTGAAAATACCTGAGACTATTTTTTGTCATTTATAAATGTCTTCTTAAACTTTCTTTTTTTTTGTCCTCAGAGGATTTTAAAAACAATATGAAAATAATAAATATTTCATTTACTGTTTTATTGCCCATCCTTTTCATTTATTTATTTTTAAAATTTTATTTTAAAGTAGGTGTTTTCGCTTTTCTTCAATTTCTTGTGAATTTATTAAGAATTTTATTGGACTTTTTTTTGGGGGGGGGTTGTTTGGGTTTTTTTACATTTGTTTAAATATTACATTTTAATATATATATATATATTTTTAAAAAAAAAAAAAAAAAGAAGAAGAAAATAGTCCTTGAATGGAGGTAAAATTGTCTTTAAAAATAAGCTGATAGGATTTTCAAAGATATTTCAGAGATCAGGGATCAGATGGGTCCTAGGTGCCCAGTTACCTACTGAGGATTTGAGACTAAATTCCTAGGTTATGAATGTTCAACCCACTTGACACATAATTTTTATAGGACTTTATCTAATTATCTGAAAGCTGCTCAAAGACTGCCACCAGTTCCAGCAGTCTTTGAATAAGGTACCGGTATGAGGATCAGAATGTTCTGTGGTGCTGATGCTTTATATAAAATTTAATTCATTATCATGATTACAAAGTATATACTTTTCCCAGTTGCCTATTGTGTAAATATCTCAAAACCCTGTGGGGTTGAGAAGGCTTGTTTCATGTTCAATGTTGATTTTCACTCCAATTATTTCTTACTTGCTTTATCTACACTTATAATCTGCCCATTCCTCCCACTCAACATACTCTTTGAACTTTTCAAATACTTTCTGATTCTCCTTATTATCTTTGCTTAACCACATCTTTGTTTCTGTCTTCCTATTTTAATTTTTGATACTTTTTACTGGGAAGAATATAGTTGGTATCCACCATCTATATCTGTCAATTAGATACAGAACTTCATACTTTGTTTTTTTTTTTCCCCCCTTCAAAATGGTAGATTTTCCGCATTGCTGTTGATATCATTTCACTTGCTGCAAATCATTCCATACATTAGATTTTCCAAACCAACCTTGAAAAGGGGTGGTGGGGGGGGTGGGCGGGGGGGTGGGGCAGGGCGGAAAGTTGCGTTAACTTCTGAGATTCTATTTTCACATATACACAGAGGAATATTTCATAACTGAAATATTTGGTGATCAGGTAGTGAGGTGGATTGCGAACTGGCTGAAGGGAAGAAGCCAGAGAGTTGTGGTCAATGGGACGGAGTCTAGTTGGAGGCCTGTGACTAGTGGAGTCCCTCAGGGGTCGGTACTGGGACCGGTGTTGTTTAATATCTTCATCAACGACTTGGATGAGGGTACAGAATGTATCCTCAGCAAGTTTGCTGATGACACCAAACTAGGAGGAGTGGCTTACACACCAGAGGGTTGTGCTGCCATTCAACGAGACCTTGATAGGCTGGAGAGTTGGGCGGGGAGAAACTTAATGAAATTCAACAAGGGCAAGTGTAGAGTTTTGCATCTGGGGAAGAACAACCCCATGTACCAGTACAGGTTGGGGGCTGACCTGCTGGAGAGCAGTGTAGGGGAAAGGGACCCGGGGGTCCTGGTGGACAGCAGGATGACCATGAGCCAGCAATGTGCCCTTGTGGCCAAGAAGGCCAATGGCATCCTGGGGCGTATTAGAAAGGGAGTGGTTAGTAGGTCAAGAGAGGTTCTCCTTCCCCTCTATTCTGCCTTGGTGAGGCCACATCTGGAGTATTGTGTCCAGTTCTGGGCCCCCCAGTTCAAGAAGGACAGGGAACTGCTTGAGAGAGTCCAGCGTAGAGCCACAAAGATGATGAAGGGAGTGGAACATCTCCCTTATGAGGAAAGGCTGAGGGAGCTGGGTCTCTTTAGCTTGGAGAAGAGGAGACTGAGGGGTGACCTCATTAATGTTTATAAATATGTCAAGGGTGAGTGTCATGAGGATGGAGCCAGGCTCTTCTCAGTGACATCCAATGATAGGACAAGGGGCAATGGGTGTAAGCTGGAACATAGGAGGTTCCACATAAATGTGAGGAAGAATTTCTTCACAGTGAGGGTGACAGAGCACTGGCACAGGCTGCCCAGAGAGGTTGTGGAGTCTCCTTCTCTGGAGACATTCAAAACCCGCCTGGACATGTTCCTGTGTGACCTGATCTAGGTATTCCTGCTCTGGCAGGGGGATTGGACTAGATGATCTTTTGAGGTCCCTTCCAATCCCTAACATTCTGTGATTCTGTGATTCTGTGAATATATTATGGTCACTAAAGGAGACCCTGGTTACTCAACTATTTCTGTTGTATATGTCATACTTTAGCTTATTATCAGAGACAGAGTCCAGAATAGCCTCTGATTACACTTGCTGTTCAGTACAATTGATAAAGGAGGTGTACAGAGCTGATGATCACACTGTTTCTCTCTAACCCTCCAGGTATTGTCGAATCATTAGCAAAAGGGCTGATTTTTCTTTAATGAGTGTTCAGTTACAGGAATAGGAAGCTGGAGATGAAAAAGTAAAATGAACAAGCATATGTAATGAAATTGTTCATGTTTTACTTTTTCTGTATCTTCCCTGGAAATCTAGATGCCATTAATGACTTACATAATCTATGTACAACATTTAAGTTTCTCCATAGTGATACTCAAGCTGCTTATAATATTTGTCTCCAGGTATGATATCTTCCTTCTCATATTACTTGGGGCCAGTCTTGTTTAATGACTTTATTGATGACCTGGATGAGGGGATCGAATGAACCCTCAGTAAATTTGCAGATGACAGGATATTGAGTGGGCGTGTTGACCTGCTTCAGGGTAGGGAGGCTCTGCAGTGGGATTTGGACAGGCTGGAGCGATGGGCTGAGGACAAATGTATGAGATTCAGCAAAGGCAAGTGCCAGGTCATGCAGTTGGGTCACAACAACCCCATGCAGCGCTACAGGCTTGGGGAAGAGTGGCTGGAAAACTGCCTGGCGGAAAAGGACCTGGGGGTGTTGGTTGACAGCCGACTGAACACGAGACAGCAGTGCGCCCAGGTGGCCAAGAAGGCCAATGGCATCCTGGCCTGTATCAGAAACGGTGTGACCAGCAGGAGTAGGGAGGTGATCGCGCCCCTGTACTCGGCACTCGTGAGACCACACCTTGAGTACTGTGTCCAGTTCTGGGCACCCCAGTATAAGAAGGACATTGAGGTGCTGGACTGAGTCCAGAGAAGGGCAACAAGGCTGGTGAGAGGTCTGGAAAACAGGCCTTATGGAGACCGGCTGAAGGATCTGGGGTTGTTTAGTCTGGAGAAGAGGAGACTGAGAGGAGACCTTATTGCTCCCTATAACTGCCTAAAAGGAGGTTGTAGTGAGGCTGGTGTTGGTCTCTTCTCCCAAATGACTAATGATAGGATGAGAGGAAATGGCCTCAAGTTGCATCAGGGGAAGTTTAGATTAGATATTAGGAAGAAGTTCTTTACGGAGAGGGTGGTTAGACATTGGAACAGGCTGCCCAGGGAGGTGGTGGAGTCGCCATCCCTGGAGGTGTTAAAAAAATGAGTGGATGAGGCACTTGGGGTCATGGTCTAGTGGTCTAATGGTTAGGAATATGATGGGATAAAGACTGGACTTGGTGACCCTGGAGGTCCTTTTCAACCATAGTGATTCTATGATTCTATGATTCTGTGATACTATTTGATCAATCATTGTTGGTTTATATACAGTGCATACCAACACTACTGTTTTGTGGAGTGTCATTCATGCCAAACTGACCAGCCAGCAATCCTAAAGGAACATTGGACTCTGCAAGCTGTTAAGCTTAAATAAGAGCATGAAAACCCTTGCATGAATATCATAACTTTCTGCAGTGCACAAGGTTTTGATAATTGTGATGTCAGCACTTCCCAAGACAGTGCATCTCCAGGTGATGAAATGATTCTGCTCATTGCTGTGCACCTCAACTGTATAAAAATAACCAGCAGAGAACTGAACTGAGGTCCAGACTGTGGCAAGACCCAGCTACCTCCCACCTCGTTTTAAATGGTTGCCAAGGGCACTTTATTTAACAGTTTTTTAGATATTGATACTCCATATCTCTTTTGTCAGTGAGATGAGTTTTCTTCTATTAGTGTGTTGCTAGTAACATAGTAGGCTCTGACTGTATGTTCAGAACTGTATATGGTGCAGGGAAAAACCCACTCCTCTGTAATCATGAGTTTGTTGCAGACTGAGAAACAAAAAGGAAATGAAGGCACACAACTAGGGTTGACTCAAGGTGGAATTCTCATCCACTGAGTCCTTACAAAACCTCTGACCCAGAGTTGCACTTAGATTATAGGGCATGGCACCAAAAGAAGAGTGACTTCCTATTATGAGTTACTGTTGTTTATGTGCTATTTGATTTTTGAGGTCCTATTTTGAAGAACTAGTTAAATATTATGCTAATGGCAAGTCTATGTTGCAACACAACTGAATAGAAACTGTCATCTGCTTCTCATCTCATGACTCATTTTTTCCCATTTGCTCTTCTGTTAATGCTCTTCAGCAGTGGAAGAGTCATGGACTTTATGTAGATGAATTTTGCACCTTATTCCAGACTCCCAGACCTGTGCTCTGATTCCAATATTGGCTCGATCTTCTGGGTACATGGTGGAATTATAGCATATTGCACTATCTGAGAATCTGGCTCAGCATTTTTATTAAACTCACTTTGACAGACTGTGCTGTTACATCAAAGGCTGAGCAACAGGGAGGATGTAAATATCCATTTCTACTGTCTCCCATCTCAAAATGATATTTATATTTGTTATGCTGATTCTTCCTAGTTGGTTGGTTATGTGATTCAGCAGCAGTGATGTTCCAGACTTCCACCTGTTTGCATTTACTCTATGGCTGCCTAGGGAACAATGAGGAAAATAATGCTCTCATGAGCCATTTCGTTCACGATGTGTCAAAAAGTAATTTGACTCAAAGAGTCTCTAACTTAATTGCTGGTGATGGCTCCATCCAAAAAACAACCAAAGAAATTGATGTTGTGCAAATTGCACATATATTGCTCTTGAATTTGTGAGCATATTCTTGTTTGCCTTGACAGCATTTAAATTACCTTTTGGACAGCTCAACACATTACTTAAGATGTGTCTGCATGTGAATTTTTAGCTGCTAACCAGGAGCAATAACAACCTTCCAGTGAAACTAATTCCTGGAACTTCAAGTTCATCTTACTGGGTTGTAGGGGTTTTTTTGCTAATTCATGGCACATAACAATCATTGCCTAACATCTAGCACTTTAACCCCTGTGCCTTTTCAGCAATGCAGCATACAAGTGACTACAATGAGGCAGTGGTGCTCTCAGTACCGTAAAACGGGGTGGTGAGCAAAGATCCAGCAAAGTGCCTGTGAAGCCTATACACTCTTTCAGAGGTTTATCTAAGATACTTAGACATGATTTGGTCTCAACTAATCTTAAGCACTTAGATGAGTTATCTGAAGCCTGACTGTAGTTGCCTAAGATTCCTGCTACAGTCAGTAGAGAGAGATTCACTGCAGTTCCTCAAGATTTTGGAACTGAGACCCTGGTCTTCGGTATAGAACAAAAAGATCTATTTAACCCTGCTTTGCAATGAGTTCACTATTCACAAGGTATTTGTTTAACGCTAACTCCAGAAAGCAATGACTGATAATTATGTTTGACATTTCAGGACCTTCTCAAACACATAGTCATGGCATTTGTTGTAGAAGCTTATAATGTAAATAGAATTGACACAGGATGGGTGAGGAAACAGAACTCTTCCTCAAATCACAAATAAAAGTTGTTTGAGAGATGAGTTTAGATAAATCTTTCTAGGTGTGCATGTGTGTGAATGTGTGTGTGTACGAATCCCTACAGAACCGTGATGATTTTCTCAGGTAAGAAAAAGGTTTGAGAAGTATTTTGTCTTATTTTTTCCTAGTTCAAATTACAAAATTAAAAAAAAAAAAATGGGTATTTGGTATCAAGGAGCAAAAACCAATGTATTAATATTTTTGTATATATATACATGTGCGTGCAAAATATGCTTCTCTTATGACTTCCATTAGATGAGTGATCTTACAGACCTAAAAAACTGCAGTAGCTACAAATGCACTGCGTATCTTGGAATATTAATATTATATTAATCAAGCTTGAAAGAGAGTAATTTAAATCACACTTAACTAAATTATTCCTTTAGTTTTAACTGAATCTATATTATTTAACTTTCTATCCAAGCTGTTTGGGTAACAGAAATGTTAGCCAACATACAGTTCATTAGGCAAAGAATAGTGATTCGATTTTGGACCATTCCATCAAGAAATTAAATCAAACCACTGTACCTGAGACTAAAAACATGGTTCCAACTTGAGAGGAGCTTATTTTTCTTCTAGGCAGTGACATGACTGATAAACTGTGTTTGCTGCATACTCAAAGACAAACCCCTGGGAACTGACAGGTGCTTGTATTGGTCCTGTACTGAGAAAACTGGATGAACAAGGCAATTCTGTCTTCCGGGAACAAAAACCTAAAACCAACAGCACAGTCTTGTGGAGCAATCGCACTTCAAAAACTAGTTCCTGAATGTCTAGTCACACACGAAAAAAATCCAACTCTTCGTGCACTCCCTCTCTCACAATGATCTATAATATCATAATTTCACAAAACTGAACACAAAGGCCTTACAGAACTTCTAACAACAGGTTTTAGAAAAGCTGCACCAATACTTGCTGTTTAAAAAAAAAAGTTAAAAGCATTTCTTTTAGTAATTTTTTTTTCTTTAACTGCATTCTCTCATCCAGTGAGTTCCTTTGCACATATATCAGTATGAACCCAGTATTTATAATGGCATAAACATGTACGGAAAAATTCATATACATAGCTCAAATTGTTTTGTTATTTTGCCATTCATTTTTATTTTTGCTGTGGGTGGACTATAAAGTTCTGTTGTAACCAATCAAAGCAATTTTTTAAAAAAATAAATAAATAATGGGTCTCTTCCCCCTCTCAATATTCTCATATATTCTCATAATGTTCTATGCATATGAACCACCCTTGGCAAAAAAAAAAATAATAAAAAAATAAAAAACTACCAGTATTCCATGCCTGAAAGCAAATACTGATCAGCCTAACAACAACTGCAAAATATACATAATTAATTATAAGCATCCTTCCCTTCCCAAAACCAGAAAATCATAATGTATCAGTTTGGGGCATTAATGCATCTTACAGAGCATCTTGAGTTCCCACAACGCTCCATCTGCTGATAAACCTCCACTAGAACTGACTGTAACGCAACATATTTGAACCCCCTAGAGACAGCTGAGGAACATTAAGATGCCATTAATGTCCATTTTACATGTCTGAGCTCTTCCTCTGAGTTGGGCTTCCTTTGTGAAATGTGACTATGGGGCTATTTCCATCCAGATGTCACAGTGTGTATCTGTATTTGTTTATGGTATTTAATAATATCTTCTGGCTGGGCAGAATAGTCTTAAAATGCAGTGTTTTGTTTTCAGACAAAAGTGGTAGCTGCCATATGAATATGCAACATTTTAATGCAGCAAAAATAAAAGGGGAAAAAAAAAGGGAAAAAAGTGCCACTCGTAGATGAAGAGGATGAAAGAAACCAGTAAGAGCATTGTTAGGTTTTTAAAATAACATTTTAATGAGAAAGAATTAGGCCTTGATCCAACATAAATTGGACTATTTGCATGCTTAAATTAAGCATGTGTTTAAATTAAGAACAAGCACTTTGCTACCTGGGGATTTCATGAAGATCCATTATAAGAAATGTCTTGGAAAACATGAGGACACAGTAGGCTAGTACTTGGAACTAAGATAGTTTGCTACTTAGTCTACTTCTGTTTCTTCTGCAGGCTTGTCTGACCTGCTTTTCCATGTATGCTTTCACCCTCTTTCTCACATGTGTTGGGTGAAGCATGACAGCTTCTTCTGAACCTGTGGATCTTTTCTTTTGCTTTCCTGTGGGCAGTCAGGCTCAGAAATGGAGTGCTGGAGGCAACATTACAATTTGTTTTCATTACCAGTGGAAATGTTAGTGACAGTGACTTCCAGCAGCCACATATAGTTTATTAGAGGATCTCCAAGGCACCATGTTGCCTTTGAACACAGGTAAGGCACCACTGAGCTAAAAGATCAAGACCAGTCAAGTTTCTGTACATTTCCTTTCTGCAATAGTGGCTTCAGGATTAGAAGCTGATGAGGCTAATGTTGAGGCAGACTGACATAATGGATCTGTTTTTCTTTTGCTGTATTTTTGAGCCTTTAGGATTCAGGATTTCTGCATTTCTCAGTACTTGCAGCAACCAGAGGCTTTAACACTATGCAGTAATATAACTGATTTCTGCACCATCACTAGCTTACAAAGGTCTTTAACTGAAGCATAATGTAATGACAGGCTTATGGAACAATTGTGAAATTTGTCAATACTATGATACCCTGCTGAAGTCAAGGGGAGCCTTGTCATGTACTTGTCTGAACTCCCAACAACAAAAGGCACTTGGTAGTTCAAGTGAGGTATGAGCAAATTACTCTTTCATGACCCAAGGTAAATTACCTAGATTCGCCATTGATTCTTCTGAGAGTCTTGGAAAAGCAGGATGCATCACCTTGCTGATTTGTAAACTGCAGGTATCTTTCAATACCTACTTTTGAAAAAGACTTTGAGAATCATGTTAGAAAAACTGGAGAGTAATCCTTGAGCTCTAGATCTGAAGGAGAATCTATTTTTGTCAGACATTCCTGTATGACTCACAGAGGAATAGTTCTGATATTATTTCATGGGAGACATTCCACACAGGCTGGTCTCATCACAGCTTCAGGCAAGCCTTGGTGCTCCAGATTTTGCCATTCATTTTGATTCACTGTGCCATTCCGATGTAAGCAGAGAAGGATGCACGCAGAAAAAAAGAAATCTTCTCCTTCCTCTTAATGATGCCAAATGTGAATGGTACAATAAAGTACGTGTTTAGCCATATTAGCTCCTTTCCAAAATGAGGTGCACAGAAATCAAGAAGTGCCCATCACACAGTATGAATATGCAAGTAGTCATTACAAGAACCATCCTCCCAAATGTAGCAGCAAAGCTTTGGAGGTCTGACGAAGATGATTTCATGCCATCTGCCACCTGCTTCTGAAGGATAATGGCTGGCTGGTATGTACGAGGCTTGTTCTAAATGTTATCATACTGTCTTCTTTCTTAAATTATGTGGCTAAAATGAGCCTGTCTTTGTTTTATTTCAATTGACACCAGATGCAGGGACTTGGATTTGAGTTTTCTGTTTTGCAAACAGAGGCTTGGCAAAGACAAAAGAGGAATGATAGGCAAAGCAGCTCAGATAACAGAAGAAACACTTCTGATAAGGATTCACTTAAATTTCATTGTTAAAAAAAAAAAGGAAAAAAAAAATCTAGATTTGACAGTACCCCTGGCTGTCATTAAAGGAATAAAAACCCAGGTTGTTTCAGGTCTTCTACTGTTTCAATTGCTGTTAATAGTATTCACAGAATCACTGAATTATCTACGTTAGAAAAGACCTTTAAGATCATTGAGTCCAACCATTAACCTAACACTGACAGTCATCGAGTATACTGAATCCCTGAGCAATATGTTGACATGACTCTTAAACACTTCCAGGGATGGGGACTCCACCACTGCCCTGGGCAGCCTGTTCCAATATCTGACAACCTGTTTGGTTGTCTTCCTTATTAGGAAGAAATTCAGAAGAAATTCTTCCTAACAACCAGTTTAAATCTCCCCAGCCACAACTTGAGGCCATTACCTCTTGTCCTATCACTTGTTACTAGGTTAAAAAGACTCATCTCCACCTTTCTACACCCTCCTTTCAGGTAGTCATAGAGGATGATGAGGTCTTCCCTTGGCCTCCTTTTTTCCTGGTCAAACAACCTCAGTTACCTCTGGACTCCTCATAAGTCTTATGCTCCAGGACCTTCATCAGCTTCATTGCCCTTCTCTGGACTCGCTCCAGAACCTCAATGTCCTTCTTATACTGTGGTGCCCAGAACTGGACACAGTACTCAAGGTGTGGCCTCCCCAGAGCTGAGTACAGGAGGAGTATCCTGTCCTTAATGCTGCTGGTCACACCATTTCTGATACAAGCCAGGATTCCATTGGCCTTCTTGGCCACCTGGGCATGTTCAGCCAGCTGTTAATCAACAACCCCAGGTCCCTGACTGGCAGCTCTCCAGCCACTCTTCCCCAAGCCTGTAGAGCTGCTGGGGGCTGTTGTGGTTGAAGTGAAGAACTCAGCATTTGGCCTTACTGAAACTCACACAGTTGGCCTTAGCCCTTTGATCCAGCCTGTCTAGGTCTCTCTGTAGAACCTCCCCACCCTTGAGCAGATCAACACTTCCACCCAACTTGGTGTCATCTGAAAACTTACTGAGGGTGCACTTGATCCTCTCATCTAGATCACTGATAACGATATTAAACAGGAGTGGCCCCAGTACTGAGCCCTGGGGAACACTGCTTATGACTGGTCACCAGCTGGGTTTATTGATTATCATTATAAAAATCCAGGCCTAAAATACATTCTTAGTGTCAACCTAGTACACTGGCCAAGACTGCAAATAATCCTATTAGAAAATATTGTAATAAATAGCAACAAACAACTTATTTAAAGTTGTTCCACTCAACCTTTTAATTCTCTTTTACATTATGTTAGGAAAAAATGCTTGTTTCATTTCTCTTGAGGTTTGTTTTGTTTTTTGTTTTTTTTTAACCAATTAGCACAGTAAAGCATGACGTCTGGCTTGCAAAGATAATCTGAAAGGAAAGTTCAGTTCTCAATATGTAAATATTGTTCACCTTCCTTTACAAACACTCCATGGAAAACTTGTTCTTCAGATTTTACAATTTTAAATCAACTTTACTCTTGTAATGAACATCTAAACTTGAAGCAACTGTTATTAAAAAAATAAAAGAACTGAAAGAAACACGACTGATACTGATCTATCTAGCTGAGTGGTGCCCCATCTGTGACAAAGGCCATATTTTGCCTATCAGACTATCTGATGTTGTCTGTGGCCTCTGGAAGCCTGAAATAGGTCAATACTGTGATAAACTGACCCTTTCCTTCTTTCCTTTCCGTCTTCAGAAAACGTGGGGTTTTTTCCCCCTCAGTGAAGTAGACGAACTTGGATTAGATAACTCATTTTTACAAGCAATTTAAATAAAATGTGAAAAAAATGCATTATAAAGGGCTTTACTGTGCCACAATGTTAGAGGATTATGTGCAGAATGGAATTTGGTTTATTTTTTCTAAGGAGAAAAAAGCCTTATTATGTCTTGTATGCAGAGGACATGGCCTGTTCATAATCCAAATGGAACTTTGTCTATACTAAAATACACTCGGGAAGTACAGCCACCTGTCTCCTCCTCTAATTCTGTCAGCGTGGACTTTGAGTGGGGCTGCCCCTTGAGGGGGAACAAGCCAAGGGTGATCCAGCACAGGCAGTGCTCTCACTGACCAGGCAGTCTTGTGGGATCCTGACATGACAAGTACAGATGAGGACTGGTAGCACTGTGAAGGGATGAATGGGATCCAGGGTCTATCCACACATCCCATCAGGATGAAAAAGAGATGGAGCTGGAGGTAATTAGGCTGGAGACAAGCCATGTTATCTGTCTGAGAGGTCTATCCAGGAGATGGGTGACTCATACTGCAGGTCCAAGGTCTACATAGGAGGCAGGGCTGGAGACCAGCATCCTGTGATGTCACTGGGGCAGGGACTGGTGTCCAGGACTGACCTGAAACAGGACTCCTGCACCATGGCAGCAAGTGGGTAGGAGTCTTGGGTGAGATTGGCCAAGGTCCATTGGACCATTGGTGTCCTCAGGATTCTGACTCTCCTCCTGTAGGACTAATCTTACATTTGTGCAGCAGGGAACCAAGTTGTTTCCCAAAGGTTATTGGGCTGCAGCCAGGTGACAGTGACAGTGCCACCACATGTTCTCTACAGTCTGCCTGGAACAACCCATGGGAATGGTCATGGGTCCTTTCTGATTTCTAAATCTAAGCTTCCTTGTCTTGGAAACCAGGATATAGAGTATGTGTTTGGCCTCTCAGCACTTCTTTTGCCTTAGGAACTTCATGCTCAAACTGAAGTGAAGACTTCACATGCTAGAGTGCTCAGCCCATAGACTGCACCATAAATTGATTAATTTCTTTTTCTACTCAAATACGAATATTCTTTGTCTTCTCCTTAAAGAGTAATTAACAAGTCTGAATTAGAATACATTATACATGTTAAATGCCCCTCAAAATCAGTGTACGGTATTGTAAGACATCACAGAGACATCAGTCATGGAATATGTCGCTCTACAAATTAACATGAGCGGTGGAAATATCGTGAGAGAAAGAAAGAAAAAAAGTAAGAATATTTTCCTTTTTTTTTTTTTTTCCCCTAAAGGAACTTAAAAAGTCAAGTAAAGCACTGCAGAAAATAACTACATAATTCTGTTATATGCACTGTATACAGAGCCTAACTATTAACGTAGAAGAGTTCATGGACTCTAATAAAGAGGAAATTACCCTATATTTCAGCACTGTTTTCAGAGCTCCTTCTCATGTTTACAATCAGTAGGTAGCTATTGAACTCGACAGGCTTTTTTTCCCCTCTGCCTAGCAGTCTGCCATAGTGAGGCATATTACTATGGGATGTGCAAGTGAATTTAAAGTAAGAAGCATTTCTCTTAAATGCTTGCAATTTTCTGGTTCCTCGGCCCCTAGCAAATGTCTCATTGTGTTCAACTAATATTTACACATTTTTCTATACAGCTGGTTTTGTATTATTTTTATTATTTTTGCTTTCCAAGGTTAAATTTTTCTTGGAGTGGTTTTAACTGTAGAAATAGATTATCCAGATGTATACAAATGAGCTTCTCCATGAGTTCAAAGTCACTCATAAATAAGGGAGATGTGGCATTTTCCCCTCAGCTACTACTAAAGCCTTACAAATCTCATAAGCTCAAGATAGATCCCTGATCTAAACATCACGTAGAAGTCTCATCTTTTCAGGGGAATAGAAGTTCATTTGCTCACTCACCAAAAGTAAAAATTGTAAAGGAAATCTCCAGCCTTCCTCTGGAGTAGGAGGTAACAAGGATATTAAATTTGTATACTGTGAGCTAAATAATTATATGTATATTTATATATACACATACACACACACACACACGTATTTCTTCCATTGCTATTTCTGCAACAATAGAATGGCTACCTACATATAATTAAGGTCACAGGCTTAAGTATCACCTGAGGAACTGCAAAGTGCAAAATAACAACACACAATACGTCAGTCAGAAGGGTAGGGGAGAATAAAAGAGCCTTTAAGACACAGAGGTAGAGAGAAGCAAGACTTTTAATTAGTAAATGCTGCCTTATTTAATATTTTTGTTTTTAAAACTTACACAGAAGAGAATGGTGTTTTAACAGGATGGGAAACTAATTATAAAAAACCCCACCCCAAAATCAGAAACAACCCCCCCCAAAAAAAACAAATAAAAACTAAAACTCAATCTTAAAACCCAGTCATGAAGCACAATTAGTTTTACCTCTTTGAGGATGAAAAATGCAATTCTGTGGAAGCGTATTTGCAAAATGTCTCACAGACACCCCTGCACTAGACACATCATATAAAACAAAGGGGTAGTATGTGAGTCATGGTTTGTTTTAAAGCATAGCACAGCTCGGTTGAGCTGCAGGCTGAAATTTGCTTAATGGTCTATGTGCCTCATTCTCATCCCTATTAATGCTCATTTCCACATTCAGAACCTCCTCCCTTCTTCCCCTCCTCCCTCTGCTCTGCTCCCAAAAAGGTTATTGGGACAATTCACAGATCTCTCACTTTTTCTGTGTTAAAGTCTCTTTCCTAAATGGCCATGCTTGCCTAGTGGATATGTACTTTAATTAAAAGCAATATATCTCTCTTTTTTTCATTCCTTCTAATCTCTATCTATAGACTTGTCCTTGGAGTTTTCATTCTTCAGGGCAAGGTGAATGGAATTTGCTTGTTTGCTGGGATATACCTTGTAAATTTAAGACTAAAAATAAGAAAAATAGGGATTTAAAAAATATATATATTTTTTAAATGTGAACCTTGAAATATGACACTCCCCAGAAGGAGGAACAAGGGGCTAATAATTCCTTAAAAATTGTCCCCGCGGCTGCTTAATTTTTGCCTTAAAAAAAAAACAGGTCAGACCCCCTAAAATTTAATACTGCCTTGGTGAAGTCAATGGCAAAGTTGCTATTGGCTTCTAAGGAATCAAGATTTCACCTCCTGTCTTAAAATGTAAGCTGCTCTGCTACTGTAAATCAGTGTCACTCTCCTGACTTGAAATCAATAGTACTCTTCTTATTCACACTGCCTCCACATGCCACTATATTCACACTGCCCGCTATATGAATCAGGACACTTTCCTGCAACCTTTTGCTCAGGCAATTAAGTCCTTCTGAGTGGGAGCACTCTGGATGATGAGGAAGCGCTTCACAACACACGAGCTCGTTCCTTACTCCAACATTGGTGACATGGTCCTCAGGAGAGACAAATATAGCATTTTCCAGATGGAGAACCCTGGTCTCTGGTCTGATTTTGCTGGAGGGAAGGGCATTACTGGGAAAGAGGAGGAAATTGGAGTGGGGAGATAGGGGACAGGAGGTAAAGCATCAGGATGAATCAGTGCTTCAGGAGCTAAATTACAAGGTATCTGAAGACATATACTGCCAGCATTCAACAGCAAAGAGCCTAAGAGACACTAGAAGTGGCAGAAACACCAGGAGATTTCTGGGAATACCTTTTCTTTGTGTTGTACAGAAGACATCCAGGGCATGCAGACATTTTCTTAGTACAGGAGATTGTTTTAGTCTACAGTTTATTTTGTGTCCAACTTATCAGATACTTCCCTGATAAAGAAGTGATCAGTATGTCCTTTAGTTGACTTCTCAGAAGTGTCAGGGTCAGCTAAGAAATTTTTTGTCATTTTGACATCAATTGCCTTCCTTACAAGATATTTGGAAAGACTTTAACTAATATAGAAAAGTCTCTGGAAGGGAATGATGAAAATTATCATTCTCAGTAGGTGGAACAATGTTTACCTTCTGATTGCCCTGGATGTCTGGGAGCACATCCAATGCTATAGCTGGAGAGAGCAGAAGTGTACACCAAGATCTTCCAAGTCAGGTGCTTAAATATTTGAGGCTGAAGTCCATGTTTAAGCAGTTCAGTAAGCAGCCTAATATTCTCCAATGATATGCTGGGCAGGCAGGTTCTATCCAAGGGAACATATTTATTCAGGTATTCAAATTTGGGTTGAAAAGTCTACCTCCAGGTCTTCAGAGTGGAACAAGTCATTGCCCAAGTTTCTAAAAGAAACAGAGGCTGAGTTTGTGTCTGTAAATGATACTGAATGACAGGATACAATGTCTTATTTAGAAGATTCATCTTTTCAGTACACAGAGCACCAGCAGGAAAGTTACAGCCTGTCCTTCATCCTGCCTGTTGGTGGAGGTGTGCTTTTAGCAGCCGAAATATCACTGTGCTACTCTGTTTTTTTCTCAGAGCTGGGCACTGCTGAGACAAGTGAGTATTTAAACAGACCCTTAATATAACAGTAAATGTTGCCACTTCCTCCTGGAGAACTGAATTTACTTGTATTACAATTTTTTTTTCCCATCTACTGTAGTGCTGATAGACCCAAACCAAGAACGGGATCTGAACTCTGACTCTGAAAAGGAAATGATCCTACCAGATGGGCAGCCAATTTAAATAGTCAGAATAGACAAGTGAATACTGTCGGTCCTATTAGGCAAGTGAGGAACTCATTAAAGATTGTGTCTTAGATTATATGCTTATTTAGGGGTAGAACTATGGGTTGAATCCAGATCTCCTCTATCCCAGCCGAGTGCATTAGCCACTGTGTGTAATAAGGCCAGAAAGGGCAATTTGAAGCAGGAAAGAAAAGGAATCAAGGGAGCAAGCAGCAGAGTTGTTAATGTAGCTGTGGTTTTGCATATGTGTGAAGAAGGAGAGCAAGGGTCATTCTGCAGAGACATAAAAAGAAGAGAATAAAGATTGGAAAGTGACTCAGGAAATAACTCCATTAAAAGATAGAGCAATTAGCCTTTTCTTATTTTCTTTCTTTGCATTATTCCTCTAAACATTATTGATTTTTTTTAACTGTGTAGATACGTTTTATTTTTTGTTTTATTATAACACCATCTCTTCAAATTCCGATTGATCTGGCTTTTGCTTTAATCATCCAATTAATACAGCTCCAGAAAAACTCAAGGGAGATGTACCTAATGCTGAGAACAAAAAAAACATACAGGCAGAGCTGTGCTTATGACCCTATGGAGGCTTTTTGATTATGTCTAACTACTGTGATCAATACTTCAGGACTTTTAAAAACATGCATATTGGGTAAAATGTAAATGGTGATTTTATTTTTTTTTTCTCAATAGGTTTTATTTAAAACCAATTTATTCCACTCTACTTGAGTCACACAAATGCAAATCTCAAGTGCTTTCTTCTGAACCACAAGAAATGAGAGAAACACTTAGCTGTAAATTAAGCGCATGTGTATGGGTACATATGTGTGTGTGGAGGTTATGAATGGGATATTGTGGGTGTACTCCTCTAGTATCAGAAGAAGATCATTGCACTCTGGCAGGATCCAGGTGCTCTATAATTCATGCCAGAGCAGTAGTCCTTATGTGTATTATAGACACTAAAACAGAACTGAAAAATCAACTATTAAAAAAAGGTGGTGAGCATGGCTGGATTTTACCTGCAGTTCAGAAGGAGTTACATTCAACCCTCTTTCTCCTCTTACTACTCCCCTACCTCCACAAAAAAAGGTGTCCAAAAAATGTGAGCCAAACCCTTTAATTATGGAAAATTAAAAATACATTCAGTCTCCAATTCTTTGCTCAGATCATCAGCCCACAATATAAAATTGGAGTTTAAATATTGCTGATTGTTTCATTGTTTTGTTTTGTTCTATTTCTTCCTATAAATGTTAAAATTTTTTTCCAGTGAATCTTTTCAGTAAGTTTGAGACAAAACAGATTAAATCTTTACCAAACCCATGTGCCCTCAGAAGTGGACTATGACACTGCATTCTCCATTCTGTAGCTGTCCAGCGTAAGGACTACTGTATCTTCCTCTAAGCCCACAGTACTGATACTCCCCAGCCATTGCCCTTGTGGTGGATGCAATGTGAGACATCCCACCACAAGCACTAGCTGGTGTGACTTTACACACCATGTCATGCCTCACAGGTAAACCTGAGAGTTGTGTCTCAAGGGATGGAACACCTCAGCTCTCTCCGACACTTCTGGAAATGTCTTCTTTTCCCCTTGCCCAGCTTTTAGATGGGTAGAGTAAGTTTTTAGTTGTCCTTCCCTTCACTCTTACAGCTTTGGTAGTGATTATCTTACCCATTTTCTTTTATTTTACATCTCTACATGTCAGCCATGACATTCTGTGCTGTTGGCCCCTGTTTCATGATGGTAGAACTATGTAACTGTGCATGGAGAAAGTTTTTATGTTTCTTTTTAAAATTATTATTTTATTATTATTTTTAGCTAAAAGAGAGGCTGTCATGAAGAACAAATGTGATTCTGCTTGCTTGGGCAGCTAATACAGTTGCTGACCAGCAAAAGGCAGAAAAAAATACATAAATGTTTCTTAAGCCAGGCTACAATTTCTCTTGGACATAGACCATGTTACACAGACACATTTGATTTTTAGTACAGTGAAGACCTGAAGGGAATTTAAGCACCTTTGTCAAGCAAAGGACCATTTAGCCCAATGTTCTGTCTGCAACTATGATCAGAAGCAGATGTCTGTGTATGAGGATGAAATAGGAGAAACATATAATGACATATAGAAAGGGCAATCATATAAGAATAGGAGAAGCACACACGTTCCTGGATACTAACCCAGCTTCCAGCTGTTTGCTAATCAACTTGCTGAGGCAGAAATAGTCTCCTAGATTCAAAAAGGCCAAGCACCGGTTCCTGCACTTGGGTCACAAAAACCGCAGGCAACACTCCAGGCTTAGGAAAGAGTGGCTGGAAAGCTGCCTGGCGGAAAAGAACATGAGGGTACTGATCGACTGCAGCTTAATATGAGCCGGCAGAGTGACCAGGTGGCCAAGAAAGCCAGCAGCATCCTGGCTTGTATCAGAAATGGTGTGACCAGCAGGAGTAGGGAGATGATTGTCTCCCTGTACTCAGTTCTGGTGAGGTGCACCTCCAATACTGTGTTCAGTTTTGGGCCCCTCACTGCAAGAAGGACACTGAGGTGCTGGAGTGTGTCCAGAGAAGGGCATCAGAGCTGGGGAAGGTTCTGGAGCACAAGTGTGATGGGGAGCGGCTGAGGGAACTGAGGGTGTTCAGTCTGGAGAAGAGGAGGCTGAGGGGAGGTCTCATGGCTCCTTACAACTCTCTGAAAGAAGACTGCAGCAAGGTGGGGTGTCAGTCTCTTCTCCCAAGGAACAGGCAATAGGACAAGAGGAAATGGCCTCAAGTTGTGCCAGGGGAGGTTTAGATTAGATATTAGGAAAAATTTCTTCACTGAAAGAGTCATAAATACTGGAACAGGCTGCCTAGGGCAGTGGTTCAGTCCCATCCCTGGAGCTATTTTAAGGTCACGTAAGCCACATACTTAAGGACATAGTTTAGTGGCAGACTTGGCAGTGCTGGGTTTATGGTTGGACTCAATGATCTTAAAGGTCTTTTCCAACCTAGATTGTTCTGTTCTGTTCTGTTCTGCTCTATTCTATTCTATTCTATTCTATTCTATTCTATTCTATTCTATTCTATTCTATTCTATTCTATTCTATATCCCTATTTCTTTGTTTTTCTTAATATTTTAAGAATTTCGTGTCCACTAGTATGACTGGCTTCCATAAGAGGTCATGCCGACTTTTGGTACACACTAGCTTTCTGTTGTAGATGAATACCAAAGTCATCTTCACACCATGTAAAATAACAGCTTCTTTTTGCCTGTAATGAACTCGCAACTCACTAGCTTTATTAGATTCTGTCTCTAGTTCATTCCTGTAAAGATCATCTAGACTCAGCTATTTTAGGATTTCTAATCATCTTTATTAATCCTAGAAGTTACAATGAAGCCTTCTCTAGGAGACAAATATATCTCCAACTCATCTGTAGTACAAACTCTAGTGCATTTGGGTAACAGTCCCTACAGTTCTTGGAGGAAAGGTACCTGAAAATGCCTGTTATGGACCTATGTGCCAGAATGCCCTGGCACAGTCACTACACAGGATGTTTGCGAGGCACTTACGTGGGTGGCTGCAGCAGGAAGCCGACCCCATCACATGTTCAGTGGCTGCCTTTTCTAGAGGTACAGACACAGCCAACAGATTTCCTCTTGCCTCCCCTCCGCCTCAGAGAAGCCAGTTTTACAGTATACTTGAAGCCAATTTGGTGCCTAAAGAATGATTTCCACCACCAGGAGTTGCCAGGATGTAGGTGAGTGAATAGCAGCCCTGTGCCAATTTCCCCTCTATCGTAAGAAATCACCACTTGTTTACTTGACAGAGCTACAAGTGTAAACAGCTGTACATTTCAGTGCATACAAGATGTTACAAGTGTAAAACAGCAGCCACGCATATTATGTGTTTCAGGGCTCTACAGGTTCACTATCGCTTTCCATCAGAAAACAGAGAGCGTAATGTGATTTGCGGGGAGAGGAGGACGCCTTTGCTCAGCTGAAATGTGGCAAGCACACACAGACAGGGAAGAGACGATCTGCTGAGTTTTCCAGCAGTCTTTCTGCTCCAGAGCCAGGGACTTAGCTGGCGGTCAGCAGCGACGTTACTGTCACAGTGTCACCTGTCAAATTGTCTCTGCAGGAATAATGGTGACTCTATACCTTGATGATTAGCATGTGTTAAAACCTAGTGTATGCAGGCAAATAGAGTCTGAACGTGCAGCCAGGTTTACCCCCTATGTAACCACACTTAGTACCGGGAAATCACTCCTGATTGGCACCATAGACTAAAGAACCTGTCTGAAGGGGTGGAAATTAAACGTGGCAGTGCTTGAGTACTGAAATATCATGTCTTTTCCGGGTGAAATGCAGTTCTTCATGAATAATAAAAATCTGCATTGAGTAGATACTAGATGCACCAGATTAATTAAGACTCTATTATGCCTAACCAAAGCACACACAAAAAAGGTATCTACTGACTTAGTAAGGTGTTGCTTTTTAAGAGTCAGACTAATGGCAAACAGAATTGGTAACAGATTGAGAGAGATCCGGGTGAAGAGAAGGCGTCATTTGGAATAGATGATTATGTGCCTATGTGCTGCTGAGAAGCAACATCAAGGAAGCCTTAGAAAAAGGTATCCTCTGATCCAAAATACTTGTAGGCCAAAACATTAGCAAAACCGGTAAATCCTACAATAAAAACTCCAAGAAATTGGTTCAGTTTGAAGCAAATATCTCTTTGCTTTTAATTAAAATGAAAGAAAATAAGAGATATCCATCTAGACCAGTCCCTTGCCTCTGGGGGTATTCAGTAATAGAGGCTTTGGAATCAATGTCTGGAGCCAGTGATCTTTTTCCCAGTGTGCCCATGCCTCTTTTGACACTCTGTAAATTACTTCTTCACCTGATGATTACAACCAGATCTGTCTTTCAAAAATTCACCTTTATGAAAGTCTCTTGTATCTTTTCACCCTGCTTTCAAAATGAATGTTGAATCAAAAGAGCAGTGAAAACCAGTTTGTTTCCACTGATTTCAGTGGAGTATCACCAGATGAATATCTGTCTCTCAGTCCTTACGAAATCTCAATTGCAAATCATTGCAGAAAAAAATCTACAAACAAACTCAAAAACCAGACACAATCATAGAAACCTATAATGATCCTGTAAAGTCTGTCTACAAAGTCCCATCTTTGAAAATGTTAACCATTGCATTATGGCAATTAAAACATGGGCAGAAAATAAAACAATCACCTTGCCTGCTTGTCTCACTCAATGTATCTTTATGCCATATAGAAGAGATCAGAACACTTCACTGTCTTTCCATCTATCATTTCCCAAAACCATTTCCTCTATTTCCTGCTCCTTTTTACAATTTTCACCTCTGTAATGACATTATGGGTGATCCACCACTGTACTTCTAAACCTCACCTTGCTTCTTTCTGACCAAGTCCTGTTAATCATACCCAATCTAATAATAGCAGTGTTAATAACACCTTCTGATACAATATCCTCCCCCACAGGCCTTCTAGGTTCTTCGGATGGCTAATGTCTTGTTAAAACTTTTTTACTTATTAATTTTGTCTGTGGCAGAGCTTGATTAGCTTCTAAATTACCCTGTTCCTATTTTTAGTGCACTATGGCCCTACCCTTCACACACAGTTTAATCCCAAAGTATTAATTCGTCTCTATATAATGCTGACTTGTCTTTCTCCAGGTATCCTAAATCTTCCTGTTTTTGTTTGAGGTCCATCTACCTTTGTTTTAACTCTTATTACCTTTCTCATTACTTTTACTGCTCTCTGTTCTCCATTGACGGGCACAATTGCTTTGCAACAGCCAAGGGTAGTGCTGGAGAGGCGAAAGGTCAGATTCACTCTTTGAAAGAACTCACCTCACGTCCCACTTAAATTAGCAATTGCAATAATGCACTGCGTTGAGAGAGGGAGTGAGAGGGGATTTATATGTCTCTAATCACTTCAGGGTAAGTTGTGAACTCAGCTATCTGCAGAAGTGAGAGTCAGAAGAAACAGCTCCTTGCTGCGGCTTCACCTCAAACTTACTTGTTGGATGTGTTGTCTTGCAAACAGGAGGTGGTATAGAGCAGGGAGTCAGAGGCACTTAGCGACAACCACTTAGCCAAATGGCTCTACAGTGGGGAACAGGCTGTAAGAAGCAAACTGCTGCTCAAGCTTACTTCTCCTGAGGTAACCACAATGCAGCTGCAGAGAAAAGGCAGTCAGGTCCCTTAATAAGTTTCAGTGTATCATAGTGATGTAACTTCTCGTTTATGGTGTGATCTTTTCCCTGCTCAAATCTCTACCAGATCGAATTCTCTCTTTCTGTGCATTTATTTCAGTACTATTTATATGGTTTTAATGATCGAAATTAATATTGTGACTTTTAAAATGGAATCAGCTGAGGTGGAGTGAAGAAAGAATTAAAGGAAAAAAAGGAAGAAGAAGGGGAAGAAGGAAAAAGATAAAGATTAGGAAACTTACCACAGTCTTAATGTCATTTCTACCCCTTAAATCCCACAGATGTCCATGGAACCCCATGAAGTCAGTAGATGGGACCGACAGGAGTCTTTGAGCCAGCATTACTAATGGGTCTGGAAACTTATCAGACCTATGATCAGATTTGTCCTGTTTCTGGCAGAGTATCAGTGAAAGTCTGGCCATATGGCCTATGCTGCCAACTTCCTTCCTCCTCCAGAACTCTACAAATGAAGATATTTGGGACAAACAAGTTAGATTTGCCTCTGGAGTTCATTCCTTCCAGAAATGAATCAGACTTCAAGTCAAGCTACTTAGTGCAGCATGAATCTTGCCATTTTTAAGTCTTGCTAGTACAGCTGTGGGTTGTTCTGCAGTCTCTGCAGGTCTTGCCAAGTCACCACAATCCTGTTACCAAATGCTTCCTCCAGTCTAACACACTTGAGAAGATATGCTAAGTAATTTTAAACTGTTTTTCCTTTTTTGACTGGTGCTGAATGAATAAGGTTTTCCTGCTTCAAATGTGTTCTTCACTGGAAAAAAATGAAGAGATATCAGAGCTGTAATATGTATTACATAGGATTTAAATAAAAAATGTTGATGTAGGAGCCTAATAAAATGTATAATGTGAATTCCAAAGAAGGAAATTATGCAGATCTAGTTTTACCTCACCACTTCTAATGAGAATAGGTGGGGAAGAGACTAAGGTGAAGAAAGGAAATGAAGCCATAGAACACAGAATGCAAAACTTCTCAGACTAAGAGCTCTTGGGCTTTCATATTCCATCTTAGCAGCCTACCTGCAAGTGCCCACACTGGATACTCTAACAGCAGCTCTCCCAAGCCCACCCACATTGCTGAAGCAATGGTAACATATGCCCAAATCTCATCATATCATATGATATGCCGTGTCAGGAGGCATCTGGTCAAAAGCCTATCCTTCATAATTTTTCCTCTGTACATGGCAGCTGCTCTTCACATCCAGCAGATTCCATTTCACCTTCAAAAAGGGTGTCTGATGCACAGTTTTTATCAAACATTTCTAAGGAGCAACATTCTTAGGAAGACCTGCTGTATTCCCTACAATTTATCCATCCAGCAGATGCTACGGCCTTGCCATGCATTCTCTATCCCTTCTATACTACCCAAGTATGACTAGTGACTATTGTTTTTCCATTAAGGGGTGGCCTCTTCATAAGGACAGAAGAAGACAGCAAGAGAGCAAGTCCTTGTCTCTATTTAACCACTGCACACCAGAACAGAGGTGTTACGCACCTTACTATCAGTGATCTAATGTCCTGGAAAATGAATGAGATTGCCTTCAAGTACTAAGCCAAAACAATCAAGGTAAGCTTGACTGGCCACCTCTTCTGTCCATGTCACTCATACATTCCTCTGGCATGGGTTGCCTATTTGCCTGACTTTCATTCCTGTGGAACCATGTGATATAAAGCAGCTTCTAAAATTTGGGCCAGAATATGCTAAAATGCTTTTGTCTTCTACCCCTACACTGTGAGTGGTGCATTGGTCATTTGCATTAATGCTATTGTAATTGCTTTATTGAGTATGCTGGCAGAATATACTCATTCCAGGTATATCGAAGACATGCAGTTGACCTTGCAGCTCCTTGATGGAATGTAACTCCAGCGTGCAGAAGGAAGGCAATGAGTTCCTCTCCTAAGAGGTGCATAATCAGTGTCCAAAATGAGTCTCCTGTAGACATTTTGCTTAACAACAAATTTAATGGAAAGGCTCCTTGTAACACAAAGGGAGATGAACCACACATTCTACAGCTTTGATAATCAAATCATTATTTTTGTAGCCTTAAGGGATATATGCTTACATCAGAATTCAACATATAGTTTAATTTACTTATCTGATCTTCCTCTGCACATGAATAGCTTCTATTTCCTGCACTATTTCAAATTTTCTTACATAATTCAAATGGCATCACAAAGTATGTATATGTGTTTTTGTACTGCTGATATTGGCAAATGACTAAAATAAGGTTTTATTTCTCTGTTCTTCTTGTCCCTTCCCCATCCCTGGCTATTCAAGCTGCAGCTCAAAAGGATTTATTTTTGATGATCTTAATTCTGTGCCAGTGTGATTATTATTAGTGTTTTAAATTCTAACCTCTGATCCCTTTCATCTTTTTTATTGTTGTGCTTTTACTAATCCCAAGGTCTTAAAAGTGCTCCTCATCTGTGCATCTTAAAACGCTTTATAAAGGATACTGAAAACACTATTCTTACTTGACATGCTGGGGAACTAAGACACAGAGCAATGGAGAGTCATATGCAAAAATAACCCAGGCAAGCCAACGTTGAAATAAATGCCCAGCTTTTCCAGAGAATCTTCCCTACCCAGTCTGCTACATTGCTATCCTTACAGGATTTGAACAAAAATACCATAGTCACTAGAACTGTAATCAAAAAATCTTCTTTTTCCCAATGATTAACTCCAACTCCTTTTGTTCCCTCTTTTTCCTCTTTTCCATACTTTTCAATGTAAATACATGCTTTAAGAACTTTTGAGAAAGCATGAATGCAAAACAAAAATTCTGACACAATTAGCGTTTCTCATTATTAGTGATTTTACAAGTGCACATAGGTTTAACACGCGTGGATAGTCCTGCTAGCTAATGTTTGATGCTCCAGACAATCAGATTCTCTGCAGTTTCCAGGTTAGGAATGTAAAGAAATTGCACAAAATGAATCCCAAACATAAATGTGGCTAAGTGTGATAGCGTGGGTGACAACAACTTGATAACATAGAGCTCATAATGAGACACATATATATGGTCTTATCAACCCAAACAGCTCTACCCTGCTGATTCGGGTAAAAAAAAAAAAAAACAACCACATTAACAACAAGTAAAAAAACCTTTTCGACCATCTCAGCGCTCTCTTGCTCATTACATCAACCTGTCAGAAATGACAACTTGGCAGTGTCCAGTTATTCCATGCTGACAAGGTGCTGTGCGTGCTTTTCTGCAATAATGTCAGCTTTAAGGTGCAATGTACTTAAGGAAGCTCATTTCTATGATTTGGCCCAAAAGAGCAATTTGCCCTGTTGATGGGATGAGCAATACTTTAGTTTCCTTTAAATGAGGAGTCATTTTCATGAAGATTGTTCTTGGAAAATTAGCTTAAAGTAGTGGAACTTTTTTTTTTTCTGGTAAGAGTTTGATTACTGAACAATTGTCTGATGATTTCCTTCAGATGTCTGAAACTGTAATCATGTTATCCTTAACATCTGACATATTTCAGAAATATCCTAAATGCAACTGAAGAGAATTGCATTCAGGGACATATGCCGGCAATCCACTATAAATAAGGAGATATAATATAAACATGACACTCTAAGGGCAATGATGCAATAAATGTACATTATAATACCAGGAGTACCAAAGAAAACAAATTCCCAGCTCCACTCACAGAAACACAGCTACAGAATTTTAGGGAAATTGAACTGCATTAGGATAGAGCCCCTTGAAACCTGGGAGGGGAATATGTCATATTTTCAACAGGTGCAATGGGAAGTGGAAATGACATAGTTATAAGCCTTCACACTGGTTATACATGAAGGCAAGGCATAGCCATCCACAGCCATATGAGTCCTGTGAATGCAGTCAGCCAGTATGATCCCAGGAATTACTGGAGGATAGTAATTTTATGAGTCTTGGATTTTCTTGTTGCAATGGAAAGTCTCTTTAGCTTTATGGTAGCCCCTGAAGTGTTTGTTTACTGAGCTCAAACACCTAGATTCAGTTTTTATAGATAATAATGTGCATTTAATAATACTTAATTACCTCGTCCACTCCATTGTTTATGTTGCGGTAATAC
Organism: Podargus strigoides; assembly: GCA_028020825.1. NCBI lineage: Eukaryota > Metazoa > Chordata > Aves > Caprimulgiformes > Podargidae > Podargus > Podargus strigoides. Next base: position 26,246,701 of record CM051663.1, on the reverse strand, counting down.
ATTTCTACATATACTTGGGTTGGGTGTTATATCAAACACCATTCTCTGTGCTAAAGTGTCTGCACACATGCTCAGGAAGACACTCAGAATCTGGTTTTCTAATAGACAAATTATGTACTAGAGTGATTCACTGCCTGAAGCCATATCTCCCTCTGCTGGTAAGGTTACCAATTGCTAAAATGTGTTAAACCTTTATCAAAGATTTTCAAGGTTTGAACTTTCAGACTAAAAGGTCATAGGTTTGATCCATGGTATGGTGCTATTATGTAGCTTAACATCCACTTTCTTCATCTTGGGCACAGAAAGTATCATTTGAACATTGACCTCTCAGCAAAAAGGAACAATGTGCCTCACATGTACCAGCTGAAGCAAATGAAAGCCTAAGAGGAAAACAAAAGGATGGAAGTGATAAGAGATGATGCTGGTCAAGTTGGGTGGCAGTTCTTAGAGATTTGGCCATTACTTAGACTTTGAGCTAATACTTCATCTCTCAGTGCAAAACCTTTGCTCATTACTGTTTGCAAATATTACAAAAGATTTTAATAAATGCAAAGAAAGGATGTGCTAATGAGGCATTTACAACCTTTTAGAATTAAATATCTAAATAGGAAACTTGTCAACTAACAGCTTTGTTTGAGTAACTGGAATTTATTTAGGGCTGATTGAAATGTAGGAAAGAACTCATGACTTTTCATCTATCATTTTTTACTTTCATTTTCCATTAGAGCAAATCTGTAATCAAATAAATAAGTAGAAATAAAATATTCAACCAGCTGTCAGTGCATCAAGATATTATTGCCATTGGAAATAGATATGCTTGCTCCTTCATTGCAAATGTCACTTCACAGGGACATGATGGGTTACTCAGTCCTCAAATAACATTGGGAGAAAAAACTGAGAGGCATTTTTCCCATAAATTTGTGATTCTCACGTTCATGCAGAAATACCATGATCAGTTAACAAAGAAGTCTATGGCTGTAAGGAACAAATCTTATTCCCAAAAGATGTTCCAGGTAGACATATTATGGACTGAATTTTGAAAACATCATATCTCTTAGTATTTCTTATGTGAAGGGAGGAGCTGTTAACATGATGAAGATGTTACTTTGCTTGTAACACTTGGAGAGATACATTGAGGAGAAAGCCTTGTCCTGACAATTTAGCTGTCCTTCAGTAGTATTCCAGCCATCCACATACAAATGTGAATAATAACAAAAGAACTCCAAACTTGTCTAACCTATTTTTCTTGTAGAACAGGCTGAGGGGTGGAGGTGGGGGTGAACAACAAAAAAACCCCCCACAAAACCAAAAATAACAAACAAAAAAACCCTCACTGAGAGATATATTGCTAAACTTGACATTTTTAGACAGTGTTAGGTAGAGTGATGATAGGTCATAGAAGCAGCTCAGTAGCAAACACATTTTGATGCCTAAAGCTTTAGGTGTAGAATTGTCCCAGATTTTATTTTTACTCAAAATTAGCAACAGAAAGAAAGAACAGATCCTTAGCCACACAAAGCAAAAATGAACTGTTACATGAATGTTCTTATTTTTCTGGATTGTCATCATACACTGAAATCTCTTTGGCAAATTACTGTCTGGACTATAATACATGAACTCACTTTGGACAGCATAATAAAGGAACTCCCAAGCGCTGAAATCTGGTCTGTGGGAGAAGAAGCCCCTTCTGCAAAGAGCAGATGTCTGAAAATTAACCGGCAGCTTCAGGCAAACTCTGTCATGTCAGAGAGGGCACTTACTCACACAAATAGTCTCAACCCCTGTGGTGGGGCTGTTTCTGTGGATCAAAATTGGTGGGTTTTGTAATGTAGGTCCTATTCCTGCAAAGAGGAATCTGACTCAGGCAGCAGCTCAAAGCCCTATTGACATCGTTGCAGGGACACGCGCACACAGCACAGGCATGGGCATGCACATGTAGGCAAGTGAACTGCAGGACAAGTCAGACAAGCTGTCCCAGGGACAGAAACAGTCTGCTATCCCTTTTTTGCTGTCAAAACAACTCCTCCTTCAACCAGCACATCATTATCTCAACCTTGTTTCCTCCCCCCTCCCATAACCTTTACAAAATCACTCCTTCACGCTTTTGCCTACACTGTCCCTTGCACAAGAGAAGAAACTCCCTAAAAAGGCCTGAAAATATACCTTCCTTTCCTTTTCCCAAAGCTTCATCAGTTCTCCCCTCTGATGCTAATCCTGAAAAACACACAGTAGTGTTCAGGAGGCAGGGACATGCATGTTGTCACCTGTCCGGGGACAGTAACGACCTCTTTTCTGTCACTCCTATCTCCCTGCCTGGATTTAGGGACCATCATTTGCGTTCCTCTTAGCTCTTTGGGACAGGGGCAATGGCAGTTTGCCTGTGTGTTCACTCAGCAGTTTTCATTGCAGAGGGCTGGAAAGCAATTAGGAATTGAGGTACTATGGTAACAGGGACAGCAATAGTGAGAGTCGAAGAGCGGCTCAAGAAACCGTTGTTAAGGGCCGACTGCCCCTGTGCTTCAGCAAGTGAGGCAGCAGTCCCAGCTGTTCCCCTCTGTATTTGTTGCTCCCTCCTGAATTCGCAGCTGCTCAGAGGAGCAAGAGAGCCAAAATACTGCCATGCATGGCACCAGGGGAGCCCTAGCATTGGGGAAGGTCTCACAGTAGTAGGGCCTCGTGATAAATGTTGCTAGTGCAGGAAAAAGGGAACAAAATACCATCTGCCTATCCCACACTGGATGCAAAGAGGGACATAAATTGTTCTGTTTGGGAATCAGTTTACCTGGAGTGGAGCAAGCACAGCTGAGAGAGGCACCTCATCCCCCTTAACACATTTTAATGGACTCCAAGTAATGAGACACCCTTGCAACCATTCTGCAATTCATTCTCACACACCTCAAACCCACAGGGTCTGGATTTACCCCGTCTCTGATACATGGTCAGTGCTAAACTCTGCTGTTGGAAAGGAAATCTGCATGTTCAGCTGGTGGAAAGACCCTGGGCATGATGCAGCCTAGCAGACATCCAGGACTCAATCTAGTAAGATGCATTTAAAAAGACAACTGGACATTTCTCCCCCTCTTCCAAAAAAAAAAGAAAAAAAGTCACGTAATGTTCGTGACTAATTAAATTCTTACTCTAGTCATGATTAATGTAACAAATAATTACAGCTTAGATCTAATATAGATACAACTAATTGTTCTGCCCACAGTGCATCGTGACTAACAATTAAACAGAGCTTCTGAAGCAACCAAGAGCAGATCTTAGGCTAACCTTTTGCCTTGTTATGCTTTTACTGTTGAAGGAATATATATGCCTACAGCTTTGTATTCCTGTTCACATCACTGGCAGTGACAGATTCTTCTCTTATTAGATGTTAGACAAGCTTATTCCTTTTAACTTCATGTGTTCCCACTTTGTGAGACTGTAGGGCAAATAAAAAATAGAGAGACACAGAAAAAAAAAAGACTGCATCACCTCCAGGTCCCTTGAGAGATTTCAGCTTGGAAAGCTCTCTTTCTCTCTGTAGGTGTACCAGTACAGCTGGTTTGAAGGTTTTGAGTTGACTTCAACCTGACAGCTAAAGATGAGTTGTGGTTTGGTTTTTTGCTTTGTTTTGTTGTGGGTTTTTTTTCCCCAATATGTTTCTCTTTGCTATTTTAATTGAAGAAAGCTATGTTAGGAAAACATACCTTCTGTCCCTTTCAAAGTTAGCTGTTGTAGAAGACTTTAGTTCACTGAAGGAAAACATTGGATTTACTCAGTAACACCCAGACATCTTTTTGATACTCACGTGTGGAATCAGAATCTACGTCAAACAGATCTGATGGATTTGCAAAAGAATAGTTGCAAAGTGAAAAAAAAAAAAAGAAAAAGGAAAAGGTCTGGAAAGAAAAGGTGGCTTTGAATCCTAGCCACTTAAACCCAACGGCTAAGCAGCCAATAGCCTTAATAAGGCTGGGACTTCACTCCTGCTTTTGTGTTTCAGGAAAATAATTGAAACCAACCTCATCAGGATAAAGTTTCCATCTCCTCCTTGGATATCCCCTTTGACTATGGGTGAGTCACTTACTATAAGTAGCGATTTGGGTTTTTTAATTTTTTTTTTTCTGTGTGTCATGCGTTTGAAAGCTATGAATACCTGAGACAAAAAAAAATGTTTGGATTTTGTGCATCTATCCATATCCCCTTATTGCTACAATAATAGTGATAATAACATGTTAACAACAACAATACTAAAAGTGTGTCTAATAACCACAAAACAGATGAACAGAGAATAATGAGGTATGAGTTATCATTTGACTCAAATAATGACGAGTATTGCATGGGAGGGAAAACTGTAGAGTTAAAACATTAAATTAGTCCAGTGACATTTCTAGTCCTCAGATGTAAGGATAATCTATAAGAATCTGATGTCCTGTTGAATATTCACTGACATTAAGTCAAGAAATGCTGATAATCCAAACCAACCAGAAATAAAAAGCAAAGTAATGGGAATTTACCAGCCAAACCCAATTGTGACAACCATCTCAGGAAAACCTGATTATAGAAATATATCAGATCCGTGCCCTAAGAAGGTAATTCCTTAGCTGATACACTACATTGCTCCACTGACTTAATGAAAGTCTTGCTGATGTAACCCATCTTAATATCCAAAGTAGCATTTATTTTTTTTCAATTTAGAATAATTATAGAGCTTTTTTTTTTGCTTTTTTTCGCTTTTTTTTTTTTTTTTTTTTTTTTTGGTCTATAGGAAAAGAGACAATTACTCTTCTCAAACATATTAATTACTGGAAATGATTTGCTTATTCCTGGTAAAAGGGGAGAATTGAGCTCTTCAGTGTGTGCATCTCTCACTGACTTCCAAGGGGCCATCTGGGTCAAATTTGTCCAGTACCAAAATGACTTACAACTTTAAGCTTTCCCTTCTGCCTCTGAGGGTTCATTTGAAGGTGTGCACTGATTCATTGCACTTTTGTAGCAAACTTGTAGCAAACTCTAAGGCACTCTCCACGGCACCAGAGTAATATTCTCAGTGGAAACTTACTGAAAGGATTGCTACTTGAAGGATGGCCACGAGGCTTTGGAACTAGGTTTTATGAAGTTGATGAACATTCACTGAGGATTAGACTATACTCATCAAATGATCTCACTTTTTCTTCAAATTAAAAAAAGTGTTGCCATTCCTGTCTTCTAAATCTAAATGTTCACAGAAAAAAAAAACCTGTTATAAATGTGCTTCCCTCCTCTCCTCTACTGTTCAACCAAACTTACCTAGTTTGCAATTTCAGGTTTTTTTCTTATTTATTTTCTAAATCTATGTGCCCATCAACATGTTCCATTATGTAAGAAGCTTGAAATAAATTTGAGGAAATGTTGGTGTTTCCTAGGGAATCTGTAATACAATGGAATTGATCAAGTCAGTGACAAAAATGGGTGGCTTTGCCATTTAGTTACAGAATGCCTATGTCTGCTTTTTGGGTGATTTTGATGCTCTGAAACAACGCCCTTTTGCCAGTTCACAGGGCTGCTCTACCCTTCTCCTTTCCCTGGCAGCTAGTGATGAGCCTGGGTTAGATCCCAGCAAATGTAAATCAGCCTTCTTCCAAAACCTATTGGAACAAGGCCAGTTTCTAAAAGATAAGTACCTGATCCAACTGCTTAGTATTTGACAATGAACCTCCGTCTCCGTGGAAAATTTCAACTTAGTCAATATGTGATATCCTGAACTACAGTAAGAAGGCTGTCAGATCTACTACCCTTTGTCTAATAGCCACAAAGATTTGTATCTCAAACGAGACAGTACAACTTAGTGCACAAATGGAAATTGCAGCTGAAACAATGTCTTGGGGTATGTAAGCTCTATAACTACTTTACCTTGTATTTAAAACCAAAAACCCAGTATGGATTGAGTTTTGGAGTGCCTAGAATTTCAGCAAATTTCCCTTGATATAGGCAGCATCATCCATTCTTTACATTTCATTTCCGATGGACTGAGAAGATTCCAAGAACACAAAAATGGACATGAATTTGTACACAGCTGTATGACAGATATGGAAGATAAACTTGCTTCTACATACTAGAATGTGACTGACAGTTTCTGTAGTCACTTATTTGCAGCAAGACAATGCTTATAGCAAATCTTAACAGGATCTTGCATCACTTGCCTATGGGTCTTGAACACACCGTCACACAATAACTCTGGCAGAATCCATGGCTGTAGTGTGCTGTCTGCGAGAGGGTCTCTCCATCAGCATTAGCCATGCATAGTTTCTTCTACTAACTCTTTGTCCTCAAAAGAGCTATGACCTCCAAGAAAGAAATTCCCTGTGCTCCATTTATTTGAGTTCTCTTAGAATGTAGTGATCCATAGCTCTCAAAATGGACATAGAGAAACAAGCCAAAAAAGATTAGACCTAGAATTCAGACATTTATTTTTGCAGTGCATGGAGAATCTAAGTCACCTTTCATTAAAGTCAATGGAAATGCTTCCTTCAATTTTGGTGTGAACTGGAGCACATATTCAAGGACCAGGGAAAGCTCTGATTTCAGACTTTCTTATTCAAGAGAGAAAAGAGTTTAAAGTTAAGCAATGTGACCAGAAACTCATTTTAAATGACCCAGAGATTAGACTTTGAGTGATTTGATTGCTCAAAAGCTGATATATATGATTCCTAAGTCACCTGACTGAGAATTGTTTCACCTGACTTCAAATATCTATGAAATGAAGTTAATAATCACCTTTAGATCCCTTCATATCACACAGAGAACAATTGGTTTTATTAAAGATCTACATGGTGAATTAATTGTGCACTAGAAGTACTTATTTCCCTCTGCTGATATTAAAAACAGTCTAGATGACCAGTTTAGTATATGCACACATTTAGCCAGATGACTACTGCTCTGTGATGTATCTGAAAACACATATTGTAGGAGTACTAACAGTGTGAAGTTAAGCATCATCTTAAGACTTTGAAAGCTATGTTACCAAAGCAACAGTAATAGAAAAGCAATAAATTTCTACATATGTGTTCATATAGATTTGATGGAACCATTTCAGAGTATGACTCATATATATACATTCATGACTATGAAAACTAAATATTCTCTAATTTTATAAATTGCTTCAGAACACTTACAAGCTTCCTCCCTGCCCCCCCTTTTTTCTCTTTGTCACAATGTATCTCTTTCCCAAGCAATTCATTATCATAGAATTTTCTGTTTACCTGCTCTTTTTTCGTTTCCAGCACTTAAACTTACCAATTTATTCAAAAGACAGGAAGTTTGTTCCTTCCAGCGATTGCACCATGACTTTTCCTGAGAGACCACTTCTTGGTTTGATACTAGTTCAGTTACCACTGCTTGTGCCTTTGCCGGTAGATCAGCCACTTCCAGTCATGGTACTTTCATCAGTGTTATGAAGAATTAACTTTTTGATACTGACCTAAAAAACAGAAAATCAATTACCATAGGCTGCTGTACAGTCGTCATATGGGTGCTTGATTATTTCCAGATATAGAACTTTGGAAACAAGTAGGATCCTAAAAAATTTTACAGGGCATTACACCTGTTATACTTTTTGACTTATTAATGAAGTGAAAGTCTTAGCTTCCTAAATCTGAATTTTCCTATGCCAAAGGTAGATATAATTACATTCTTTTGAAAATAATGTTATTTTCAAATTCCTCTTTCTGGAACAGTACATGTTCAAATGGCTTCTATTTAAAATTCACAACACTGATGTTTTGTTTTGTTGCTATCTAGAAGTTTTTGTGCACTTCACTTGCCAAATATTTACTCTTTGCTCGGTAAAAAGCTGGCTGGATGGTGAGGCCCAAAGAGCCGCGGTGAATGGAGTCAAATCCAGTTGGAGGTCAGTCACAAGTGGTGTTCCCAAATGCTCAGTATTGAGGCTGTTCTTGTTTAATGTCTTTATCAATGATCTGGATGTGGGGATTGACTGCACCCTGAGTAAGTTTGCAGAGGACACCAAGTTGGGCAGGAGTGTTCATCTGCTTGAGGATAAGAAGGTTCTACAGAGGAGTCTGGACAGGCTAGATTGATGGGCCATGACCAATTGTACGAGATTCAACAAAGCCAAGTGTCAGGCCCTAAACATGGATCGCAACGACCCCATGGAATGCTACAGGCTTGGAGAAGAGTGTGTGGAAAGCTACCTAGAGGAAAAGGACATGGGTGTATTGGTTGACAGCAGCTGAATACAAGCCAGCACTGTGCCCAGCACCCTGGCTTGTATCAGAAATGGTGCAGCCAGTAGGACTAGGGAGATGATTGCCTCCCTGTACTCAACACTGGTGAGGCCGCATCTCAAGTACTATGTTCACTTTTGGACCCTCACTGCAAGAAGGACACTGAGGTGCTGGAGCGTGTCCCAGGGCACCAGAGCTGGGGAAGGGTCTGGAGCACAAGTGTGATGGGGAGCGGCTGAGGGAACTGGGGGTGTTCAGTCTGGAGAAGAGGAGGCTGAGGGGAGGTCTCATTGCTCCTTACAACTCTCTGAAAGAAGACTGTAGCAAGGTGGGGTGTCAGTCTCTTCTCCCAAGGAACAGGCAATAGGACAAGAGGAAATGGCCTCAAGTTGTGCCAGGGGAGGTTTAGATTAGATATTAGGAAAAATTTCTTCACTGAAAGAGTCATAAAGTACTGGAACAGGCTGCCTAGGGCAGTGGTTCAGTCCCATCCCTGGAGCTATTTTAAGGTCACGTAAACCACATACTTAGGGACATAGTTTAGTGGTGGGCTTGGTAGTGTTAGGCTTACAGTTGGATTCGATGATCTTAAAGGCCTTTTCCAACCTAAAGAATTCTATGAATTTGTGATCTTTAACACCTTGAAATGTGTGGGTAGAAATGTAGACATAGAGCTACTAACACTATTTATATATCTAACATAGAAATACAATGTTTCTCATTGTACTTTTAATTTCCAAAGGGTTTTCTGATAAATTTGCAAAGTTTGCAGCATATCAAAATGATAGTGACTTCCGTGGTCCAGCAAGTCAAATTGTTTACATGAGATAGTATATCCTGTCATTCAAAACTCCTTTTTTATTTTTTATTTTTTTTAAACTCAGACTCTTAAAATAGTTTTATACAAGGATGGGTGAGAAATCTACTATAGACAATGGGCATCTTTCCATAGATTATAGTTACTGTTAGATAAGTCACACAAGGTGGGAATCTTTTATCTATTAGCCTCTGAACAGCCAGATTCCAGTCTTAATTTGTCATCTAGGATTGTTCTTTCAACACCAGGAAGATATAGCTTCTTGCAAATGGCAATTTTTCTGTTCTCGATTTACATCTAACATACATAGGCTGAATAAATTTCTGGACATGCTTATGAGTCTTCACTGATTATAAGCAGAGCTTAGACGATTAGCTTTGACTAGGATTTAGACAGTTGTGGGATGAATGTCTACCACACAGTCATACAGGATATTTTCCTATTCAGGGCCTGAGTAAAGATATCCCTAAAAATGTAAAAATCTGAATATTCCTAGGTTTTACACAATCAAGGCCATTAAAGATGAAAACAATTAGTTATGCCATTCACATATTTTTATTGTGAAAGGTATTTTAAATGTTTATGAAAGAAAAAATTATTTATTTGATTATTTTCCATAAATAATTGATAATATCATTTATATGCCTGAATAATCTGTCATCTGAAGCCTGCTAGGTGTTAAACAAAGACAATGACAGAAGAACTCCATTTCAGATTCTTTTGCCAACTTTATTATTATGATTTCTGAGTGTTGACCAGATGTACATAAACTGTGTAATATTGACTGTGTAACATCAAGCATCTGACATTAACTATGTCTTATTCTTTCCTCGAAGAAGGAAATACGTGTCTCTGTGTTGGACTTTGGTTTTAAGATTTTTGTATACTTGATTTATTTTAATGTTCTAGCATACACACTTTTTGGGAGTCCATCATATAGAATGTAATTATTTTTCTTTTGAAAACCAAGAAGTAGGATCTAAGTGCTTAGTTACTATGTTTTTGTTCTATTTTTTCTGCTTGCTTACCCTTATCTAGTTAATGTATCACTCCTCATCCTTAAGCCTCACAGCCTTGGCACTGTAAATGCCAACAAACTTTGTTAGAATCAGAAACAGTGAAAGAAAAAGCTGTTAACTCTTTTGCAAATATAATTTTAAACCTTGTGTCTGAGATGGCATCAAGGTCCAGGAGTTACAGTGTTTATCAGAAATTCTTTTGCTTACCATCTTAAATAAATTTAAGGACATATTTTTAAAAAGTAATTTAATTTCAAAATATTATCTGATACATGATACAAACTTCTGTTCCTGGTACCTCTCAGATTGCACTGGCCATTAGAGAGAATTCATATCTACCTCTGAAAATAAAGCGTTGCAGAGAGATTACACATCTCTCCTCCAGTTTTCTTTCCAGAGGATAACATGAAAAACCAAACTGCAAATGTTCTCTCCAGCAGGAATTCTGGCCTGGTTCACTTAACCCTGTAGCTTCCCTTAAATATGTGATATCTTCAAGGGAAACATAATGAGGTCAAAAAGCTAGGTTAGAACTGACCCCTTTGATTTCTAGGACTGTGTGTACCAAACATCACCTGGCAATGGGTAACATTGCCTGAGAAAGGTAATCCCAATGCAACCCACAGAGAGAGCCTGGAAGAGGAGTGTATGGGAAGAACGCAATTGTCTTTAGTGAGAAGAATGAAGAGGGGAAATAAGGAAGGATGTGACTAAGGAAAGAATTATTTATTGGAGTATCATTTTACAGTAGAAGCCATAGAAGTATTACATACTGCTACTTTGGTGGAAGAGAGTTTCCATCTAAAATGGAAACATTTTGGTGATGGGTAATGGTTAGAAGAAAATCCAAGGGCTGCTCATGAAGAGGAAGGTGGTGTGAGAGGGAAAACATACAGGAGTCCGGATAAGCATCTATCTCTGCAACTAATTTCATTAATTCAGGACCTTTAAAATCTGTATTTAACTAAGAAAAATATGTAGAGAAAGGAGAGAGGTCTTGGAGGAAAAACCATCAGGGGATACAAATCTGCCTGAAGATATGTCCCATTAAGTGTGCTGCTTCTCCTTCAGTATCTAGGATCAGTGCTGAACACTTCCTGTGTATGGCCAACAAGAAACAGGCTGGTAATAGTGCTTGATCGTTTCTGTTGGCTTTTAAAATGGAAATGGAGGACATCTGTACTATTGTATCAGGTTCAAACAAAGCTGTGTAGGAAGCATAGAAAAGAAAGCACACAGGTTATGTCATATTCATCTCTCTCTTGTTTAAAGACTCACAGGCACATAGCTCTGAAAAGCAAATATAATTCTCATTAGAAACATACACAATACAGAAGGGGAAAAAAGAGACCACAAATCCTAAGTGTAACTTATTCATCCAAGGAGAAGCTTGTTGGCAAAGGGTCAGGATGCCATGAACCACAGAGCCTGCAGATTTATGAGGAGAAAAAAAAAAAAGTCTATTTGTTTCTGAAAACCTGGTTAGACACATTAGAAGGGCCTCTAGGGAGTTTTAGCTTGCCAGTCCAGCACCTACAGAACAAATAACTGACATTTTCCCCTGACCTTGCCTGTATTACAGGTTATTTTAACAAGGCTAAACTGGGAAAGAAAAAACAAAAAATGTCTCTAATGTATTAAGCACAAACATGCTAAATTCAACATCAGGAATGCAGGTTTGTTTACAGTGTGCCTGGGAGACTCCAGTAACATCAAAATGGACATGAATATGTAGATTATTTTTGCTTTGAGCAAGCTGTGGCAAATGTAAAAAAAAAAAAATCCCACTTGCCGTTAATTTTTACATTATCTTATATATTCTCTAGAGGTAAAACAAAATAGTGTAAGAAAAAAAGAAGGAAAAAAAAGTAAATGTTTAGGAGGGGAAAAGACAATTGTGAAGAAATAAAAGTGCTTATATAGCAATACCAACTTTTCAAAAATAATAAAAACAATAACAGCAATGAAATATGAATAGTATGAAGCTCATATATAACATTTGATGTTAGATGTGAAGAGACAAAGACTTGGCAGTATGAAGATGCATGAAAGAACCCATACACGACAGTAAGTATAAAGATGAGAAGAGCAAATTAGGAAGAACAATGTTGAGCTTCTTAAAAAGAACAGTGGGAAAAATTAAGTGTTATGCTATCTTTTGTTAGAATGAAGGGCAGAAAAATGAAATAATGTTCAATCACGGAAAAATAAAACAGCTGAAAGTAGAATTAGCAAAACTAGCGTTGAGGAAAAAGAAAGATGGAAGAATTAATTTTATTCTTTATTTGTTACTGTGATTTTCAAAGGCATCGTATTAATAATTAAACTCTATTAATAGAGCCAGATGGACAACTCCCTTTTGTTCTTTTCAGACTATTATTTCATGTGTTTAGTTACACACAAAAAAGCCCCAAACCCTTAAATGACTTTTTCTTAAGAAAATGCATTCAAGGAATCAAAAATTAGAAGCCATCAGAGTTCAGATAACACTTTCAACTGTAATTTTGGATTTGCATCCTGATGTGTTATTAACCTTGTGTGTGTTATGACATAGTCTTGCGTTAAATAATCACATACAATGTTTTTGCTACACTTCCACCCCTCAGGAACCTCAGCCCTTTTCGTGAGTGAGGTAAAAAATATACATTCAATGAGACATTTACACAGTTTAATTTCTTTCTTCCTTGATGTTCATGGTGGTTACATCTACATACCAATAAACTTCTTGCTGCAGAAGAGGTTCAGTACAACTAACTAATCCTGAGGCATTAGCTGTGCACGCAACTTAATGCTTTCTCTTCAGACTACATCTTGTGAGAGTCTAAGAATCTTTCTGGTTAAAATTAATATCATCCACCAATTCTAAGTGGTAATTTGGATTTCCTAGCCCCCGTTTTAATTTGTTATGTTTTGGTTTTCAAAAGGCTATTTTTTTTTCCAGGTGGTTTTATTTTCAAATTTTTAAATCGAACCTCCATCAAACCTTTTCCACAGCCTTGGTCTTCCCTGCTTCATTAGTTCTCAGTCACAGCATGTGGGAAAAGTTACCTTACGAGTGACAGCTATGGGCGTCCCGTGGGCATGCAAGGAGAAGCTCTGTATGTCACATGTAGAAATACCAGGCTTATATCATGTAAGCATCCTTTTCTTTCCTGTCCATCTGATATCTTGCTTGCAAGCGAAGTATTGTCTAATAAACAAAGGGCTGGGAAGGATGGATCTCATTAAGTCTTTTCTTCCAAGGAGCATCTGGGAATGTCATCTCAAGATGACACTGCTGCCCTGCTCATATTTAGCCTGTTAGTTTTTCACTCTCATCCTGGCATATCCCAGGCTCAATCTCTTCATTCCATGCTGATTTTCTACTCTCCTTTCAGATGCTTAGATTGTGGCTCTTCAGTCAGTTGATCTGAAATCACTCTATGACTTCAGCTACAAGAAATACAAATCTAAGTCGATAAACCAAAGGAGAAAGATGAATTGGTCAAAGAAGTGAGTAATATAAAAAGAAGAAATATACTTTTGGGGTTTTTTTTCAAGAAAATTGTGTATTATTTGACAAAGTTCAGAAAAAATACCAAAAATTTTGGTAAAACAGTGGACCCTGGGAAAATAAAATATGAAGAAGTGGCTTTATACGGGGGGAAAAAAAAAAAAAGCACACTGTTAACCTTGTCTGAAGACATTTCTCAGTATATTAAAAATTCTCAGACATTGTCAACACTGGAAGAATCAGCTGGACAAGATTCTCTAGGGCTATGAAATATCTCAAATCTGGAAGCTCAGGTGCCAATTCCCTTTGACACCAGATAATGACCAGATTAACATAGCCATCTCTTCCTCTGCTGTCAATGTAAATTAACCATTTGCTGAAAGACAAGGAAAGAGAAAGTGGGTTTGATTCTAAGTTCTCCTTATTCTTGCATGAGGAATATTAATGAAGTAACTCTGTAGGGATGCATTTAAATTGTCAAATAATTTAAGTCCTTGGTTTGCTCTTTGTTCCTTAATTATCCTCATGTTAGTTTGCTAACAGGCTCTTTAGGACTAAGCCAATAGTATCCCCCTGGGGTGAAATCCTGATATAGATCTAGGGACAGTTCATGTCTACAGGCAGGAGGTGTGAGGCTCTACCATGATTCCCTTTCCATTTACATGGGCATTGCTCTCTCTATTCCAGCATGCCTTGCACCATTAATAGTTCCACATGTCCTCCATGAATCAGAAATGCAATATAGACCCTTGACCTTATCATATCAAATACTCATACCAGTCATTCACATGAGCAACAGTACAGCCCTCATGTTATTTCAGACACTTTAAGTTGAATTAGAAAAAAAAAAAAGAAAAGAAAAGAAAAAGAAGATTTTTTTTAAATCTTAGGGCCAGAGAAGTGATAAATAAAGCCTTAGGAAAGCCAAATCAGATCCGAAGAAGTATGAAAACTGTGGCTATAGAAGAGGAGAAATGTGCAGGGGAATGTATGTGTAGGCCCTGCTACACTATTTGGCTCTACTTGCAGGGGGATGCCTTTAGCACTGTAGCTGTAGCTTTGAATCTTTAAACTGCCTTTCTCATACTGAATTATCTGAGTAGTTGGACTGTAATCAGTCCTCAGTGTAAACAAGAGCAGACTCACTTGATAAATGCTGAATTTATGATTGTTCTTAGTTTTCTGTTTCCATGTATTTGAAGATTATGTGCTTTTTTTTCACAGCAGACAGGAAAAATTGTATAGCTTAAAACTGGACCATCCTACTTGGACCAACTGTTCTTTTGTCATGTAAAGCAGACCATCCACTTGAGCCATCATCTTCGGGTAAAAACACAAGCAAAGAGATAAATACTGCAGCACTCCTTGTGTGTCAGTAATGCCTGACTTTCTTGGACCCAGTATGAGAAATCCACAAAAAAGGCAAGGCCAATAATCTGTCTCCAGGAAATATCAGCAAGGACATCTTCATTGTTTTTAATTGTCAGATTCATGATGGCTGGGACTCAGACTGCATATGGTTTTGTAAAGTGTTTGAGAACTGACGGGCTAAAGGTGAGACAGATATAACTCAACACTTTAGCAGCTGGAACATTGAGGAAACTGTCAACAAATATAGGGAACAAAAAACAAGCTTAAAAATGGGGTTGTGCACGTTCACAGTCTCGGGAAATTAAAATTTGTGTAGAACTGTATTGAACTAATATAATGAATGGTACCTGTGATGTATATATCAGGAATATGGCAACAACACTAAGTCTTATCAGCATGAATATTCCCCTTGGGTACTTCGGAGGGTAACTACAATCTGTGGTGGATGAATAGCCCTATGCAAATACCTAAATCTTAGCATTAATCTCAAAATTCTAGAATAACTAAGCTCCTGAGTTCAGCACCTCGAGCTCAACTTAAACTGGAGAGACTGATCCATTCCCAAATTTCTATATTGCTAGGCATAGGCATTAAGAAATCATGGATCAGACTTTGCTAAAATTATACAGGCCTCAGAAAAAGAGTTTCAAGAAAAGGCTGTTTATTAAAAATTAAAAATAAATATTTTTAATGTTTTGTGGTTTTTTAAAAAATTAAGATTCCAGATCCACAGTGCTTCTTCCTAACCATAAGAGCTTGGAACACATTTTGTAATTTTTTGTTGTTGCTTGATTTAGTCACAATTAACTTTGCATATAATCCAATTGCTCTATGAGTCTTCAAAAATGTAAACACTACCATCAAAATCTCATTACTTATATCATCATGAAATGAAGAATTGACAACATAATAGGAAACATGAGAGATAGAGGTGTATATTCAGAAATCTTACTAGGTGCACAAGAACATACAGACTAGCTTTTAGGAGAGTAATTTATGTGCGGAAGTACCCATTTATCATATATAACCATCAGGCAGGAGGAATACAGAATACTTTTTTGTGAGATGCATATTTCATACTTTGAAACAATGTTTCTTTCTTTTTGCGTTTCCGTGTTGACAATATCAGCTCAATTTGAAGGACTTCTCTCATACAATCTCTTCAGTGCAAAGTGGCATTCCAAACTTGTTTTGTATTTGAGAGAGAGAGAGAGATGATGGGAACAGTTCTAAGTGGTTGGTGCTCAAAATCTAAAATTAAATTTAAAAGAACCCATTACTTGAAGAATAGAAATACAGAAGTCAAGACTCTGTGAAAAAGAAAGAATTAAAAACAACTTGTGAAACAAACCAATGAGAAAGGCTTTGTGGAGCAGGCACAATGGTAAAAAAGTGGAGTTACTTAGTTAACAGATACTAAAGACTTTGTTGTAGTCTTCAAGATAAATTCCAGCTTCATTTTGTCTTATGAATCAGTTAGCACATTGAAATAATTTAATGAATAGTGGATAGCTGAGACATTGAAAGTCAGATCCTAGGAGCTTTCAAATAGGTACTTAAGTGTATATCTCAGAGTAATACCGTGGGATTCAATGGCAGAGTTCATATACATACTGGACATAGTCATACAGTCCTGAAATTCAGTTCTATTTTCTGTTAGCTTCTTTGAATAATCTTTGTGTCTCTTTTCTTCCTGGCCAAATAATTGCTACCTATATATCTCTTTCATGACTCAATCTGAGTGTCAGGGATCAGAATTAGATGGATAGTCACCTATACAACTGTTTATGAAGTAGCATATAGCAGCTCAAGATGTTGATGCTCAAAGTGCAAGTCATTTCCTGTTTTCTTGTCTTCCAATAGCAGTCATTTCGCAGATAGGAAACAGTACATATTTGAATATCAGAGATCCAAAGCAAAATATTTGTTCATGAAGTAATTGAATGACTGTAAGACAAAGATAATTTTCTTATTATTAATCCTAGCAGTTTAGCTCAAAGTACTTGCACATCTCCTGTATGTAGTTTAATTATTTTTTTTCTTCTTTCTGACATGTGGTTATTTAATCTTCTGCCAGCATTATCTACCAAACAGATTTCTTTTTCTTTGTGCCCATGAAGCTTTTGTACTATTGATGTTTTCACAGTGCACAGTGTATGTGTGTCAAATTATAACTATTGATCTATGTTTCTTAATGTGTACAGTCATTTAGATAGCATTACAGTTTGTCTGATTGTGGTTACATAAATAAAACAAGAAAAATAAAGAAGAAAATACCTGCCATTTTTATTTTTTTTATGAATTTCATTGTTGAAGGTAGACTGTTTATTTGAATAGAAAATATACTGAAACCAATATTTTTTAGATATGAGTTATCTTTTTTTTTCTTAGTAACAGGTGAAAGCAATAGGGCATGCAATCTTAGCAGAAAAATAAAAACCAAACCAAATAAAAACACCCTCCTTTATTTTTCTATGAATCTTTTTATAGCTGTTTTGTGTCACATATCTTTCTGTCTTAAATGTTGCTACACAAGGTATCCCTGTAACATTCAGCCTCTGAAATGGATAGTATCATAGCATCATAGAATCATTAAGGTTTGAAAGGACCTCTAGGATCATCAAGTCCAACCATCAACCCAACACCACCATGTCCACTAAACCGTGTCCTGAAGTGCTACATCTACACATTTTTTGAACACCTCCAGGTATGGTGACTCAACCACTTCCCTGGGCAGCCTGTTCCAATGTCTGATAACCTTTTCAGTAAAGAATTCTTTCCTAATATCCAATCTAAACCTCCCCTGGAACAATTTGAGGCCATTTCCTCTCGTCTGGAAAGGTACCTGATTGATAGTGCCAACCAGTTAACAAAAAAATAAAGTAAAAAAACCTTACTCCTTGTGAGTGATGCCCTTATCAGTCATGTGAAAAGTAAATATTTTTCTACCAGTTTATTTTTACTTTCCTTCTCCCATTTTACAGCTATTGTTTTTCTTCTGTAACATATGGCTAGGAAGAAATGAATGGTGGCAACTTGATTCAGTGGTTAGAACAGTGGACTGGGAACTTGAGGAAACAGCATTACTTTCCCACTTCTGCAATGATCTGGTTTCTGAGTTTTGACAAGAGTTGTCACCTTGCTATATATCCAGCTGTCTTCTGGTGTTGTATTTGCCTTGCATGTTCGAAATGGTAGAGGCTAGGCTTACTTTTGGTAAAGCACATGAAACTTTGTGTAAACAAATCAATAATATTAATAATGCTCAACACCATCCCAGGAATGCCTAAGCACTTTAAAGTGTTGAGTCAAAAAATGAGGTTCTGTAACCACCAGAGAGGGCAGGTGATCAGATACTACTGTCTATATGGTGAATCTTGTCCCTTTTCCTTATCTAATACCTTTTTCTTACTCTTTCTCAAAATCAAGCAACTAAACAAGTCCCGCCAAAATAGCTAATTATATCTTGGATAACTTAATTTTTTTTTTTTTTTTTTTTTTTTAAAAAGTTCTGTATTGCCAATAGAGAATGTCTTTTTGTCCTCCAGACTAAATCTTCCAAGAGATTCCTGATCTTTATGACCCTTACACTTCTGAACTATGACAAGGGAGCTAGTTAACAACAGTTGTGTTGATGGCTTGAGTGATATTGTCTTCTAGGAGCCGCATTAAGATCACTCTTAAACTCACTTTTATATTTCAAAAGCTCAAAAACAATCTAATGTAAAAGTCCAGCAGAAAAGGATTTTACGAACAAAACCTAGCTGAATTTGTGAATAAAATCTGACTCCTAATGTCTGCTATGCTGGTTTTCATGAAGGGAAACTACCAAAGCTTGTGTGAAAACAGAGCCCTGTATATGCTCTGAGATATTGCAGAGAACACTTTCACAGCCTCACCATTCTATTTGCTGTCCAAAATTTGTGATGGAAATTATTAAACTTAATTCAAGAAAAAAGTGCATTTTATTTTTCCAGTAGTGGCTGGGATGATCACTTCTAAACTGACATTGTGTGACAATATACTTTCAGCAAATAAATATGCATTGCTCAGATAGTGTTTTGAATACCTTTCTGATGAAAGCAAACTGATGAAATCAAAAGACTACGTAGATATAAAAGGCCCATAGAATAGAGAGAGCAGGTCTGCACTCTAACAATAAAAACTAACCTTATTGACAAGGAGTAACAGCACATGTCCAATATCCTCTAACACAAAACTTCAAACACAGCACAATCCAATCTAGGCCTAAACTCACAAAGAGAGGAGAAATAATAACTTCTGCTTGAAGATGCTTCCCCTCTGACTCTGTGTTTGCCACTCACCTTTTCTACAGGCTCTCAAAGGAGCTATGCCCATGGATTTTTTTTAATTTTTTCTTTTAGGTAAAAGGGAGTTGAACTCAAAGTGCTGTACCCTACACATGACACTTTTTTATGGAGTGATAAAGATTGTTTTTCCATTAAATAGCTTTTTCTTTCTACTTTTTTTTTTGTTGTTGTTGTTTTTGTTTTTGAGGTAACACATCCTCCTGACTTAGAAATCTGTATTTCTTATTATGACCTATGATTACCTCAGCTGTTATAGGAACTGGGTTTATATGCACGTATTATCTCCATCCATAGTGGAAGTGAGTACATCTTGGTTTTTCTCTTTTTTCTCTCCTTGCACTTATATGATTTCTCGTGTTTTATATCTAAGGGTCTAATGTCTTTAATAATTTAAAAAAAAAAAAAAAGCAGTGAAAATGAATCCCTCTTCTCCATTTAGATGGAATTATTATTAATCAGTCAGAATGCAAATTCCTTCAATCTAGCAGAGTTGCTTATATTTTGGTTTTTCTCTTTTTTCTCTCCTTGCACTTACATAATTTCTTATGTTTTATATCTGGAGTGTCTAATGTTTTTAATAATTTTATTTAAAAAAAAAAAAAAGCAGTGAAAATGAATCCCTCTTCTCCATTTAGACAGAACTATTATTAATAAGTCAGAATGCAAATTCCTTCAATCTAGTAGAGTTGCCTTTATTTCTAAGCCATATGATGAGTGCATTTCCTCATTGGAATTATCTAGTGTATGACTTTGAGATTATCTAGACACAACATTAATTCTTAGTGGTTTCTTAAAAGAAAATCTTTCCTATTTACATGTGGTGGAGTTATGCTGTCAGTTTCTCACTTTCTGCCCACAGACAAAAATCTGTATATCTGAAAAAAAGGTGAGAAGTAGCTCCTGAAAATACCAAACTCTAAAATAACCCCCCACAAATGCATCCTGAAATGCAATGATTAAGCCTTGCTTTGATCCTCCCTCATGCCTCATGTTCAAATCAGCTGACATTTTCTAAAGGACTGAGATCTGGCCTCACCTTTCTCCCTTATTGGTGTTTCTCTTTGTCCTTTTTATTATTTTTTTTTAATTTTTTTGATTTTCCTTCTTCCTTTTCCGTTCCCTCCCCTTCATGTTCCAGCCTGTAACAAGGTCACAAGGAAAAGAGAAATTGTTTAGGAGCCAAATATCTGCAACCAAGGAAAAGGAACTTTTTGTCTTTGGAGACGACAGATTGAAGGTGTATAAGAAGGATACATAAGTCATGATAGTGATGAAGAAAACCATGACAGAAATTAAAAAAGGAAGAATACATTCCAATAGTTGAAATTTAAAACCAGGGTCCTATTCGAATCAAATATGATGGTTTCATTATTTCAGACTTAATTACATATCCTTTCTTCTAGGGTCGAAAATCAAGTATAAGCATCAATGCAGACAAAAACATAATAGTCTATTACTGTTTTTATAGTGAAGGTGTGACTCGAACTGACTGCTTGCCCAGTTTTTATTAAAGAAATACTTAAGAAATGAACCAGGTCTCCATTGCAACAAATTAACCTTACATATGTTTTTTTTTTAATTAATAAAAAAACCCCAAACTAAGTTAAAATTCCCTTTGATTTTAATCTTTTCCAATGTACACTTCATTTTTTTCTGCTTTATTTAATGTTGCAGCACAGGATACTGGTTTTAACAGAGTTACCCGAGGATCTCAGGAATAGTCAGAAGTCTGGAAAATTTGACAAGTGTCTTGACTTGAAAAATACAAGGACTGTTTAGTCAAAGGAATAGAAGGATGAGGGAAAGATGAGAGCTATTTCAGTCAGTCTGAAGTCAGTGTCACAGAGGAAGGGAATTCTGCATTACAGGCAAGGTCAATTACATTTGAAAGAAGATCGAGCAAAAGCAACAGGAGTGTTTTTTTGGTGAAGACAGGGAAACACTGGCAGAGGCTGCCTGGAAGCTGTTATGAAGAGACTAGACAAATATGTGTCATAGGCAACAGAAGACAAGTTTCTTCCGCCTCATTGTAGAGTAATCAGGTAGACTCTCTAAGTCCCTTTCATTCTGAACCTTGGGGGTCATATTTTGTTGGGAGTTTTTGTTTAGTTTTCTTGTTTGTTAATTAGTTTGTTTTTATTTCTGCAGTTCATGGAATCACAGAACCAGGGAATTTTCAGAGCTGGAAGGGATATCTAGAGATCATCTAGTCCAACTCCCCTGCTTAAAAGCAAGATCCCCTAAAGCACATCACTCAGGACTGCATCCAGGCGAGGCTGGAAAATCTCCAGAGAAGGAGACTCCACAACCTCTCTCGGCAGCCTGTGCCAGTGCTCTGGCACCCTCACCAAAAAGAAGTTCTTGCTCATATTCAAATAGGACCTCCTATGTTCCAGCCGTTTCCCGTTACCCCTCTTCCTCTCACTGGGAACCACTGAAAAGAGTTTGGCTCCATCCTCCTTAAACACACTCTTTAAGGTAATTGTAAACATTTATGAAATCACTCCTCAGCCCTCTCTTCTCCAGGCTAAAGAGTCCCAGCTTGTTCAGCCTTTCCTCATAGGGGAGATGCTCCAATCCCCCAATCACCCTCATCGCCCTCCGTTGGACTGTCTCCAGTAGGTCCCTGTTTCTCTTCAACTGGGGAGCCCAGAACTGGACTCAGTATTCCAGTTGTGTCCTCACCAGGGCAGAGTAGAGGGGGAGAATGACCTCCCCCGACCTACTGGCCACACACTTTCCTGTGCAGCCCAGGGTGGCATTGGCCTTCTAGGCGGCAAGGGCACATTGTCAGCTCATGGATAATTTACTGTCTACCAGGAGTCCCGGATCCTTCTCCTCGGAACTGCTTTCCAGGAGGTACCCCCTACCCTATACCGGTGTCTGGCATTGCCTCAACATGAGGAAAAACTACTTTACTGTGAGGGTGACGGAGTACTGAAACAGGCTGTCCAGAAGGGTTGTGGAGTCTCCTTCTCTGGAGATTTTCAAAACCTGCCTGGATGCATTCCTGTGTGGCCTACTCTAGATGATCCTGCTATGGCAGAGCGGTTGGACTAGATGATCTCTAGAGGTCCCTTCCAACCCCTAACATACTATGATTCTATGATTCTTCTTCCCCAGCTGCAGCACCCTACACTTGCCCTTATCAAACCTCATGAGTTTCTTCTCTGCCCAGCTCTTCAGACTGTCCAGGTCCCACTGGATGGCAGCACAGCCCTCTGGAGTGTCACCATCCCTCCCAGCCTGGTATCATCAGCGAACTTGCTGAGGATACACTCTGTCCCCTTGTCCAGGTCATTGATGAAGATGTTTAACAAAACTGGACAGAGTATTGACCCCTGGGGGACACCCCTGGTTACAGGCCTCCAACTCGACTCTGCTCCATTGATCACACCCCTCTGTGATCTGTCACACAGCCAGCTCTCAATCCACCTGTGAGGAACTGACAGTCTGGGAGAAAGATGGAAAAGGATATCTCAGCATTGTCAGGATGTCTCAACACTCAGTGATATGTCTGAACATTGTCAGTGCCTGGCACCCCCCTTCCTGCAGCTGGAGATGGACTATTGTGGGAAACCGCCAGGCTCAGCATCCACCCTTCCTGCATCTGAAGGGAGATAAGCAGGACAATTCACATGGATGCTACAAACAGGATGCACCAGTGCGCATGCTCCAGCAACAAGGAGGCCTTCAAGAGGAAAATTAAGGAGGGATGGTGATCACTCCTAACCACCCTAGAATGACCCCTGGAGTGATATCTGATACCTGCACTGGTAGGCCAAACCTATGCAAAGCAGTGTGTGGCAGAAACACCCTCCCAGAGTCTGGGTGGAGAAAGAGACTATATCTAACAACAACAGCTCACAATTGATTTGAAGATCTTCCCCACCAATCAACAACTGGACTTGCGAGACGTCGCTGGATCTGTGTTGGTAACCCCCCCCCCGCCTCTCTCTCTGCTCTGTCTCTCATAATACATCTTATTCTTATATTCCCTTCTTTCCTATCGCTCTTAAATTTTCAGGTGTACACAACTTTATAATAAACCATAGAGAATCTGTGACATTTGATCTTGTTTGTGTCTTAATTTCACCTCTGGGATCAAAACGAATCTCCCTTGACCCAAACCAAGTCAGGACACCACCTCACCATCCCCTCGTCTAACCCACACTTCCTGAGTTTCCTAATGAGGATATTATGGGAGACAGTGTCAAAAGTCTTGCTGAAGTCAAGGTAGATGACATCTGCTGCTCTCCCCTCATCCAGCCAACTGGTTATGACATCATAGAAGGCTATCAGATTGGTTAAGCATTATTTACCCTTGGTAAATCCATGTTGACCATTCCAAATAACTTTCTGTTTTATGACATGTTTGGAGATGACCTCCAGAACGAGTCGCTCCATCACCTTCTCAGGGATGGATGTGAGACTAACCAGCCTGTAGTTTCCTGGGTCCTCCTTCTTGCCCTTTTTGTAGGCAGGAGTGATGTTGGCCTTCCTCCAGTCTTCAGGCACCTCTCCTGTTCTCCGCACCCTTTCAAAGATGATGGAGAGTGGCCCAGCAATAACATCTGCCAGCTCTCTCAGCACTAGCGGGTGCATCCCATCAGGGAACATGGACTTATGGATGTCTGGTTTGGCCAAGTGGTATCTAACCTGGTCCTCCTCTATTGAGGGAAAGTCTTTGCCTCTCCAGACCTTCCCTCTCACCTCCAGGATGTGGGATTCATGAAAGACCGCTTTAGTAGTGAAGACTGAGGCAAAGAAGGTATTCAGTACCTCTGCCTTTTCTGTGTCTTCCACCACCAGGGTGCCTGCCTCGTTCATCAGTGGGCCAACATTTTCCCTAGTCTTCCTTTTTCTATTGAGGTACTGAAAGAACCTCTTCTTATTTTCTTTAATCATAGTGGCGAAGTCGAGTTCTGCTTGAGCTTTGACCTTTCTAATTTTCCCTCTGCATAGCTTCACTGCGTTTTGGTATTCCTCATAGTTTGCCAATCATTGTCTCATGCATTGTGTGTAGAGGTGAACATATATAAAGCTGTTGTATCATATTTGTCAGTGAAGATTGCAACATTATGAACAGGTTCATGTTAGAAAAAGACGTGAAGCTTATTCTTAAGTATAGAGATAACTTTACAAAACAATCTGGACATTCCATTTATCACAAATCTAATAAAAGTGCATGTTATCAATATTGGCTTGAATACTTAAATTTGAATTTATATTTAATTTGAAATGCTCATCTCAGTACTGCATTAACTAAGCAATTATTCAAGTTCATCAAAGTAATGAGGGGGGAATGTACACATTCACATGTATTATTTTTACTGATAAACTCTTTGTATATATGTTCAATATGTATATTCACATATTTGTCAAATCAAAAAGAGTGAATATGTTTATTAATGGGACCTAGAAGACTACTGAATAAAACTAGCAATGAGTTTAAAATCAGGATTCTGGATCTGAAACACTGAGAATATGAAATCCAGATCAGTCTCCAAATCATTTTAAGTTTCTCTCTAGTTTAAAGCATTCAGAAAAAAAGGATGATTTACAGTATGGCAGAGGCCATTTCTTTGAGAAAGAGATAATTATATTGCCTTGCAAGGAAGTTCTTCCCTCCACCCAAGTCCAGCTTCAGAGGGGACTCTTCCATTCCCCCCTCCAATGAAGAGTTAGCCACATTCCTTACCATGGTTTAAAAATCTTAAAAGACATTGTGTAAACATTTTCCAGCCCCATGCAGCTGCAGCCCTCAAGCACTGAGCTACAAGCAGTGGTGGAGTGCTGTGCTGTGTTTTTGCAAGTACAAGACAGAAAATCTATGTAATTACCTCTGAAGCAGAAGAAGCTGTGCAGCCTGACAGAACAGCATGTGTAGGAAGCACTTTGTCAGGTCTCTGCTGACTAATTTCCCACTCTACACAATTTTTTTTTCCCCTTGTAGTCTTTCAGGTTTAACCCTCTCTATGCCAATATTCTCCCTGTTTACCCCAACACAAAAGTACATAAGTGGAATCGTTGTAGAAACTGAGGCCGATGAACCAAACCCAGTGAGTTCTTTCCATGTAAATAAAGGGCCATAAAACAGCTAATTCAAAAGAAAGGGGAGGAAATGGGACTCAATCCTTTTCCAAACCTCTCGTGTTGCTCTTACTCTTTCATCACGAGTTTTAATATGAACGTATTAAGGCAGTGTTTCCAGAATTCAGCTCACCTTAGACACAGAAATGTTTCCTAGGTCCCAGTCATCAAGTGACCCTGAAAAATCTATATTGTCATTTCCAAGGATTTAGGAACAAAGGCAGCAAAACTTGAACAAATGTTCTTAGTTGCTTAGTCCAATTCATTTTTATTGCAGATCATAGGGTTTTTTTAGGCTTGTGCATGAACACATGAAGTTCCATCTTCAAATATGTTCCCATCCCATTATTTTGGTTGGAATGTTCTTGCAGAAACTGTATCTCCCAGTAGTTTCAAACCCTTTTCTCATTTCCAGCCTGAACATACTTGTGATTATGTATACCCATTGGTCCTTTGTAAAAGTTTTGAAGGCCACAAATGAGAAAGTTGTTTTGTGTGAGTAATGTGGTGGGATATTCTATGGAAATAAAGAAGCAAAACCATCCATCAACCATAGGTTACCTAACCTCAAAGACTTCATATCATCACCTCGTTTCCATTGAGACTCCGGGTTCAGACCTGGCTTCATAGAATTTGAGGCTAGAAAAGGTCACTTTAATCTCCATTCTGACCTCCTGCAGAACACAGGTTGTAGATCACTCACTGGGTCCTGAATGAACCCTATGCCATGTAATCACTTACTGAATTTAGTGACACTAAACAGCCTCTTTTTCTTCTGCTTAGTCTAGCAACTTGCACTAAATTATAGTTATTTTCTCCTTAGGGATTGTTTTTTTTCCACCTTCTATTATTTGTCTGAGGACATTTCCTTATGTAATCCATATGATTCCTTAAGATACAGCACTCTATTTCCATTTGCACTGTACATCAGAACCAGATCACATTCAAAATCAGATTTTTTTTCCACTGCAAAAATATGTGTGTGTATTTTTTCCCCATTTATTTATTTATTTATAGGTGTTGAGAAAAAAAAAAAAAAGTCTTAAAAGCCCGACTCAACTGGAGAAGGGATATTTTTTATATTAATCTTTATATGATTTGTGCACATCTTTATTCATACCATAACCCTGCTTGCACTAAATGACTCAATACATTGACTTGCGTGTAATAAAACAGATGACCCAATAACCATCTTCTACTGTTTTTCTTGCTTCCTTCCTTCCTCCCCTCCTCCCTCCTTCTTCCTCCTTCCTCCTCCTTCCTTTCCTTCTTTCCTTCCTTCCTCCTTCCCTCTCTTTCCTCCCTTGCTCTCTCTTGTCTGCTCCCTGCCATTCCTCACCCCTTCTTTCCTTTCTTCCCCTTTCCCTTGAGCTGAAAGAACCAGATACTTCAGACCAGTAAATGAGCAGAAGTACATAAAAATAATTTCTCCAACACAAATAAAAACCAGATGTCTGATTCTCTGACTTTCACAGAATATCATGTTGGTACATACTTGTCTGTTAGAAAGAAGAAAAAAAGCTGACCTGTTCTGAAGAAGTAGGATTTTCTTATGCTACCTGCAATCATAATTAACCCTTTTCTCGTTGCACTGCAGTCTATGCTGAAGTAATCAGGTGCATCTGGCAGTTATGTCATTTCAAACCTTAATTGCTTTGTGATATCTTTCAAATACCCTAGGCAACCATTATATTCTGATTTTCTCAACAAAAGCTGGTGCTTCTTTTTGACAGTAGGGTGTCTGGAAATCTTACTCTTGTTCAATGAACAGCTTGAAGCAACGAATTGAACAAACAATATTTTAAAATTAAATTCAACAAATTTAAGCAATTTAAATTCGTGATGGGAGAAATGGGATGATCCTAGGCAGTACGGACACACATACCTCGTTGGATGCATCACACAAATTCATTTCAAGAAAGGACCCCAAGTAATATTGGATATCTTTATTTAAACTCTGCTCTAGCTTGTGCCTCTCAATTCACCTAAAGCCTTATTTTGTTTCAGTGACCAGCAATACCATACACATTGAAAAGATGTGAGCAAATCTGATCAGGGGAAGAGATCTGACTCATATCTGCAACGTAAGCCTGATTCCCTAAGGAAATAAGGCATTTGCAATCATTTTTTTATATCTGTGTATCTGCGTCTGTATGTCTGTCTCCAGTAGCTTTGAATTTATGTTTGAATTTAAGCTAAGTCTAGCAAAAGAGCAGAGCTCTCATGTATTTTGTACAAATGATTTTTATTGAACTTCAACAAATACCTATAACAAGAAAGTTTAGAAGTGAACATGAAGTGTCAAAATTCAGAATTTGCACACTATTAGATATGAGAGAACTTAATCTCAATTAGAACAATCACTGGAAATCAGGCTTCATTTAATATGCTTTTCCCAAAAGCCCAAAACAACATATAATATTGTGATTTTGATGTGTTCTGTGTAGTTAGGGAGCAAAGTAGAATCTTTTATAGAGTTTACCCTCTCAAGTTGTGTTAAGACTTTAATCTCCTATTTTTCCTTTTAAAGTAGTTCAGGAATTTTTACTTCATTTTCTTAACAAAAACCATCCCAGAGGAGGCTGATGAGGAGTCTGGAATCTAGAGTATTTGGAATCCATGAGAGAATTTACCTGATTAGATCTTTTAACATCTGCCTAGTAACTATTGATGACAAACATGTATATTACTCAAGAATAAAACTTCCTTTCAATCTGGTGTCTTGGATATGTCCCTATTTGGGCAACTCAGGGAAAGAAATCATTTTGACTGGCCTAATATTATGGGTTGGAGGACTAAATAGTATATATGTACTATATACATAAACTGTCAGTGCTAGTAAACCATGTCTTAGCAAGAGTTTGTCTACGCGGAAGAGTGCATCTCAGCTACCACAATTCAATGGCTATAGAGACATGACTGAACCCAATGGTCATCTTGAACAAGCCAAACATCTAAGATACCTTACCTTAATAGCACGCTGAGGCAGGAGTAGGATTCATAGATATCTGCATAACAAAGATCTAAAAATAGATGATGGGTCCCGTTGCTGGTGGTCTGTCCATAAATTAACTATGTGTTCTCTTGAAAAGTAATGGGAGTTTAGATGGGAAACCAAAGGGTTCAAATGTTGTTCCAGTCCTATATGTCAGCAAATAAACTGGGAAATCAGTAAATATCATGGAGCTTGCAAAGTCTGCACAGAAACCTAATGTAGGTGTCTTAATCTAGAGCTGAATCCCACCCAAACTGTCCACATAGATGACTTAATTTTACAACCACTAGTGTATACAGATTTATTGAACACTGCCCATATAAACCAACCACACGGATGGTTAGATTATAGTCTGCTCCCCTCTGGAGCTCTATAGCCATGAATTTGTATTTTTGTACAAGAACTAATGAGCCCTGTTGAACATGGATGGAGGAACTCCTGTCTTCCCTCAAGCATTTATAGCAGTAAATTTAATAAAGCCACACAACAGGGCCCAGAATCTGCATCTTCTATGCTATTACCTCATACACTTTGCCCCAGAAATTTTTCATCAGTTAATTTTCTCCCCAAAAAGCCTTTGCTTCTGTTCATTTAGTGCAATCTGCCAAGTCACCACTTTGAATGAGAATTCTTTTTTATTAAGACAAAGAGAGATTGCTAAAAAAAAGAGAGAGAGAGAGAAGAGAGAGAAGCACAAGGACTGGATTTTGTTTGTTTGGTATTCTTCTCAGAGTTTCTATTAAAATTTATAACCATGTAACCCTAAAGCCCTTAGTAAGATGGACACTTAACAATAAACATATACCCCATGCAACAGTGATGCAGTGACAGCAGCAGGACAGGAAACTGGTTGTGCACACTTAATATTTAAAGTATATAATTTTCTATGGTTAACCAGTACTCCTGTCTAAACTGTATCAGTCAATATATTATCCAGGACTCCCTCTCCAGCTGGGAAGGGGAGTAGGGTAAAAAGAGGAAAAGGCCCATGAGCTGAAGTATGAACAGATTTAATAGAATAACAAAACTGAAAGAACAATCAACATAAAGCATAAAGGGTTCTACTCAGCCTGGTTCCCAATGCTGACAGCAGGAACAGAGCATCAGCAACAAGGAGCCTCAGGGAGAGGGGGAAGAACCCCACACTCACTGAGCTCCCTCCTTTTATCGTGAGTAAGATTAAGTGGTATGGGACACACCTGTGAGTCAGCTGACCTGATTGGAACTCTCAGCTGACTCGGGGCTACTCATGGCCTGCCTGCATGGCTGGCCCATGGGGCTGTGCCTGGGGAACCAGGACAATAATTGGGACAAGGAACTTATTGCAAATAAAAAGTAACTCATACTTGCAATACAGGTGTAATCTTTACTTCCCTCTATTATCAAGGACAGTTACTGATTTTACTGAGGGGTTTTTGTCAGTCCATATATTTTGACTTCAGCTGCCTGTACTTTATTTATATGCCCTCCTTTATCACTTTATGCACTCCAGTATTTGTGACCTTGCTCTTTACAGTAATGCCTGTTGTGCAGTGAACGTTCCAAACATGTTGCTTTACCCTTGTCCCATGGAAGGAGCTTTTCCTTTCCTCTAAAAAGAAAAGCTTTTTTTTGCAGAGCAAACAAGTTCCAGCACCAGCAGTCCTGGTTCATCTGCTTTTCAGTCCGAAGATTTATCAAACTGTTCCTAAAATCAGTTTTATTGTCTTCACTCAGAAGCCCTTGATTTCTATCTTCTACATCAAGGGTCACTAATCATTTTTTCATAGCAGGGAATAAAATCCTGTTTATTGATAACAGATTAATGGGGTTCCATGCATCCTCTGGAGTGTGATATGCTTTCAGAGATATTGACATGTATTTGATTTTGGAAGGACTTGAAATCATGATAACATATTGAATTCAGATAAGCGTGCAAAAGTTTGACAGTTGCTCATTCTTGAGCTTTGAGGTTAGAGACTCAGGTGATGTGGGTCAGCACTATGTTGCTTATTAGCCAAGAATTTCAGGTTTGGACTATTAAACGTAACTTGAAATTTTCTATCCACACAGTTTGACCTCTACACTTCTAAGGCCTGGTTCACTCTGATTCCAGCCAAACTGGAAATATGTTTGCATTTTTATTGTGTTTGGAATCATGAAAGAAAGAGTCATAATGAAATAAATAGAATGGAAGCTGGGGAGGATGATGGGAACAAAAATTCTAAAACAAAGCTCAGAGAGGAAAATCATAGCAAAAAAATGCTTCAAAGGGAAATTTGTGACCTAATGTTCATAAAATTTGTTACCTCTGCTAGGTTATAAATATGTCATTTTGCTTCAAGTGAGAAGCACGACTTTTGTTCATTTAGGTTTGTTAGTGTATTCTCATGTTTAGGTTCTCTTATTGTTTTGAGGTTCTCAGGTGCTGATATACTTGTGGTGATTGAGCACAGTCTTTTTGTCAACAAATATTTTGTGAAAATGTTGTGGTCCCTCTGAACATATTTGTCCATCAACTTACATCTAACATTGTCCACAAATAATTTTCAAATCAATACACTAAAGTGATGTTCCACATGCAACTCAGACCTGATTCCATGCACCTTTAAGCTTCACAGGAGCTGTTTTCTTTGGGCAAGACTCTGTTAGGGCGTTTTTTCTTTCTCCCTGCTAATGTTCTCTGCTTCTAAGCCCAAAGGGCCTACATGTGAAAATACTGAGATTATCCAACTCAGTACATTCTCTTTGCCTCTGAAACCGAATGGCTCTGCTATCCACCTCAACCTGAAAATACAAAAAAACACTTGAAACTGCAAAGAAAAGTTCAAAGTTAACACATTGGCACAATGGAATGAATCCCATTAAACACTAATGAGAATGTGGAGAGGTGAAGAGGGTTCTTGGTATTTTTTCCTTCCTTATTTTAATAAAATTCCACTCCAATACCTAGGGAGAAATGCACTGTATAAGTGTTCGAAGAAATTACTATTCAGTAGTTATAGCAAATCATACTGAACATTCTGTAGGCTTGGCATTTTTATAGCTGAATATATAGACTAAGAGTCCAATTTAATTCTCGTTCACTTTGATTCAAATACAGAGTAATTCTATTGTATCTCAAACACTGATGGGCATGCAAATATCCAGCTTTTTTTTTTCTCAGTTGCTAAAGTGGGAATCATATCTGAGCAAAATATCCTGCAACCACATGTACATTCTCATCATAATTCCTTTGTCCTCCTGTTAAGATGACTTTAAGGGAAAGACTTCTTTGCCTGTAATATCTAGTAAAGTACTCAGGACATAGACTGATTAGAGAGAAGAAACAAAAATTGATTACCTGTATGATTGCTGTGCTCAAACTGAGATTCAGAAAATATCTATTTTTTCAGTACCAAATTTTTGTTAGATAAGTAACTCAATGAAGACTGTGTTTTACAGATAGAGAAAGGTAGGTTATTTTTAAAGAAATAGTTTTCTTTAATTATGAATTATAGAATCATCAAATTATGATTATTTTCAGAAGAAATTAGTTTCTTGCTTTCTCATGACTTTTTTCCAGGGCATATTTGAGGATATGGAACTCAAATTTCAAGAAGAACATATTTCAACATGTTTTTTAAAATGAAATCTACAATATTTTTGTTTAAACATATTCTTTTTTTTAGAAGTAAGTATGCATTTACCAGTTGTTAAATATAAAAAGAGGTTAAAAAAGTTACTTTTTTTAAAAAAAAAAAAAGAAAAAATTTATCAGAAAAGCTGCTTCAGTTGACTTGATTTTTTTTTTCCAGATCTTTTTTTTTCCCATTTCCATTTTGAGGTTTTGATTTCCCCTGATGTTTAGCATAGGTTTCTCAAGTCCTTTTTAGATGGAGAAACCAAGTGTTCATCCAGTTGCAGCTGCAGACCCCACTCTCTCGCAACCTACATAGGACTCGCATTGTTATATCCCCAGCAGTGTAACTCTAGGTCACAAAAAAACAAATCAGGTGTTTAGATTTGGCTGTCCCTGGTTAAATCACTGCTGTAACAACCAAGAGGGCAGTCACCACACACTGTTCACAGGAGGCTTATTGAATGAATTAACATAGTCCTTGGAATAATGATCTTATAACAAACATGACATCATCTCATTAACATGATTGCTTTCATGTTACGTCTGATACCTATTATTGCATTTACTTGAGGAAAAGAAAATATAATGTATTAGTCAGTGTACCTGAAACGTACCTATTTCTGCTCTTTTCTAGATGTTTCTTCACAAATCACACTGACTAGAACATTTTGAGAATAGGTGGTTCAGGTTGTCTTTATTCATAAACGACACTGACAAAGCAATAGAGTTTATCTTTCATACATAATACTTTGATGATTTTTTCATATTCTTTTTATTCATCTCTGTATTTAACCATATATAACCATAACCATAACCATTTAGTCATATAGAATCTAAGTACCTGAATGCCTGTTTTATGATTTAAAGATCTTGTGTATGTGAATAAGTCACAAATCAATCATGCATCCAAGTCAGTCTTATAATTATTACAATGAGTAATTAGATTATTTTTTTTGTCATTCAGGGTTTGTATATGAACAGTTCAGGGATTTGCTGTTCATATTGTGTAGCATTCATCTAAGTCATGTGGTGAAATATTGTTCATTAATTTGACAGGTGAACCCTTATCATTAAAAAAAAACAACTCCAGAATGAGCATATAGTTAGTAAGCTGGCAATGTGTTGTCTGTATGAAAGGTCAGACATACTAAAATTTGTTCTGAAATTTGTTATTTTGTGAAATTTTGAGGTATCTGGGAGTTCTTCAAGAAGACAGAGGCAACAATTGACAGAATCTTAAAGGTTTTTGACTAATAGTTCTGGATTTTTATTTTAATGAATGCTTAAAAGTAGTCTTCTACACCCATGCTTAGGACCTTAGATGGCTTGTTTATCAAAGGCTCACCCAAGAGCTGCCATGAATTTGAGTAAAAGACACATTATTCTCAGGACATCAGAAACTCAGTTCACTTATTTCAGCACATATTGAGGTGAGTCTGCGAGTTAGGACCACATATTTGATGGGAAGCAATTAGCACACATTTCTGAAGTCACTTAAGGGTCTCTCTTGAAGGTGTTCTGGCATTGCATCACTGTGAAATCCGGTATTACATATCCAGCATTCAGCTGCCTAAGTATTAATTATGCTCTCAGGATTTCCATATCATCAAATAGGTAAAAGAGATGTCCTCATAAACATCTAAACTACTCAGGAGAACTTGGCATTAGATTTAGAATGGAGAATGTTTCCCCAGTAGTTATCACAACCTACAGCACCCCAGGAAATGGACTGTTTTCCCAAGAACAGGGTTTATGTATATTGCAAGCTATGCCTTGCTGATATGACACTGAAATAGTTTTCCAGGAAAGTATGTGAGCTTCTTTTATTTTATCTTCATTATGGAAATCATGACTCCTCAGCTTACTGCCTGTATATCCAGTGGAGTTTGTGTAGTGCATGACCACGTAACAAACTACAACAGAATGTAGATATGATTTAGTGATCCACATTTATCATTAACCTGGATCCAGATTCTGTCTGTTGTAATTATATACTTCCAGACCTGAGCTGCTCTTGTGAAGCTGGGAAATCTGAATCCTACACCTGTAGATTGCCTGCCCTCTGTGCCTCCAGTTCATACGTTATAACTCAGGTGTTGGCAAATCCTAAAGAAATTTGGAAATTATAATCAGCAAGTTAAATGAATTGAATCTAGTAGTTGTATTCACAAGCAGGAATGTATTTTCTATTGTTTGATCTGTTTTATTCAGGAATGAAGCTAAGCCACTTCTTTACTCCAGCCACTGCTCATTCCCTGCCTGATAATTGGTATTTCCCCTTAAAGACACCGAGATTGTCTTATAGAAGCTAAGTTTGCCTTTTGAGAAACATAACTGGGGAGAGAAGCTTTAAGAGGAGCAAAATGTATTTCTTCTTTTGTTTTATTGCAGGAGTTATTTGGAGCTATATCTAGCTGTTCTATCAATACAGTTGATGGTGGTACAGTTCAAAGAAAATGAAATCAATGAAAATCTTCTTGATGAATCTAAGTTTCAAAGGGACAACATAAAACAAATCTCAGCTTACATTTTCTACACAGAGCCAAAAGCAGCAATATAGATCTTCAAATGTCCTGTTAGTGGTTAAAATATATGTAACTATTATCAGGTCTTAATTTTCTTCTCACTTGCTTCTTCTTTCCAAATAACACTTTAGTAGCACATACAAAATCACAGAATCACAGAATCACAGAATGTTAGGGATTGGAAGGGACCTCAAAAAATCATCTAGTCCAATCCCCCTGCCAGAGCAGGAACACCTAGGTCAGGTCACACAGGAACATGTCAAGGCGGGTTTTGAATGTCTCCAGAGAAGGAGACTCCACAACCTCTCTGGGCAGCCTGTGCCAGTGTTCTGTCACCCTCACTGTGAAGAAATTCTTCCTCACATTTATGTGGAACCTCCTATGTTCCAGCTTGCACCCATTGCCCCTTGTCCTATCATTGGATGTCACTGAGAAGAGCCTGGCTCCATCCTCATGACACTCATCCTTTACATATTTATAGACATTAATAAGGTCACCCCTCAGTCTCCTCTTCTCCAAGCTAAAGAGACCCAGCTCCCTCAGCCTTTCCTCATAAGGGAGATGTTCCACTCCCTTCATCATCTTTGTGGCTCTGCACTGGACTCTCTCAAGCAGTTCCCTGTCCTTCTTGAACTGTGGGGCCCAGAACTGGACACAATACTCCAGATGTGGCCTCACCAAGGCAGAATAGAGGGGAAGGAGAACCTCTCTTGACCTACTAACCACCCCCTTTCTAATACACCCCAGGATGCCATTGGCCTTCTTGGCCACAAGGGCACATTGCTGGCTCATGGTCATCCTGCTGTCCACCAGGACCCCCAGGTCCCTTTCCCCTACACTGCTCTCCAGCAGGTCAGCCCCCCAACCCCAATGTACTGGTACATGGGGTTGTTCTTCCCCAGATGCAAAACTCTACACTTGCCCTTGTTGAATTTCATTAAGCTTTTTCCCGCCCAACTCTCCAGCCTATCAAGGTCTCGTTGAATGGCAGCACAACCCTCTGGTGTGTCAGCCACTCCTCCTAGTTTGGTGTCATCAGCAAACTTGCTGAGGATACATTCTGTACCCTCATCCAAGTCGTTGATGAAGATATTAACACCGGTCCCAGTACCGACCCCTGAGGGACTCCACTAGTCACAGGCCTCCAACTAGACTCCGTCCCATTGACCACAACTCTCTGGCTTCTTCCCTTCAGCCAGTTCACAATCCACCTTACTACCTGATCACCAAACTCATACTTTATCAGCTTATCTACAAGGATGCTGTGGGAGACAGTGTCAAATGCTTTACTGAAATCAAGATAAACCACACCTACCGCTCTACCATCATCTATCCACCTAGTTATTTCCTCATAGAAGGCAATAAGGTTGGTCAAACATGACTTACCCTTAGTAAAACCATGTTGACTACTCTTAATGACCGCCTCATCCTTGATGTGCCTAGAGACAGTGCCAAGAACAAGCTGTTCCATCACCTTTCCAGGGATGGAGGTGAGGCTGACCGGTCTATAGTTACCCGGGTCCTCCTTCTTGCCCTTCTTATAGATTGGAGTGACATTTGCTATCCTCCAGTCCTCAGGCACCTCTCCCGTTGTCCATGACTTACCAAAGATGATGGAGAGTGGCCTAGCAATGACCTCTGCCAGCTCCCTCAGCACCCTTGGGTGCATTCCATCTGGTCCCATTGATTTATGGATATCCAGATTGCTCAATTGATCCCTAACCCAATCCTCATCTACCAAGGCAAACTCCTCCTTTATCCTGACTTCTTCTGGGGCTACAGGGATCAGGGGCTCCTGGGGAAAGCCTGCAGGAGTTAAGACAGAGGCAAAGAAGGCATTCAGCACCTCTGCCTTCTTTATGTCCTCTGTCTCTAGGGCACCCCCCTCATTCATCAGTGGGCCTATATTGCCTCTAGTGTTTGTTTGATTAGCTATGTATTTGAAAAAGCCCTTTCTATTGTCCTTGACCTGGCTTGCAAGGTTAAGTTCTAAGGAGGCCTTAGCTTTCCTAATTGCCTCTCTACATCCTCTGACAACTGTCCTATATTCCTCCCAAAGGACACAAACATCTCAAGAAACACGTTTATAAAGAGTTTCAGTTTGCTGAACCTTAAGAGATTACTTTTCATTACTTGAAAGATTTATTAAGAATAGTAAGTACAGTTTACTCCAGCAAGGTTCAGGATAAGGTATCTCTTTACAAAATTTGAAACAATATCCATAAAGGAAAGAAACAGTAAAAGATACTTGTAAGGTCCGTCTGGAAACTGACCCAGTTCTTGTCAAAGTCCATACATTTTCTTCCCTCTTCAGGGTCTGGTTTGAGGGGTGATACAGCCTTCCTTTGAATATTCCTTCTGAAAACTGACCTCCATCTGTAGAAAAAGACTTAACCTTTTACCTCTGCTTTACTGACAAAACCAGATGTAATTCAAACACATAATTCGCATAGTGACTTGTGTTGTAATGATCTAATTTCCTGATACTTAATTGAGTGCTTTCATCACATACCCATCTTGTATGTAGTATTATGCAAATTTGCATGAAACGGGGATGTTTTTGAGGAGATATACTGTTGGTTGATGGTTGGAGTTGACAGTCCTCAAGGTCTTTTCCAACCTAGGTGATTCTATGATATTGGTGCAGTTTGGCTGTCATTTAGTACCAGTTTTAGCACCATTGAAAAACCAGTTCCAAAGCTGACACTGATGAAGCTGTGATTCCCTACTCTTACAGAATTTCTCATCTAGACAGCTGCTTTGTATACATCTCAGCTCTCCATAGATCATATACCTGAAGAAACAGTATTCATAAACCTTATTAACATTACTTTAATTGTCTTGTTCTCTGTACTTCAAAGAGACTTAAGTCTCATATGAATAAAAATGGAATTTAGAATTATATTGTTAATCTAGATAAGATGTCTTTAAATACTATTAATGTTAGACAACACAGTCATGCTTGAACAAAGAACATAGATCCCCTAATCTCTTACATTAACCTAAAGACTCATCTTTTCCTTCACTAACTAGTATCTGTTACAAAGCTAGATGTTTGCTTCTGTTCTGCCCAGAGTCACGTAAATCTAGTTCATCACCTTGCCCACACTACATACCTGCAAGTTGTGCAGAAAATCATGATTCTATTCTATTAAATAATCTAATTATTAAAAACTATATACAGTACACTGTCAGATTAAGCTCAAAACCTTGTTTTTCCTAAAAAAATGTGTCCTCATATCTTCCATATTTTATAAGCTAAAGGGTTTTCTGATGAAGGACAAGGCTCTGCTTCCTAAGCAGTTGTAGAAATTTAGAAATCATTGCAACAAGGTTCTTTATATTCTGATGGTCAGGGAACAATTTTGATTTTATCACCTTATAAAAGGGTGTTTCTAAGCTGTGAAGCTTGGGAAAAGCCAGTCTACAACCAGGATTCTATCTTAAAGAAAGCATCTTAAGTAACCAAACCAATTCAAGATAAATTTCTTTTCTGCACAAATTTCTGAATGAGCAAAAAGTTATACACGTGAATGAGCAGTCAGAAAAGATCATGTAGATTGTCTTTATGCTTTTCATTTTCAGTCTAAAGTGAAAGTTCTCATTTTAAACTTCTTTCTCTTTACCACACAATTTTTCATTTTGGCAGATGATCTCATGTGTCATAATTCTAGTGAAAAAAAAATAAATTAAAAATACACAAACCTCTTACAAGTTAAGGCAAACTTCTTTTCTCAGGTTCTTATAAGATTCCTGCACCAGTTTTGAGATGACAATCCATTTTTTCAAGGAAATTTTGGAGAAAGATCAAAATGTTACATTTCATTGGCTGAAATATGGTTATCTAAATAATACAAACAAACAAGCAAAAAAAAACTCAGATACTTTCACAGAACTAGTTTAAGGAGTTGATTAAATGCCAATGAATCAATAAAGAATTCCACAGAAATACATTTAAATACTCAAGGAGACTATAAAGACATTTAAGGATATGACTATTTTAAAAACATTAAAGAAGGTAAATATGTTTTACCTAACCTTAAGCATCTCCAAGTTAAGCATCTCCAAGATAAACTAAGTTAGTTCTCTAAGAAACTTCAGTAAACAGTTGAGGGTGATGTGCTTAAGAACATGATTCATATTATATACTGTAAGCATGAATCTTTAGAGGTGATAGAACACTTCATGAAGGGCTATTTCTCTGTATTGACCAGGAAAAGACACTAGACTGTGAACTTAAGAGAATGTCCCTGACTTGCAGATGCCTAAAGCTAGATCCACTCTAGCATTATTTGATTCAGCACCTGAAAATTGCTTATGTTTACACCACCAAAAAACGAAAAATGCTTTGTTCATATGTTTAAATGCACTTCTGGGAGACTAACCAGGAACCTAACCGTGAAAGATTTAGAGCTATTAAACTGTTTAGTCTCAATCAAGACGAAGCTCAGATAATGTAAATATTCAGTCACTATTTCCTTTGAATTATTTACTTTTTTTATTCATTTTCTTGCAAATAGTTAATCTCTCAGGTAGGCATGGATCTATTCTTTGTGATTCCTTTTTTAAGGTGATCTTAGTTTTGTAAAACATCTGTCTTTCAATTTTTTTTTTATGTTGTTGGATTTATTTTTATTTTTTGGTGAAAAAGTAGAATATTTTTTTCCTCCTCTTCCTTTTTTTGGCTCATAATATTTTGTCTAGAAAAAATTAAATGTTCAGTTGGAAAAAAGCAACAAAAATCATAAGCAAGAGGAAATCTGGTCTATCTCAGGAGTGGTGAGAGAAGGGTATATAAGGACTGATTAAAAATTAATAAACCACAGCAGATTAACAGCACTCTGTATTTTTTAGCACATAATGTATATTTATATTCCTTCTTCTCAACCATAATTGACAAGTGAATGTCTTACACTTGTAGGGCAGAATATGAAAATAGAACTTAAATGCAATTATGAAAACAGCAGTGTTTTTCAAAATGTCTGTTGTTTAACATATGTTCTTTAATAGAAAAATAATCTGTGCCTTAATATTTTCAACTTGAATCCAAGTAGAAACTTGTAAAAGTTTTTCTTGCACTGTATCAAGCTGCTTTTGAAAACAGTAGTTTATTACATTGCCTATAAAACCAAGACAGCAAAACATATTTTATTAGGCAAACTACACCACTAATTTAACAGCAGTGGAAACATACTTCATTAATTTTATAAGAGCAAAAAGGCACTGGCCATATTTTAAAATCATTATACAAAATATGCTGTCAACATTCTGGAGATCGCGTTCCCACTAACCAGCAACAATAGATCTCTTCTGACTACTGATAGCTGTAGAAAAATTTTTCTGATTGCTCTGAGAAGTGGATTAGATTGGTGGCAATGTGGATGCCACTGACTACTGATGTGATAGTTATGATATAAATATTTCACAGAATTTAAGGACAGTCAGTTTTGTCTAGTAGCAAGATCCTGAATGCACACACAGGGACCACAGTATATAATCCATTACTGAAGGACCCAGGTTCTTTTCAAGGCAGATGTTTGCTAATTTTTAAAAAAGACATCTGCAATTTTGGACTGTGGAACCAGAAAGTGACAGCTTCTGGGCTGGTCAAATTTTAATTACAAGATAAATTATATTTAAAAGCTGTACACTGCCAAAAACTTCTATGAAGTTACCATAGTTTGTACTTAAGCTGATTCCACCTCAAATAGAAAAGGTACTGAAAGAGGTTTGATCTGAGGTTTCTGGTTGCATCTTTGAGGAAAAGAGACAGCTTACTCAGATGAAAAATACAGAAGGGTCAAGAGCAGTTAATGTCACTCCATAAAGACCATTGTAATTGATCTCACTTTCTGATATTTGTAATATAATTCTTTCCACTTCAAATGTTTTAAACTTTTTTCTTTTTCTTTTTTTTTTTTCTTTCCTTTTTTTTTTTTTTTTTTTAAATTGTGATTTCCACGGAATTATGATTTATTACTCCATTTCACAACTTTTCTGGTGAAGACATAAGTAAGAGTTGACCTACCTACACTCTACAACTGCTTAATGGGCAGTATTAAAGACAAAAAGGCCAAATTTTTCCAACAGGTGGTATATTAAGGGATAATGACTTCTGGTTTGGAATTTTCAGTCTGGACATTAGGAAAAAAATATCATTCAGCCAAGGTGTGGACTTACCTTTGTGCTCTGAGTCATAACAGCAGCCAGAATAGAAACTTACAGAGAAGAAAAGAAACTTACAGAAAAGAAAAGAAACTTACAGAAAGGAAAGGGAAGGGAAGGGAAGGGAAGGGAAGGGAAGGGAAGGGAAGGGGAGGGAAGGGAAGGGGAGGGAAGGGAAGGGAAGGGAAGGGAAGGGAAGGGAAGGGAAGAGGAAAAGAAAAAGAAAAAGAAAAAGAAATAGAAAAAGAAAAAGAAAAAGAAAAAGAAAAAGAAAAAGAAAAAGAAAAAGAAAAAGAAAAAGAAAAAGAAAAAGAAAAAGAAAAAGAAAAAGAAAAAGAAAAAGAAAAAGAAAAAGAAAAAGAAAAAGAAAAAGAAAAAGAAAAAGAAAAAGAAAAAGAAAAAGAAAAAGAAAAAGAAAAAATTGGTGCAAGCAGTAGCATCTACCCTTGCACCACGAAATCTATCTTTGGACAACAGGAACAGAATTAAAATGGGATTGTGGGTGGGACAGTTCTCAGAAATTTACATCTGCATTTTCCATGCTGCAACCCAGAGATGTTCCCTGGAAAAAACAGACAAAACACAGACTGATAAACTTCCTACTCTGCCTGCACAGGTACTGTCGCTCATGGCACTCCCTAGGGTGGAAGGCTTTTACTAGAACTGCATTAAGTAGCTTGAGGAATTAATTTTCCTATAATAGAGACATATTTAAAAGCATGATCTTGCTGTGCAGTAAATCAATTCATGTGACAGATTTATTTTTTTATTGCGAATTTCCTCAAGGGGTTTTAAGAAAGGAAAAAACAGTTGAGATAAAATGAAAACTAGCTGAAATATCAGAAACAAACAAAAATATCACCTACAGAAAAACTGAAGCAACTTTGGAAGCTTAAAAAATTTGCTAAACTTTTTGGTAGAGTAACCAATGTATCTTCACTGTCAGATGAGTTGACAATCTCAACCTCTATTTGTATGCATTGTTCGTTGTAACTTGTAGGTGATTTTTGTTTTCAGAAAGATAGTAAAATAAGGCCAGAATACATCAGAATGAAAGGTATTTCAAGTATTTTCAGGATGTTTGCAGTCACTAGACCTTAGAAAACCAGGAGATCTCTTCATAAAATTTCACCTGAAAGGTTTACATGGTCCATTGTTATGAAAGCTTGATATTTAGAAGACCAGTCTTCTTTTCTCCACTTCTGATACATCTTTTCCATATAATGTCATGCAGGCCATTTAGTCTATCTTTGCTTGTACTTCTTCATTCCTTCCTAAGTGAAATGCCTCATCTGAGATAACTGGCAGGAAGTTGTGCCTTTCAGAACTATTGACAGTGCTTAGTATTGACTGACTTTTTGTGGGGGGGAATTACCTTAAAGAAAGGATGCTTTTATGTAAAGATTTATTTCTAGATAGAAATATTTCTATCCTTTATTTCTAGATAGAAAGACTCCAGAAGGGAGAAAGCTGTATGAAGAGCCGTCTGGATAAGGTGGGTTGAGAATAGTGAGTAGAAGTATGGCTGGTAGTCTGAAAATGCAATATGTAGAAAATATTGGAAGACTTCAAGTTTACAAAAATATTTCTGCAAAAAGGAACAAATTAAATATTTTCATATCTACTGAAGGCAGGATAAGAACTAATGAGAGAGCAGGAGATTAAATTCAATATTTAGAAAGGTAAGCACTGGAATAAATGAGTAGAATGCTCAAAGAACCTTTCTGCTTCTAAAAACAGATGGCTGACTTTTAGCTATTCTCACTTTGACTTCTGGTTAAATGATGTCTCCATATTCTTTTTCCTTTTATGATTCCACTATTATCAAAATTGGGCATTTAGTTTTGTTTAAACAAGACAGTAGAACATAGCATATTTTGGCTAAAAATTGAACCGATACAGATCCCATTCAGAACAAGGGACAGAGTCTGATTTTCTGGATACATTTTGAAGGACGTATTTTTTTGTAGCTAAATATTCACACTTCAAAACCAGACCTCTGAGTTTTACCATTGCTACTTAACAAAACAGGCTCACTGGATAGGAATTTTTCTTGGCTCAGAGCTGCATGCAATTAAGAGTTCCACTAGCTGGGTTGTTCCTGCCTGCAAAAATGAATAGTTTCTGTACGAGTTTAACAAAAAAAAAAAAAAAAAAAAAAAAAAAAGGGACTTATTCAGCAGTTGAAATATACAATAAAAATGTCACTGTTATCTTTGCGTTAATTATGGAGCTCACATTGTGATTATATTCTATACCAGTTTGTCAGAAAATGAGACTGCAACCATTATTGCTAAGCACTGTAACATCTCTTCTCTTCACTGAGTTTGTGTGCCCTCATTTTTATTCAGTCATATTCAAACCATTTCCTTTTCTCACAGGTTTGCAATAACTAGGACATTTTTCTAGCTCATTCTGCCTGTTATAAATGAATAACCTGGAAAACTTCCTCCTCACTCCCATGTTTAAAGGCACAGATGAAGGACAAA
Organism: Podargus strigoides; assembly: GCA_028020825.1. Classification (NCBI taxonomy): domain Eukaryota; kingdom Metazoa; phylum Chordata; class Aves; order Caprimulgiformes; family Podargidae; genus Podargus; species Podargus strigoides. The sequence continues at coordinate 26,203,592 of CM051663.1, read as the reverse complement.
AAAAATTCTCTGCTGCCATTGAACAGGAGGCCTTCTACTATCAAATATCAACTGGGTGAACAAGAGAGCAATAAGCTAGGCTCCAGGTGTAGGATTGTCTCAGGAAGAACCAGGGTTCTGAAACATCTCATCTGAGGAACACATTGGGCTGAAAAGATACATTTTTATTGCAAATTTATACTTTTTTCTTTCTCTTTTGGGGTTTTTTTTGGTTTTATTTTTCTACAGATTCCGAGTAAAATTTTGGCATTTGTTGATGTCAAACAACTTTTTCTTTCTAGACATATTTTACTATAGTCTATGGAATTTGTATCTGATGATACCTAAAAAAAAAAGGAAAAAAAAGTTTAAAAATAAGGCCAACAAACGCTTTCTAGAAGGTCAATCCAGTCTACACCTAACTGTTGCCTGGATCATGGGAAGCTGCTTCTGAAAATTTCGTAAGACTTTGTTGTATCTGATCTTGTCTGCAGAGAGTAGATAATAGAGGCCATGTCTTGCTTTTTCCATGCCTAGTAATACTACTGAGAAATGCTTTCTGAAAAGTAGGTAGAAGATATTCTTAGTGACTTCTGCTAATGGAACAGTTTTCTAGCAGACAATGCCATTAAGGTTTAAGTGTTTCTTCAAATCATGCTTATTTTTTTGATTTATTTTTATTTTAGATTAAAAAAATTGAATCAATCCCTAAATTTTAATAGACTTGAAACATCTTGTTTTGACAATTGCAAAAAACCTTTTTTTTTTCATTTTTCAAATGTTTAGTTTTAAATATTTTATGTATGACAGATTAGGATATAACATATATCAAACTAAACTGAAACATTTTAGTTCGCAAAGGCACAACTGTTGCCCTCCCCTGAACACTTTATTGTTAAAAATATGAAAGTGTATTACCTTATTTCAGTTTAGACAAAGTCAGACTGGGAAATTATGAAATTCTGTGTAAATGTATAAACTTAAAACCTGGTTATTTATACTTATTATCACAAACCGGCAAATTCTTCTGACAATAATGGGCCAATATCGGAAAATGTACTTTGTATCTCTGCTTTATTTATTAGAGGCTAAAAAAAAAAAAAAAGAAAAAAGTAGGCATTTGTTTCAAGTTGAGCTAAATAGAAAATCATAATAGATTAATAGTGGCTAATAAAAAAACAAATCAACCAACCAAACAAACAATAAAAGCCACTAAAACCCGGTGTTTTTTCAAGTATTTCAAAGAATTCAAAAAAGGAATTTACAGGCTTCAGTATTTCCAGTGAACTAATTTATAAACTGTTGCTTCTTTCCTAAAAGTAATTAATGAACTTTCCAGAAATATTTGGTCCTGAAAATTTTGGACAGATACTTCCTCTTCAAGAATCGATATAGAATCATCCATGTAAGCACCATATTTATTATTAAGTTGCAGAAAGCAAGATGCAACATTGTTTTGCTGATTTTTATAGCTGATGTCTATGATGGGTAAAAAACTGGTTGGCTGGCTGGGCCCAAAGAATTGTCATAAATGGAGTTAAATCCAGTTGGCAGCCAGTCACGAGTGGTACTCCCCAGGGCTCGGTATTGGTGCCACTCCTGTTTAACATCTTTATCGACAATCTAGACAGGGGTATCGAGCGGACCCTCAGTAAGTTTGCAGGTGACACCAAGTTGAGTGGAAGTGTTGATCTCCTGGAGGGTAGGAAGGCTCTGCAGAGGGATCTGGACAGGCTGGATCAAAGGGCTAAGGCCAACTGTCTGAGTTTCAGTAAGGCCAGATTCCAGGTTCTGGACTTCAGCCACAACAGCCCCCAGCAGCTCTACAGGCTTGGGGAGAAGTGGCTGGAGAGCTGCCAGTCAGAGAGGGACCTGGGGTTGTTGATTAACAGCCAGCTGAACACGAGCCAGCAGTGTGCCCAGGTGGCCAAGAAGGCCAATGGCATCCTGGCCTGTATCAGAAATGGTGTGACCAGCAGGAGCAGGGAGGTGATTGTCCCCCTGTACTCAGTTCTGGTGAGGCTGCACCTCGAATACTGTGTTGAGTTTTGGTCCCCTCACTACAAGAAAGATACTGAGCTGCTGGAGCATGTCCAGAGAAGGGCAGCAGAGCTGGAAAGGTTCTGGAGCACAAGTGTGATTGGAAGCGGCTGAGGGAAATGGGGGTGTTCAGTCTGGAGAAGAGGAGGCTGAGGAGAGACCTCTTTGCTCTCTACAACTACTTGAAAGGAAGTTGTAGAGAGGTGGACGTGAGTCTCTTTAACCAAGTAACAAGTGACAGGACAAGGGGTAATGGCCTCAACACATGCCAAGGTAGGTTTAGACTTGGTATTAAGAAGTATTTCTTCACAGAATGAGTTGTTAGATGTTGGAATGGACTAGAGCAGTGGTAGAGTCCCCATCCTGGGAGGTGTTTGAGAGCTGTGTTGACAAAACGCTTAGGGCATGTAGCAATAGGACGAGGGGTAATGGCTTTAAACTAGAAAAGGGTAGATTTAGGTTAGATGTAAGGAAAAGGTTTTTCAATATGAGGGTGGTGGATCACTGGAACAGGTTGCCCAGGGAGGTAGTGGAGGCCCCATCCCTGGAGACATTCAAGGTCAGGTTTGATGGTCTGAGCAACCTGATCTAGTGAAGATGTCCCTGCTCACTGCAGAGGGGTTGGATTAAATGACCCTTGAGGGTCCCTCCCAACCCAACACATTCTATGATTCTATGATTCTACGGTGTTGTTGAGGACTGTCATTGTTAGGTTGATGGTTGGACTTGATGATTTTCAAGGTCTTTTCCAACCTAGATGATTCTGTGAATCTGTGATTCTGTGTCTTGAGACTCTGCCTTGAAAAGCAGGACATTTACGTTTCTCCTGACTCTTGTTCAAAATTATTTCCTGGATATAACTTCAATTTGGAATAATTTCTACCAAACTACAGATGAACTTTTTATATGTCCTTTCCCAGTTTCCTTTTTTCCCCCTCAAGTAAAGGAGGAGACAATAAAATAAAATAAAATAAAATAAAATAAAATAAAATAAAATAAAATAAAATAAAATAAAATAAAATAAAATAAAATAAAATAAAATAAAATAAAATAAAATAAAATAAAATAAAATAAATAAAATAAAATAAAAATTTCAGCTCTAAGAAGAACTACAGAACTATTCAGAATGGTAACTCTTACACATGAGAAAACTGAGAAACAGAATAAATCCCTGTCAATAACAAAGAGTTCAATAGTTTAATCATCACTATAGGAAGAATCCATCATCTTGCCCTATTCATGGAACACATCAGCTCACCCTATTCATGGAGCACATCTCAATCCACAGAAGACAAACAAACTTTAGCTATGGTGTCCTCACCAAACATATGGATATTCGCATTGCTGTACCTTTATTACATTATTTCTATGTCTTGGATTTTAACCCAGCTGTACACTGATGTCCTGTTTACATCCAACTTTGTAGAAAAAAACACTGCATGTTCTGTATGTTGCACTCAATGTAATATAAAGGCTTTTTTATTGCTATTACTTTCTTTCTAGCCTTGTTAACCTACCGGTGACCCTAGTCTTCGAGTTATATTAGGAAGATGTAAACATGCATGTGTTTTCTAGTTGGCATTCCAGGGAACTGAGTAACACCCTTTTAGATTCATCTTACTTAAGTGTAGATGCAAGACATTTACTGCATCATCTCCCTTTGAACACATCATCCTGGACTCTCTTTTACTTCACAGAGAGAGATAGGATCTTTCAGGATAGCATTTATACATCTGTATAAGGTATCTATTTTAGGGTGGAAAGAAACATTTTTTTGGCTATAAAGGGACTCTCAGGTAACCAGGTCAGAGGTATCTACGTGATGAACATCTGTACTCACTTAAATTGATGTCTCCCATAAGGTCTGACTGCAGTCAGGTGTAGGCACATGTTATCCAGATGTTATCCACCTCCTCCTTTTCTGACCACTAGACATCCATTAATGTCCCTTTACCTGACGATACTGCTCATCTGTGCTTTCCAGCCTATTTAATCCAAAACAAACTAGGTTATCTTAAAAGATATAAATCGTAGCTGCTAATATGTTTCTTTTTGACTGAAATGTGTCATGAAGCACTCATGAAAATAGATCAGTCATCAAAACTCCCATCTAGGTGCTAAACTGAACTTTCAACTAAACTGAAAATTCCAAAGACACAGTATTTTGATTATTTTTTTCATCCAAACAGTTTTCTTTTTTTTTTTTTTTTTTTTTTTTTTAAATTATTTTTCAGCAGAACACAATTTCCTCTAGAGAAAACTGCACCATACATTATATTGTCTGTCTTTCCTCTCATTATGATTATTTTCTGGTATTTTATCCAGATAAGATTTAGATAGTCGAAGCAATAGATCTCAAAATACTTCCATGGCCAGTTTTCTAGGACTCAGAAAACTTATCCCAGAAGAAAATTTAATAAATCCCTTCCCTGAATTTCTTCAAACTATTGCAATTTCTAATGGATTGAATCCTACAAAGTCTCTACTTTCTCTTTACATTAACTTCTTGCAAGTATAAGAAGTAAAAATGCCCATTCAAAGGAGGTTTAAGTTTGGGCTTTTTTGTTCTGAAGAGAAAGAATTCAAATATATTTTGTTTCTATTTGAAAAAAATATATTGTCAAGCTGGAGAGATTTTGTTTAAATAATGAATTTATCCATTTTTTTCCTGAGTATTATGTATATATATAAATATATTATTTCACCTTTATCCTCTGAGACTTTTGCTAGTCTTTCTGTGGAAATGATGCAGATGGAAATATTGAGATTTGTCTAGATATTCTTCAGCATACTCTAAGCCTAAGGATGACTGTAGTTATTTACCATCTCTATTATATTTCTAGTTTTATTTTAGACCAAAAATACAGAAAGAGGTGACAAAACAGTGAAAACTAAAGCATGCAAACCTCAACAGGTCTTGGCTCATTCAGAACTGACAGAGAACCCCTAAGGAATTTCCTAAAGGTAGATTAAGGAAACCAGGAGTTAGATTCTGGCATCTAAGAACTATTCCTTCTCACAGTGTCTCAGACATCCAACAGCACTGGATTATAATTACATTATAATGTAATTAGTAATTACATTGTAATCTGTATTTGAGTAGTTGGATTGTTCCTTGCTTCACCTCATGCTAAAATACGCATAAAAAATTGATCAGCTGCATTTTCTTGTAGAGGTACTTTTTTTTTTTCCATTGACTGTTGGAAGGGGATTGAATAAGTGTCACAGAACTATGAATATATCTTTTACATTTCAAAGTTAGGTAAGATTAATCATACCTGTAAGCTACTTTCTTCTACCTTTGGGAAAGGTCTTCTTGCAAGACTATGACATCTTTGCAAGGTACAGACTTGTGGTTCATATGGACTTGTTTCAGTAAAAGGAACTCACAGGAAAGGTTTACCTTCCAGGTATGCTGGAAACGTCAAGGTTACAGAGTTTTGTTGCTTGGCCCAGCCAAAGGGAGGCAAGGAGCACCAGTGCAGGGAAAGTCAAGCATAGCAGGGTGTAAGGAAAGTCAGGCATAACAGGGAGGATACTGTTGAGGTTCTCCTGGCGTCTGACATCTCCACAATTGGGATGAGGAACTCCTGCGAGCGTTGGTTCAAACAGGTGTGAGAGGAAAAGAGAAGAAAAGCAGATTGATATTGTCTGTGAATTTATAAGTGCAAGATGATTTGAGCAGGATAGGTTTCCATCTCCTGTCACACAGTGCTCAGAAATTAGTAATCTGACTCTGAATCAAGAAATTTTCCTCAGACTGCTTGATCTGGGGCATTTATTAGCTGCATCAGAAATGTAGCACTGTGTTTGTGAGCTCAAGATTGAAATCAAACTAAATCCAAATATCAGCCATAGAGTTTTATTTGATACCACAAACCTCTAATTAGATTTTTCTCATGAAATTTCAGGTACAGTCAAACAAAAAGTAGAATAAAGAGTCTCACAAGGTTCTATTACTCCCCCTGAAATCACAGGGGTTGATACTAATGTAAAGGTTGCAGCGCTGACAGCTTTTCTTCCAAGAAGTCCCAAGAAATTTGTATGTGAGGGTTTAGTTTCAACCCAGCTCTATTTTTGACCCTGAAGTTAGTGCTGACATGTATAGCAGTGTTTATTAATAAAACAGTAGTCCGATGGTAAACAAGTTTAATCCCAGGCATGAATGTTTGATATTCTGTCTTAAATGAAAATAATATGTATTCTATAATGAATACTTAATTGGGACTGTGATATGAATACAAGGACCAGAGCCCCTACCGCTGTGCAGACAAACCAGAATGAAATGAATTACTGTCATGTAGGGGGTAATATTAATGGTGTCCAGCTTTATAAATGAATCCAATTTTAAGCCACTTTATTTGCTATCATACTGAGAGAGAGTGCAACATGACTAACATTTCTGTACTGGCAAATGCTGATTTAAGATGAAAACAATTTTAACTTGCAGATGTTTTTCTGCATTAAATATTTCTAATTAGCTTGCTGTTACAGCCAGACATCATTAAAAATAAATAAAATTAAAATCTTTGCTCCTTTTTTATTTTAAAAACCATGTATTAATAGATGAGCGTTGGTCTGAACTCTGATTTTCCAAACAACTGAAATTCTGACAGATGCTTAGTATAAAACCTTGCTGTTTGGCCACTTCTAATCTATTACAGTGATGTTTTGCTTAACTGATCATCTGTGCTGTGAAAGATGTATCATACCGTTGGTTCTGCAGCTGATGGTAAGTGACCCTCAGTAAGAACCTGTGTTTACTACTTCACTTGCAGAAATTTTAATATACCCACTTGAGGGAGCAGTCATGCAAAGTCTCATACGTGTGAATAGCTTAAGTCATGTGAGTATTTCTTCCCTGATTACCCAAGGATTACGTGCATGTGCAAGCATTTGCTGGATACAAATATACCATCAGGGTTTTGGTTTAAATGTGTATCCTAACGTCTGACTCATTTAAATCTTCCAGATTGCAGACATTATTTTCACTTGTAAAACAGGTTTTCTCACTTGTATAACTGGCATTTCTCTCCACCCCTGTCAGCAAACACCCAGATAAATATATTACAAAGAGGCGATGTCAGCTTGCAGTCAGTTTGAGAGCAAAATTCTTTGGGAATGGTGAACAGCTCAGATGGGTAGTAACAGCGCAGATGAAAACATTCCCATAACAGCATAGATCAAACAGGCAAACAGGAGAGCCAAGCAAGAGCATATATTTTAAAGACTTCTGGTGAGCTATTTGGAAGTACACAGTGCAGGGCTTCCTCTGTTCCCCATGAGGTCGGTGCAAATTTCACTACTGACTCTAAGAAATACAAAACTAAATAGTTTCTAAAATCTAATGCCAAGTCTCTCTGAGGTTTTTCTGTCTCTGGCTGCCTTTTTATTGCAAATCCTGATGTTCAAGTACTCATGCTTAGCAGGGATGAATGGAACATTTTTCAACCTGACTGAAGGACAAGCCCTGAACTCACAGACCTACCACCATGATAAAATACATTGCTCACTTCTCCTTTGCCAGAAATCTTCCATTTTGTAAGAAAAATGAGGCTAAATAGAGAGAGAATGGAATTTTCCAGTATTTTATTTTTCCACGATAAAGAACTTCGTGAAATGGATGAAAATTTCTTAGGAATTTAAGAGCTGTGGCTAAAATAATTCTGATTTTTAGCACTCTTTACCTTTTTGTCTCTCAACAAATCTTTTGACAAATAAAAAGAAGTGTGGTTCCTTTTTTTTTTTCCAATCAGCTCTGGCTGTGAAAAAATACCACACAGACTAAAAAAGAGCTTAATTTGGCTCAGTGAAACCAATGAAAAAAAGATCATTTCTCTGCAAACTGGATGTTTCTCTCATCTGATTAGTAATAGGAAGGAGAGTTTAATACTTCTAGGTGAGTGGTTTGAATTGAGGTTAGTTAAGTAGTGTATGTTAGGCAGAAGTTCACTATTACTTTTTGTTATTAATTATGGGGTTTGATTGAGTTATCTGAAATGATTAAAAGCTGTATTCAGATCCTAGATTCCACCTTTGGTCTTGTGCACAGCTTTTCTTTCAGCTGGCTCTTTTAGATGATCCATTTCACTGAGGCATATGTGAAATTTTGGCCACTGCTGTATAATTCTTTCAAATGAGACTATAGGAGTTCAGTGCCTAAATTCCCCTGAGGCTTAAAGAGAAGAATGATGTAAGCTTAAGATTTCGTTAGTCTAAAACTTCTGCCTCAAAGAAGTTCTTTATAACTTTGGAAAAGCGGTTGGACTAGATGATCTCCAGAGGTCCCTTCCAACCCCTAACATTCTGTGGTTCTGTGATAAATCACTCAGATTAGTATTCTACATTGGAAGTAACCATTTCCTAGTGTTGACTGAATGTTGTGTGTTTAAATACACTAACAATGCTGAAGAATTTAATTATAATTATATTAGTAAACTGAAAACAGGATTTTTTTTTTTTTTTTTTTTTTTTAAAAGTGAATGTTAGTCTTGTAGAACAAATAGGAGCAAGATTCATTTCACAGAATTTTAGTCACTCAGTATTTGGACACCTAAACTAATCAGTTTATCTTGGCTCCCTCAGTACTGAGTGGAGACAGACAGAATTCTGTGGAGAATGAATCATCCTGTATACCTTATGTCCTGTTGTTAGGATAAGTGTTGATATCTCCCTATTAACTACAGACAAAGCCTATCTGAAATAAGATAACTTTTAGAGTTTTAAAATTACATAAAATCATCCTGCCCTATCATTATCAGCCCATCCCCATAATCTCTTACACCAAGAGTATCTAAGGACTGAAAGGAGAAGAAATAGTTTCCCTCTATAATCTCTACCACTCTCCAAAAGTTGACCTCTGATGTGGTAGATAAGTGGGGGAAATTAGCACTTTCATTTGTTTATTCTGTACCAATGTGGCTGATCAAGAAATATCAACTTGCAAAAGAAGAAAATACATTTTTCTCAAAGCAATAATAGAAAATACAGGACTATCACACGATATCTGGAAAAATCACACAGAGCATAGCTGTAGAACAATGACTGTTTAATCCACATTTAATTTGTGTCACCATTGTATATTTATTATCCATTATCCTCATGCAAATAGCATGACTTATCCATTGAAACAGCTGTGCATTGTTTTTAATTTTAAGTGAATTCTTTCAGTGCTTCATGAAAGGTGTCAGATTAACAGCCCCAGGGACTGAAGGCCTCTGTTTATCCAGAGAGCGTATAGAAGTGATAATGATGGATCCACTTCAGCAGCTACCTCAACTTTTACTTATCTTCAAGGTTTGTTCCACTGCTCATAGAGCCAAACCATCCCCTGCACAAATGAAAATCCAGCAGTCTCTGGGCCCATGGATGGAGAATGAAGATATTTAAATCCTGATGTCTTCAGTAATATGTCACCATGAATTTAGGAGCTCCTATGGGAAACTAGGGAAACTGGGGTGTTGGGTAGCAGCCTTGGAACAAGTGTAAGGTACAATCATATTTTAATATGGCTTGTTGTTCTCACAGCTTCTAAAAAAGTGACATATCAGAGGCAGAAAAAAATATACAGGAAAAGGTGACAAAAATGATCTGTGACAAAAGGCAACAAAAATTTCCCGTGCAGGAAAATGTTAAACAGTAAAACTCTGAAGCTTGAGAAAATGGTGACCATGTCAGGTCTCTCACAGAGACCTGTAAAGTCATGTACAGAATGGAAAAGGGAATAGCGAATACTGTATCATTAGTCCTTAAAATACAGAAATCAGGGAGTATCCAAAAGTTTCTTGGACAAAAAAATTTGAAACAAATGAAGATCATGAGGCTCCAAGTCAAATTCAAAAGGCAGAAGACAAATCAAGAAAGGCTATTAAGTGCCATGAAATGGATGTTAGTTTCAGTTCAGCAAGTGCCAACATCACAAGTTGACAGGAGCTGGGGAGATGTATCAGCAAGAAATCATTCTATGGTTATTGTGTCGGTCTTATTCTTTCTTAAATGTCTTCTACTGCTTTCTTTTGGAGAAAGAATCTTGCTCTGGAGAATCCTGGTGTAGATAACCTTTGATCTCAGAAATCACTTCTTCATTTATGGAAAAGTCTCTTTTTTATCTTGGTAGGAAATTACAGATTGCATTTCTACATCCTGACTCATCTTCTAGATCTTGATTTTCCTTCTCTCTATAAACGAATATTCTCACTGGAATAAAAATATTTCACAGTCATTAAAATCCATTAAAAAGATACTGAAAGGGAGATGGGTAGACAGAAATTATTTCATGCACCAACACTATTTTGGGAATGATAAGGTAAGATGTAGGGAAGAGATTATTCTGAGAGGTTGATGACTCCTCTGCTCTGCAGTCATGTCATGATCACCTCCCATTTAAATTTTGCTGTGAAGCACAATTTTTGATGGGGTTGGTGAAATAAGTCACCTTTGAACTTTCCTTAATTACAATTAGAAAAACATTTCTGATTGTAGCATAAGTTATGTTGAGCAATGCATTGAGAATACAGGTTTAAAGTGTGGATCAGGAATCTGACTCTGAGATAGATGCTGACAGGAAGACACTGGAGATATTTAAAGAGAGCAGGTACAGATGTACTGTGTTACAGTTCTCTTGTTTATTATTTTAAATAAGTATGTATGTATGTGTGACTGTGTATGTGGTTTGGGGGAGAAAGTAGAAATAAGAAACTGTTCTAATAAGGAAAGGATACGAAGGATTTTCATATCATCAGCCCACTTATGTTTAGTTTCAAGTCCTTTCTAAACTAAGGGCTTGCCAAAGGAGGTAAGAAAATAGGTTCCCCTTTTTCAGGCAATGAGAGCAACAGGAGAGGGGAATAGGCTGTCTCCATAACTCTGCACATAATTGGCACAATACCTGACCTGTTTCTTACATGTCAGAGTCAGCAGGTTTCCAGATGGGATGCCTGAGGAGACCCTTGATATTTTCTCCCATTCTGTACCCTGGATACATCAAGATCTTTTCCAGCCCCACACGATCCCTATCTTGAGTATTTACCTTCTGTCCTTATTAAGAGGCTTTCTTGGGAGGAGTTAATAAAAAAAGTATTAAGGGACATTAAAATGGGAGGCTGGATATGAATGCATTCTGCTCTGTTTGGGTCACTGTCAGTTTAGCTACAGTTCAGGTTTAAAGATATGAATAGTATTCCGGGAATAATATATTAGACTGTAGAATTCTATAATGTATACCTATAATATATCATCCCCCTATAGAAGAATATTTCTTATTCATGTCAGGAGCTATCTTTTATGTAGGAAAACAGAACAGGCAACTTTAAGTGAAAGCAAAGCAGGTAGGCAAGAAAGACAGGAGATTGACATGTGTAACAAACTCATGGCCTTGAACAAGACAAACACAGAAGGAGATAAAGAATATTCTTTCACTAACTCAGTGACCTATATGTCAGGGAGTGAACTCTGGTCCCCGGCCAGCTGAGTGGACTAGCTCATGTTTTCGCTGTCTCCGGAAAACGGACTATAAAGCAAACTGTCTCTACTTTTCTGTTTGTGTGGGTTTTGCTTTGTGGATTATTCTTTTTTTTTTTTTTTTTTTCCTGGGCAGCAGAGCTAGATGCCTCACTCTCCACGGAACCCTTGAAACAAAGTAATGTATACACAGGGCAGGAGCCCTGGGGTGCAACATGGGTCAAAGTGTAGTTGTCTCTTTGAGATCCATTAAGCTCTGTGGTCAGCAGTATTCTTCAAGGCACCTATTGAAGAAGATGCACAGGATGCCTTATCTGAATGAGCTACCTAACCCTAGCATACTGCTTTCTGCAAATACACACTTTCACACATGCCATTGCTGGAGGACAGATTGTGCAGGCAGCGTATCACTGTGTTTTGGGGGGAGAGAATATGAGAAAGGGGACTTGAAGTTGCCTGTGCTGCCCTTCATTTACCCTCCTTTTCATCAATAACCCTGCACTGTCATGTGTTAGCAGGAAACGGAGGCTGAACCACTGCAGAGTGGGAGTGGAAATGAAAATAGCACAGCTAAGGAGAGATGTGACTCTGTCTGGGAAGCTCAGTCAGGCCTGGAGCCTTAGCTGCCTGAGAAGGACTGTCCTTGAGGAAGAAAAAACAAAGAGGGAATAAAAAAAAAAGTAAGATCTTAAATTACCTGTGAGGGAAGCAAGCTCCCTCCATCCCATTCTCTCACTTGGGCTCTGTGTTCAGAAGGCAGGAAATGAAGGACATCGTTCTTCACCCTCTGCCTTCCTCCAGTGCAGTTCTTCCTCATGCTGCCTCCAGGAACCCTTCCTTCAGTCACGCAGAGACCTTGGGCTGCTCTGTCCTGAATCATCACGATTCACACTACTGGAACTGTTTAGACAGTTTTTCGGCTAGTTTAGACCAAACAAGGGCATTTGACCCACTCTGCTTTGGTCAACAAACTGTAAGAATGAAGTATCTACTAAGTTTACACCTGGAGGACACATTTCTCAGTCCAGCCATTATTTATGCTCTTTCAAATAAATTGCAGATATCACTAAGCAAGGGAGTAAAAGCAAGGGTGTGGTGTCTTAGCAATCATGTCTTTATCTAAGGATGTTCTCTGTGCACAGAAAAAAACAAAAAATTGACAGGACACTTCTTGAAAAGTCCCTTTACTTGGGGACTAAAGGTTATCCTTCCCAATTCATTTTAAAAAACATCCCTCCTAATCCAAATTTTAATCTGCAGTAAAAAAAAAAAAAAAAAAAAAAAAAAAAAATCACAACAGAAAGCCCAAGTGGAAAAAATCAAATGCTTTCTGAAAATTAATGAATCATTGCAAATGATCTTATTTTCCTTTAAAATATACTAAGGTGCTTTTGAGACTGTTGGTTATAAACCTTTTCTTGTTAAATATGCAGTGAGGTAAGACATTCTTGACTGAAGCATACTGTGAATCTGGGAAGGTCACCTCATATGTACTTCCCATTGCTGATATAGATTCATAGATTTTAAGCCCAAAAGGGACCTTGTGTAAGTCCTCCTGCGTAACACAGGTCAGATAACTTTGCTTGATAATTCTGCATCAAATCAAATTGAAAGCACACCGAGGAATGCAGATATTACTTTATTTTCTACTCTGTAACCTCCCTCAACACTACACCCACATGTGGGTGTGTGTCTTTCTTTTCCAAGACTTCATTAGATCATACAGAGCTCAGAATAACTGCCTATTATAGTTTTGAGTGAAAAGCGGTAAAGGGACAAAAAATATAATAGTTAACAACAGCTGGTCTGAGAGTAAAACAGAGGAGCAGAGGCACTAGGTCACAGAATAGATGTGACAGAGAACAGAAAGTAATGAGCAAGCTACCAAGACCTCCATTCAAATTAATGCTTACTATACCAGTAGGTCATAGATGAAAATGAGTTGGGTGGTTCCACCTCATTCTGGACTCCAGTGGGCATTTGTCAATATCACTAGGTATTCCCTTATATCAGGACACATTTAGTCCATCAAGTCCTTTATGTGAACTTGACTAGCAGGAAAGCTTTTAAAGTCAGAAGTGATGTGAGCAAGAAGTACATGCTATGGGTTAGATCAATTTTGATGAGGCTGTCCCAGCTTTTCTATGTCATATTAGGAAAATTGCCCCAGGTTCTGTATTTTGGCAATTTTATTCCAAGAACTGATGTAAATTTTGACAGAAAACTTTCTCACTATTTCACATTTTTCACAATCATCTCGTGAAGGCTGATACCAATTTTATATATATATATAGGACAAATCAAAATCCTGGCTGTTCTCAGTTAATTTGTGAAGGATTGCACTGTAGATGTAATGTGGTAGTTTCAGGGACAAGAAGGGGATTCTGTTTTCCTCATTCCAAATTTTTCCTTTTACTCCTCCAGTATCTCAAAGATGAACTTTTTTTTTTGTGTGTGATGAGCTTGTCAAAACAGAATACCTGAGTACAGAGCCTTACTACTGCCTATCTGCCCTGATATGTCTTGAGGTTAAACATTTTTCTCTGTTGCCTCCAGGGCATTTCTGGGCTCCTGACTTTAGCTAGAAATGGTGAGAAATTCTCTTCCTCTCCAACAAATGAATAACCCGAAATCACATAAGAAATTAACTAACCATAGTCACTGAATTGCCTTTCTGATCAAGTCTCTTTTGAATATCCTAGCCCAGGTTATTTATTGAAGCATGCTAAGAAAAAGACTTATTCAGTCCCTTGGAAACTGTCCGTGGTTCATTTTTATGCAAAGAAGACCTCATCTTCTTTAAAGAAGAAAAATTAATTACTAATGAGCATTAAAAATACCCAAGGAAAATCACTCAGCTTTAGTAACACATCACTGCATCAACTTTGTCTGAGAATTATGAGTAGTTTCCATCAAAGCTTATTCTGACTTTTGATGATCTTTCTTGATGGTGTGGTAGAGCTGTGGTGTTATTGCAGAATAATAATAGTAATTTGCGTTTGTACCACCTTTCTTTACTGCCCCTTATAAACTTTAATTAATTAGAACTTACACCACTCCAGAAGTTAAATAGTCATTGTTTTTTTCATATTTATCTTTAGAACTAACAATGATTTATTATTTTGAGAAAACACTAGTTTCTCAAGCTCTTTTTCACTTTCCTTACTAGAGGGACTGCCATTTCTATTAGGAAACTACTATATAGATAAGGTAGATAAGGTTATTTAGACTGACTATTGTGGGGAGCTAATTTAAAGAGAAGCCTATACCCGAGAGAGTTAAGTATCTTTGGAGAGCAAATCAAAGATGATTTAGTCATCATAGCTCTTTCTCCCATTTACACATGACCAGTAGGCCTGGTGAATACCATCCTTTCTGCTCACACTAGTAAATTAAAGGATGTGTCTGGACACTGGAAAAGCATCATCTACACTTCTGAAGTGTTGGACACATCCCTGCAGGATGTTGCCCCAGGTCAACTGTCATTCTCTCCTGAATAGCTCCCTAAAACGAGTTTAATACAACAGCCTCAAGGACAGAGAACAGTCTTGGGAATCATTTCATTTACTGTTTGGGATGGACCTGGGGAGTTTTAGCTATTGTATGAATATAATGCCAACTTCACAAAAAATCAGCATCCTCGTATATGGAAAATAGTGTCTTATAGACGGGCAATTCAAGTCAAATTTGGAGTAGCTTGTGATCTAACATGCCTTTAGTGGTAAGGATGTTGGACCTTGTCAGCTGAAGCTGACTTCTATGCATTTTCTTCTTTGCCATCTCTGACAGCAGTAACAGAGGAAGTGGTTTAGCATTTTGCTGGTTCTTTAGGATGAAATCAGATCAAAGACTGATGAAGTCCTGGTCTCAGTGAGAGAATCTGTGCACAACTGGCACCATGCTGCAAGGCATAGGAATATGTGTATTTTATGGAGTAGTAGACTTTAGTTCCCTGGTGAATCTGCTCATAGAGATTTTGCAAATGAATGGAGTCATTGCATTGTACTCTATGATTTCCCTTTGGAGAGACTTGGACCTTTTGAGGAATTACACTATGCTTGCTGCTTGACCCCTTCTATTAAGTCTGTGGAAGGACTGGTCTAATAAAGCTGATACAGTTATCTGAGTAGTATCTCATTTGGTTAATATGTAACTTAATACAGGGTAAATTTTATTAAGATTATCTGGCCCACTGGACCAGGAAGTATCAATGCAGGTAACTCACCTTTTCAAGTCTGAATGGAAATAAAATTAGTACATTACACAAGGATTCCATTCTGAGTAACATCCATCTGGTTATTCTTAGCTCTTGACATGTTTGGCTTGAAATACCAGACTTTGAGTTGACTCTAGTCAACTCTCTTGCATTTAGAGATGCATTCAGATAACACTGACTGAGACAGCCTAACTCAATGTTACCAGAATGGTTTGGTTCTGCTTTATGTCTTCTTAATATCACTCCAGTCCTTCCATTCTCCTTGTGTCAGTATTGGCGCTTACCTAACTAATGACTCAATAAGTGACTTCAGCACACTAATTCTGCAGAAAAGCAGCCAACCAACAACAGCAATTCCAAAATGAGAAACTGAACTGTCTATTCATAGGGTGAGAAACAGTATGTCTGACACTACCCAAAGAAACACCCTGTGGGAGGAGAAGGAAGTGCAATATGATCACTTTTAGTGTTCGCAAGTTATGAAAGTGGCTCAGATCTTACATTCAACAGCACTGTAATGGTCTGATAAACCCAGACAGCTTATAATTGGCCCAGGATTTCCACCATCAGTGGATTAGGAGGCAAAATAATTTTACAGTTGCTCTTGTCTATGCTTAGGTTTTCTGTCTGAAAAGACATCTTCAGTGTTTTGCCTGCCACGTACATACTTGCCTTTCTATCTCCTCCTGCTGTGGCTGTCCCATACATATACTGACCTTTTATTGTAAGCTTCTTTGATCCCTAAATCACATTTAATCATATTCTGATCCACTTCCGTGGATCAGTGCATCTTCATTCTTGACTCCGTATCTAGCAGGACATTTAAGAGAAAAAATGAAATCACAGGAGAATAGTTCACATTTCTTCTCTCCTGAGAAAGAGACTCCAGAATTATCCATAATAGTGATTTAAAATAAAATATTATTATCAAACTAGTCAGTGCTGTAATTCAGATTTCCTCCTTAACTTTACGAAGATTACTTGGGCCAAAAACATACATTCTTGGTAGGAACTTGAGAGTGAAACTATCATCTTAGAGGTGGTAAAAGAATGCCTTAATGAACTAACAGGCTCAAAAAAAGTGTTAATATGTGGAAAAAATGTGCAGAAGTACAATACTTGGTCGACTTTACTGATTCCTGAGAAGGCATATGGACTGTCCTGTGGGGTGGGATTTCCTCAATTTAAAAGGTTATCATCCTCTGCACATTAACCAAAATAACTGATTAGATAAACTTATATCATCCCTACTATGACATGGAATATATCATTGTAGTTGTTGTAATCTGTGGTCTTTTCACTCATTTTCATTCTTTAATAAAGAATTTAATCATTCTTTTTCTCCCCAGGTAAGTCTATGCAAAGCAGGGAGGAAAAAAAAGAGGGAAAAAAAAGAAAGAAAAAAAGAAGACATAAGCTTGTTTTACAACTCATGACCTATTAGGCAAGAAAAGAATAAAAGGAAAGAAACTTTAAAGGCATTTGTAGTATGATGGATAAAAATCCAAGAGTAATTGAAAAAAATTGTAACACTGAGTGCTGGCAGAGCAAAGTGACAAAGAGAAAAAATGAAAGGGGGCTTGGAAAGAATGGGCTCAGCAACAGAAACTTTTAGAATGTTAAATTCTAGTTGAATTATGAGCCCTGGGTGTCCCTGTCCCTTCACTGAAGTTATTGCCGTCATGAACACTGTGCTTCAAAATTAAATATTGGTAAATCTAATTGTTTCCGGTGAGGTGGAACCTAGAACTACTGTATCTTAAAGCTTTGAAGAAGAGTGGCAACAGTTGGCTCTCTAGCTTCTAAACAGTGCTGCTTTGAGACTCTGAAAAAACCTTTAAGACATGTCTTCTCTCCACAACCTTCTCTGTCATACAGTCAGTGAGGACAATGAGAACTACAGTTCATTTCAAGGCATAGCATTTTTTTCTCCCAAGTGATCCCTGAGCATATTGAAGACATTGCCGTGCCCTTTTAACAGACTCACACACACCCTCACTACCTTAAAGGTACCATCTTCTAGGTCTTCCTCTTCTGGCCATGGTTCAAAGAAATCACCAGTCACTTGTGCCTTGGTCCATGCCTTAGACACCTGAAGTGAGGACAAGGTGTTGAGAGTCTATTACAGAAGCAAAGGTCTGCAAACCTAAATTGCAGTATAAATCCAAGTAAGGCTTTTTATCAGACTTGCCAAGCTGAATAGCTTTGTCTTTGTTTGATGTCAGTTAAGAACCACTCATGTCTATGTTTTCCTACTATCTGTGTGCAGTGTTTAGATGGCAATATGATTGCTTGAACTCTAGGCACCTAATTTTTCATTACTGTAGTGCTAAGTGCTAACACCCATTTCAGGACATTTTGATCCCAGCTGTAATTCATGCTGTTCTGAAAATTAGGAGCCAAAAAAGGCTTTTTAAAGTCTGGTTTTGAATCTACAAAACCATGTGGATGTTTCCTTTCTGAATTGCAACTTCTAACTTTCAAGCCCTTTGACACCTAGTGGAACCTACATTCCTAACCTGTAGACGGGGCTTTGTGAAAGTACAAAGGAGAAACAAGGTAGCAAGAGAATATGTAGAGATACCATCAAAGACAACTTCATGTGCTGAGATCCACTTAAACTGAACAATAAAATACAGGGAGAAAGGACAAAAGGGACATTTATTTACTTGTTTCAGAAACACACTTGACTGTTTCCAAACAACTTCTCTAGACTCAAGGGAATCCTTATCCCCCACTATGCCACTGCCCTCCTGCCAAAAAAAAAAAAAAAAGCTACCTCCAACAGAAAAGAGGAAATAACATATTTACATAAGATTACAGAGTGTTTCTGAAGTTCACGGTAAACTTGAGGCTGTGGAGGGGGGAGCTCATGTGAAAATCTGTTACCTTATGTCCTTCCTGAAGCATAAAATTCAGCAAAAATTCAATAGTGTTGTCAAATGCCAAATAGGCAGGTCGATATGTTAAACAGGAAGTAGTGACACTTCTAAAGAAAGAGGCCAAAGCTTACAGCCAGCCTGAGATATAAACTGTAATGATTTCACACCTTCATTCTTAGTCCACATATGGAATAACACTCTGAATGAGTAATTGATACTGCAAAATTTACGGTCTTCTCTGATGGGATATTCAAGTATATTTTTATACTGCAATTTTTTCACTCTATTGCAATGTTTATTGTGTTCATTCCACTCTTATTAGAGATGAATGAAAAGCTAAAACCTTCACTAACCCTCCATGGAGTGTGTAAACAAGCAAGACAGACAAATTTCCTGAATTTTGAAATCAGATAAATACATGACCAGCTCTACCCATTCCTTCTGCTAAATCAGATATGAAATATGTCCTTGTTTTATATAACTTTCTTAAATTAACCTGTTATGGCCCAGACCTGGGACTCACAAATCACCTGTGACTGTGACAGGTTTTTTTTGTCGTTGTTCTGAAGGAATTCGGTAGTTTGAGGTCTACAAACTTAATTGAGCACTTCAAGTACAATAGAATCTGCAAGATGAAGGTAAGAATGCTTCTCTTTTTTTTTTTTTCATCATAGACATATATTTAATTTATATGGTTAGGTCTTCAAAGTAAGTACTGCTTCTCACAGTTTATATACAGCAACTAGCATAACTCTGTGGATTGAAATAGAAATAAACAACTATTCCGAAGTCTGTAACACAAAATGAGGTTGTTTTATAGTCTTTTGAAAGACCTTCCTTGCCCAGTGTACTACTGATCCTTGACATATCACAGAACCACAGAATCACAGAACATATATGAACTCTATCAGAAACAGGTCCATCCCCATCTTAAAGCCTCAAGATGGGGCACTAATCATCTATATGAGACCAGCTTAAATGCAGGCATGGCTTGAGAACATGGAATTGTTTACTGGGGTAAACACTACGCCTTAGCTCTGCAGCTGTTTGCAGTAAAATGGAAGCTGTATGACCCTTCCTTTTGTGTACCATGTAAGAAGTTCATTTTTCAAATGTATAATACACTAGTGCCTTTCTTGAAAGGATGTTACTAAACTGGATTGTATAACCCCAAACATTTCCTGCACTAATAAGCTTCATAATAGACAGGGTGTATAGTGAATTGATGCAGATTATAATTAAAAAAAGTTAAACTATGTTTTATATTAACATTATTCTTAATGCTAATGTAGTATCAAACCACTGAGGCAGCATTGTTAGAAGTTAGTACTGTAGATTTTAATGTCAAAAGGAATTCGATGGGTTAAATCAATCATTAAGTGATGGTATAATTATTTGCTATTAGTAAAGCTCTTTTTTCCCCCTATTGTAAAACTGAGAGTGTATGAAAGTAATTGCACTGTTTTCCTTGCAGCAGGGATCCTTAAGATTAGGGTTTGGGAGGAAAGATGTGGCACTCTTAATCCCTTTGACATTTCAGAAGGAATGCATGAGTAATATTGCATAGCCATGTAATTTATCAGCCTGAGTATTTGTGGTCCACAAACCATGTATTTCTACTTACATTAGGATAGGAAGGGTGAATGGTGGGTGGCAGAGTTTCTATGTTCTGTCCTTCCATTGTTTTAATTACAGTGGTATATTGTCTCCAATAATTTTCTTTGTCAAGTTTGTATGTGCCTTGCGTGCTAAGATCACAGCTAGAGGACTCTCAATTGAAATGTTTTAAGTTGGAATATAGAAGCCTGATTGGCAATAAACCCAGGTTTTATCCTTGATATAATAGATATCACAAAGAGTTTATGGAAACTATATTTGGGGTCTCTGTCTCTGATGTTTGAATTTTCTCTGCTTTGTGGTGGCTATGTTTAGTAACAAAAGAAGCCTGACCGTAGACAAATAAAGTGCTTTTTTTGGGTGGTCAAGTGTGTTAGATGAATGTTTTATTTTCTTTAGAGGTTAGCTAAGACTAGTCTTTGTAAGGTTATGCAAGAACATGAATATATTCCCTTCCTTCCTTCCTTCCTTCTTTCCTTCCTTCCTTCCTTCCTTCCTTCCTTCCTTCCTTCCTTCCTTCCTTCCTTCCTTCCTTCCTTCCTTCCTTCCTTCCTTCCTTCCTTCCTTCCTTCCTTCCTTCCTTCCTTCCTTCCTTCCTTCCTTCCTTCCTTCCTTCCTTCCTTCCTTCCTTCCTTCCTTCCTTCCTTCCTTCCTTCCTTCCTTCCTTCCTTCCTTCCTTCCTTCCTTCCTTCCTTCCTTCCTTCCTTCCTTCCTTCCTTCTCCCTTACTCCTTTCGTCCTTCCCTTCCTCTCTCACCCTCCTTCCCATCATCCCCTTCTCCCTCCTACTTCTTTTCTTTTTTCCTCCCTCCCTCCTTTCTTTCTTCTTTCCTCCCTTCTCTTTCATCTCAAATTTCAGTTAAAGTAAAATCCAAAGCTTTAGTTTCTCTCAAAAAATAATGTTTATGGTTGTTGTTCAGAACAGAAGTTATACCTATTCAAATTGCATCTTAGAATAATATTGACTCTCTTTGGAATGGTAGGAACAAGTAGTGTACAATTATTTTCATGAAGCGGTGCACAAGTTTTCTAGAACAATGGTAAGATGGAAGAGGAAGTTGGGAATTACTGAAAACTTGTGTTCACCAAAATGGGAATAAAATAGTAAGACAGAGATAAACAAAAAACCTATGTTATTACCTTTTACTTTGAAGAGACTTGGCACTAATTGTGCTTTTTAAAATACATAAGACACCATTCTGCAGAGAGAGATGTTGCCTCTCACTGAGAGAAGGCATTGATAACCACTCAGAGATCTACCATATATAAAGTCTGCAAGATGTGTTTTCTCTTAATTGTTGAGAAAATGTCCATAATATCAGTTGACTTTGTCCTTTACTATTACCAGCTTCAATGGATACAATATTGAAGGTTACAGTTTAAGGACTGAATCCTTATAAACTTCATTGAGAGAGAACAGAATATTTTACCTTTTGTGCAGTGTTAGGCACTACACAGTTTTTGACATATCCAGAGTTTAAACAGGACACTGTCTGGAAATCACAGCTATAATAAACATCAATAAAGAAGTCACAGGTAAGTGTATGATTTGTAGTACGTCACAGATACAAAAAATGTTGGAAAACTCTATGCTGCATCATGGTCACTGATGAATTGAGAGATAGGAAAAAAATAAAAGAGAAGAAAAAATAAGTAAATGATCTATTAACCAACTCTACATCTTTATATACTGATTTATTTTAATCACTCACCTATTTTCAAGGGGATATTTTAAAATGTGTGTATGGAAGTTCTTTCAGTAACATATTAAGCTCTGAACTGGACCTCCAACACCCACATCAAGAGACCTACTAAACTTCATATAACTTTTGGTTCTGATATATAAATATGAAGACTTTCTTCCTTGTACTAGGCTTAGATGGTTTTCAGTCACTTTTATGTTTCTGTTTTTAAAATTGTCAAATGGATACTGGTAATAATAATTTGTGTGCCTGGTACACATTGATATTTTTTGTACATTTACTCTAAAGATAAGCAGATGGGGGTTTATTAAATTCTATTAAAAAAATATGTTTTAAAGAAATAGAATATGAAGGCAGCTTGAAAAGGCATGCTGAGCTGGCCTCCTTTTTAACTGGTTCAGAACCACAACAGACAAATTGTTGGTAACATATTTTATGCTGCTAATTGGTTATGGTCTCTTATGGTCCTAATAAATAAATTAATTGAACTGTGTCAGGTGTTTTTCCTCATTTTTATTTACTTCAGAAACAAATAATAGCCAACCTATCTACTCTCAATTCAAGTTAAACAGCTAGACGTTAGCAAAAATCTGGCAGAAATTCCTTCTTACACAAATGACAGAGAAAATTCACCCTAAATTGTCACTCATGTTTACTTTCACATATCAAGACCGTAACATGGCAGTCAAATTTGGCCTGCCTTTGTCTGTCTGTATGTGAATTTCTTAGTTCATGTTATGAGTGCAGCAACTGATAGACAATTGCTGTAATATTCTTTAAAATCTATTATTGTTTCTCTCACCTTGAGTACAACAGTGATTTTAAGAAGGAAGCACTTCAAGGCTCTGTGAGCTAAGGAGAAGGATTGAAGGGCAGACTGGGCAAGCAGTAACAAAACCAGCTTGAAAAATGGCAGAATTCACTGCAGTAGTTCCTTACTTTACCACCTTTGAATGAGTGTTCAGGGTGTTTCATTTCAGGAGTATAGTCATGACTGAGGCTGTTGCAGGTGTTCGTAGCATGCTGTTGATCCATTTTGTTGCTATCACTGCACAACACTTTTCTAGTCAGTGGGGAACTCATCAATGCTTATATATATCTAAAGGGCATGTGTCAAGAGGATGGGGCCAGACTCTTTTCAGTGGTGACCAGTGACAGGACAAGGGGCAAAGGGAACAAACTGGAACACATTCCAGTTCCAGCTAAACATGAGGAGGAACTTCTTTCCTTTGAGGGTGACAGAGCACCAGAACAGACTGCCCTGAGAGGTGGTGGAGTCTCCATCTCTGGAGACATTTAAAACCTGTCTGGACATGATCTTGTGTGACCTGCTCTAGGTGAACCTGCTCTGACAGGGGGGTTAGACTAGTTGATCTCCAGAGGTCCCTTCCAACCCCCACCATTCTGTGATTCTTTAACGAAAAAGGCAAAATCCATTGTTAGGAGAGATGGAAGGGAGACACCTAAGACACACATCAAGTGCTGGATGTGATTATTCTACTCCTAAATATGCACAGAAAACTGTGATGTGGGACTCCCACAGAGGAAGGTGGGGCAGAAGAAGGAAGGAAAGGAAGGAAGGAAAGGAAGGAAAGGAAGGAAAGGAAGGAAAGGAAGGAAAGGAAGGAAAGGAAGGAAAGGAAGGAAAGGAAGGAAAGGAAGGAAAGGAAGGAAGGAAGGAAGGAAGGAAGGAAGGAAGGAAGGAAGGAAGGAAGGAAGGAAGGAAGGAAGGAAGGAAGGAAGGAAGGAAGGAAGGGTTAATCTAGCATTTTCCAGACAGAAGTCTTTGACCAAAATGAGAATGACTCTTTGTTAGGAATTCTGGCTTATAACATTTTTATAATCTTGAACAGTAAAGCCAGACTCCTACAGCTCAAACTGGAGAAGGTATTGATTTTGGAATTGCAGTTGAATATGAAGCTGGGCAAATTTCCAGATGTTTTCCAAAAAAACCCCTCTCAGATAGTCCTATTTTAAAGGTTTATTCTTTAAGTCCAATTCAATATTTCTAACTACAGGAATGGAAAAATTCTTCTAAATAAGCAGTTTTAAAGTATTGCCATATATGTGGATTGACTGTTCGTTAGAGGAAAGCCCCCGGAAAGATCTGTTCATAATATAGCACTCATACAATCGATGAGCCACAGCAGAGAAGGGAATTATTTTCTTTCCTTGTCAGGAATACATTCATATAAATAAATGAATAAAAAAAAATAAGAAAATAAACCAGTATAAATGAAAAGGTGAACAAGGATATACTTTATACTTCAAAAACATTTTCCACAAACACTGTCATACGAATCCCAAACACTAACCTTCTTCATTTGGTCTTGAACTGAATACATCTATGCTTCATTCTCTGCAGCTTATAGATGAGAACTTCAATAAGACATATTCTTTTTATATCATATCTGTTGTTACAAGAAACTCGTGGTCTGAAGTACCTACACTTAGAAGCTAGGTAAAGAACTGAACAGTACTGTGTTCTATGTTAGAAGATACTATGAATATGTTGTTAAAAGATCCCAGTCTAATTACTTGAAGTTCGGGTATGTCTATTTAAGTTTTACTCAGAGGGATCAGTACAACACTGAGTTGTGCACCTCCATCCAGAGGCTGAGATTTTTCAGTTTAGGCAAAAGTAGGTCAGTAAATGAGAAGAAAAGAAAAAAAAAATTATGAGGACCTTAGAATAATATTGAAATCCAAATCCTCCTCCCCATTTTTACTTTCTTATGCTTAACCCTGGAAGCTCCTGTTCCTGTGATGTTTGAAAATGAGATACTGGGAGAGTTCACAGAATCACAGAATCGTAGAATGTTAGGGGTTGGAAGGGACCTCAAAAGATCATCTAGACTAATCCCCCTGCCAGAGCAGGAATACCTAGATCAGGTCACACAGGAACATGTCCAGGTGGGTTTTGAATGTCTCCAGAGAAGGAGACTCCACAGCCTCTCTGGGCAGCCTGTTCCAGTGCTCTGTTACCCTCACTGTGTAGTTCTTCCTTGTATTAATGTGGAACGTCCTATGTTCCAGCTTATACCCATTGCCCCTTGTCCTGTCATTGGATGTCACTGAGAAGAGCCTGGCTTCATCCTCATAACACTCACCCTTTACATATAAACATTAATAAGGTCACCCCTCAGTCTCCTCTTCTCCAAGCTAAAGAGACCCAGCTCCCTCAGCCTTTCCTCATAAGGGAGATGTTCCACTGCCTTCATCATCTTTGTGGCTCTGTGCTGGACTCTCTCAAGCAGTTCCCTGTCCTTCTTGAACTGGGGGGGCCCAGAACTGGACACAATATTCCAGATGCAGCCTAAGCAGGGCAGAGTAGAGGGGGAGGAGAACGCCTCTCAACCTACAAACCACACCCCTTCTAATACACCCCAGGATGCCATTGGCCTTCTTGGCCACAAAGGCATATTGTTGGCTCATGGTCATTCTGATTTAGTCTATCTTATGCTTGGGGGTAGTTTTTGTTTCATCCAGACCACTCATTCCTAAAATATAGATGCCTTAGTGAAGTGTTTTCAGTTTCAAGGCAAAACATAAGAGAAGATTTACTATACAACATGCCAGAAAAAAAATCTTCTATCAATCAGCTTAAATCAATGTCTACAGTTATTTCCTCCTTGTTTCTCAAATAGGACATCACTGAATAACACAGGAGGAATATTCTTGAGATTTAAATACAGACTGCTCTTCCTTTGAATTAACGTTTCTAGATACTTTCAAATTCCTAGTTAGCAGTATAGATTATATTCTGGTATAATTGTGGACACTGCTTTTTAAGTCCATTACATGGTAGATCTCTCTGTATTTGGCCAATGTTTTCCCAAGAAAGTAGCTGACAATTTTAAACTCCTTCTGTTTTCTTGGGAAAGTCTTTTTATTGCTTCCTGCTCCAATTTCTACATTTACCAAAGGAATTTCATAGGCTGTTTTTATGTGACAAGGGAAAATGATGGTATTTAGTTCTTTTATAAGATCTATGAATAAAAAGATTGCATGTATATTAGTATTTTATAGCTGTTGTTGATAATCTAGTAGTCAGTATTATCAGATAATTCTTCTATACTATGAATAGATGAGAGGACACAGATAATAATTTGCCAATCTAGACAGAAAAAGAGCAAAATAGCCCATTATCTGCATTTTCATCTGACAAGTGAATGTCCACAGGAAAAAAAATGCAATCAAGTAGGGACCATGGCTTTTTATTTTCATGAACTTTGCTTTGAAACAAAATGGAAGCATTCATCTTATTTTGTTGGTATCAGCCCTCCTCAATGCTACTAAGAATGGTTAAATATTGCAACTTATCAGGATAGCATCAATATTACAAGATAAACATTTCCTTTTTATAATGTAAGCCACCACCACAGGTCCTCCAGATTCCAGAGTA
Source organism: Podargus strigoides (assembly GCA_028020825.1). Lineage (NCBI taxonomy): Eukaryota > Metazoa > Chordata > Aves > Caprimulgiformes > Podargidae > Podargus > Podargus strigoides. Next base: position 26,177,292 of record CM051663.1, on the reverse strand, counting down.
GGTGTGTTTAAGGTGAATTAAGCTCCATTATAACAACTCAATAAATCAAATATTCAAAGCTCTCTGAAATATTTGGAGCTTTGCAATGCATGCAAAAATCACATTTAGAAGTGGTGGCATTGAGCCAGAAGCAGGAAAGATGCAGTGAGATGAAGGGGAAATCTGATGTTGTATTTATAATTATTTTAATTGTCAAAGAAACAATTGTGATGATGTTTTTTTATAATTAAATTTTGGAAACTGACCCATTTTAAGTGAAAGGCAAGGAAAAAATTCTGTCCACCCACATCTGTTGTTTCCTGGATCTGAGCCAGTCTTTCAGTGTAACAGTAACTCACAATGCAACAGAGAAAGGACAAACATGCCCTCTCTCTTTGCCTGATTAGAGGATGTCTCATAAATGCATTCCCTGGACAAGCTTCATAATAGACTCATCCACTTCGTGTTCAATTGTAAATTCAATACCTACCACTACTAGCTGTTCAATCTGTTGAACTTCATCCTGTTAAACATTTGGTAATAAACAGGATTGGGCACAAACAATGAAAGTACTTGTACATGTTTCTTTAAAGTATACATTGCAACTTGGTATTTTAGGTTTGGTTGTGTTTTTATTTTTATTTCACAGTAACTTCATGGCAGCACCAGAGAATGAGCAAATAAGTTGTATGACGTGCAAAGGCTGAGTGAATCAGAAATAGGTTTCACGTGTATCCAGGTGCAGATGTTTAAGGCAAAAATATTGTAACTGCAGAGAGCTGTTACAGACGGGTAAAATTTCTGAACTGCTTATTAGCTGTTTTGCTCAGTACTGTCTTTAAACATGGACTTTATCAAAGCAGCAGAATGCCAGCTTGCTAGAAAGCCTATGCCTTATGTCTTAACCCTGATGAGACAGAGCTGTTGTGAATGCCTACTCCTCAGAGGGAGCATGAGAGTCACAGAGAATTGTACTAAAGCAAACTTTACAGCTCAGTTCTGCAGCACTTTCTAAAAAGCGTAACCTTAAATCCTGCAAAAGTCATTTCCCTATGTCCCCCTCTCCTGAGCAGGCAGCTCCCACTGCCTTCTGCAGCCCTACTTGTGGTTGAGGCTGAAGCATATGATTAAAACTCTGCAGAATCAGGTGAGGAGCAGGGAACTCATGGAAAAGGGATAGAGCTATTTTATGTTTGAACAGCTGCTTAGGCCTGTGCTTGCTTCAGTAAAGCATCCGTTTAACATTAAAGCACATCTCATCCCATTTCACTGTTTGCTTTTTGGACCCATGGTTCAGAACTCCCTATGTGTCTTGCATCATTTGCACCAGGAAATCTTGTAACTGCCTGCTGAAATGCACATAGCTGCCCATTCACTGCTGCTTTTTTGGCAGTATTGATGATGGTGACGGAAGGTAACCACACACTTGTGTTTCTGAGAATCAGTCACTGAAGTTTTCAGCATAAGAACCAGTTTTCTGCTGAGAAGAGCTTGTCCAGGCATCCTCTAGTGGATAAATGTATTTATCACAGGTTTTTAAAGTTGGCTGGCATTGCCTTTCCAGACTGGGAAGCACGGTCTTTTTGAGACACCAGAAGCTTCTTACAGACATACACACAGACATACACACACTGCAATTCATTCAATGCACCTTACATGCAAACAAAATAATTAAGGAATCTTTTTTTTTTTTCTGGAGGAATCACAGTGATCAGGATACCTGAAAGATCAGCTCATATCTGTCTCTGTGTATAGCTCTTGCAAAGTCACTTTTTGGTCTCAATTTCTTGTCCTCTGAATGGACACTTATTGGAAGGTTATGGCAGTTGAAAAAGATAGATTGATATTTACAGAGCTCAGAATATGAATTCCACAACATAAATACTATCCTTTTATTATTATCAGTCATTTATTTTAGCCCTCAAATCTAAAATATAATCTGAACTAATAAAGCAACTAGTTCTGAAGGGAAAGTAGAACTGACATCTTTTTTTCACCAGTGTGCATCAGGACTAGCACTGAACCTTATTCAAAATAAGAAAGGGGAAAAAAAAAAGAAAATGTGTTAATTTAAAATAAATATGTTGCAGCCCTTTTTGCTTCTTTCTGGACTAAGAGAAATAGAGGCTTTGATTTATATTCCCAAACCAGGTGATGTTAGCAACCCAGTGAGAGGAAGCAAATGTCTATGATTTCCAGTCCTGTTCCCTGGCTGAAGTGAGCTGTGTTTGAGCAGCCAAACTTTGCTGAAATTCACCCATTGCTGCTGAGACCCAGGGTGGACTGCAGGAGTTGGGAATCAGAGTGGATGGCCAGCAGCCCTTTAAGGAGACAGCAGGCCATGTGTCAGTTGTCAGGAAAACATATTCCTCTATTTTCCTACACCTTGAGTCAGCTGTATTTCACAGCTCTGGTGTCAATGGAAAAGTTTATTATCAACTGCAGCGGAAACACAGCTTTCCAATTAATTCATGCCCCTGAAATATAACTTTATTTCTGTTTTTTTTTTCCCTATTTTCACTCACTAGGAGTGGAAATTTGACCACAGGTATGATAGTGCAGCTAGTAGTATGTTTAATATTAAAAGTGCTAAACAAAGCCGTTGTCTTAGGACCTATCTATTACATACAATAATAACCAACAGGATGGCATCTGCATTTCACACTGATGTGCTTTTTGACAAGTCAGCAATAGAAAAAGAAGTTGCCTTATTCGTTTGTCTAGACTAGACTTTTGTAATGAAAATACTGTTATTCCTCATATTACTAACACTGGTACAGCTGGTGCTGAGATTATAAGAGAGATCGTGCAGAAAGAGGGGATCCTAAGAGACATGCTAGGAGTATGCTATCATGGAAAGGAGGGAATCTGAATACTTTACAGCTTGTCCTGAGCTGTTTCTCTATTTAAGTGAGAGAATTTTCCAAGATTTTCTTCTAGATGTATTTCCTCCTTGTGTACGATTGTTGATAGAAATCGTACTTTAACCCATTCTAATGGGCTGTATGGGTATAAATAAGTCTGTGGCTTATACCAATCCTTCATAGGATGCATTCATTTAGTGTAGATAGCTGTCTTTGTGCTAAGCATCTTAGAAAACTTTTATTGCAAAAAGGAAGAAATACGATAATTTCAGGTGCTATTTACCTTACCCTAATACGGTCATCAAAATCAGATCATATGAGAATTGCCCTAGACCTACCTATTTCTCCTTTCTGGCAGTAAAGGAAACATAAATACAGTAGTTTAGGTCCTGAAACCCTCTGGTACATCAATGGAGCCTGAGTAAATTTCAGGCTAAGGGTGTTCTTGGAAACTGCAGTTTAGTCAGTAACCACTCCAGCAGTTTGTGTCCCCTCTCTTCTAAGGGAAAAGTCAAACAGAGGCTTCGCTCTCCAAATTCTAGATATCAAAATAATGTAAGCAATATTAATGTTGAATGCGATTATCAGCAAAATGGACCTGGTTTAAGGCCCAAGCACAAAACAGTCTTTGTAAATACCTGTCAGAACAGAACAGAGCAGAATAGAATAGAACAGAACAGAATAGAATAGAATATTTCAGTTGCAAGGTACCTACAACAATCATCTTGTCCAACTGCTTGACCAGTTCGGGGCTGACCTAAAGTTAAAGCATGTTATTAAGGTCATTGTCCGAATTTCTCTTAAACACTGACAGGCTTGGGGCATCAACCACCTCTCCAGGAAGACTGTTCCAGTGTTTGATTACTCTCTTGGTAAAGAAATGCTTCCTAATGTCCAGTCTAAGCCTCCCCTGGTGCAGCTTTAAACCATTCCGATGAGTCCTATCACTGCACACCAGGGAGAACTTGCACATACATGACACCTAGCATGTGTTTCAAAATACAGTTCTAGCTGCATACACAACCATTTCATCTGCAGAAATAAGAAGAGTTATACTAGCTGATGCTTTGGGCCATGAGTTCTGTGAGAATATATTAAGCTACAATTTCTTATATTCAGAAGACCAATATTATCTTAAGTGTGATGGCACATTTTGCCTTGGAAATGTTTATTCATTCAGTAGTGCGTGTGTGTGCATGTGTGTGTGTGTGTGTGTCTATGGGTGTGCATCTTTGAATTACTTTTCACATTGCAGTTCAAGATTTGATGACTCCAAGTGATCCTACTATTGATTCAATATTAGGGAAACAAAGAGTTATTAAGTGATAACCTGTTAGTGTATATTTTTGCTCTGTTCATATAAACCAGTGGAGCAAGATCAATTTACTCTCCGGTTGAATTGCTTTTCTTGTGGGCACCTAAAGCATACGTTAGAGAGCAGCTTCCAAGAAACAAATTTATTTTCCTGAAATGATGGTCTTTATTGGCAACATCTAGTTCTTTTAATTTTACAGTTGGTTTACCAGTTATTATCTCTGTTTTCATGAAGCATGAGAAAAATGCTAGAACAGTTAAATGTGCTTACCATATAGTTTGTGAATTAGTGGCTCCTTAAAATTGGCAGCAGATGTGGAGCAAAACTGCAGCGTCAGTTCTTCTTTCTTTTCCCCTCTTTCCTCCTCACAAACCCTGGGAAATCATTTGCCTGGCAGAGATTACCAAGGTGCTATCAGCATGTCGCATGCTGCTCACAGAGCAGTATCAAATATTCTTTCTTATGCCTGACCCCCTTGTTTGGCTGTGACAAATTTGAGAAATCTGAAAGTTGAGGAGGCTGGGGAGGGAGAAGGAAGTAAAATCTCTTCTGATGCTTTTCTTGCCCATTATGCATTTGACGGAATGTGCCTTTTAAATGACTTGTACATCTCTTCTCAGGTGTGCTACGGGCAGAATGGCAGCAATTGCCAACGGTGACTAAGTGAGAAGTGACACTCTCTGTCTCTCTGAGGGTTTCTTCAAGTCCAGTTTGGAGCCTTTCATTACATTGCGAGAATCCATTAAGACAGAAACAAGGTTATTCCATGAAATGTTTTTGTGACTAAAGAGGACATCCAGCTCTTTAATCAGTGACAGAACATCTACTCTGACAAGACTGAGTGATACAGTGCGCTTGGCTAGCACCTTTGCAACTGAAGGGGAATATAACTTACAAGGACAGACAGTATTCTCATTAAATTGCCATTGGTTGATTCATCAATGCTCCAGTGGAAATAATTATTCTGTATATGTTTGATGTAAATGTCTATGTCAAATGAAACCTCATTTTGTATTTTGCGGATGTCTGATCCATGATAATTTGGCTAATGCCTTTAGGTCATGAGATAACTGTCTACACCCTTCAGTTATGACAGGGGCTGTGCTGAAAGTCTAAGAGTGAGGAGGAGGAGAGAAATACACACACAACCACACACACACACGTATTTATATATAAATGAAAAACAAAACAAAAAAAATCACTATTATAATGCCAGTATAATCCACATGGATTTTATTTGCCCCCATGTAGATGTGCCGGATTTTGACTAGAACAATCTAAGAATAATTTCATTGACCTTTACAAAGTCACCCCAGAAAAACTGGCAAGCAAAATCTCATCCCAAAAATATCTTTTGCAACAAGGTATTGGAAGTCACCATGGGGGGAACAAGGTGCTGTTTTATACTTAGATGTGCCAATACAATGTTATATAAACACATATAAGGCTACAGATTGATTTTGGAATGAGCCCTGAGCAAAGTGGAAGATGAATGCACAGTGAACTGCTGCAGAAATAGCCCAGAAGGGTTGAAGTCTCTCTGAATAGCTCTGATTTCATTTCTTTCCATTTGTTCCTGGGAGAGAGGAGTTACGCTTCGTACATGTAGCAAATTACTACCCATATAATATTGTCTGATTGAAAACGAGGGAGTAACCAAATAAACGTTCACCTCTTCTCACTAAGAAGGTAAAAAGCCACTGATTAGCCCCCTTTAGTACTAAGTGAAAGATCTAAGATTTAAATAGATTAGCCTTGGGAGTTCTTACAATGCTGTTGGCTTCTTCATAAGCACATAATCTTAGAAACAATCTAATCTATTCTACGTAAAATTGAGATCCTCGGTCATTTAGATAATTGTTAATGATTAATACACCCTTGATAATACCTGGTGGTATCTTACTTTATGAACAGAATGACAAAATCAAAGGGACCAATTACTAGATAGGGAAAAACTCAGCTATTCATTAAAATATCTCTTTTTTTTTTTTTTTCTTTTTTTTTTCCTCTTTTTTTTCTTTTTTTTTTTTCTTTTTTTTCCTCCAGAAATTCATTAGGAGGAGTGAGTGAAAGAAGAAGGATAAAGATGATGATGAGTATCAGTTGAGATTCTTTATTCCAGACTCTGTTACTTTTATATTCTATTGAAATAACGGAAAATTGTTTACAAAAAAATCCCCAACAAAATCATAATACAGAAACAGAGAGAGAGAAAATAAAGAAGACAGAGAAATCAGTGATTAACAATCATTTGTTTTTCTTTCTAAGAGAAATAATATAATTATGTTTTTCAAATGAGAAAATTTTATCTGTTTTTGCTTATCCAGAATATAATGTTATAGTTTTATAAATTAATATATAAAAATTAGGAAAATAGAAGAAACAAAAAAATAGAGAAATCAAGAATACAATTTTGTATCACCTTTTTTAGCAATATTTGTAAGAAGAGGAAAAAATGACAGCTTTTCTGAGGCAGTTCTGAGGCAGCTTACTACTTGCAGTGGGAATTCTCAGTTCATAAACCATTAGTTTAGAACAAAGTTGAGCCTACTTAAAAAAAAAGATCTTGACTTTAAATCAGAGTAGATTATAATTTTTCTCCAGTTTTAAATGTTTTGTCTTTCTTAAAGGAATGAAAAGATACATGCCTTAAAGACAGTTGACAGGGAAAATCTAGATCAGGCCAAATTCCAGTGGCACACTTGCAACGTTAACCATGGGCAGTAAAGTATACTAATTTCATCAGGCCCCTCTATTAGTTTCTAAATCTCTCAGAGCTAATTTTGATGCTCTATAATGCATTGAATACATCCTCTTCTCTACATGGTGCAAAGCTGCCCTCTCTTCCCTTTAGTTACCTGCTGTGGGGCACCCAGCAAGGCTGTGGCCCATTTCTTGCAAGCAGAGGTGTGGCTGGGCTCTGGGAGAGAAACATAGAGTTCAGGGCTTGATCTTGTTAGGGGTAGCTGCAGCAGCTGACTGCAAAAAACAAGGTCTTTGTCCTTATGATATCTCAAAGAAAGGCAATTTCCATGAATGGGAGGCATAAAAATTGAATACTTAATGTTTCTTTTGACAAAGGCACAGGAATGGAAAAAAGCCCAAGTCAAAAACTCCGCAATGAAGCAGGATTCTGCTTTATGCCCCTATAAGTAATGGAGAAGTCTACAATTCAGCACTTAGTAAACAACATACTTGTTCGCCAGGGAAAAGGTAGAAATGGATCTTTGGGACAGCTTTCTTCATTTCCAGAGCGATAGTCTATTGTATAGCATAGGTAATGGTATTGTATCCTTCACTTAAAGGACTTTGAAGACAGGAGTTCATCCAGGTAAAATTATTTAAAGAGTTAGTTTATTAGCTAGAAAACTATCTCTAGAATTATAGAGACAATAAAACCACATTCCAGTACATTTCTAGGAAGTTTTAAAGTATTTTTCATGTGATCCATATTTTAGGTTTTTTTTTTCCCCTTTTTAGATCACTTGGCTCATAATAAGTAAAACTGGTGTATCAGAGGGTGAAGAACTGGCACTTATTGAACATCTCTGATACTGTCAGTAGGAAAAAGGTAGCAAGGAAGCACAACTTCTTTATCATTGTAAAACCAGGTATCTCTCCAGGCTGTATATGTGTAATGTATAAAAACAAGGAAAATTATTACCTCAAAGAATTTATTACCAAATAAAATATTGATACAGCTAATAGGTAAGCCTTTGTATATTAATGAATAATATACATGTTTCTGAATGTGCATGCACTGCTGATGGATAGATAGTTGGATAAATAAGTGACAGTATTTATATACACATACATACAAACACACATATTATATTAGACTGTGGCTTATATCTGTTTCTCAACTCCTAATATCATCTTTGTACCCGAGACAGGGATCTTTGTCAGAGATTTATTCTGCAAATTAAATGAGCTATAGCCTCTTCCCTTATTTTAATGTACACTTTATTCTCAGAGCCATTGCTATTTAAATTTGTTCCTTAACACATGCGGTTCACTTTATTTTACTTTTACTGTGTCTAGACTATTCAAAACTGACACATATAAAAAATAGTGCTGTTTCCCTGAAATAGCAGTGCCTTTGTATGTGTGAAGCTATAAATAAACACTGGCAGTTAAACTTCCGTGCTTTTAAACTTTAGCCTCTTTATCTCTGTCACTGTTAGAGGCCCCTATCTGGTCTGGCTTCCTTTTTTGCTTATGACAAAATGCTTATGCAGCAGTAATCAGTCTTGGAACCCTACCCTCCCTTCCATTTCTTTCTTTCTCTTTTAATTTCCGAGTTGCAGGCACCAGTTTCAATAGCATCTGCTGCAGCTTGGCCAACAATTCAAAGTAGCAAACCATGTCTCTTCCAGAACTAGTCTTTTCCTCTCTTCAAACCTTCAGTGCTTTTCAGTCACAGCCAATTAATGAATGCACTGGCTTGTTCCACTCATTCTGGATTTGCTACAGCCAAACCATGACAAAAAACATGTCACAGTTTTTCTGTACTGTGATGATTTGTAATTGCCACATATCCAAAAAAGCCCTTTGGAGGTGCCTTTCTGGACAGTGTAATGTAACAAATTGGCCCACCATCCTATTTACAGTTGTGATCAGTAGCTAATGCTCAAGGAAGGCAGAAAAAGTATTGCTTTTTTATGTCTTAGTATAGAGACTTTCTTCAACATCTTTAGAAGTTTGCTGCAGCTTAGATTCAATTAAAGTTCCCCCTACTCTCTTTCCCCCTGAGTATGGCTTTATAGACATATCTGTCAATATCAAATATTGCAGAGGGACATCTTTTTGATATGTATGCATGATACTTTCTGCTTTACTTTTCAACTTTATGTTTAATAATATTAATAATAATGTAATATGAGTTTCTACTTAGATTTTCTAACTGACCCTGGTGGGATTTTTAACTCAGACGTTATTAACAACCCAAACAAGTTGAGTCATGACTGAATTTTCTCATGCATAAGTAATAACATACCAGTTGCTATTGCAAACACACTGCTTTACAAATAATTAAAACACTCTTCAGACAATTCAAGATTATAGATGAGGAGACATTGTAGCCTATGCATATGGATTCAATTCAAGGAAATGCTTTAGTATGTAAATGAAACATTGTTTCTGTATCATATTTATCAATATGATAGACCTGCCAGTCCTCCTGGTTTTCTTTGGAGAAATGTATTTTTCAACTCAGTCAGAATTCTTTGTATAAGAAATCAATTCTCTCAAACTCACACACTTTTAAAACAATATAATACACCCCACACTACACTCAGCCCTACATACACTAACATGTATACACATACAAAAAGAGAGTTATGCTTATCACAGAAAATATAAAACTGAAGTTTACTCCCTGGATTTGTCTTTATTAGTAACTAAAGCAATTGTTTTGTGACATAAACATCAAGCTGTACTTGATTCACTATTCTTAGTGTTTGCCTTAAAGATATTCTCAGTCTTGCAAACTCTCTCACTTCCATTCCTACATAAGATGTAAAAGCTCAGATGTCTGTATGAACCATAAGTAATTTTAGTGCCCTTTTTGTCTGGGTAACTGTTGTCTGAGCATGGAATGAGTTAAATGAGATGCCTCATCTTATTATAGAATGGTGCTAGAACATTGTCCTTCCACCACGGAGACCTGAATTTGGTGGGCCATAATCTGCCTTAGTCGAGGTCTTGAGAAGCCAAGAGAGAGCACTGAGCTTAGGTCACTGTTGCAGGTGATGGATTGGTCAGGAAGAGAAGAGATGAGATCAGATGAGATAGGGTAGGGTAAGGCTAGGGAGGAAAAAGATAAAGATGAGGTAGAAAAAGTACTGTTGGGAAGAAAAGTAAAATGTGTCTTGGTAAAACAATTTGGAAGCAGAGTCAGACAAGGCAAGCAATCAGCTTAATTAATGGAGGCAAAGATAATAGGAAAAAGCTGAGGGTGAGGAGATGACAAATAAGTATTGTATGAAATAAGAGGAATACAGAGAAATGTAGACAAGTGTAATTTAAAATACAATTTATCAATTTATTTATCTGTGTTTCCATTAAGAGTAGAATAAATCAGAAACTGATGTCTCTGATAAAATACAGTTCAGGGGAAATGAGCATTTTCTATTTCTCACACCCAAAAAATTATAGAATGTGTGGTTTCATAGAATATGTTTAAGTGATTTTCATAAGTAAATAAAAAATATGTGTTTATACTTTTATGAATTTTATTTTGGAAAAAACGGCTATTTTTCTTTCAGTTTGTCTTATTTGAATGAAAATCTTTAGTACAAATATTTCTTTCCCGATGTTTCTTGACATCTAGACAGAACTAAGAAAACAATGTAATTGGCAATAGCAAAATTTCCCCCTCACCAGATTCCCTGACGTGTCTTTCTTGACTTAAAGTTATTCAGAAAAGCTATTAAGCACTACATAATTGTGAGCAAATTAGAGCTAATAAAGACAAGATCAACCAACATGATTGAGGGGCTGGAGGTATTGATTTATGAGGAAGGATGAGAAGAGTGACAGTAAATATGTACAGGTTGGTCAAATGATAGCTGGGGCTGGAGAGCTGGACAAAGATCAACAAGGATTGCATTTGAAGAATGTTATCATCACCAAGGGCCAGATACATCCATGGTGTAACACCACTCAAATCAACTTAAGTGGCATTACTTCAGGGATGAATTTGGCCGTAAGAAAGGGAGTAAGAGACAATGAAGGGGCTGTTAAGGGAAGTCTGAGGAAATATAACTGAAAGCCACGGGAAGAATTGGAGGGGAAAAAAAAAAAGCTGCAAATCAGGAAAATCTTACCAGCGCAATGTAGAATGCTAATGAATTAGTTAACAAATGAAAAGTACTTTGAAGATGAAACATGCTATTCAGCTACAGCTAAGTATCATTATTAAGACTAGAGCTGAGCAAATAATCTGTAGTGAATTATACATTCAACTAGTTAAGAGTTAGATTTTTAAAGGCACCTTTGGGATTAGATACCAATAAATGGGTGGTTTACACAAATGTAGGTGCTACCTTTCTCTAGATGCCCTTGCAGTTTCCATCGGAAATATTTCATTAGATAAAAATATACATGATTGCATATATATCTATGTGTGTGGATGTGCGCGTGCATGTTCAGGCACCCATGCACAAGCACAGAACCACGGAAGAAGACAAGAAATTAAGAAATGATAGCAAGAGTATGCAGGTTTCTTAGACATGATAGTTGTTACGACAAGTTCATAGGCTGCCCAGATCTGCCACTTCACTTTATGGTCCATCTCTCTTTCTTTCACTGTCTCTGAGTTTTCAATGATTTATGCATTACCTAGAAGAAATCTACCACAGACCACAGAAATCTACCCTTGAGTAATCCTTGTAAAAAATGTGCAAAATCATAGAATGGATTCAGGTGGTATAGATCTGTACTTTTGCTAAAATTTGGTTGTTTCTGTTTACACCAGATGAAGATCTTTACCATATGTTTCAAAGGCAGAACAAGACACTAAGAGCAACCATTATGCTTATTTAGCTCTCCAGAGCCCTCCCCTGCTGCCTATCCCAACTCTACTTTAACCAAACTCTTTTAGGACATCCTGTCCATGGACAAGTCTAAGCCTTCACCCTTGGGGAACAAAATTCATTTTTTCCTAAACTGAAGAGAAATCTTAACTCATTTTTTAACTACCCGTGCTGTTTCTCAGGGGTCAGTACTAGGACCAGTGCTGTTTAAATCTTTGTCAGTGAGATGGAATGTGGGATGGAGTGCACCCTCAGCAAGTCTGCAGATGACACCAAGTTGTGTGGTGTGGTTGACACACTGGAGGAAAGGGATGCCATCCAGAGGAACCTGGACAGGCTGGAAAGGTGCGTCCATGCCAACCTCATGAGGTTCAACAATACCAAGGTCCTGCACATGGGTAGGGGCAATCCCAAGTACAAATACAGGCTGGGCAGAGAATGGGTAGAGAGTAGCCCTGAGGAGAAGGATTTTGGGAGTGTCGATAGATGAAAAACTGCAGGCGAACTGCATCCTGGGCTGCATCGAAAGAAGCGTGGCCAACAGAGCGAGGGAGGTGGTTCTCCCCCTCTACTCTCCTCTTAGGAGACACCACCTGGAGTACTGTGTCCCATTCTGGGGCCTCCACACCAGAAGGACAATGAGCAGGTAGAGTAGGTCCAGAGGAGAGCCATGAAGATGAACAGAGGGCTGGAGCACCTCCCCTATGGGAACAGGCTGAGAGAGTTCTGGATATTCAACCTGGAGAAGAAAAGGGAGACTTTATAGCACCTTCCAGTACCTGAAAGGGCCTACAAGAAAGCTAGAGATGGACTTACTACAAGGCCTTGTAGCTACAGGACAAGAGGTAATTGTGTTAAACTGAAAGAGGGTAGATTTAGACTAGATATTAGGAAGAAATTCTTTCCTGTGAGGGAGGTGAAACACTGGCCCAGGTTTGCCAGAGAAGTTGTTGCTGCCCCCTCCCTGGAAGTGTTCAAGGCCAGGTTGGATGGGGCTTTGAGCAACCTGGTCGAGTGGAAGGTGTCCCTGCCCGTGGCAGGGGGATTGAAACTAGATGATCTTTGAGGTCCCTTCCAAACAAAACCACTCCATGATTTTATGATTCTATGGTATAGGAAACAGTGACATTATTTTTAGCAGTTTTAGGAGTTTCATCTTAATATTCTGTAACTTTTCTGGAGCAGGGTCAATTTCTTAGTACAAAGAAGTACAAATAATAGCTGTCATCTGAATCACAATGTCCTTAGGCCATCATAGGTCAGGTAACAATACTGATGTGCGTGTGTGATGTTTGCAAGAAAAACACAAGTCAAAGATGTGGCATTAATTAACCATTGAATGATTTTCCCAATATTAGACAAATATAAGAAAAATATGCTAACAAAGTACTGAACAACCATTGCTATCAGATGTCTATTCAGGCACATACACAGGTGAGGACCTGTGAAGTGTTACTAACAGTAAAGCAGACGAACACTTCAGATTATGTATTATTGATAAACAACATTTAATAGTAATGTGTATGTGCATACACATTTGAACTTGAAGATTCATGAGAGGAAAAAAGTGAGATTTTTCAGGAATGATGTGTATTTTGTCATGGCTCTGTAGTCCAATATGGAGCTCCTACTAATATGGTTATTTAAGAAAATTATCTCTAATGAGGAACTTAAAGAATGATCACTTTTTCAGAACTGTATTTCTGACCAATGATACAAACAAAATAATGGGCTTAAATTAATATAAGAGCAATAGAAAATAATCTGGACAAATATGAAACATTTCACACTTAAAACCAACATTACAGCCAATATAAGTAAATGAAGCATAAGACCATATATCTTCAACTATTATATTCAAATGATAGTGTCTGCATGCTCTGAATGTAGTAAAACTTAAAATAAATTAACCAAACACCTAGAAAAAAAAAATTCTGTTCTTCATGTACTCGGAGTGAGCCAAGCTTAGTAAAAAGAAAGTATGTCCTTTAGAGTACCACTGAGAAGCATTTTGTCATAAATTTCTGGAAGAACTGATACTGAGTGGCAGAGACATAGTAAAGAACACAAACAATTTTCTAGGCAACCTCTCCTCCCCAAAAAATATCTGAACAGTTTAAATGGTGTATAAATGCAGCTGACACTCATTCCACAGTTCACTGTGGAAGTGACAGTCCATAGCTCCAAGAAAATGAATGGAAACCAATTTCTTCATTTGTTCAACGCTGTTCATTTTCTTCTTTTAACAGATGGAAAAATCCAGCTGAGCAAGATTTTGTACATGTATTAAAATATATTATTAATATTATTATTATATTAATTATTAAACACGTGTATTATCAATAATGCTTTATTACTAAGTAGGTAGTACTATCTGCTTTTAAAGCCCTGACTGGGCACCATTAACCTAAATTATGTTTTGTGTTACTGATCTAACAGGAGAAATACATGCCACAGATGATCTTAACTCAGAGACATTTTTTCCACTTCTTGAAGGGTTTTGAATGCCCCAAATGATATACAGCTTCAGATCTTCCCACACAGACATGTCCTAGATTATCATGTTCCATTCCTCCCAGTCCACATAAACTACAGATCATAATTTTTAGATCTGAACACAGTGTCAGCATCTTCAAATATCCCTTCCTTTTCTATTGATCACACTGATCAGTTTCACACCAGTGTCTACATGTTTATTATAGCAGGTGTCATTAAGCACATTGGTGCGTATCATCTAGTGTAATTAAGACACCAAATTATGCTAAACAAATGTCCTCTTCTGGGCCTGTTTTACTCAATCCTTTTCAAAACCAAGGCACAAATCTTACAAAGCATCTACTCTTTAGTATATATCCTACCTGTGCTGTAGCTATTTTGGGCTATTTTGTAAGTACAAGCTCTTACCTTTTCTCTCAGACTACTATTCAAAGGAAGCCTCCAAACTGGCCACTTGTCAGAGTGATACGAATGTATTTTGACATCAGCAGGACACAGAGACTGGGGTCATTTCCCTTGGCTTTTCCAATTACACAGCTTGCTGCAAGGAGCTGAATCAACCATGAATGTCATTCTGTTCGTACTGGCCGGGAGGGTGTTCTCTGTTCGGCCCTTGGCATTTAACCATGTTGAATTATGAATGTGCTACCAATCTCACTGTTTGCCTTGGAGCTGGAAAGGATGAATCACAGGGACCTTTTCTGAATTAGATTTTAAAGTGGACCATGCAATTTCTCCCACCACCCCCTTTTTTTTTTTTTTTTTTTTCCCCTCCCAAACAAAGTTTGTTCACAAAGTCCCAGTTATCTCAAGATTGACCGGGTAGTAAGTAATAACATTTGCTCACTATAACATCCTGCAATAATACACTGAGCCACTATCTGAACATGTCATGTGTTTTATCTAATAATAGAGCAAAGCTGGTAGAGAAGGCAGGGCAAGTTCTGTATAATCAAATGGCTGACATTTCACTATCTCTACCTTTAAAAAAAGAACTGAGGCAAAACTTGCATAAACATTATTGTACAAGATAAGACATCTTAGACAATTGGTAGAAGGGGTAAAGAAGATAATAAAATTGCCTGCATCTATATAATAGGTTGAAATCTGAGTGAAATTACTTTTTAATTTTTTTAAATTTGATTCTCTCAGAACATATAAAACCACTCACTTCAAAAATTGATGTCTGGTTATTTTTCTGCAGAACAAATGATAACAGGGCAAACTTCCCAAAATATTTTCCCACCATGTGTGTACTGTCATTAGGAATAAGGGGATGAATGGCAGAAATGAACCCAGATTCACCCCACCTAACATCAGGCACCTATACAGAAGTTCAAGTAAAGAGCATAATTTTTTTAGGTCTCCTCAGCTGCGAGCACTGAGAGTTAAACCTTTCCAAAACGACATTTTAAATGTTAGGTAGGGGAAACCAGTATTGAGAAATCCTAGTCTCTCTCTGTTGGCTATGAGTGAATCTAGAGAAATGACACTTAGATATTTAATTTAGACAACTCAGTAATGTGCCTTAGAGTAATTTGAAATGAGTCTAAATCTCTTTATTTTATATTT
Source organism: Podargus strigoides (assembly GCA_028020825.1). Classification (NCBI taxonomy): domain Eukaryota; kingdom Metazoa; phylum Chordata; class Aves; order Caprimulgiformes; family Podargidae; genus Podargus; species Podargus strigoides. Next base: position 26,161,531 of record CM051663.1, on the reverse strand, counting down.
TTTTCCCAATTTTGAGGCTTTCAACTACTAAAAGTGTCTTTATTCTCCCAAATTATGATAATTTCTTCAATTAGAGACTGAGATTACTGTGAGTTAAAGCCATAAACTCATGTAACGGAAATCAACAATTTTTCAATGATTAAGAACAACTCCTAACATTTCTAATAATTTGTGAATTAAAGCACTTCAAAGAGAGAAGGGATTTCTGGTTTGTTACTAGCCTTGGTCCAAAAATGACCTATGAAACACATTCTTTTTTGTATCTCTGGTGCACCAGAGCCCTATATTCATTTTTTTTGGAAATTAAGAGAGAAAAATTCTGTTCCTAGATCAAATAAGGAATCACTTTGAAAAAAGATGCTTCTACATCTCTGAAGATCTGTTCCAACTTACTTAGCAAAAACCTACTTGTCCCATCTGAAAATCCCTTGACTAATTTGTTTGCTGTTTCTTCTTAATGCTTCTTATGATCCTAGTTCAGTAAAAACCCATTTTGCCAATTACTAGGCCTAGCACAAAGGATGAAGCCAGCAGTAGAACGAACCAGTAATTAATTTCTATTGTATACAAAAAAGTCAGTATATGGGTGATCACTGGGGGTACAAAAAGTCAATCAGATCACACATAATAGACATCAATGTCAGCGACCCCAAGAATGATACAACACAGCCAACAATTGGTGGAATAAACAAAGAAACAAAATCTCCCATAGAAGAGATGGGAGACAAACAAGTCAATAGGCTGATCACATAGGATAGAAGTAGCCCCGTATTGTTCCCCCAAGAAGTCCATGTTTGCAAGTGCCAAACCTGACTGGGGCCCAGTTGCAGGGAGAGTCAGGAGGTCCTTCCCCAACAGGGAAACTCTGCAAAGTACATCCACCTCACAGACAGACACTCCAACCTTCCTGCAAGTGGTCCCAGTTTTTATGCCCAAAGCAGGACACCTGGCACTCATTTACCCAATGCAGGTTCACCACACCTTGGAGGAAAGCCAAAAGGCAGATTTATCCCCTCCTTTTGTAGGACTGTGGGAAACACTTATATGTCAATCTTAATTCAGGGCTTGGGGTTCAGACCCCAGCACTTCAAGACCTTGCCTCTGAAGGTCTTCTACCTTTCAGAGGATTAAATATACTAATGCCTACAAGAATCTTCTGGAAGATTTTGAAAGTGTCTAACTTTTTATAGCACCTCAAAGAACAATGTGTTGGATGAAGGACTAGAAAGTGGGAGAGGGAAGAAAAAAAGACAAAAGTAGGCAAAACTGACTTCCTTTACACATTTGTAAGATGAAGTTGACTTGCTGCGTCTTGAAAAGATTAGAAATTTTCCTGAGTTGAAATAAATATTCTCATTATTTTCCAGTCCTTACAATCTCCCATCTCACACAGATACTCTTCTCCTTTGATAAAATGGAAGGCTGTAAAAACTGTGCATCTTAGCTCCATAAATGACCACAGCTGCTCACACGTGCACAAAGAATCAGAATGTATGACATGGAAGTGGAAATGCCAGCTATATACATTTCAGTTTTTAAAACAAGAAACAAAACAAAATCACAGTTTCCTCCCCCCCTTTTTTAGGATCTTATTATTGTGCAAAAGTAGATTTTGAAAAAAAAATCCTTCAAAATCTACTTTTTAAATTGGCCAACATTTTCATTTCAAACAAATAAATATCTTTTGTTAAAATATTTTTCACAAAGCAATGGCTAAAACATAGAATAATTGTTGTTTATGTTGTACAATTGCATGTTAAAAAGAAACAGTAAAACTAAGAGACACACTCGAAATAAATGAAAGTCATCACCGTAAACACTTTGAAAAAATGACAGAAAATTGTATATTATCAAGTCTTAAAAGTGAATCATCAATATCTAGGGATTTATTTTTTTCCAAGCAAAACAAATGTTACTTAGTTGTCATTTGGCCCTCTACTGTCAAAAAATTCATGTCAGAACCTTTTGAAGAATATGCAGCCGCTTGCTACTTATCGTTATCTTCTCAGAAGAAATGATATTAAATGTATAAATGATTTCTGTCCAACCAGTTACACGGGAGAGGTTCTCTAAGAGCTAAAGATCAGGTCAGCAATCATGCCTCCCAACTCATTGCAGTCAACCACTCCCACCACGCCATTCTTGATGTCGTCACTAATTACAGCCCAAAGTTGAGGTATTAGCAAAGCAGGACATGCTCTAGCTGCTCTCTGATAGGATGAAAGAAAGATATGTAATCCATCTGCCTCCCTTGAGGATACAAACCAAATCTGCTTCCACTATTCCTCCCAAGAGCATGTTTTATACCCACAGATCAGGAAATAAGTAACAAAACCTCCATTCAGAGCTGACAAACATTTCTATATGTAACTATAAGACAAATGCCATTGATGTAAAGTCTGTCATGCAGAGCACTGAAATGAGGTGAATTCTGAGTATTTGTATATTAGCCTCAAATAGGTTTCATAGTTTTAACATTTACTACTGTTGCTGAATTTTAAGTAGAATCTTGAAGATGCAGCTTTGCTATTTTAGTCATTTGGGCCATTGTATATACAACTATAATTATTGTGAGGAATCATATCTAACACTCAGAAGTAATAATTCTGAAAAATGGCCACAGGGCCAAACAGTGAATTCCTTATTTGCACTGGAAAGCACTTATTCACACAAGTGATTTTTCTGTTTCTGGGGTAGCTGCTTCTGTAAGAAGTGACTCTAAGTGTGATTAAGGTTTTGCAATCTAATATTTAAGAGCATAAGCCTAGCTTTAGCTCTGGATTTTCTTTTTTTTTTTAACTTAAGCATTTGAATGTGCCAGAAATCTGAGAATGATTGCACATTTTTTCTGCTTGTTTCTTTCTTTGTGTTCTTCTTTTTTTTAGTGTGCTGTTAGTTGGATTGTGCTAATGTTAGTGATCAGTGTGGGCAATTGATAGTTAGCATGTTTTTTTCTGCTGGCTACCTGAACTGTTAAAATAAGCTTCTCAAGATTTTCCATCAAAATAATGAAATTACCTGCAAAAAAAGTTCTCCCTTCTACTTTGTAACACACCACATTCATTTACTGAGCCTATGAAGATAAATTTGACACTCACACTCACCAAAGCTCAGTCTAGAGTTTATTGAAATCATTCAAGCTTTTCCTTTATTCAAAGGACTTTGAAAAAGAGTATGGATAGACACACATCTAGCATAAATTTTAAAAAAAAAAAGAAAAAAAGAAAGAAATAGAAATGCAAACTACTTTCTATTATACTTTCTATTTATATAACTGCAATATTGTGAAAAAGATGTGTTGTCATTGTACACCTTGGGTTTTATTTAGGCTTTATAACTGATGTTACATTTAATTCTCTCAGTGTCGAACATTCAATGGTAAGGATTATTGCTTAAATGTAAGTCTTTGTATCAGCAGTTTATATTATTATTTTTACTTTTATTTCCTTTAGAACTCAAATATTGTACAGTCTCTTTGTTACTAATCTTGATTAATTACAATTTTTTTTTTTTTTTCCGGAAACCACCTAAATTAGAAAGACTTTGTAATTTTTTATGAGATTTAACTGAAATTTATCCTTCTGATTTCTTACAATTGTAAAGGGGTCCTTCATATGTAATAGTATAAACATAATAAATATTCTCTCGCCTTGACAGAATCTGAATTTGGTTTAGAAATGCTGTACGTGAAACCTTCTGAGTCATATGAGGAAGAATTAGGTCTATTTACAACCACTGATATTAACTACAGTATGCCGTATTTTAAGTGTTATCTTGAAATATAACTATTCAACTCATCAGAAAGAGTTTGTGAGATTTCTAGAAGCTCTAATAGATTTCAGTGACCATGTCATAGAAATATTTTCAAAATTATTTTAAAAAGTAAAATTATACAAAAATAGATCTATAAAAATGTAATTATGAATGCATTAATTCTTGTAAACAACCAATAAAAATATAAACCCCCCATTTTATACTGATCCACCTGACCAAAGTTCTGTCTCCAAGAAGAGGCACAGAAGAGTTGTACCACCACAGTCATCACACACCATCACCAAAGCTCTCTAACGTCAGGCTGCAGACATCTTTAGCACTGCCAACCACAGTATTGCTTGTATCTGTCTCACTCCTTTCTATGGTGCTTCCAAACCACCCCACTCTGATGTGTAGATCTGGTCAGCCCCTACAGCCAGTCAAGAAAGGAGCCACTGTATGGTGATACAGGATCTTTGTAGGGAATACTAATCATGACTGCATGTGGTGAAGGGGAAGGCCATTCTAAGGAAAAGGTGACCTCTTCTCGTGCTGGTCATCCCACATTGGGTGTTGCCACTTGAACCATTTGAGTGCAGACTATGGAGCTGGAAGTAGCACTGGATTACTCCTTAGTACAATTTACAATATTGCGCCAAAGGTTGTCTTGCTACAACTCAGCCCACATTGGATGTTTTTACCACTCAAATGAGAGATTCAGCACATCTCCCAGGGAATGCTATATTACAGTGAGACATTCTTTGTTTCCTCCATAGCATAATGAGGGAGTTTGTGCCCATAATGCTGCCTTTGCAGGTGGTCTTGACCACAAACTCATGACATGATCCCTTAATCCAGGTCCCAGAACAACAACTCTGCTTGAATTCTGATGAAGGCAACAATTTCTCATCTTCCTTTGTCTGCATCAGCTGGATTAGGAGCTTTGTCCTGACACTTGGAAACATATGGTGGATGGGCATTTATCACACTGTGTGCGGCCGCATCCAACAGGCCTCAGGTCCATCCCTGAATCTGGACATCATCCTTTTGACCACTGACCTCTTTTCAGATGCTCATTGTGACAAAATGAAAACTTTCATGTCAAAGCAGCTGCAGGAATGAGTGGATGACTGTAGTGACTTTCTGTTCTGGAGAGAGCACTCATATCAACCAGGTAGTTCATAATCTGGTAAACTCTGCTTCAATTAATATATAATTATTCTGTGCCCTGCAATGCCTTGAATAGGTCAGGACACTTAAGTATCTCAGGGCCTGAATATCTTATAGATGAAAGACTACAGGATTTTGTTGAACAACCAAACATTATGATTGAATCATCAGAGATAAACATCCATACCTTGCACATGAATTGCAGTCTGAGAAATCATCACAAACAGGATACTCAGTTGAGATAAATGCTTTCTTTTTTATGCATCCCAGCTGAGTTCAGGCATGATAGGTCCTAAATTGTACAGAAATGTTAAAGCAGCCTCAAAAATGAATTTTGCCATGACATTTGTTATTAATATTTGGTACTGCTCAAGTTACACAGCAACAGAGTAGCATAATTTTATGTTTGGTCACCTGCACAGGTTTTGATTGTGAGATTTTCCCTTCCTTCCTTCCTTCCTTCCTTCCTTCCTTCCTTCCTTCCTTCCTTCCTTCCTTCCTTCCTTCCTTCCTTCCTTCCTTCCTTCCTTCCTTCCTTCCTTCCTTCCTTCCTTCCTTCCTTCCTTCCTTCCTTCCTTCCTTCCTTCCTTCCTTCCTTCCTTCCTTCCTTCCTTCCTTCCTTCCTTCCTTCCTTCCTTCCTTCCTTCTCCCTTACTCCTTTCGTCCTTCCCTTCCTCTCTCACCCTCCTTCCCATCATCCCCTTCTCCCTCCTACTTCTTTTCTTTTTTTCCTCCCTCCCTCCTTTCTTTCTTCTTTCCTCCCTTCTCTTTCATCTCAAATTTCAGTTAAAGTAAAATCCAAAGCTTTAGTTTCTCTCAAAAAATAATGCTTCCTCCCTTCCTTCCTTCCTCCCTTCCTCCCTCCTTCCCTCCTTCCCTCCTTCCTCTCTTATTTTCTCTTTTCCTTTCTTTATTTTATTTTTTTTTCTCCCCAGAATATCACTGGTCACCTATTCTTTATTACAGCATCTAATTATTTCTGAATGTATGAGTCAAAGTCTCATTGACATTCAGTAAAAGTCAAGGGGAATTAGGATTTGAAATTCACCTTTTAGAAATTTCCCCCAATAGCTACTTATCCCAAAAAGTTTGATAAAAGACTCCACCAACATTCACCAGGAGCTTTCAAGAGTACTATCAACTCAATGTCAGCTCTATAGCTGACTTCTGTCAGCTAAGGATCAAAGCCTTAAAACACCAAGCAGGTGCTATATTACTAGGTACAAGACATGTCTGATATTACCATAAAGGTGTATTTGAAAGGCCCTTGAGTATAAGCAGAATTCATACTGGACTGGATCACAGAAAGTGTCTATCTTACATAGAGTGAATAAAATGTTGCCAAAATTTCACACCGTTTGCAGCATCAACAGCAAAATTCTTGAGGTTTCAGTTAGTACCATAAAATATGTATTTCTGTTAGAGTTTCTTTGTTTAAACTCTCATTTAAACTCGCAGCTCTGCTTTTGTAGGCTCCTCTGTGCAATCTTCCAGTGTGAGAGAACATTGTGTGATGCTGCTTTTAATAGCCCTGCCAGTGATACATTTTGGAAGAAAGCACTACAAAATGTTCTGAATGAAGAAGTGCTTGGTGCTTGAGGGGACTCTATGTGCATGTGGAGGGGGAGAGAAACTCCTTGGAGACACCTAGATTCTTTAGAAAAAGACAAAGACTAAAAATCATTATTGTCACTGTTATAAGATGAATTAGAGTGCAGCTTCATTGGAGACATTGCAAAATAGCTGGGGAAGAAATAAATTAGAAGATTATATTAATGAGAATATTTGAAAAGTGTCCTATTTCCATATTTTTAAAAATTAATATATGCACATATATAACTAGGATAAAGCACATAAGGAGTGTAAATATGTTCCTCCAAAAATATAATTTCTGGGGAAAGAGTGACTGTGGATGTGACTTATGAGCCTCTGAGGAATCTCTGCTCCATTTGATCTTATTCCTGTTGGGGGACACGACAGTCACTTAACTTTTGGGGATGGTTTCCCTGGAGATGAAGGTGATAGAACTATAAAAACAGTTAAAAACTTTCTCTGACCAGCCCTAGCTCTGTTCCTTAACTCCCACCACCATCCCACCTACTGGGGACTCAGAGAAGCACTGTTATCTTCATTATTTACATTAACTAATTAATGGGAGATTAAGACCTACCTAACTTTAAATGATTAAATCAAGTCCCTTCTCACCATAGGCTCCTTCCATAAATCAGTGCAGAGATATTCTGCAAGGAGATGATTAAGAGGGTTTAAGTTTTATAAAAACAAGCAGCAAGCAGACAAGTCAGTCTCTGTTGCTATTCCCGGCAAGAAAGACTGGAGACACATCAGGAAATCTACATGTGAGATATTTTGTAGATATCCCAAACAGAAAAACAGTTTCATCTGAAATTCGTGCCTTTTAGATGCTAATGTCAATCAACTGCTAGACACAAATCCCCAGAAAACAAAACATCATTAGCTCTGCTCCACTCCCTCTGGAAAGAATTTCTTGCCACCTGAAAGAGTTCACTATGAAGAATGCCAACATGATGAAGGTGACCAAAAAAAACCCTCCTCAAACTAAACACACTGTCCCCTGCCCCAGACTAAACCCACAAAAAAAAATTAGGAAGAAAACAAGTCCTGGTTCTTAAGGTGAACTGTAAGAGAGGTTGAGATGTTCTTCTGGAAGAAGGCATACCACCAATACTAATAGTAACAAACAAATCAAAACAAGTAAATGAAAAATGAATGCCAGGAAAAATAAAGTATAGCTTTGTGAGCTATTTTGAAAGCATACATATATGTTCAGAATATTAGTTTCAGGGCAGCTTAGAAGACTCAAAACAACCCTTGTCTGCTTGTATTTAAATTCTGAAGTACAGATGACTTTTTTTTAAATGGTATTTACAGAATAAAAGAGCTCCACTAGCCATTGACTGCCAGAGCAATTAATACTGCTCTTGTTAAGAGGTCTTGCTGAGACAAGCCTTGGTTGCACGACATATTGCTCAGCTTGACTGCACTCACTTATAAATCCAAGCTGAACATTCGTTCCCCATTGCAAAGATCACTGGGTAGAAATCTACAGTTAACTTTATGCAGGAGGTGAAAGTAGACCATGTAGCTATCCTTCCTGATTTTAAAAGCAGTGAATTCCTTCTCCTATGGAAATCAGTAGGCATTTGTATTATAGACTTCAGCATAATTGCTTGATAGATACAGATTGCATCATACGAACCTAAAAAGGCTGTGAGGCCATGATATTAATATGAAAAAAAAAGAAAAGCCATCAACAGTACACTTCAAACACTTGAAGGACTTTTTCTTTTCTTATGCTTGCAAGTCTTTATGGCTTGTGTTTTATTTCAATACCACAGTGTGCAATACATGTGCAAAGTGAGTTAAAGAGGTTTTTCCACCCCCTTTGGTCAGTTTAGAAGGAACAAAACAAAAATAAATGAATCCTTATCAACAGAAGTCACAAACATGCTCTGTAAATTAACATACATCAGATGCTGCAAAAAACAGCACATCAGCAATCCAGATCAAACAAGGATAAAGAAAGAGGATTGACAGGTTCTTTGTTATCTGCTAGAGTGGTAATTGCAGGTTTCCATATTGATAATATAATGGAACAGATTCCAGCCCAAATAACTCTCCTAAAATTCAAGGTAACATTGTTGACTCCAGTGAAGTCATTCTGGATTTACATAGATGTAAGTGAGAGTAAATACTTTTTGACCTGGTTGTAGTTTCCATTCTTTCATCCATTCTAAAATATCTACTTTGTCTTCTCTATTATAAATATGCTTCTCAATTTTAAATTATCAGTACAGAAAAGGTCAAAAGGTGATATGAGTGGGTTTTTCTGTATGACTACATCTTTTTATGTTCAAAAACCGCCTCTTCATATGGTGCAAAATGACTTATTTTCATTTATTTTGTAATAAAACCGGAATGTATTTCAATGACAAAGTGTCTGGTCTTGTAAAAACTTCATCTGACAGTAAGATTGCACGTAAATGCTCTCTTATATGTCAATGGTGTTGTTCAATAGTGCACCCTATTCCATCACAAGCATTCATTATATTGGTCTCTAATTTAGCCCAGAGGCACATGTTGATAAAAAAACAAAAATGTACCTGAATGCCAACATCAGATTTTCAGTTAAACTGTGGCTGCTTAACTGTTCTCAGTAAATGGAACATTTTTGTCAAGAAACAAAACTCGTTTATGGAAGCTGGAGAGAAAGATCAGAGAAAACAAAACAAACAAATATGATTCAGAAGCTATACTTTTACAGTTAAGACAACAGATCATGGCAGCAGTTAAAGCAAAACAACAGCAACAGCACTTCCACTGCTGCAGTAGTGGTCACATCTGATTGCTCATTAATGTTAGATAATTACAGGACCCAGTAAGACAGGACAAATCCATATTCTTTGTCCAGGTAAAGGCAAAGTGCTATTCCACTCGGTTTATTTTTCTCCTTTCAACAAATCCCCACATACATGTGTGTGCCAATTTCACTAGTCCATGAGTTTTAAATATTTTACAGATCTCACTTTTTACAACTTCAGGGACTCGGTACTTTGTTAATGTGCGCTTTTGTTCTTATGGGAGAGTTTTTTTCCTAGCCACTAAAGCAGACAACTGAAAGTCAGGACACTTGGCTTCTATTTTTAAGTCTCTTCCTATTTCAAGTGGTCAGTGTCTCAGTCCTTGTTTACTAGGCCATAGATAGAAATCCTAATAGTTACCTACCTCAAAAGGGTTTTGTGAACTGTAAGACTTAATTAATGGTTGCAAAGCAAATTGAGTACCATGGATAAAACTTTTTCTGCAAGTACATGGCAATTGTCATAGAAATAACAGGCTCTTCACTCGTGGTAGATTTTTTGCAAACTGCAGGTCTATAAGGTTTGGACAACCTCAGTACTGTAAATCCTATACAAAATCCATTCAAATTCTTCATATAAGGTTTTAGCCAAGAACAAATGTGGAATAAATCAGGACTCCATAAAATAGGAGTGAGGTGAATCAGACACTGTATGTCCTGAGGAATCAGATACAGTGTAGTCAGCTCACTGATCTGTATCAACACATTAATGATTTATGTAGCTTTTAATTTACAACACAGACATATCTAAAATAATCAGGTAGAAGCAGGCATTAAAAATTCACTGCATGGGTCATAAAACGATTAGTTATTCAAGTGACTTCAGATCTGTATTTCATTAAGGAATAATTTTAATTTACTTTTAAACAGTTTATATACAGAGATTTAAGAACTCTTGGAAGCTGATTATGCAGAACTCCCACTTTTATGCATTCAATATATTTAAGTCCCCTTTTTTTCAAGCTGTTTTAATTTGTTTGAAAGCACATGGAAAAAATATGGCTTGATAATTTGAGGAGGGAAAATTCCTTTAATTTACAGAAAATGGTGGGTCTGTTTTATTTGCATTTTTTATGCACGCATGAAAGCTAAAAGAAGATCAAAGGGAAGTCTGCTCTCCCTACTGATCCAGCCTGATTGTATCCCCCTCCCTCCTATAACAAGCTCTCAATTTGGAGCTGATTGTAGCTTGGCTGCATTTAGGCAGCTGCGTTCCACTCAGTTGCTGGAGAACTGGTTTCTTGCTTCATTGCAAATGTTTATTTTTTACTACCCTTCTTGATCACATGCTGCAATGAACTGTAAAGCAATAGCAAGTCTAGGGTCAGTTAAAATAGAAATTAATCTTGCTGGAGTTATTTAGCAGCTTTTCTCTTCCCCTTTCTTCCTTTTTATTTTTCCTTTTTATTTTTTTCCCCTTCTTTATCATTTTGCAGTAAATACTTTCAGATATCTCCTGCAACTACAAGAACTAACACAATTATGTCAAAAACACTGTCGTTGTCAACCTTGTCAGGGACAAGGAACCTAGCTCATCATGCAGGTAGCCTTTGTGTTCTATTTTTTTTTTAACTATTCCTTTATTCACTTCCATATCTTATCCTGGATCCCTGCAGCTAACTTAAACAGATGCCTGTCATGTGGAACTTTATTGAGGGCTTTCTGAAACTCCAGATAAATCATGCTGTATGCATTGACACTGTCAACCTTGTCTGTAACCTTCTCAAAGTCAAAAGAAGTTAGGAAGTTTCTTGCTTTTCCATATTCACGGTTTGACTTCATATGTTGTTGAGGAGATTGTGGGCTATACTCCTTTTTGATTTAAATTGCTGCATCTCCATGGAAGGCAATGGAATCATGTCATTTTACACTCTGCCCTGCAAATCTTTGCCTTCTCCTACTGAACAAAGTTTCTATTTTTGATGCATACTGTAAATGCCCAAGTTTAATGATGCAGTGAGCATATACTTAAAATATGGACCCTGAGATACATAAGTTATCCACAGCAGATTAATGTCCCTGCATCTATATTTTTCCCTTATACTCCCAAACTTGCTTAAAATGAGTTTTTCATTTTGTTAAAAAAAAAAACCAACAAACCAAACAATAGCAAATCACAATTGAAAATTTTATGGAGACATTAGTCCATTCAGAAGGACCTGAATCATGTTGCATTCAAGTCTGGTATGACTCACATTGGATAATGGAGTATATGCGTTGCCTATAACTCCTGCCAAATATGTCAAATATCTTTTGTGGGAGTGTTCACAGGTTTCATTCTCACAGAAAGGACACAGAGAATGGCAGATTTTTCAGATCTGGTTGCTTTTATGATCTTATTTCTTGTTTCATCACTCTTAATTTCCAAGGAAAGAAACTCTCAACTTCAGTAAGAGTTTAAATATTAGACATAATGAACTTTGATTGTTTTTTTTTTTTAATGCAACATAAGTATTTACACTATTATTGGACAAATACAAACAAGAAATAATACCTAATACATACCTCAGAAATTTAAAATCAGCTTCTGGAAACTGCCTACATTTTGCTCCTTCTAGAATACTAGTTACAAAAACATTACTGGCAGCTTTTCCTACTTTTTAACCAACAAGGATAACCGTTTTTTCCTAAAGCCATTCATGACTTTTCACAGCCAAATATAGCAATCAGGCTCAATTCTTCATTCGCTTTGTTGAGCCTGACCCAGATCAGTCCCATCCTTGGTCTTCCTACAAGCTACATCTTCACTGCCAAGCTTTTGTCCTGCCCTGAATCAACATGAAATCTGATGTTCCTTCCTGCCTTTAGCTGGCACATGGGTGTGGTAACTCACACTTCTGCTTGTTGCTCAACAGAGCTGTGTTCATGAGCTCCTGTCCTTAGTGATGGCTCAGAGACCTTTCCCCTTTTCTTGTTTAACACTTGATTTTAAAGTAAAGAAGGTGGAGTGGGAAGTAGGGTGGGAGAGGAAGGGATTAGTGTATGGAAATTCAGGAAGTATGCTTTACATATGCCTTACATTTTCCTAGTACTACACATTCCTTAGTGCATGCTTCTGACATTTCTTATCTTTAGGGACTCATGTAATCCATGACAGACCTTCCCATTGTTCTTATGCGAAAGAAAGAAAGCATTTTTCATCATATTAGTTATCCTTACTCTTGCCTAGACTATTTAATAACTCATGTGGAGAAGTGATATTAGACCCATTTGCATCATTATTAATATTTAAAGGCATTTCCTCAAGTATCCAAGAACTCTGAAGGCAGGAGAAAGACTCATGGATTTTAGTGTGCTTTCACTGAGAGCTGTGTTCAAAATGTGGGCAGCTGTCCATATGTGATCTTCACACAGTATATTGAGAATACTCTCTTAGCACTCAGTGACTCTTTACCTTTGTGTCTCACTGGATTTTTGGAAGGTATCAGATGCAGAGTGCTGTGCCTTCTGCTCTCAATATCCATGTAACATATCAACACTGAAAGATAGAATTATACCCTCCAAGTACACTTGCTTCTGACCGTAGTCTTCGCAGACTTGTAATATAGCATTATCATTAGCATATGGAACTGTGTCCTTCTGCCTGAAAAATAAAAAAAAACAAATAAATAAATAAATAAAAAACCAGAAGCAAAACTAATAAAAAGTATGTTGCAAATATTGATACCCATTTTTAACCACAACCCAGACCAACTCCAACTCAGAAAAGTTTGAGAGGTAAAGTACTGGTCACCAAATGAGAAAAACGTTAGCATCTTTAAATTACACTCTTGTCTTTATTCGTAGTGTTCTTCTCTGGAAAACATTCATACATTGGTAATGACCAGCATTCATGACCAATAGTATTAAGCCCAGTGTTGGACAAAATCATAGAATTTTCCATACCCTTTTTTGCTGGGTAAATTCAAGCGCTGAAAGATGTGTCTTTCCGAAGGCAATAGTAAAAGTACCGAGGTGCTCCTTTTACTTCAGAAGTGAGACTGTCTACCTGCTTTACTGGCATCCTGCAGGGGAAGACAGATGCTGTCTGAAAAGGTGTCTGCAAGGTATTAAACTGGATCCAGCTCAGACTTTAACTATTGCCAGTGCTTTTTCAAAAAGCGACTTAACTCAAATGTACAAAATCACAGACCCATGGTTATAACAATTGGCCATTCCATGCAGGTAGCTACACCTTGGGGCTTTTTCACCTTCTAAGCTATCGCTGCACTTCCTTGCCTCTATTTTAACAGAAACATCTTATGAGAACACACCCACTTCAGAAAAAAATACACCAGCATTGACAATCTCTATCTTCCCTCTGTTGCTGATTTGAGGACAAAGAAAATAAATGAAAGTTGGAAGAAATTGAAAGACTTAAATAAAGACAAAAGCAGCAGAAATTCTTTTTAATAAGATGAAATCTTAGGTTTTGCTTCTTAAACTGAGCAAATCAAATTCTGATACCAGTAGAAATCTGCGGACTAAAGAAATGTTGCATGATAATCCCTAGTATATGGCAATTTAGTCCTTGAAAGACGAAATCGTGAGTCCAGCACTTCATGGAAGTTCCCTCTCTGGGTTCTCTACTAATACATGTGAGATTTTATTGTCAGATGATGTGTTTAGTGTAATCATGACACACAATTTCTCCTTGAGTGATGAAAAACTGATGCCTTTGAGTCCTTCACATGTATATTTTCAGATCACTGTGAATTCTACTTTTGATGTCATCTCCGTATTGATGCAGGGTATACCAGGGTTTCGTCCTTCAAAAATAAATATCAAATATCCACAGATTACTAAGGGAAAAAAAACCAACCCGAAACTCAGGACATTACACAGAAGTCTCTGGCATGAGTTTTGGGGATTTGAAACATTCAGAGAGCCAAGCAGAGCACAGTAACTGGAGTGAATCAGACACTGTCTCTTTGTACCTATACAAAGGTACAAACTATACAAAAGGGATTAACTATACAAAACAGGAATAGAGAGCTAAAATACCTAGGCCTTGCCTTACATTTTTAGAACAAGGATAGCTGAAGCAAAAAAAAGTCCCCCCAAACAAACAAAACCCCCACAAAACTAAATTTAAAAAAACCCAGCAAACCAAAACCACCTTAACAAAAATCCCCTCATGGATATCTGTCTTTACTATTGAACTTAACAGATTTGTTTTAGATATTCAGATAAAACTTATAAAGTGTATGAAAGACCTGAAAATCCAAGAAGTGTAACAGGACTAAGGTATCCTTCTGTCACTGAAGACCAGGAATCAGCAGAATGCAGACCAGCAGACATCTAGAATCCAGGGAAATGAGGGGGATTAAAATTTTGTTAAAAAAATAAAAAATAAAAAAGAAAACAAACAAAGAAAGAAACAAAAACCAAAACCAAACCAAAACAAAACAAAACAGAGAAAGACTAAAATCTGCCTTGAATGCAACAAACAGATTCTACACTTGGAAGGATTTCTTTTCCAGAAAAAAAAACACAAACCACAAAAAATGTTAGAAACATGGAGAGAAGAGTGTACGTGCCGATATGGAAGTTATAGCAGAAGTCTTCTTGCAAAATAGCTTCTGCATTAGAAAGAAACATAGTTTTGTTTGGGAAACTGGGTCTCCCATGGACCTAGCTCTATTTAACCACCTTCAGTAGAAGCTGAATGGAATAATTAATCTTTCTCAGCTGACACAGTTCTGACAGTTTCAGTCCAAAGGATAAAAAAATGGCAATTTTTCCTTCATGCTGCTGTCTGCAGAAACGTCACTGCAAAAGACACTAAACAATTAAATATTTACAGTTTTTCAATGAAGCTAGGACATTTTTAAGATAGCTGGAGTTCTTGCCTTAATTTTTTAATTTCTCAAGGCTTCAGTATAGTTTCCTTTTCATTTGCTTTTTCCTTGCACTTTCCCTGGCTCTCTTTTCATTTTTCTTCTTTCTTTTTTTTTTTTTTTTCCCTGAGGAGGGAATAAGGGATCATATTTTTTTATTAATAAAAAAGAAAAAGGAAGGGGAAAAATACCAAAAGAACAGAATTTGTCTTTATGAAAGAAAATACTGTAGATATTTTGCCAAAAAGGACACATAGTGAAAATAGATTAGTTCATTTGAGCAGTGTGTTGAAAACATATATTTCCTGAAGCAGGTGGTGCGAATGAAGAGGATAGGAAGAAAAATGTCTTGAGTGGAAAGTATTCTTCAAAATGTGATTTCTCTCATCAAGTGAGGAGGCAGCAAAACATTGCACCACTGAGAGCTGCAGTGTTTCCTAGCAGGCTCTCTTTGGAATCTTCATTTATTTAGTTACAAACACAGATCTTTTGGTTTGCAGTGTTCTCTGGGTTTTGGCTTTTTTTTTTCAATGAAGAGATGGACAGAAAGATAAAATGGTATATTAGATAATGAGGTAAATGGGAACAAAGTAAAAAGGAAGATCTGGGGGTGAAGATGGGACATAACTACGTAGCAGGAAAGATACAAGGTTGCATCTTTTTAAGAACAGCTTCTAATCATCAGTTAATACATTTTTGCCTTTGTCTTTCTCATCCACTACGCATAGGAAAGGAAAGCAGGTACTGACTTCATTTGGTAAGAGAAGAGTCCAATACTTCTCTAATTAATAGCTGATTTATCAGAATATAAAAACCTGGGTTAGCCAAAAGAGTTCATAAGCCTGTTGAATTAACAAACCACTATGTTTTGTTTTAGTTTTCTTCAGAGGTGAGTAACTAAGACATTTTGAAAAAAAAGATCCATGACCATTTGTAGCTCAAATCAAATTCCAACTGACATCACTTGTGTACCAACTGAAATCTAACCAGACCTGTTTACGATCCTGCCAACTCCCAACAGCTGCTTCACTGGATTTTAATTGTATTCTAAAATGTTAATATTTTTTTAATTGTGTTTCTGTTAAATCAAGAAACCATGGAAATACATCAAACTAACTTCAATGAAGTTGAAAGTTACAGGGGGAAAAAAAGTGTTTTGTGAAACACATTCTTCATACAGAGGACATTTTTATATTTATGTAAAAAAAAAATTATGCTTAGATATGTTTGTTCTTCAAAGTAATATACATGACTGCATGAGAAGCAGCAGAAGACAGTGGCTCCAGGTATTTGCAGAAAAGTACTGAGGTTTTTTACTGGTCCAAATGTCTCTCTACTATTATTGGGATTTGACTAACCCAATGAGGACATAAATGCAGAAGAGAGGGGAGGGATCATCCTCCCCTTTCCAGTATGACTAAGACCTTTCTCTTCAAAAGGCACTGACAGACTGGAGATCTGCCTTAAATTGAGTGCCCAAACCTCCTATTTCAGTAGCTGGGTAAAGGCAAAACTTGTCCAGCTGTTACTGTACTTACATGGATTTGGAGAGAAATAGGCAAAAGCATTAAAACTCATCTCTCAGGAGAAAGGTGAGCAGAATCAGCATTTCATGTGAGGTACAATTTTGGTAACATTCTTCAGTAGTTCATTAGAGTAAAAATATAGAAGAAAAGACTGCCTAGTAATTAGTACACTCACTTGGGAAGGAGGGTCATGGATTCAAGTCTGCATTTCAGTGACTAACAGCTTTCTTCTAGCGAATTGCTTCATGTAAAATTCAAATTTTTCTTTATTTCCAGGCTCAGGGGTTTTGCCCTCTCAGCCATAAGGATGCCATAGGGATGTATAATAGTTTTCATATTTATACACCCTCACTCTGGCTAAATGACTGATTTTTCCATATTACACCAAACAGTTTTAGTATCTCCAGAGTAGACAGAATGAGTTTAAGTGATGGGTTAATTTTGGCTACCTAAAGTTTTTGATAGCCCTGGGTGTCTCCCATCTTAGGATAGGAAAGTCTTGATGCAGTAGCTCAATAGTGCAGTAACATGTTGACGAATGGCAATTGAAATATTGTTGACGCTTGACCGCACAGAGACACCTGGAATTAAAGCTTCAGGAGCCAAAGAAACCTACAAGTTTATGAGTTAGAGGTCTGTATGCTCTAGAAAACTTTAGTGCTCCACAGCAGTTGGAAAATTATTTTAAGACTGAAAAGTTGTTCAAAGTTCAGTTGAATTTAACCATAGTGACAGACATTAATTTTAGGGTTAGAATTGAAGTGATTGGAACTTTCACGACACCAAAGGAGGACTGAAAGACAAATCCTCCAACTCCTAAAGGCTTAGCCATCCTTTGCCTCAAAAAGTACTCACAAGGGAGCAGCTGATCAAGGAAGATGTGCTGGTAGAAGGCCTTGGATTTATTAGATACCTCCCCTAGCTTCCCTTTGGAATGTATTTAAATGTGAATAATTAAACAACCTCTAACGGTCCATCCTATATGATTGATTTCCAATCAGTTGAGAGATGTAGCAGCAACAAGTAACAAAAATGAGAAGAAATATTTGCCATATAAAAATGAAGGTGTCAGTCAGCACAATGTTCAACCACCGCTGAAGAACCTTTTCTCCATGCTGTGCAAGGCTTGATGTTGCTTCACATCAACTGCAGAAAGTTTCTTTGCATATGAAAATGTCAGCAAATGTAAAATGTATGCAGAATTAGAAACCAGGCTGATGAGAACAGAAAATGTGTCTGGGCGTGGTTACAACTTCTAAATCCACTCTGCACTCGTAAATTTTACATTGCTATTTTTAAAGGTTGTTTATGCTCACACATTTTTTTTAATTGGAACTTGACCAGATTGTGCATATTTTATGATGCCGTCACTTTCCAAAATATCATTCACAGTTTCTTTTTTTCTAACATTTACAAAATGTAATGACTTTCCTGCTATAAAAGATATAGGCATCTGCATTTTTTTGAAATACAATCAGTTTAAGCTGTTTAAAACCAGGAGGGGGGAACATACTGCTTGATAGTTTACCAATAAAAATGAGGAAAGATAAAAACAACAACAGGAACAGACATCCCCTACTTCTACCCTAAAATTTCTGCAAAACAGAATGCACTGTGCTTTCCTGCTTTGAATGAAAAGGCAGAGATAAGAATAAAAGGATAAAGCATGCCAGAATTTTCCCAGTGAAAATGCATTTCTCTTAAAAATGAGACTTCATTGAGCCCTGTTATTCCAAAACTCGGGTTGTATGGACTGTCAACCAATTCTGAGGGAAATTCTTTTAAGTTCCTTCTGGATCTGGATCTCCAGGTTTTTTGGAACTCTCGCACTTCAACAGTGGGAAAAGCATAATAAAGACTTATAAGCAGTATTACCTACTAACATTATATTAGGCCTAAAAATTATCTACTAAATTATTTTCTCTGCCTTCATTTATATATGAGTCTGAGCTATCCAATTTTTTGAATATTGTTTGTATTTCTGCAGCTAAGGTCAATGTCTTTTCTATTTTTTATAACAACTGTCCCCTTGCCCAGTTGACCTTTCTACAAAGACTTTCTTTATTCAGATGCATTTCTTCTTCTTTTTTTGATCTTCTTTTTTTTTATATGAGCCTAAAGGTAATTGTGTTCATCATTATTTGCTGAATTATAATGGACACTTTTGAGAATAGTGCTTTGTACATTGGAGACTACTTGATGATGATCTGATATAAAAATAAATCTAGGAGAACAGACTGACTGAGGAACAGTAGCCCATAATACACAATATAACACTGTGAAAGAAATTGGACAACGATAATACAAAAGATGCTAGAACTCCTTTGACCTGCTGAAATTCTACTGTGCTTCAGCACAACACAACTCACCTTTTAATTGTCCAGATATTAGTAGGCCAAGGAGTCTGAAAACTGAAAGAAATAGGGAGAGAGAGAGAGAGAGACTGCCTAACCAAGAAGATCATCAATATAAAAGGTAAAACAGGAAAATGATCATCCTAACCTTGGGAAGAGGAATTGTCTATTGTTTTCTCTTTTGTCCTTAATTAGAAAAGGTTTAGCGTTTGTACAGCTTCAAAGTACAGAATCTGATTTTGTTGGTTTGTTTGCTACAACCCAACATAGAATGATTCCTACACTGACTTCCATATTTCAGTCCTGGATATTAAAAAGGATGATCACTATCACATATGGAAGCTTTCAGAAAATCAGTTGTGTTTTAGAAGTACTTTTCACAGGGTTATGTTTTGCTTTACTATGTTTCTTAATAGCTAGGAATTGTAGTCATATGTTTTCCCTTGAAAAAAAATCAGAAACTTGACTAGATATTCCCCTCATCTGCATGGTGCAAGTATGACCAAGCAGAACAGAGAAAGAGAGATCCTTCCAGTACCCTTCACACTAACTACTTCTGTTGTTAAGCTTGTGAAGTAACTGCACTCTGAAACATTATGGACTCTGAGACTCTAAATAGGTCATTGATTTAATCACAGACAGCACAGGCAAAGGTAGGTGCAGCCACAGTATCCATGGCCAGAGCCATCCCATGGGCATAATCATGTATGAACTGGCAGGCGAAAAAGAAGTTATTGCCACTGTGAATCTGCATCAGACAGGATGAAGGGCATCATGATAAGGATGTTGCTGACCTTTCTATCTTTTTAAGTGTGGAGGAAAATCTCTGTCCATTTGGTCTTCTACTGGAGTGCTTAAATCCCATTTCCTATAGCTCGGAGAGATTTTCATCATCGGTCTCAAGTTATGTCATAATGGATATTCCCCTTATGTGTAGGGAAGGTCATAACATCTGTAAGGTACCATTGGAAATTAATTTCCTTACAGATATGTATAAGGATGGAGCTTTAAATGTTGTTTATTTCAGTAGGAACTGGTGTCTTAACACTTCTGAGAATCTTGGTCTGAAAGGTTTGGGGCTTGTTGACACCACGTCGCTCCACAAACCCATTGAATTCACAGACAGTGACACTGCAAAAGCAGTCCTGATTGAAAAGGAACATAATCTCCAAGGCATAAAAGAACCTGTTTCCTTGAGCAAAGTGTTCTGACGGGAACACTTCCGTGAGGGGTGTTTGTAAGACAGCTCTGTGCAGGCAATACAGCAGGATGCAAAACAGGGCATTCTCATAGGTAATATGCCTCAGACCCCTTTCTGAAAGCAGAAAGTGCACACAGTTACTCCATTTAAGCAGGGGTCGATGTTATTAGATATAAGCCTCTGTACTGTGTTTCCAGTTCTATGTATGATTTGTAAAGGCAGATGGAAGGAAGCATCAGAAAGAAGAAAAAAAGTCTACATCCATAACAGAAACATGTCCTTAATTCATGTGTCCTTGGAAATGTTACTTCTCCATTCTGATGTGAGAGTTTGTGTTCCCAGGCATTGCACCATATCCACTCTGCAGAGGGGATAATGGCAATAGAATTAGGCTTTTATGTTCACAAAGAAAGGTCAACATATGCCTTTACAAACCTTGAAAACATCCTTTTTGCACTTTCTGATAATCAAATATGTTGAGAGAACCAATCAATTGGACGCAAACATTTCATGTTCAGCAGTGTATAGTCATGCAAGATAGTGTATAATGGAACACTCCAAAATAAAGAATGGACAAAAGTACATCCCTATTAAAAGCATAGATTTATTGACCCATCGATGTTTTTAAAAGGTCTCTGCTCTGAAACTAGGCTATATGTAAATAAGAACAATTGAAAGCAAAGGACAAATTCACAGGAGGAATTGAAACTATATGAATCACTCAGGCTTTCTGTAGCTGTGCTTAAAAGTTGTTTTTAACCTGTGCTTGCTCTGATTCTGAATTCTTTTGGTATGATAAAAAAAATGCCTGTTTCTACAAAAGCAATTCTTACCCAAATTAAAAGACTGTGTCTTAACACTCCTGACTGGCTTATCTTCATATTATGAACAATATAAAAGGCAGGAATATAAGAATTTATGACAGTTTTTTTTTAAGAAAAATGCAACATGAACATTTAAAATTAGAATTGAAGAGAATTATATTCATTCCTTTAAAGAAAACCACAAACAAGAAACAAACAAAACCACACAAAACCCAAACCACATAATTCTACTCTTATTTTTGAACTCCTTTTATTCATTTCAGTCCATAAATTCTTGTTCTTTTTCTTATAAGCAGTGCACTTTACACTTAATTCCATGGACATAAAAATAACACTTCAAGTGTATTGTTATGATTTCTATATCTATCCAGGAAAGAATACTGAAGAAAATATTACTATACACACACACACACACACATATGTATATATATGTATATATATGCATTTTTTAAAACTAACACTAACTCTTCTGTGGAGCTCATTGCCTCAACATAACTAGGGAAACAAAACTTCAGGAGAGGCTTAGGATGCTGACAAGATTACTGGCAAATGTCTCAGTGTTTACGTCTCTGCCCTACATGGAAGTTCACCTTGCTCCTACTACGCAAGTCACAGCACCCCAAAGCAGTCAGTAAAAGAAAAATATACTCTTCCTTGAGGTGTTCCAGATTAGGAGCCTTACTTCTAATTTAAATGAAGATGCTAGTCTTCCTGATGATGCAGTTGAAGTATAATAATACGTAGCTCTTTCCTGGCTTTTCTATAGCTCTGGGAGATAGGGGGAGGGAAGACAACTGGAGGGGAAGACAGCTAGAGATATTAGTAACTTAAATCACTGAAACAAGGTTTTACAGATCACACCTAATAGAGCCTTTAAATACTGTATCTACAAAGGACCTATGCAAGCTTAAATCAAATCAGTCAGGAAGGTGGGAATAGAGATTCCACAACAGATTATACACATATAACCTTTATTTTGATACTAAATCTTCCATTGAATTTAATGGAATCATAGGCAGATAAATGCATTCGTAAATTTGTTACAAAGACTAAAATTCTTCATGGCATGGAGCACCTCTATCTGATGGGATTAGGAAGAAATGAAGTTTAGAAGCGCACAGTTATACAATTAAACAGTCACTGATTTCTTACCTCTTCTACTGAAGCATCAGACACCAGCTAATGTCAAAGATAGGAGCTTGAATAATAAAGACCAATTTTGTAATCTAGTGTAATGAGATGGTTTACATAGCTGTAAACCATATTGAATCATAGCACATGGTCAAACTATTAGAATATTCTTAAAGCATGAATAGCAGCAAATGAATATTGGTTTTCAGTCATGTGACAGACATATCATTCTGCTTAGAAACAAATGAGTCCCTTTCACTTCAAAATGCTTTTCTAACTGCAGAAAGAAGTCTCACATTAAACAGTTCAGGAGAATGTTGGTGAAAAGATAGAAAGTTTTAAACTGCACCCACTGTGGATGAACAATGATTTGTTGATCAGATACCTGTTATTTGAGAAAAGACTAATAGTTTGGGAAAACAAACTTGAACATAACATATTTGGGGAGTACCAATTTGTCCTGGTATTTCACTTATAGTATCTTTCCAATGCCTTGATTCCACAAAATAAAATTTGCAGGACTCCCAGGCGACAAAAGACAAAGTTGTTGGATTATTTAACTTCTCATAGTAGCTCAAGAGCAAAAAGAGAAAAAGTAGAAGGAGAATGGTTAAAGACATGATGCTGAGTTATTATTAAAGTTGTTCAGATGGATGAGCAAGGCACTTCAAATGGAAGGAGGAATGTCTCAAACATAGTTCAGCTTTCAGACAGAACCTTCTGGGTGAGGCTGGAAAATGTGCAACAACATATGGGGGGAGCTTTTTTAATTTTTTTTTCACGTGTTGTTAACTGTAGAGTTGAATAATTTTATTTCTGGTAGTGGTTTGTGGCTGGGCCGGCCACTAAACGGATGGCAGATGCTTTCTGTTAACCCCTCTCCCTTCCTGGGCAGGGAAAGGGAAAGAAGAAAAGGGAGAGAGACTTAAGTGTTGGAAATAAAACTAAAGCAGCTTTAATGAAACTGGAACAATAAAAAGAGAAATATAATAATGAGAAGAAAAAATGATGAAATATTTACAAATATGTACAAAACCAGCATTGAACGCCTCCCCCTGAATGACATGCTCCCCCCAGTAATGCTCACGTCACCATTGGTGTTGCAGAGCAGCTATGGGAAGAACCCAGGCTGGGCTCCTGGACGCAACGGCAGATACGAACTGGATTCAGGAATGCACAGAGCAGGGACAGACAAACGGACAGAATCTTCCCAAGATGCTAGCCATGGAAGATGAGAAAGGGCAGGAAGAAGGGCAGGCCAGAGAAGAAGGGAGAAATGAAGGGCATTGCCTTCAGTGATCCCTCAGCTTTATACTGAGCTTGAAGTATATGGAATGAAATACTTCACCAGTCAGTTTGGGTCACCTGTCCTGTCTGTTCCTCCCCACAGGTGCACCCTTACACTAAGGGGGTCTCAAAGCAGCACCTAAAGAATTTGGCAGTGGCCTTGGTTTCTGCAAGATTAATTATAAACAAGAGCCTTTCTGCACACCATGGTACTGTGAGCTCAGTACTGACTATAAACGTCGAGCGTTATCACTTCTTTCAGACACTGTCTGAAAAACTTGTTGACTTCAGAAAGTGCAGTCTTAGAAGAGACTGAACTGAACATTCTGGTCAATGGGACAGAGCCTAGTTGGAGGCCTGAATCTAGTGCGGTCCCTCAGGGGTCTGTACTGGGAACAGTACTATTCAATATATTCATCAATGATCTGGATGAGGGCATAGAGTGCTCTGTCAGCAAGTTTCCTGATGACACAAAACTGGGAGGAGTGGCTGACACACCAGAAAGCTGTGCTGCCATTCAGAGAGACCTGGAGAGTTGGGAGGGGAGAAATTTAATTAAATATAACAAGGGCAAGTGTAGGGTCTTGCATCTGGGGAAGAACAACCCCATGTGCCAGTCTAAGTTGGGGACTGACCTGTTGGAGAGCAGCATAGGGGAAAGGGACCTGGGAGTCCTGGTGGACAGCAGGATGACCATGAGCCAACAATGTGCCCTTGTGGCCAAGAAGGCCAATGGCATCCTGGGGTGTATTAGAAGGGGTGTGGTTAGTAGGTTGAGAGAGGTTCTCCTTCCCCTCTGCTCTGTTCCGGTGAGGCCACATCTGGAGTATTGTGTCCAGTTCTGGGCCCCCCAGCTCAAGAAGGACAGGGAACTACTTGAGAGAGTCCAGTGCAGAGCCACAAAGATGATGAAGGGAGTGGAACATCTCCCTTATGAGGAATGGCAGAGGGAGCTGGGTCTCTTTGGCTTGGAGAAGAGGAGACTGAGGGGTGACCTTATTAATGTTTATAAATATGTAAAGGGTGAGTGTCATGAGGATGAAACCAGGCTCTTCTCAGTGACATCCAATGACAGGACAAGGGGCAATGGGTACAAGCTGGAACATAGAAGATTCCACATAAATGTGAGGAAGAATTTCTTCACAGTGAGGGTGACAGAACACTGGAACAGGCTGCCCAGAGAGGTTGTGGAGTCTCCTTCTCTGGAGACATTCAAAACCCGCCTGGACATGTTCCTGTGTGACCTGACCTAGGTGTTCCTGCTCTGGCAGGGGGATTGGACTAGATGATCTTTTGAGGTCCCTTCCAATCCCTAACATTCTGTGATTCTGTGATTCTGTGAAGAGTGAAATCACTGAAAGTAAAACTGGTTCTGTTTTAGCCAAACCAGGACATTTCTTTATCTGTTGGCATCCACCTACAGTCAAACACATACTTACATCAATCAAAACATAAATGTAAGATACCATCTCTAACATTACTGGAATTATACCATATTTATCACCTGCATATAACGTACTTCTAAATTAAATAAGAACCTTTGGAAAGGTTTTGGGAATCAATTTTTCTGAGACTCTTCCCACCTTGTTTTGAAATTAGAAAACTTTCAGGACTTTTTCCCATGTTAACTAACAAAGCACTCTCTTCAGCAGTGACTTGCAACTCACCTAAATAAGTATCCTTATCCATACACCACACCTTTCTTACAAAAATTAGATTAGTGTAAAATGGTTAATAGCTCAAAGAGCTTGTAATATGTCAAACTAGTCTGATAATGAATGTATATATTCAGCATCAGGTGACTAGTGCTTCCAAGGTGAACAAACCTCTTTTGGGCTTCTCTTTTTGGAATTCCTTTGTGCAACATCTAGTAAAGAAAGGGATAAGTTCAAAGTTACTGGTACTAGAAGGATGAGATCTCTAGGAAAAGAAAGCCAAACAAATATTTTTATTAGAAAAACTGAGGAAAAAAAAAAAAGAACAAGCTTCTGAGAACATGAGATCTGGAGAAGAATTATATTGGTTGGTATAATAAAGTTGATTTGCTACAAATCTTTACCTTTGACTACCACAAGCACAAGAATATCATTACACCTGAACATGTTGCAAAAAGTTTAATACTGATACCCATTATCATAGTCCCCCGTTACTTTTAAAGAAAATATGCAGGAAAGCAACTGAGGAAAGCTGAATTTTACAAATGGCTTTTCATAAAGAGATTAAGAGAAAAATCACCTTCAAAAGCAAAACATAATAGTGTGTTTGATAATCTAACTCACCTGGAAAGGAATCAAGGTGTTCCTAGCGAGTCTGTGAACATAAAACTGAAGAAGAGAGCCCTGGATCAAAAGGCATTCCCAGCTCTAAAAATGGTGGTAAAGGTTCTCTCTGATAAGGGAATCACTTTCAGATTTTTCCACTTGGAAGGCAGACTGAATGCTGAGACACAGACCAATGTTTTAGCACATGCAAACTTCTTGTGGAGTAGGGGTGCAAGTTCTGTACATCTACTCCTGTTACTTCTGCCAAAACACTCATGTATGTGATAACATTACTATGTTAGCTAAGTCCATAAAACTAAAATCAGTTAAGGGTGTTGCCCCTCTTACAAACAAATGCACCAGAATCTGGCCCAAAAGGTGAAGTAAGAATGACTTTTAAAAGAATCTTTCTGGTGCAATTTTAATATGCAAAACATGAGCCCTAAAGTTATGTTTACACCATAGAAGAGAATGGCTCTGAAGGTAGTAGATTTAGCCTTTTAAAAAAAAATCTGCATTATAAAAAAATGTATTTAAGTGGAAATAGATGTAACAATAAACATTTTTAAAAACTGGCTCAGAGTGTATTTACTTAGCAGAACAGCTGTTCTGGGCTTCTGAGTAAATAATTAAATGTTTTAAAGAAACTGCACACGCACATTTTTACCTGATAGAATGGAACAAATATAGCCAATATATTTTATCATGCCTGGAATAAATAAAAATTATTTTTGTAAGGACATGAGCCAACGTGGTCGTCATAATTTTGTAAAATTCTCCTGAGGGAGAGACTTTAAATCTTCAGTAGAGATGTTTTGGCAAAACAAACAAATAAAGCCAACAACAAAAACAAGACAGTTAAAGTGTTGGCTCATTAAAACCAAAAGCATTCTGAAGACAAGATTATTTCTTATGGCAATTTTGACATTTTGATTTTTGGGAATAGAGATGAGAAATTCAGAATTGTCAAAACCTTGTGGTTTTCCACTCTCAAATGAATATTCTTAGTTTATTCACTGACATGTATTTTCTGTTACGTATAGCTATTCTCTCAGTTTGATTTTACATGCTATTTGTTTTTCAGTCCCAGAGGAGGGTGAGAACATAGGCTGGGAAAAAAAAAGATGGAAGGTTTTTCAATAGTTTGTGAGGTTTCTGGGTACTTTGGAAACGAATAGCAGAACTCCAGACTCACACCCACAGTATCGCAGAGGGACTGACCCAGATCTTCATGCCAAACCTGCAAAGGCAACAACATACAAATATGTATATATATGTGGCATGCATGAGAGATGCCCACGCAACAGCAGGAGCTGCTAAAGACATTCAGCTCTATGGCGTCTGGTATTCATTGACAGCTGGTTTCTGTAGGAAGCAGAGCTAGAAAATGTCATGTTTTATGAACCTGCTTCCCTCACTCTGAGGATTCCAGTTAAAGACAGAAATAAAACAAATCTCCTGTGCTTTGCAAGCAAGCAATATAGAAGACATTTGATACATTTCCAGTTCTGGTTATTTTGGCCAGAGGTCTGATATCACACCTAATTTTCCAGCAGCCAGTTTCAAGTAGAAGAATAATAATAGAAGAATAGAACCAATATCAATCATATCAATTTAGTCTGGTTTGTTTCCTACATTTGTTTCACTCTTGCAACTTATTTATTTTTCCATAAAAATGGTCCTCTCTACATAAGCAGATTCTCTATTGTGATTATCAGGGAAAGCTTTCTTCCTTATGCAGCAGCAGGGCTATAGTGGTTTTAACATAAGGACTGGAGAGGGAGTTCCAATATTAACTTTGACTTTCCACCATCTTTAAACCTATAGAGGAATTCAAATGATTAATTGTATGCCTACGATGTAGATATCACCTTAGGGTCTCTTTAGAGTCAGTGGGTATTTCAAGGATGGAATTCATCTTATAGAGAAATAGACAAGTAAATGAAATCAGACAAACTGTGACCTGGAAGTGTGTATTGGTCTTCACTGTGTATAAATGAAGATGAGTGAGTAGCTAAGATATAAGTTTCTATACTGTTGATGTCTACGTTGAGCCGCAGGTATTCCTGTTTCTTCCCTGGGCTGTGCAGGAGCAGATTCAATAGCTGCAACTCTGTACAACAGATTCCTATGACTCATGTCATAAAGTCATAGCAAATACAGCTTTCAGTCTAGCCACATTTTCATTTTACAGGTATACGCACTGCTCTAAGTATCAAGTACGAGTAAGAGAGCCTCTTTATTTACCCAGAAAAATATAAAGTCATTAAATCTGAAAATGATGACAAACAGATGCAATGGATTAATTCCAAACACGTCTGAAAGCCATCAACAATGCTATCCAAAGCTCTCTCACAAACCTAAAGACTATAATATTTACTACATGAAACTTTCCTATTGCTTGAGCAGGCACTACTGTTTTAGAAATACAAGTCTAATTTCTTATATGTCTTTTCAGGAGAGGTGTCTGGAATGTCCTTTTCACAAGGCATAGTTATACAATCTTTTTCTATGTATGAATTAGACATAGGTTGAAAACTGGCCTTCTGTATGGGAAAGCCAAATCTTGCTTTAGCAGTGACATGAGTGTAAGTATTCTGTGTACACCAGAACACACAGATACTGACAACTGCGGCACCAGATTCCATTTGGTTCATCCATCTCAAACAACGTGCCAGGATCTTCTCAGTCCTAAGCAGGAAATATTACTGAAGAAATAGTGTTTTTAAGGGGGATTATCCTTCCTGAAAATTTCAATTCCGTAAGACAGCTAGGACATATCAAATAGTTGCTGATAAAGTCTCATAATACAGAGCTCAAACAAAAATAATAATTAAAATGCTCGAAAGAAGGGGCTCTTACTCAGTTATCTGCTTTACTCTTTATGTTACATCCATTAAATAGAATATCTTATCGCATGGTTTCTTAGATGTTCCGAGAAAAGGAACGCTTGAATCATAAGCAGACACAGACTATGAGAGTGCTTTAACCTCATGAACCTTTTCTTGTTGATATGACAAAGAACTGACCTGGCTTGTTTAATTATGGGAGAGGATTTATAGCTGAGAGGAGCCTCCAGTGGCCCAGAGTCAGATTCTGTCTCTGAGATGACTTTGAAGACATTTATAAATACTGCCAGTTACGAATTGCAGTTTTAGGTGACTCACTCTTACCCTTATGTGTCCTCAGGAGCCTGTGACCATCTCAGGTGTCTGGCTGCCTTCAAACTTTGCAGCAAAGAGCTGGGTATTGTCACATTGACAGTGGATCTCTTTTATTGACTGAACCCTTCCTCTTCGGTGACAGTAGCACTTGCCTTTTTCCCAGTAGTGGTGAAAATAAATATGAAAGAACTATAGTTGCAGTGTATTTTTAATTAAGGCTTTGCAGAATAACTTCTCATTTCACTTAATCTGGTGTAAAGCAGGAATAAATTGCTGCTACCTTAGTTTACGTATGCATAAGATGTCATAGGAAAATCAGTTTGGGGATCTTTATTTTAAAGTGCATTGTGTTTGTTCATTTGTTATTAAAGGATTATGGTGAAATTGTTAATTGGCAGGAGAGGCTTTATTCAAAGTGATTGAAAGGCAAGGAGGAATGACTGCTGCACTGATGAAGCATAATCAGATTAATACTTTATTGCTGTATTTGTCAATATATTAGTCCAATATTTTATTGTATAAATTATTAACTGTTGCTGTTAGATGTTTTATGCTGATCTGTTACATTTTTTATTTTGACTGTAATAAATTTTTATGAGAGACCTTTTTTTTTGCCTTGGGAACAAGAAAAAATTATAACATTACATTTAAGGGAATTTATGAGACCTAAGCCAAACCTAGTAATAAAAAAGGTGGGGTTTTTTGCTTCTTCTTAATCTTTCCCCCTTCCACCTGCTCTCTTTGTGAGAATGTGCCATTCTTTGCTCAAAAGCTGGAGGGTTTATGACTTTAAAACCTGTGCTCTTGGAGGCTAAAATCTCTTTGCTTTTTACAGTATCAGTACAAAACATCTGTGAGTCCTAAGCAACAAGCAGGAGTTGGTTCAAGAAGGAACTACAGATGAATCACTAAATAATACTGTCTACAAAGTAAGTTTGACATCTCAGGGGTAGTAAAAAAAAAAAAAAAAAAAAAGCAAACTCTACTAAAAATAACACTGTAAGTTTAAACTATTAAAAGTTAGGAGAAAAAGAAAGGAAAACAGAAAGTAGGGTGATGATAACTCCAGAAGTCGGGAAATTAACGGCAAGATTTCTGAAGGCCCTCAGCACACATAGATCCTTAATAGGAATCTCACGCCTGCCTGGCATTTGAGACTTTGAAAACATCCTCCTGAAATCCTTGTGTCCTTTTCATGTAAATGTACCGTAGCCATAACAAAGTTATAGAAGGCCTGCATACCCTTTGACATGAAAGAAAGGAAGGAGGGAAAATGTAAATGACTGTGTTGAAAGGGTTATTCAAGCCAAACAAGCATTGCTTCAGAAATGGAAATCCAAAACTTGAGGAAACATGGAGAGGAGTCTAAATACCCAGAAAAGCTATTACGTAATTTCATGTGAGGCTGAAAAAGAGTACGTTAGGACTGTTTCTGGCTTCTCCTACTGCTCTGTTACTGTTAAGAGTATAAAGCCGCCTCCCTGGGCTGACAATTTTACTGCTGCCTAAGCATTTTGTTTTGGAGGGGGTTGAGAAAAGCTCCTGAAAGGACAACTTCTGAGGCAGCCACATTTTCTGTCATCATTATTGGAAGGTGACTGCCTGGAAACTGAACAAACTGCTGCTTGAATAGTGATTGTTTGATAATCACTGAATGAATGTTTAATAAATTTCATAAGATCACAGACAATGAGTATGTTTTCCCATCTTATGGGAGCTATTTTTCTGTCAGAGAAGCCACCCACCACACCTATTTCCTCCAGGTTGTTTCCTGACATTGTCTAATAAAGAACTGGAAGTCAATTTATTTAGAATATCCCTGCAGTCATTTGTGTAGACCATGGATTCTTTTGAAGAGAGGTTGATAATTAGTCCTAAAGTGAAAGACTTAATTTCTTCCATTTGCAAATACCAGCTGTCCCTACTCATCAATCTACAGCAGGACTTAACCTTCCCCCCCCTGCCCCTTTAAAGCAAGGGTATTTCCTCAAATCCCAATGGAGTACTATTTATGAGTGTAATTGTTAATTGCAATCATGCTATTAGACTGAACTGAGCTCTTGGTCATCCTTGACTGATTCTTCCTTCACCATCCAGAAAATCCTTTTTCATCTCCCACCATAATTATAATGGCAAACCTATCTAAATAAGTTCTTTTTTACAATTAACTACTAATTACTGAATTCTCTCTGACACTAAACTTTACCAGAGCTCCATGCCCATATACAGATTACTGCATTTTGAACGGATTGACTGAGAAGTCCAACAGTTGTTTTTCTTTCAGATTTTTGGATGAAAGATAATTTATTAGTTATATGAAAACTTTATTTATAAATGCCTATATCCTCATATCTCTACTTATCAATTATATGCATGCATGTATGTGCACATGCACTCACACATGCACATAGAACAAAATGCTTTGGTTTTGTTTATATGTTTTTAACATTTTGTCTGTTTCTGTGGTCTTTTTCTTTTCCATAATATCTTGTAGGAGTTTGGGTTTTTATCTTTCAAGGAAGCCAAAATTTCCCACATGAGACTTAAATGAAAAATTGCTATGTTGATGACTGTATAAAGGGAAAGTGGTGGAGCAACTCGTTCTGGAGGTCGTCTCCAAACAGGCTGGAGAACAGAAAGTTACTGGGAGTGGTCAACATGGATTTACCAATCTGCGAGCCTTCTATGATGTTATAACCAGTTGGCTGGATGAGGGGAGAGCAGCAGATGTCATCTACCTTGACTTCAGCAAGGCTTTTGACACTGTCTCCCATAACATCCTCATTAGGAAACTCAGGATGTGTGTGGATTAGAAGAGGGGATGGTGAGGTGGATCAAGAGCTGGCTGTGTGACAGATCACAGAGGGGTATGAACAGTGGAGCAGAGTTGAGTTGGAAGCCTGTAACCAGGGGTGTTGCCCAGGGGTCAATACTTGGTCTGGTCTTGTTCAACATCTTCATCAATGACCTGGATTAGGGGACAGAGTGTATCTTCAGCAAGTCAGCTGATGATACCAAATTGAGAGGGGTGGCTGACACACCAGGGGGCTGTGCTGCCATCCAGCATGACCTGAACAGACTGTAGAACTGGGCAGAGGAGAAACTCATGAGGTTCCATAAGGGCAAGTATAGGGTGCTGCACCTAGGGAAGAAGAATGCCAGGCACCAGGATAGGTTACGGGGGGACCTCCTGGAAAGCAGCTCTGAGGAGAAGGATCTGGGAGTCCTGGTAGACAGTAAATTATCCATGAGCCGGTAATGTGCCCTTGCTGCCAAGAAGGCCAATGCCACCCTGGGCTGCATAGGGAAGCGTGTGGCCAGTAGGTCGAGGGAGGTCATTCTCCCCCTCTGCTCTGCCCTGGTGAGGCCACAGCTGGAATATTGCGCCCAGTTCTGGGCTCCCCAGTTGAAGAGAGACAGGGACCTACTGGAGAGAGTCCAGCGGAGGGCAATGAGGATGAGTGGGGGATTGGAGCATCTCCCCTATGAGGAAAGGCTGAGAGAGCTGGGACTCCAGCCTGGAGAAGAGAAGGCTGAGGGGTGATTTAGTTAATGTTTATAAATAACTAAAGGGTGGGTTGAGGGAGGATGGAGCCAGACTATTTTCAGTGATTCCAGGTGACAGAACAAGTGGTAACAGGCACAAGCTGGAACACAGGAGGTTCCATTTAAATAAGAGAAAAAACTTCTTTTCAGTGAGGGTGACGCAGCACTGGCACAGGCTGCCCCGAGAGGTTGTGGAGTCTCCTCTGGAGATTTTCAAGACTCACTTGGATGCAGTGCAGAGTGATGTGCTCTAGAGGATCCTGCTTTTAAGCAGGGGAGTTGGACTAGATGATATCTGGAGGTCCCTTCCAACTCTGACAATTCTGTGATTCCATGATTCCGTGATTCCGTATACAGTATATACAGTCATTTAAGATACAGTGTTAAAGTGACGCCAATATTATTCTTTGGCATTTAGATACACGAAGAAGAAAACTTGATTTTCATGACTTCAATAAAGGCAGAGAGGCTAGTGCTGCCACTTTCCAGATGCACACATAGTGAACAGTCAGGCCAGGCACAGAAATAAACAATACGTTTCCAAAGTGCTCTAGGGGACTTCCACACATAGTAAATGTTGGCTGCCACCTCTATATCAGAGGCAAGTAAGGCTTATCCATCACCTCACATTTGCATTTCCCTGCTTAAGTAGAGAGATGAAGGTCATGGCCCAATTCTTGTCTCTGCTTCCTTGGGGAGAAATAGTGCTTAGCATCCTAAGCGAGTGACGGGACACTGAACTGCCATTATCTATATCTCACTTTCCTTTGGCTTTAGCAACAAAGGCTTGTAACTTTGGAGCTGGACAATCCGAGCTCTGTTTCTGCTGAGATATTCATGGATGAGTACAACACAAACTGTATTGGCAGCTGCAGCATTAGTGAAGATCATCAGTCAGTGAATCACAGTGTATGCAGTGTAACAACTCCATCCTATTAGTGGCATTATTTTTATTTCCAGAAGATTTAGAGTTTCTAAATGACGTTTGGTCCTCACTGCTAAGTGCTGTATTTTCCCAAACTAGTAGGCAATCCTTGCCCCAAACAACTCAGACCATGATCCACAGAAATAATTCAGCTCTTACTTTCTAGTTCATCTAGATAAATTACCTTGATTTACCTTCATGAATCTAGGCCTCAGAGTTGAAAGAAACAAAGCATAATAGGAGAGAAAGTATGACTGTCCCTGTGTTGCACAAAAGCACAAAGAAATGGATTTGCCCAAGGTCATGTAAGGCACAACAGGAACAGAGTTCAGGTCCCTGAGTCCCAATCTAACATATTAGCTACAGATTCTACTTTCTTCCCCTCTGTGCTGTTTTACTTTTATACATGGTATAGAAAAGACCAAGTGCCATGTATTATTGAACCAATCTCTCCTTTTTAAGTTCTTGACTTTCTGCCGCAAAGGACCTAAGCAGGAAATTAATCAAGGGTGAAAACAAAAATTAAAGGAATCTATAAATTTATTTCCAGCAATTTGCAACTCGAAAGTTGGATCAATACAATATGAATTAGAAAATATAATAGGAAAACAAACAAAAAAAAAGCATCTCTAAGTTAAAGAACTTTCTTTACATTCTTACATTCTCACTGTATTAAACTGCTCCTCATCTCTATTATTTCCCCTCTCTTTTCACTTTAAAGATGAATTTTGTATCTTCCTTTTTCATATATGCTAACACCCAACTCTATTTCAATAAGGTTTCCAGTTGTACCATGCCCTTGTAAGCCCCCTAACCTTTGAAAGCTGTTCTGGAATTTGTTTCTCATATCTATTTTTTTATTATTATTATTTAAGGATCATAAAGTGGAAGTCAGGTTGCTGCATTTTCAGAGACAGATGAAGCAAAGTGCTCCGCTGGGAGTATTCAGCCCCAGTGCCTTGCTGTATTACGGCATATGGAGTTGTGTCTCCAGGCGCTGACATTAGCAGTCCTGCTTCAGGTAACTCATTTAGCTTTGGTGTCATTTTACAATAAATATACCATCCACCGACACAAATTAGACAGCTATTGAGATTAATTTTGAGGCACTATCAGCAACATCTTAAATCAAAAATCATTCTTTATTAGCATGCTTGGCTGTACAGTGCTCCTTTTTCCCCTTCCCCCCCTCCCTTCCCTGCCAGAAGAATAAATGAGCCCCCACGGTTGACACAGTGCATCAAGTGTTTTATAATAGTCTAATTGTAGCTAATGGTTTGTGCAGCTAATTAAGGCCCTATGAATTACAGTAATCAGTCAGCCTCATCTTCTAAACCAGATAGTTCTATTCAAGCATCCCTTTAGGAAGAAACAAAAAAAAACCCCAACCCAAACAAAAAAAAAAGAAAGAGAGAATTGTGAGAAAAATTCTGAAAAGAAAGAGAAAGAAAGGGAGGAAGGAGAAAAGAGAACATAATGATCTGGTATGTTTGTTAGAGTGCAAATAAACTATTACAACTTTTTCTTCCATTTCTTGTTAGTTATTAAATAAATGCTCTACGTAAAGTAACATGTGTCCTTGCATTATGGCTTGCAATAGCAGAAGAAAAAATTATGTTCTTATTTCTGACATAGGATATGTATTTTTATTATGGTACTTTAATGAAGAAGAAATCTTCATTTGGGAAAAAAACTGTGGGTGAATAGTAATTTAGATTATATAACCATTTAGTAGAAAAGGTTAAATACGGGAAAGGCATTCAAAAGCACTAGTTGAACCATAACCAGATGTTGTGGGAGAACCTGAAGTCTGAAAGTGCAGATTATGTCATTAAGTTGTGGAGAAGACATGGTTGTTCAAGATGGGGTGTAGCTACTAAGAGGGAATGTCCATACTGTCTAAGATGTTTACTACACCAGCTCTTCCATGCTGTTGTGAGTTAACCCTAGTAGGCAGCTGAGAGCCCCACAACCAGTCCTTCACTTCTCTCTCCCGCCCATAGTGGGACAGAGGAAAAGGAAAGAAAGAATAAAAGCAGGAAGACTCATGGGTTGAGATAAGAATAGTTTAGTAAGTGGAGAAGAAGAAGAAGAGAGAAAGAAAACAAAACAAGTGATGCAAAGACAATCACTCAGCACCTCCCATGTGTAGACCAAAGCCCAACCAGTTCCCAAGAAAGAGATGGCCTACCCAAACCTCCCACCTGTCTGTTTTATTGCTGAGCATGATGTTATACAGAATGAAATACTTCC
Organism: Podargus strigoides; assembly: GCA_028020825.1. NCBI lineage: Eukaryota > Metazoa > Chordata > Aves > Caprimulgiformes > Podargidae > Podargus > Podargus strigoides. Next base: position 26,125,918 of record CM051663.1, on the reverse strand, counting down.
CTGGTTAGTTCATGTGTCCCCATTCAGCCTCTAGTGCACCCCCAATCTATTTACTGGGGGGGCGGAGTAAGAAACAGAGAAGACCTTGACACCATGCAAATATTGTTCAGCAATAGCTGAAATATTAGTGTGTCATCAACATCATTTTGGTCATGAACTTAAAACAGCACCATACAAGTTGCTATGAAGGAAATTAACTCCATCCCAACCAGATCCAGTACGTAGACCTGCAAGGTGCCTTCATTCAGATTCTGGAACTCTACTTCTACAAATCCCATATGGCAGCTGGTGTTCACTTTAGAGAATTTCCCTGGTCATGAGACATTGCCAAAACAGTAAAAGAGATAAAAAGAAGTACCAGTGAAGCACAACAGATTTAAATCCCTGCATCTAAGATAATGTAGATGTGTAAACTCACCATCTTAAACCCACACTAGAATCAGTGGTGAGCAGTAGGAAATTTTAGTACATAATTCCTCTAACTTATCTTAGAATGCTAAACACTTACATTTAGCCACATAAAATCAAGTGAGGAAAAGCTCCTAATCATCCACCTTGAAGATGAATACACATTTGAATTGATAATAAAGGTAGTAAATGACAAGTTTTCTTCTCCTGAAAGTCACATCTCACTTTTTTTTTTTTTCTGAAAAGTATGGGTCAACATGAGAAGTTTGGACTTCAGCATGATCTGTGTATAGAGATGGAGAACTGAAGTGACAACAGAAATGAAGCACTGTGTTTAAATTTTAGGAATCCAAGCATTAAAGCTTCTATGTACACCCACTTTGAATACATCTACACTAGCAAATTAAACAGTGCCAGGAGATGTTCACAGACACAAAAACTCAGTTTTCTGTACTGTTAAATTGTTAGTGTGTCCCCTGGCATGGATTTGTTGTACCTCAATTAGCATTCTCCCAGACAATGAGAACACCACAGGTAAGAAACAGGTTCTAGAAGGTAGTCTGGATATAGTGTTTCTCTTTTGAAAGTTAAGATTGCTTAGTAGTACAAAGAAAGCTCATTCCATGCCACCCAGCTTCAGATGAAATGAATGACCCTAGATGCACTACAACTACTGTTGTGGCTACCAAAAGGTACAAGACGTCTGTGCTGTTTAGTTACAGGTTCATCATCTAGTGCAACACCGATCAGATGTACCAGAGTTATCTCTGGATAAGACAGTGTGTTTAGAAATTCCAGGCCTCCACTGCTGAAGTCTGTTGGACAACTCTCCAACGTTTGTCAGTCCATTGATATTCAGAACCTAAGAGCTGCATTGCTTATTTTACATGCAGAGCCTGTTCCTGCTGTAATTCTCAGAACCTCTTTCAAGGCTGTGTTCAGCACAATGTTCAGCTTTCTGCGTAGGTTTAGATGTGGCAGGAGGAGACAGTCTGTGTCTTCATTACAGAAGAGGTATACTTGTGACACACCCCACAGCCAGGGGGTCTCAGATGCCCATCCCAACCATGTGGAAGATTGTGCATTCTGGCCGTTTCGGTACACAGAAAGAGATGGGAGATGGTATCCATTTTATCCCTCAACCCAGATGATCAGGGGAGCAAGAACTCTGAGCATACTATTGAGCTTACTCTCCCTGAAATTGGCAGCTGTGAATAGTTTTGCCTTTGTAACCTAGTGCTTGCAACACTCATTTAGAACGTAGGAAGCCCAGATTCACTGACTGCTTTTCATTAAGAGCAAAACAGAGACAAAATCATTGTTTGTGGTTTTGTTGGTTTTTTGGGTTTTGTTGTGTTTTTTTTTAAACAATTGCCGTTCCCTAGAACTGGAGGGCAATAGGAAGGTAAGACATCTATAGCAAAGCAGACAAAGAATGTAGACTTCAAAAAAATAACTACTGTAGATACACTCTGTGGAATCATTCTCAGAATCTGAAGAACAAAAGTAGTTAATGTTTTAAGATTTTATAAAGAATGGGACAACTTTGGAAGAGAAATTTAAGAAAAGTCTTTGAGGCTTTTAGGTCATTCACTAGCTGTACTATATAGGAATCAAAGCTGCCTAACTGCAGATAATCAATATCTAGTCAAGGCACTTTTCTCTTTGAAACAGCAATTCTGAACCAGTTTTGCTAATAGAGTTTTACTGAATTTATTGATCCAAACAATGTTATTGCAACAGTCTTCAGCAGTAGGAAACCTTGATTCAGTACCAAAAAAAGCATTGTAATGTCTTTTTTCTTGCATAAATATATATAGATAATCATAACTTCGAGTATATCTGAATATTATATTAATCCCAAATTTAAACTGATAATACCTTTTACCATTCCAACATTTGTTTGAGAACTTTTGAAAGTCTTGATCTTGTGGTACTAGGCAATAGATTTATGAAAAACTTAGAACATGATGAAAAAATAATTTAATTAGTTGCTTGAGGAAAACCAACTAACCAAAAACAAACCCTAAACAAAAACATTGTTCTGATCGAATTTAATTCTAATCTCCTGAGTTGTTTTTTCTTTCCTCCCACTTGTATTATGAGAATTTCTTATTTGTGGAATCATTTTTTGAAAACTTCTAGTGCCAGACAGATTAGCAGAGTGCACTGTCTGACACTTTGCAATTTCCTCTCTTTTACAAAACAACCTATCCACAACCTCTCAACATCAGCTGTTATATATTTATAGTCTACAGTCTGGCTTTGCGCTTCAAAAGTTGCCGTGCAATTTCTGCACAAGAGAAAACCTCAGCTAATGTTAATGAATGATCCTTTCTGTACTAGTATGAGACTAACATAACTGGTCTGAACCAGCTATAATGCGTCTAAAACTCTACTTCAAGAAAGCAATGAGACTGATCAAGTACTAAATGCTATGCATATGTTCAAGTGCTTTGCTGAAACAGGACCTGATGAAGGTCCATTTGCATTAATCCATTTAAATCAATTCTGATATGCAAGCCCTCTACTCACTGATATTTTTGAATTATAGTTTTCATTTACAGACTGGACTGGGTACTGCTGTTTTTATGATGAACAGAACAGGAAGAAGGATGAAAAATTCATGAAGTATGTTTAATGTGTGATCTACCTAATGGAGAAGAGAACTTACATCTCCAGAAGTTAAAACCTGATATGCTACCTAGAACTGAACTGAAATTTGAGTTGATAAAATTAGGCACAGTTTTTGTATTTTTTAAATGAGCCTTACTTTTATTTACTTCATTGGCTCTTTTAGACCTAGTTACATGTTCATGCTTTTCCTTTTCTTTGTATCTTGGGCTGCCATTTTCCCCAAAGCAAAATAAATATGGTTTCAGATACAAAATATTTTTGCTTAGGTCATGGTTTTTATTCACTGTACACTTGCTTCTTACATAAATACTCATAACAAAATGGGGATGAAGAATCAGATCAAAAGAATGCCTGATACAATAAAACTGAGGGTGGGGTCATGCTGAAGCTTATGTTGTATAGAATCAGAGCTGAAATTTAGAGACATTTGAAATTCAAATACAGCTAAAATCCCCTAAGTGTCTGTGGCTCCTTCAGTACACTGTATTCAAAGTGAAATTATCTCCTTTTTCCTGACCTGACTATTAAGCTATCATCTCACCACAGTCACTGTAGCATTTCCTAAAATTAATGGATTTATTAGTGATTCCTGAGACTGTGTGGTTAGTTTTAGCTGAAGGTACAATATTCCCTATTATTCTCAAATTTCTCTGTATTCTTACACCTCCTAACTGAAAGAATAACCTTATCTCTGTCCCAGATTTATGTGGGCTATACGTAGTGTAACAACACTCTGTTCACAGGTATTATTTCTTAACATTACCATAATCAAAATAATTAATAAGACATCTAAATATGCACTGAGGAATATCAACAATGAAAATTTCCTGTATTAGAAGCTTGTGTTGGAATGAAGTAGACAGATAAACATGGGTAAGGAAATAGAATAACAAAAAGTGTTGTGATTTACTAAGGATCACATAGGAGGTTATAGAAGAGCAATAAATATTATCCAGATCTCCTAATTACCATCCCAGTATACAGCTGCTTGAATGTACATATCTAATGATTTTAAGATATTTTAGATTTCTGAAAAAAAATCTCACAGAGGACTTTTTTCCTTCTGGACAAGAATGGAGTTAAAAGTCAGATGACCTTGATTCAGTGTAGGCAGTTGAATGAAGACTTTTTCTTTACAAAGTGGCAGCAAACATCAGTAGAAAAGCAGAAGCTCACATTCAGGTTCTTGAGTAGCTCTTCAAACTTCTCTGACTCTAGTGACTATATCTCTACCAACTGTAAGGGGAACACTCAAACCCAAAAAGTCAACAGGTTGAACAAGACATGACATGTGATTTATACTTACTGAATATTCTTGGGACACCAGTGTGGAGCTTTGGTGGAAGTAACCTTTTACTTCTCTCCCTTGAGATGTACTCAGTATTTCTGAGAATAGAAAGAAAAACACCAAAAACAACCACAACAAAAACAAAAAACAAAACAAAATACAAAGAGAGTCACGCATTCTCTTCTTTTTTAGTATTTTCTCCTTTATGAAAGAATTCAAGATTAACTAAAGGATGGGCAAGAGAACAAAGAAAAAGGACAGTAAGGATCACTATAGCTTCATTACTAGAAGGAAGTACCTTTATAAAAAGCTTTTGAGCTACAATGCTAAAAAATATATTTTACCTTATCACTCCCAGGAAAAAAAGAATCCTTGAGGAACTCAGACTTCTCTGTGACATCCAGACTCGAGACTCATGTTTCAAATACGTATATGCTTAGAATTTTTTAATTTTTGCTATCACTCCCCATAATTAATTACTAATTATATTGATACAGGTGAAATAAGAAGAAGCCGAAGGAAGTATATCCCAGTTATCTATAACTTAAAAGTTGGATATTGTCTGGAGACAGCAAAACTATAGGTTTGTACCTCTTCTCGAGTAACTTCTCTGTGTTTTATTCTTCACAAATGCTCAAATATTTGAGGTGTTACACAAAACCATGTTCAAGTAACACATCTTCAACTTCTATAGAGACTTGTAAGATAAATCCTGCATGAAGGAAGATATTCTCTAAATGTAATGAGTAAAGTTCACAAATCACAGAAAGAAATAGTTTTCAAGGAAGTCACTTAGCAGGTGTCTTTTTGTGAATGTCATGCTGACATATACCTCTCACAAGGCACTACTTATGAGCATAAACAGTTGATTTAGGATTGTGAATTCCATTTCAGAAGTTATTCAAACGAAAGTTCTGAAGGGCTACTCAGAACACGAAGGTTACAAAGTCCCTTTTGGATCTCAGCTTAGAAATCTGTGAATGAAAGTTGTCATAGAAAAATTAATTATTATTAATAACAGTCTGTTTATTTTATTTATTTTTATTTATATTGTACTGACTTCAATCTTTTAATCAAACCATGTGCGCAAGTTTTTATTCTGAAACTAGTTTCCTCCCTTTAATTTAGTCTGCCTTACCGTCTGAGTCTGATTTATCCCAATTTACCTTAGGCTCGTAACCGAGATTCCAACTTAACTGAGATTCTTTACAGTAGGAAAAACATGGTCTTACCTATCCTGAATAGTTCATAGATACAGGCACTTGTAAAAAACGAGTTTTGTAAAGTGCAGTGAATATGTACATCTATTTTGTCCATAGCAGTATGAGCAGAAAATTTACTTGCAAACTCCTTTCCCATAAAAATAGTCCAACATGCTCTAAATTCTTCACTGTTCCATCTGAAAGATATGTAGATTTATGGATTTTAAATTCAGAAGATCTCACAGAATAGTACAAAAAATTAAGTTTGAAGTAACCTTTGAAGATCATCCAACCACCTGCTGAATAAAGAGAGAGCTGTAAAGCTAGATAAAATTGCTCAGCTTCTCTTTCAGACAAGTTTTGAAGATGTCCAAGAGTGAAGAGCCTTCTCACATCTCTTAGAAACCTGTTCCAGTGCTTAACAACTTTTATTATATTGGGGTTTTATATATATATATACAATTTCAATCTCCCTTGCTACAATTTAGGACCATTGTCTCTTGTCCTTTCTCTATGCATCTCTAAGAGGAGTCTGCTTCTATCACCTCTATCATTACCAAATTCATTCCTCCTTAGCCTTCTCTTTTCCAGACTAACGTACATGTAATATACTCCAGCCTTCTAACTGTTTTGGTTATTCACTTCTCAAATCACTCTATTTTTTGTACCAAAAGGCCAGAATTGGACAGGAGACTCCAGATGGCATGAGTGCCAAGTAGAGGTTAATAGTTGCTTCCTAAAACGTGCTGGTTGTGCTTTTGTTAATGTGGCTCATTACATGGTTAGCCAGGATTGTCAAGAGGACACACTGCTAACTTGCTCCAGCAGGAGTCCAGGTCCTTTTCTGTGGAGCTGCTACTTAGCTACTATTAGTTCATGCAGTTGTTTTGCTTTGATGAGAGCACAACCTATCCTATTGTTCAGACTGCTTACAAAGGTGTTAAACTGCCAGTACCAAACCCTGAGGAAATCCACCACTAACTGTCTGCTCATCAGACTTCAGACTATTGACTACCAATCTTTGACTCCCACAGTTCTAACAGTTTTTCACCCACTCTGCAATCAAGCCACTCAATCCATATTTTTGTAATTTGGTCAGAGGGAAACTATTTCAATAGGAAACTTAGGGAAACTGTTTCAGAAGTGTTGCTATAAGGTGAATAGCATTCAATGCACTCTCCTTGACCAGGGAGCCAGTCATTTCATCATAAAAAGCAATCAAGTTGGTCAAGCATGATTTACCCATCATAGATATGTGCTAGCTGTTCCCAATCACCTTCTTGTCCTGCAAATGACTGGCAGTAGCTTCTGTGAGGGTTTTGCTCCATAGTTTTCCCTGTGGTGGAGGTGAAGCTGCAGCTCCCTGAATCCTCTTTCTTGCCCTTTTCAAAGATATGATATTTGCCTTTTTCCAGTTATAGACATAACCTTTCAGAGGTGCTAGAGCAGCTTTACAATGGTATCAATCAGGTCCCCTCGGCCCCTTAGAACGTATCCAGTACAACTCATGGACTTTTATGTAGCTCATTTATTTAATTTGCTTCTATGGCAGTTCTACTTTACTGTGGGTGGTACTTCTCTCTCCTAAACTTTACCAATAGTCATAGAAGCCTGGGATAGCTGTGACTAGTGTTTGCCAATAACAGCCAAGGCAAACACTGAGTACCTAAGCTTTTCCTATAGTTTTCAACATGAGTCCTCATGCCTATTCAGCAGTAGGCCCACATTTTCCTTGGTCTTCCTTTTGCTGACAGTATTCCTTTATCTTGCTGACAGTGTTGGTCTTGACATCCCTCACCAGTTTGAACTCAATCTGAGATCTGGCCTTCTTAATTCAGTCCTTGGATGCCTAGACAATGTTTCTCTATTATTACTCATAGTTCCACATCGAGCCAAGCTGGCCTCTGGCCATGCATGCCTTCTTTCTTGTAGATCAAGATGGATCATTCTGTGCTTTGAGGAGGCTCCCCTTGAAAATTTTGTCTCTCAGGGCAGATTCTTAGCATTTTTACCTACCAGTTCCGCAAACAATCCAAAAACCTACTCTCCTGAAACACAGGATCTTTACATTGCTATTACTTTGTTTACTTCACTCAATGCTACTTCATGGTTACCACAGCCAAGGCTGCAAGTATCACGTTTCTGACCAATTCAGCTTTCTCTGAATAGTGTATCCAGCATAACATCTCTCTTAGTTGGCCTGTTCAGCATTTGCAACAAAAAATAATTACAGCAGTCTAGGTTAACCTCCTGTGTAGCACCAGCCAGAGAATTTCACCCTTGACTCCAGTGTTGAGTGTGATAATTTGTCTTTGATAAAAGCATCTTTACCAGAAAGATGTTCAGTATTGATCTGAGGCCCCAAAAGTAGTGAATAAGCCACTTTCGTAGAAAGTTTTCCTTCTTCATTTAAAATTTCATCTTATACTTTATTTGAATTCACCTAACTTTACCTTTCACATTTGGTTAATTTTCTAGTTTTTTCTGCTAGGTTAAAGAGCCCTTTGGCATTTTTTCTTACAGAGATGCTTACTTAGAATCATAGAATTGTAGAATATCTTTGATTAGAAAAGACCTCTAAGATCATCAAGATCATCAAACTAACACTGCCAATTCACCACCGCACCATGACCCTCAGCACCTCATCTACATGTCTTTTAAATACAGGTTCCAGGGATGGTGACTCCACCACTGCCCTGAGCAGCCTGTGCCAGTGCTTGATAACCCTTTCAGTGAAGAAAATTTTCCTAATATCCAATCTAAACCTCCCATGGCATGAGTTGAGGCCATTACCCCTCCTCTTATCACTAGTTGCTGGGGAGAAGAGATGGACCCCTGCCTCTCTACAACCTCCTTTCAGGCAATTGTAGAGAGCAATGAGGTCTCCCCTCAGCGTCCTCTTCTCCAGACTGAACACCCCTAGTTCCCTCAGCTGCTCCTCATCAGACTTGTGCTCCAGACTCTTCCCCAGCTCTGTTGCTCTTCTCTGGACACACTCCAGCAGTTCAGTGTCCTTCTTGTAGTGAGGGGACCAAAACTCAACACAGTATTCGAGGTGCAGCCTCACGAGAGCTAAGTAGAGGGGGACAATCACCTCCCTAGTCCTGCTGGTCACACCATTTCTGATACAAGCCAGAATGCTGTTGGCCGTCTTGGCCACCTGGGTACACTACTGGCTCATATTCATCTGTTGTTGACCAGCACCCCCAGGTCCTTTTCCGCTGGGCAGCTTTCCAGCCATTCCTCCCCAAGCCTGGAGCATTGCATGGGGTTGTTGTGACTCAAGTGCAGAATCCAGTACTTGACCTTACTGAACTTCATACAATTGGCCTTGGCCCATTGATCCAGCCTATCCAGATACCTTTGTGGAACCTTCCTACCCTCAGGCAGATCAACACTCCCACCTAACTTGGTGTTGTCTGCAAAATTACTGAGGGTGCACTCAATCCACTCATCCAGATTGTTAATAGAGACATTAAACAAGACTGGCCCCAAACTGAGCCTTGGGGAACATCACTTGTTACTGGCCTCCAACTGGACTTTACTGCAGCGATTGAGAGACCGGACGCAGCTTGGTGCAAGCAGAATGCCAGTTTATTGTACTCAATCATTCCTTTATATATGCATACATTGTGTGTTTTAAACAGATTGGTCTTTTTGTACATACACTGTTAAGCGGTTGAATCTGATTGGTCAGTGATACACAGTCATGCTAGCAACCCTATCTTATCTTGAGGGCAAAGTACTTAAGGCCTTTTTGGCAGGGCCCTGAAACTTGCTTATCTCAGTGTTGCAACATTTGTCAAATTCCTGGTTTCAGGTTTTACCACATTCCTTTCCCATGGTTTATGGCCTACAGGTTCCAACATGTCCCCACCTATCAATTGAGCAGCACTCGGGGCTCTGCTTTCCAGGCCCCATCCCACACTTAACTCTGTGGAAAATACATGAAAAAAATCATAATAGTGCAGTACATATGGATGATCAAGTTTTCAAACTGTGAGCATACCTTTTTTTTCCTTTTTTTTTTTCTTTTTTTTTTTTTTTTTCTTTTTGAAACCTTTAAGTGTGAAAGTTTCAGTAAGGAGAAAGAGTGGTGACTCTCAATGTATCCAAAAGTTTGTATAAAGGCTTGAGCTAGTTCATTCAGGCATTCACTGAGCCAATTCACTCATTCCTTGGCTCTATTGTAGATATAATAAGCATTACTGTGAGCCTCAGGTAAGACTTGAGCTGCAAAGTAATAGTGTAACCTTATCAGAAGCAAAGAGTGTAGCTTCTGAAACAATGACTTTTACATAGTATGATAAATGAAAGCACTTCCTTCTTGTTTAAGAAACTAGGTTTTTATGAGTTTATTGTAGGATATTTAGAGGGATGGAGAAATCCTTTATTTAAGTTTGTAAATTTTATTGGCACTAGTGTTCTCATCTTTTTTAATCCTGGGATTTATTACTTTTTATTTCAAAGCAATAAGAACTTGAGAGAAAATTCTCAGCACAGTACTTCAGACTTTTCTGCTCAGGTGTAGAAGGGCTTTTGTTACTTTCCTCTTCTCAAGTTCATCTGTCAAGTTTAAATTAGCTCTTTATGTACCTGTCCTAGTAGTCACACAAACATGACATCTTTTACTAGTGAGTTTTGGTTGGTTGATTTCAGGTGATTTGGCAGACTGGTGGTTTTTTTGGTTTGTGTCCATCCACCCCATAAGTATCTCTGTATCTTTCTTTGATTTAGGATTTATTAAATTAATTTAACTGCAGGCATTGTTTAAAATCTAATTTTTTTTTTGTTTTGCATTTTTTGTGCAGCCCTCTCCTATATTTAGTCAGCTTCTTTACTTTTTTCAAACTTGTATGTTATTTTTTAAAACAACTTTAGGTGTTGGAGTTCAACATATCAAAGTATTCTCAGAATAATGAGTAGCAATTTTCTGAGCTCAAATAATCTGCAATGCAAACTGATTTCATGACAGTATTGTCACAGCTCAAAGAGTCACTGAATACTCTTAATCCATTTTTCTTTAACTTAATAATATGAACATCAGATATGAACTTCGTTGTGAATGCTGTTTTTTTCACTTACATATAGTAAAAGTGGAAAGGCCAGTTTAATTTCTTCAGCTTGTTTTATTCAAATTTCTGTGTTTAGTTCTTGAGTACAGAGCTTAGCATAGGACATTTGCTATCTGAGAGGTCTCTAAATGGGAAGAGTCAGGTAAAATCGGTGGAGCAGAAGAGTTTGAGCAGTCCTCCAGCTGAAAGATTATGCTGACTCTGAAGTCTTTTGCCATTAGTGGGCAGCTCTGTTTTAAAATCAATGGATTATGTTTTGACTCAGTGAAATCAAGGATGCGATCTTTTACAAACAGCAGTGGGTGGGGACAAAGAATGCTGTGTGAATTTCAGTTTCTGTCAGTAAGTCACTTCTACTTTCCACTTCTTACATGCCATTTTTATTACGTTCTGTCTACATTTAGCCTGTACCAGGGGCTAAACTGTAGAAGTTGTTCTGCTACTCGATGATCCCTCCCCAGCTGAGGAGAACTGGGGAAAAAGGGGAGAAGCCATGTGAGTTGAAGTAGAAACAGATTTAATGAAATGACAAAACCGATACAATCAATGACATAAACTATACAAGGTTCTACTCAACCTAGTCCTTGAGGTCAACAGCAGGAGCAGAAGGCCAAGAAGGAGGAAGCCCCAGGAAGAAGAACTCCACCCTCAGTGAACTACCTCCTTTTATAATGAGCATGATTAAGTGGTATGGGATACACCTGTGAATCAGCTGCCTTCGCTGGATCTCCCAGCTGACTCAGGGGTACTCATGGCCTGCCTACATGGCTGGCCCATAGATCTGTTCCTGACAAACTAGGACACTTCACAGTACTACAAGGCATCAATGACCTAAATCAATGTTCAATGAAATTAAAGAGAACATAAAAGGAAAAATGTTTCAATATAGGTACATGAAATTCTTTTACTCGCTGAAGTTTTGTCCATCTGTATTAGCTTTCTAGATAATATCTGGTATCTCTCTAGAATTATCAGTGAGAAAGCAAGATTTCTATAAGTTAACATATCCATTCTCAAAGTGGCACAACCAATACATGGGAAAATCTCACATAAAATTGATTTTTGTTTTCAAAATCTACAGATAGAAACAAAATGATTACCTTAAAAGAGATGTCAAACGAAGCTATTATACAAAAAATGTATCCCCCATAAATTTTTGTTTTATTATGATTTTTTTACTGGAAGAAGAAACCCTTTTACCCCTATCAAACTAAACAGATGATCAACTGTTATGAGCAGAAGCAAATTGGAAAGAATAACTCTTCCCTTTTTGACCCAGTCTACATCCAGTGGTGCATCCCATCATGAAAATACAGCTCTAGTTCTTTGACAGCTATCTATCCTTTTCTTGGTGCATATCTTCCTGTGCAGTATACCTGAAAATGGGTGCTGATCCTATTGGACTGAAGGACAGAGCATTTTCCTACAAAGCAGCTATTCCACACTGAATTTGGTCAACTGAATTTGCAACAGTTGGTAAATGAGTTTCTGCAGCTACCAAAAAATATGGTCTCCAGCTTTATTGCAGCTGTGAAAAACATGTTGACAAGACCTCTCTGCTTCAAACACTTTACTTTGTCACTTAAATTATCCATCATGAGTCACATTTTCTAATGACTGTCCTTTGATGTCTTGTTCTTCTTAAAGTTAAGTATTTCAGTATGCCAAGGTGACTTCAAGGAGGAAATGCACTTAACTTATTGTTCATTTGAAGGGCTTTTCTTGTGGACAGCATGATTATCTTATCTTGTCAGCAAGGTGGCCCAGGGGTTAGTTTTTGTTCTATCTTTGTCCTTTTTCCTCCATCTCCAGTTTCTTGTTCATTCTCTGCCAGACTACAAATCAAGGCAATGATGTGTGTTGAACAAATGTCCATCATCTTTCTGGTGTGTGTATCAAGCTATAGTAAACTGTTGTCCTTTGTAACAGTAAAGTGAATGCAGTATTGGTACAATCAAGTTGTGGTAGTGCATAATGTTAGTTTATGAGACTCTCAGTCCCCACAATAAAGGTGAGGAAAAATTGGAATCTTTCCTCTATGATAGGTAACAGCTAAAATGAAGTGTCCCACAGCTAAAGGATTCTAATCCAGATACTGGGCTACAGTGTTTAGATATAGCTACACACTGTGAAGTCATCTAAGACCTTAAAAATGAGGATTTTCCTTTGATCGCTGTCTCTTGTTTGACTTGGAGCAAGTCATCCAGCTCCAGTTACTGCCATCGTGTAAATACGTATCTTCCAGTGATTTTAGTATTTTAGGTCTGACCTTTCTTATGAATCAGCTCTGCGAATGCACCTGGGACTTTTATTCAACCGTATGTTATTTAAACTGATATTCAGATATTTCTCGGTAAGTACATAACAAAGCTAACAAAACAAAACACTAATCAAGCTAAATTTACCATACAGTTGTGTAGCCTTCATTTTGAGGCAGGCACAGTTTGTGCTTCTACCTAAATTCTTGAATTCTGAAGCTTCAGTTCTAACCATCAAGTCCCAAGCTAAAATCTCTTCATACCTCGCTGGCAACTCCAACACTTTACAAGACTCAGTTCTATTTAAGAGGAAAAGTGCATCAGAGAGCAGTAACTATAGAAGTAATCACAGTCTACTGACTCCAGATTTGTTTTCCAAAGCACGGGAAATCCTTTCCGTCATTTTCAGAGTTACAGAATCAAAAATAGAAAGCACTTCCTACTGTAAATACAAGATAATTCCCTCCAATTTGATAACTCAGATTTGTAACTTGAGACCACATCCACCTGCTTGTAAGTCAACCATAAACTAGAGTCCATAAAATCTGTAAAGGATTAGTGATTAGTCTGTTCGTCATATTTTTAGCTCAGTCTGTATCTCTCACTCTTATCCTTATGTTTATATCAGAAGCTACTTGATGTGATGTAATCTGAATGGACATTTTCACCTGACTTTTTTTCACAGCTGTTTCCCACAGTACAGTCCCCAGTGCCTTTAATATAATTACTTAACATAATTTGGGCATTCACAGTGGTTTTCCTTATCACAAAATTTCCTTGCATATAGAAATTATTTTTATTCCTGAGTAGTCTGCAGTGTCAGAGCCTCGTGAGGAGCGTGTTACTTTGATGTACTTAAACAAAGATCATGGAAGTAAAAACAAGAAAACAAAAGCCACTTATTTCATGGAAAAGAAAGCAAATAAGATAAATGAAGCAATATTCTGAAAAAAAAAAATCAGTTTAAGGAAAGGTCTGCAAGATTAAATTCAAGTTTGGGAAAGGTGACTGGGGCAAATTACTTTAGATGGGGTTTGTAAACATGGGGCAAAGAATTTGTTCATCTATTCTTGAATTAAATGAACAGATGCTGGTTTGCAGGCTTGGAGTTAATATGATAGTCTGACAAAAAGAACAAATTAAAGCCCAGGGGAAAAAAAAAAAAAAAGAGAAAACTATCCTCTGAATTTGAAAAGCAATAAACTATATATTAAAAACTTCTACAATTTCATTTTAAATTCCAAGAGGATTGTGTGTTTGGATATTTTTTTTTTTTTCCTTCTGGCATGACTTTGAAGTTGAAAAGGTCATACTTATTTCACCTGCTTATTAATGGCTCTATGGCAGTAACTATGATTGATTGTAAATTTTTTTTGCCGTTCTCCATGGATTCAGATCCTGCAGATTAGAAGCTTTGGGGATTATCAGGCAGCCACCGTCAGAACTGAAGAATTATCAGAGGATAATCTTGTACTATTGCAAACTCCCTGCTATTAGGCATCACCCAATCATTCATTCAAGAAATTGTTATATATTTGTTCAGCTGCTCTGCATTGTTAAATTCTCCTTCATTCCCTTTCAAATTTACTTTCATGCACTGTATAAGCATTATAGATGGCACATAATAAGTCCCTGCTGCAAAGAAAGAGCTTATTCTTTTTAATTTTATTTTTATTTAAACCAAGGTCAAGGCTGAAGAATCACACCCACACATAGAACTTAAGATAATAAAAGTTATTTATAACTTTTTCTCTTGGTTTCCATGGACAGACTTCTCTTGCTATCTCTTTAATTTACATTTCTAGCTTGAAAGTATTACAGAGGCCTAACATTTGTGAATCAAGGGGCATGCAAACTGAGAGGAAATAGACCTGAATCTCTTTAGCTGCTGCTTTTGTTACTGAAGGCTAACAAGTTCTAGAAGGGGAAGTTTGAGAAATCCTGAAAGAAGACAGCCTGCACCCAATTAAAACAGAGGAAGTGTGTACCAATCTCTCTATGCCTTTGGTTACATCTCCAGACTTACCTTTTCCTAGGATGCCAGCAAGAAAATGATATCAGAGAATTAAGTCGAAATGTCTTGGTGACTGCACTGAGTTGTTCACTAAGAGATTGATGGATTTCCCTTTGCATGGATGTCACTGATGTCACAAATTGCAAGGCCAAGGGGAATAAGGTCTTGACATTCTAGAGATAACCCCAGGCAATGGTGGGAACAGGTTGAAAAATGACACCATTTATTCAGTGGTGCTTCATGCTAATGTTTAGGTCTCAAGTAAATGCGAAGGGCTGGGCAGATTCTGAAAGGTTAGAAAATAATGTCACCAAGACTTGGTATTTCATGCAGTCTCCTGTGTGTGAAAATTGTTGCTCTTTTTAGATAGGAATAAGCAACTGCAGCTCTACTCGTGGATAAAGATCATTTCTCATCTCTGAAGAAGAGAACCAATCAAACATTAACATGATTGTTTCTCTTCTTCAGAGATGAGAAATTGTCTTGTTAAAGTATGGCAACTTCACAAATTACCTTCATTAGCTGAGCTGCTATAACACACTGCATGTTCTCAGTATGCTCCAATTTCTAGGTACAGGTACAATATTTTAGCCAAAATTTCAGTGAAATAGGGTTACGCTCATATGTGTTATAGCATAGTCGTAACAGGCCAAGAATGCATATGCAGTCAGTTACTGAAGCTCATTTAACGGGATGGGATGTTGCTAAACTGCCCATTCTGTGCAATTGCTTGTGTGTGCCTATGAAACTGGTTTCTTATTTACTGAAAACTGCTGCTACACTCCTTTTGGAAAGCTTCTATCAACAGAAGATGTCTATGCACCGAGAGTGCATAGACCTTTACCATGATCATTTCCTAACCCTCCTCCTTAAAGATATGCAATGGAGGGCAGGACTGAAGTACTTTTTGGCTTGCAGAAGTTTTGTATCTCTAAGTAAGTCAAGTTTCCAGGAAAAAAATATTTCCCCGTCTGGAATTGTGGGCATCTAATAAACTAGATGTGTGTCTGCCTGTATGTGAATGAGTACATGCTGAATCTCATGGGCACGTCAGCACAAGAAATTGAGGTAAATTGCTAATGTCTTTCATGAAAACCTATATTGAATTAATGATAAAAGAATACAAATAATACATATTTCATACCTTCTCAATTTTCTCATAAATAGTATTGCTGTTCATGAGAACTGCAACACTAAATATAACAGGAGAAAGAGGTATCTCCCAATATTTGTTTATCTATTTATTTAATGAGCAGGATTCCAGTAATTAATTACTCGAAATAAGAAAAAACCTTGAAATAAAAGAAAGAGATAAAAGTATGAATCTTTTGGGGGCCTGAGAACTTCTTAGCTTGTTACACAAGAGATTTCTAATTTTTCACATGGGAGGAGCACTTGTCCTTCTGAAAAGAGCTCTTGAATGGAAAATTATTTCTTTCAAACCAAGTCCACAGGGGGAGTTAGATGTCTGGCCTCAGTTGTGAGGCTGACAAGTGTGGCCTATATTCACGGGGTCAGCTAGGTAATTTAATGCATTCAGTGCTGACTGGTAGGACCCTGCATCACATACGTATAAAATTATTCACTGGGCCAGGGAGCTCAAAGACAGAATCTACAACCTAGTATTTATGGCATTCATATGGAGAGAAAAAGAAAGATCTTGACTATGTTCACTGAGATTCACAGTGAACATTCAGTCATGGGAACCAGCGTACAGGTTTCATCCCCTCTTCACACAGAACAGTGCAAAGCTCTGGGATCGTCCAGTTGTCTGGAGGGTCATGTTGGCATCCAAAAGGAATTTGACAGACTGGAGAAACAGGCTGACAGGAGCCTCACAAAATTCATCAAGGAGATGTGCAAATTGCTGCACAACCTTACGCACTAGTATATGCTGGGGGCAACCCATCTGGAAAGCACCTTAGCAGAGAAGGACCCAGGGGTCCTGGTGGACACCAAGCTGAACATGAGCCAGAAATGTGTTCTTGCTACTTAGAAGGCTAATAGTATCCTCGACTGCATTATGCAAAAGTATTTCCAGCAGGTTGAGAGAGGAGATCCTTCCCCTCTGCTCAGCACTGCTGAAGTTGCACCTGGAGTATTGCCTCCTCATCTGGGCTCTTGAGTACAAGAGACACATGGACATCCTGGAGAGCATTCAACAAAGGGCCACAAGGATAATCAAGGGTCTGGATCATTCCTCGTATGAGGAAAGGCTGTGAGAGTTGGGACTATTTCGACTAGAGAAGAGAAGCCTCAGGGGGATCTTATAAATGTATATAAATACCTGAAGGGAGGGTGTAAAGAAGACAGAGCTGGTGGTGCCCAGTCACAGGACAAGAGGCAATGGGCACAAATTGAAATACAAGAGGTTCCCTCTGAACATTAGGAAACATTTTTTTACTGTGAGGGTGACTAAGCATGGGCACAGGTTGACCAGTAAGGTGGTGGACTATACTTCCTTGGAGATATTCAAAAGCTATCTAGATATGGTCCTGGGCAGACTGCTGTAGATGGCCCTTCTTGAGCAGGGGAATCAGACCAGATGACCTCCAGAGGTCCCTTCCAACCTCAACCAGTCCATGATTCTGAGATTCTGTTTATCTGGAAACATTTTTTTAAAGGTAAGTTTTCTTCATTTTTGTGAAAAGCATGTGATCAGTTTATAAATGTTTTAATTTATTGATTTTCTACCAGAAAAAGAACCAAACAGAAAAACCCAAACCGAAAAAAACCAACCCACAAAATATTCAAGTTATTAGTCTGAAAGACCTTATAAATGATTCAATATCAGTACTTGATGCTGATTAATTACATTGGTCATACAGTGTAATTTTTTCCTCACTCACATTTTGATCCTGTGCAACAGGTCAAGGGAAAAAATTTAAGTATGTGAATGTATGTACCCACATCTTTCTAGGCCGTATTTGCCCCCAGATAATGATTCTGGAGCCCTTGTCTCTATCCTGAGTTTAGGCTCCTTTTCAAGGTCAAACACTACCTTTTTTAGGGCAGAATGCTACTCAACATATGCGCCCAACAGTTAGGCTGACAGACAGGCATACAGGTAGACAAAGTGATCAGGTATTTAATTCTCTCTGATTCAGCTCCTCAGCTATCTAAACTTGCACAGCTCAGCTTAAGCACATGCAGAATCCTGACTCAGAAGTAAATGTCGAGTTTATTATACATAGCTCACATATTACAAATGTAAACAAATATAACAAGTAGATATTGAATATTTGCTATATGTTCTCCTGACTCACACCTAATGGAAACAAGATCACTTTGGTCTCTTGCTTTCTGGCTGTTGTTAGTTTTGGTTCGTATTTATTTTGTTGCTTTAGCTCTTATTTTGTCAGTTTCAGGTGTTTCCTTTGATTAACACACAGCATGTTTCCCCCTAGTTTTTTCTACTAGCTCTGTCATAATCTGTCATGTACATTATCTTTTTTATGTAAAGGTTGTTACAGAAAAAATCAATAAGCAGATTTTTAAAAAATTGTATGCACATTTTAAATCTAAATACATATATATATCTTTTAATAAGGGAAAATAGATACATCTGACACCCAAACAATTGCGATACAGAGGCTACGTATGTTCAGTACCTTTCATACTCACAGTAAATGGGAAGTGATGTTCAGAGCACTGAGAACTCTTCCATCAATTGTTTAGCCATATCATGGAGAAGATTCCACCTTTTATCCTACCCCTTCTGTCTAGCATCTCAAATGTCCCCTAAGTGCTGTATGCCTGTTTTGTACTAGGTATATTGGGATCCTATTACAATAGGCACCTATTTTAAGCAGTGCCTCAGGACTGAGATTTCTGGTATGGTTCATAGCAGGATCTGATCTCACCTTGAAATACGGGATTTACTGATTTGGATCCGGCATCTTCAAAAAAAAAAAATTGTTCTTTTGACCACTGCTTGTGCAGTCATGTGGAATCCTCCATATTCAGCAGCTTGTGAAAGTCAGTCCAGTGCAAGCTCTCTGCAAGGTCTATACAAGGCCTCTGACACAAATTCTACTTTGAGCAGGACTTCTTACATGGAGCTGGCTAGTTCCTCTATCTTCATTCTGGGGAGGGGGGGAAACAACAAAAAAACCCCAAAATATTTGTGGTAAATTCTGTTTATCTTCCAGAAGTTCTCTCACTAATATCAAGACTGTTGTCATGCAATGAAACAGACTTAGTATTACAGCCTTTGAACATGGCCTGGATATGTTTCAAATGCTATGCCAGTACCATAGACAACTTAAAGGACTGGGCGATGAATAAACTCATAGCGGTTAGAACCAGGAAACTTGGCTTCCAGGCTTGAATTTACTATTGGTTTGAAGGGAGTGGGCCTGGTGCGTGTTAAAGTTATTTAATTTCTTTGTCTTTCATTTTTCTGATAAAAATAAATATATTTTTCCTTCTGTTCGGGATGATCCTTGAAATGTTTGAATGCAGAGAGAAATTAGCGGCAGACTGGAGAGCTATGGGTAGGTGATCAGATAACTACATGCACATGGGCCACAGAAGTCAGAGAAAATTTTCTCAGCATGAGCAGCCTCCTACATCCACAAAGGACTGGAACCCTATTGAGAGTTTTGAGGAGAGTTGCAGAAGCTGCTGCATTGAAAAACCCAAGGAAAGGGTTAACAGAAAACATGCCTCCTTCCTCCAGCAGCCTTGAGCAGTTGGTGCTTTTGCCATTATTTTCGCATGTAGGTTTTCTATTTGCCTTGAATTACTGAAATACACTAAGCACATCTCTCCAAGGACCCAAAGCGATGGTGTAATAGGTTTCTGCTAATAGCTTGAAACTGTACAGCAATCTAGTTTTAAAATACAACACAAATCTTTATCTAAAAGCACTAACACCTCACTCCTGTGTTCTCAGAGTGTGTTTTCACATTTCTTTTGCAATGCCTAGCAGGGAGGGGGTGGGCGGTGGAGAAACAACTACACGAGAAATGATGCATTCCGGGCAAAGAGCCAATTTAAAAAGTCTGTTCCCTCCAGTTTGCTGTCACTTGTCGCGGTTAAACAAAACATGGAATAGAAAAAGAGAAATTGGCTTCAGTGTAAATGTCAACATTCTGATTAAAGCAAACATGAAGCATTCACAACTCTTGACAAAAAAAAAAATAAATTGAATTATGAAGGTTATGCAAATGAGGTCCTTCGTCTGTGTGATTAAGGGTATGTATGAATATGCATCTTCTGTTTATAATATTGAAGCAGAACAGAGTGCTCAGGAACATGCAGGCATGCCTTTGCAGGAGCTGAAGCTTTCCAGCATGTTTGTGTAAATTGTGTGAATTAGCATGTAGCAGCATCGTTAGGTGTAGATTGCATATGTTTGCTCACCCTTAGGGTGTGCATGTGTGGATAGGATAGGATAGCACATTTTTGTCCCCTGTTGGTTGCATGTATGTGTAGAAGTGAGAAAAGGAAAAACAAGATGGTTCTTGGCTTCAGAGAGACATTCCACTTTCAATATACTAAAATGTGAACAATGTCCTCAGTCAATGTCAGCAGAAGATCCTTCTGAAACAAGGAAAAAGTAAGACTTGCAAGTAAAAACAGAATTTGGAAGGCAAAAAAACACTCATCACTTCAGAATACTTGAAATGTGCTACTTTCCAAGAAGAATAATGGAGAATTATGAAATATATATTAATAATTTAAACCTGGGTAGGATATGGTCCCAGTTCTTCTGAAGCTTGTTAGGCATAGATCTTGGAAATTGAATTGTTTGAAATGTGCTTTTGCAAGGCTCTTGGTATGCATTCATGATATAAAATTTTAAAGCAAGTATAATACATTTGAATTCCATAATTAAAATTAATGGGAAAATGAAATATAAATGGCCTGCACTGGTCCAGTTTCCCTGTTGTGAAACATATTTTACTGGTATGCCACACTGTGTACGTGGTGTGTTCATGTGGTATACTTAAATGTTTTATTTTTTGTCTTTTTTTTTTTCCATATTCATTTTTGTATGTGAATATATTTGTATCCATACCTTCAACTATTCCCTCACCAGTAAATATGTGAATACATTAAAATATTACATACGTCACCAGATAACATGCCTTACCCAGCATTAGAAAGTATTTCTACTTAGCCAAAGTGGTGGCTGTGCACTCAAAAAATTTTATTCATGCTAGGAGTACTTCAGGACACTACCTGCTACCTCCTCCCTCTCCTCAAAAAATGGTACGTACAGAAAAGGAACTGAGGAGATTATCACAGGTTTATTTTTAATAACTGCATTAAAAAAACACCCAAAAATTACGTTTTAAAACCTGTATAACAAATTTAAGGACTGGTATGAAACAAAGTATGTACAAGGTGCATGAGGGTTTATCTGGGTTGCTAAAAGCAATGTTTGCCTGCATTTTACTTGTTTGTTTGCTACAAGAAGACTACAGTAATGTGTTCAGTATAGCACTTAACAAAATAGTCTTCGTCTGTCCCCTGGGTTCATACCAACAGCATCCTGGCTTGCATCAGAAATGGCTTGACCAGCAGGACTAGGAAAGTGATTGCTCCCCTGTACTCAGCTCTGGTGAGGCCACACCTTGAATACTGTGTTCAGTTTTCAGCCCCTCACTCCAAGAAGGACACTGAGCTGCTGGAGCATGTCCAGAGAAGGGCAACAAAGCTGGTGAAGGGTCTGGAGCACAAGTCTGATAAGGAGCAGCTGAGGGATCTGGGGGTGTTCAGTCTGAGGAATTGGAGGATGAGGGGAGACCTCATCGCCCTATACAACTCCCTGAAAGTAGGTTGTAGAGAGGCAGGGGTCAGTCTCTTCTCTCAGGTAACAGTGATAGGATAAGAGGTAATGGCCTCAATTCATGCCAGGGGAGGTTTAGATTAGATATTAGGAAAAAAATTTTCACTGAAAGGATTGTTAGGTATTGGAACAGGCTGCCCAGGGCAGTGGTGGAGTCCCCATCCCTGGAGGTATTTAAGAAATGTGTAGATGAGGTGCTAAGGGACATGGCTTAGTGGGGAATTGGAAGTGTTAGGTTAATGGTTGGACTTGATGATCTCAGAGGTCTCTTCCAACCAAGGCTGTTCTGTGATTCTATGATTCTGTGATCTTTTAGGAGTTAGCTTTTTCTTGCCTTTTCCCTCCTTTCTATCATTTCTTGCAAAAATATTATCTCACTGCAAATAACAGTCTGATTGTCTATCCAATCTTATTTTTTACCCATACAAAGGATGGATAAATATGTAGTTGATATTTTCTCACTTACCTCGTCAATTAGATTGTACTGTTATGGCGGTATATAAAAACCCATGTTATCCAGTGTAAATGTACTCTTCATTTTTCCAACCTATGGGCATGAGGTCCTAGGACTTGTGATAATTAGTTTAAGATCCAATGCTGCAGCACATCCCATGGTGTATCTGTTGAATTTTTGGTATCTCCATAACGGTGCAGCAGTTTTCTTTCTCATAAGAATCTGTTGTGTTGATTTCAAATCCTTTTTAAAATGACATCAATCCTGGATGTTCCTCTGCATTCTTTCCCCCAAACTTACATTCACCTTTTTAAAAAACACATTTCCTTTCTCTGTGTCTGGAGAGAGAAATACACTCGAGCAGGAAAGTGAACAAGCCAAGCTCACAGCCTGACTGTGTGAGACCTGATTGCTACTGATGGGTTCTCACAAACTTACAGAGTTCCAAAGATGAGGGCTCTGCATGGGACAGGCCTGAACACATGCACACTAGACTGATGGACTGACAACAGTCTAGGGTTTAGGCCATAGCTGTTAAATGGACTGTATCCAGCAGACAGTGAATAAGAAAATAAAACTGTAAGATTATTTTTTCACTAAAATATTGCCTACTATAACTCTGTCTTGGCTTCCAACAGGTATGCAAAAGTATGTTCAGTACTTGCCATGATATTATTCTTGTGTTCAAATTAAGCCTGATTAAGAGGAAATTTAAATTTAACCACTAACTCAGTAGTGGCTGTAAAGGTGTCTTCAAGTGGGAACAGCCATAAGAGTACTAAATGACTCTTCCTAATTTTAAGGATAGCTGGACTGCAGACCTCTTTATGCAGCAGCCATAATACCTACATGAGACATCTATACTATTCTTTCACTGCCTTCAATAAATGAATGGTTGGCCAAATAGCAAGAGGAAAACTTCAAAGAATTGCCAAACCATCTGTCTGAAACCAAACCAAACACATTCTTTATCAGTGGAAAAATATTTTATGGGTCTCACTGAGACTCAGCTGTCATTGTAGAAATCATGATAATAATAAATGCCATCATCCCTCCTCCTCTCACCACCATTCACCAGATTACATAAACTTCTAAAAATAGAATTCCATCAACACAAGATAATTAAGATGGTTGAAAAGCAAACTTGATCACAGGCAGCTCATAAGATGTTGATTTATAGATTAAATGAAGGTTTGTGCTTGTGCCCCTGACCAGTCATTCTGGTGGAGAAGATACTGGCTTTTCCGGCCTTTTGTTTTTAGCCATTATGGCTGTTCTTACATGTGGATTTTATTCAGTTCTAGAATAGTAGATTCTGAGGCTGAGCTTATATTTGTCATTTCAGATACATAAAAAAATGAAAGAACAGCATGTATGCTTCACATTCCATTAATACTAACCATGTCTGTATAACTGTAAGTGATTCAAAGGCAAAGAAAAGACCTAATAATGATTTAGGGGATGTTAAAAGCAGGTTTGGTTGTTTACCTCATCGCCTTTCACACAAACACTGAAAAGAATATATTTTCTATAGACTGAGTGCTTACCCAGATTTCTCCAGTAGAAAGCCCACAGCATATCACCACAATGTCATGGCCTAGATTCACAACTTCTATAAGCTTGAGCATTGCAGAGTGTATCCAACCTTAGTACAAACAGAGCCCTAAATTTTTTAGCCACAGACCAAACCCTTCCACCAGTGCAGTTTCTCCATTGTAGAAGGCCACCAGATCAATCAGGTAGCAAACAAATTCTTAAACAACTAATTTAAGAAGGGTTGGATGGTGCTTTGGGCAGCCTGATCTAGGGGAAGATGTCCCTGCGCACAGCAGGAGGGTTGGAACTAGATGATCTTTAAAGATCCCTTCCAATCCAAACCATTGTACGATTCTGTGGTTCTGTTACGAAGAATGAAAGGAGAGAAAATACTTACGTATCTGCATATGTATGTATTTATCTTTGTTCAACAATGCAACTCCAGTATCAGCCCAACCCTGACAATAATAGTAGATACAATGAAAAAGTTACTCTCTAGAGGGACAGGCATCAAAGTAGAGAACAATGATTTAACCGACCAAATAATCATAACCTAGGAGGTGAGGAAACCTTTCTCTCAGTATAAGGCAATTAATGTGTGGACAGAATAAATAAAGGGAACTACAGCAGCTGGTCAAAGAATCACAGAATCACAGAATAGCCTCGGTTCAAAGGTCCTGCAAGTATGTCCAAGAATAGGATATAAAAGATGTTTTTCTGTCTCTCTAGGCCCCTGAGATCCATGTCTCTAGTCTAAGCCATGCAAAATGTGTGCAAACATCTCTTAACCAAACTAAAGCAACCCCATCTCGTGCTTTGGGTAAAATTCGTCCTCTATAGCAAACAAGCCCACTTCTTTATTACTTGTAATTAATTACCAATGCATGTACGCAACCGAGCAAATACTCCCCTGATTTGCAGATTGAAGTCATATACTTAAAGCCATCCAGCTCCTCATGTTTACTGGTCAGAGTTCATCTGTGAGCTTAATGCTAGGTGCATGCTCACTCACATTCATGCACACACATGTGCACACACACACACACACGCCATGCATGCTTTTGTTCCCTAATCATGTCAAATACCTCATCCAGGTGAAATGAGACATTATATGCCAGCTGGGCCATCACAATGGCTGGTACTTACTTTCTTAGCAAACTCTCACAGTCAAATTAGTCTAAGTAAAAGAGTTTTAAAGTACTAAGGTTCACCTCAGAGTTGCAATGACCTATAAACAAGCAGCAAATTGAGAGCTATATCTGGTAAAATGATAAGCAGCAATGGCTTGAATCTTATTCAAGCTGTTAGGTCCTAAATCTACTGATGTTTTCTCTTAGTTTTTCTATCATGTTCGTTTTTTCCCAGTTTTGTTCCCCAACTCCTTTCCTGGCTACTCACAGTCATTCTTAACCTATGCTGCATCTTAGCTCAAATTTAATGTCAGGGTCAAATTCAGTGTGCATGAAACACTTATTCAAAGCAAACTGTTCACCTCTTTAGATAATACACACTGAGTTCCCACTAAAATCTGTAACTGTTAATTGAACTAGTGGTAATAACAAGGAGAAAAAGGCTTTGCTTGCTATTGTAGCAGACAACAGAATAGCTATCTGATGTTAATGTCAACATGAAGAGAAGGCTCTGGGGAGACCTTATAGCAGTATTCCAGTGCCTGAAGGGGTCCTCAAGAAAGCTGGAGAGGGTCTTTTTACTTAAGGGCATGTAGTGATAAAATTAGCAGTAGTGGCTTTAAACTGGAAGGGGGCAGATTTACACTAGATATTAGAAAGAAATTCTTTACTGTGAGGGTGCTGAGACACTGGAACAGGCTGTCCAGGGAAGTTGTCAGATGGCACCTCCCTGGAAATGTTTAAGGCCAGGTTAGGTGGGCCTTTGAGCAACCTGGTCTAGTGGGAGGTACCCTGCCCCTGGAAGGGGGGTTAGAACTAGATTATATCTGAGGTCCCTTCCAACCCCAAACATTCTATGATTCTATGATAATCAGAAAATTTTGAAAATCCTGCTTCATTCCACCAACACTGAAACCTACATTTTCAAAGAAGAACTGGTAAAACAAGGTTCCTTAATTTTGAAATATATTTCAAAAACCTGGTAATTACCTTCCTTGTAAGAATATCTCAAGAATTAAACCTTTTTTTTGAAATTTAAAACCTTCCTGTTTCATCTTTATTAATACTAGATTAACTCCAGAGAAACCAAAAATTTTTGCAGGGAGAATTTCTCCCCAGTTATAGGCTGTAATGGACATACTCTGAACTTTGACATCTCTAAATCCAAAATAGCAATTATCAGTAATTGTCACTCTTCTTGATAGTCTTGGCTGAGAGATCAAATGGACCTTGGATCTAGAGAAGTAAAAATGGTTTCTGATACTCCTGATCATCTTACTTCTTGTCCTTACAATTATATTACTTCTCTGATTACAGAACATTGTACAAATAATAACTAATTAAACAGTTTATTGAATCTGTGCTTTTAGGTTATAGGTTAAAGTGGAATATCAGCACTTTCCCACTCCTATTTATTATTTAAAACTCCTTCTTTCTCCGCTTTTTAATTCTTTTCCCTTCCCTGAAGAAAACTCTTAAATTATTATTATAAATATGATTTCTATTAAAGATAAGCTTTGGACTGTATCTTTATTAATTCCAGAGAAGATAACATTCAATCAGCAGAAGAACAGAAGTGTGAAAAGAAGCATCAGGATGAAATACAGAGTGATGCAAAAGGAAAAGAACTTAACATAGTTTTGTTCTGGTCTCTAGTTTATATCAGATTAATACACCAGTCCTAGTGTGGGGACTGTGCTGTTGGAGAAAAAATTAACTAAACATTTTCAGGGAACATAAGGTTTATCCCTCTATCTTAAAATAAGTATTAACTCACCACTGATCTAAACAGCTGTTTATTTGACTTCTTTAAAAATCTGGTAGAGACCTCACAATGTCATTTGATAATCTGTTTCAGAATTTAACTTCTCTTACTGTTGTGAAAACTATTTTTTGTATATGCAATCTTAGACAAGACAACAGACAAAACAGAACATCAAACAGCTATTTATAAACAAACTGAAAGTAGGAACACCAAAGGTAGACAATTCTTCAGACTGATGCAGAGATTGAATATAATAGTACATAAAGAAATAAATGAACCTTAAAAATGTGCTACATCAGAAAGTAATGGGCTGAAATTCTGTAATCTACGGAGTCTGAATTCTATCTTTGGTTTCCTTCTAAATTCTAGGATTAGGTTTTAATCATGCATTTGTTGTATTTCTGAATGTAGAAGTATGATTTGGCAGAGTTTACAAAACAACCCAAAAAACAGCTAAGCTATACTTAAAATTTCTGTACATGTACATAAAGGCTAGAAGAGATCATATTAAGAAACTAATTAGATACATATAGATGAGACCCTTGAAAACATGAATGACACAGAAGGGCATTAAAGCCAATAGTGAAGCTAATGCTGCTGCCTGTCTGATGAGTTCAATGTGATGCTAAATGGCTAATACGGGCAATCAAATTTGTTTTAACGCTGCTGTTGCTGAAGTCAGGAGACCTGGAGGGGGGAGGAGTGGACATGTATCAGTATCAGAATTTTCACTGAGTTTGAGGAAACTTCTGGAGAAAACAGCTAGTAGTTTTCCCTACACAAAGAAAGAATGATAAATATTCATTTTGTTAAGGGCAGCTGGGATCCAGTCTAAATATCTTAGGCTCTGTGTTCTGAATTAAAGTTTAAATTCTATGTCCTTCATGGAGATATTTTTCCAAATTACTTACTCCCCTAACTAATCAATGGAGACAGGCAGGCACGTTAGAAGGCCTCCAAATGGTTATCTTTCATTAACTTAGACATGTCATTGTTCATTAATATGATCCAGGGTTCACAGGTCTTAAGGTGGAAAGTCAACTTCCTGCCCAAAGGAGGGTCAGCTCTGGGGATGCAATAGGCTGCTCAGGGCTTACATAAAACTGAGTGTTGAAAATCTATGTCTATGGTGCGGTATTTGTTTATAAGCAGCACCTTCATGCAGAAATCTGAGTATTAAAAGCCTTCTAAAGACAATGCAATCTTTTTTTCAGTCTTCCCAAGTATTTATGAAAACAGTGGATGAACAAGGGACTCACATTCATCTCCACAAATAATTAACTTACATTAAAACTGAGATCAAGGCACTTTTTTCTGGGGGAGAAAAAAAAATAGTAACTTGATATCACAATCAGTTCTTTAAGAGATAATACAGCAACCACTTTCAATGGGACATTGTTTCAAAGTTTCATACATTTGTTTGCTGGACTGAGTTTGCATTTCTGAGTCCCTTCATCCAGGTACACATGCTGTCTGCATCCTCACTCTATCCCATAGAGATACTCAGGAATACAGTAGCTCCTTCACACACTGTGGTTTCCGAATAAAGGTCAAATGAAAGTCTTAGCACAGTCCAGCAGTTTTCTGATCTCTGCAATGAATTGAGAACCCCAGAGAAAGCATTAGAACATTCCTCTGGGTCTTTTTAAATCTGAAGACAATATTATCCATATCAGAAAGAGGCAGATTCTGCTTGCTGCTCCTACCCTTGACTCAATCACAATTATTTTCCAGATTTATGTACCTCTGTGAAGTTACTGTAAGCCACTTCCTTGCTCTTATTTCAGCTCATTGAATAAGTTGAGTACTTGTTGATCATATTGTAGATTTTGTTTTCTGTTAACTGTTTTTATTTTGTGCATGTATTTGCACTTCTGAACTATTTTTGAAACTTC
Source organism: Podargus strigoides (assembly GCA_028020825.1). NCBI lineage: Eukaryota > Metazoa > Chordata > Aves > Caprimulgiformes > Podargidae > Podargus > Podargus strigoides. The sequence continues at coordinate 26,097,457 of CM051663.1, read as the reverse complement.
AGCATCCCTGAACCATGAACACTAAAAGCAGGTATTGTGTTTTAATGTGAACTGCTAAAAAATCCTATACAGAAAAGACAGCTCACTATCTTGCCTGTACTTCTTAGATTTTTTTTTTTTCCATTCACATGGAAATAAAGAATTCACATCTAACAATTTATTTACTATTGGATACGTCTGATTGTATCACAAGCAGAACTTTTGTTGAAGTGATTATCTCCTAGGACCATAAAACTTTTTTCTGGGTTCCCTGTTTTATAGAATAAGGCTTTGCTTCTTCAAGGTGTGGTCTACTTCCCTGATTTCCTAACACAGTATTTTTCACTGATGAATATTAAATCACATAAATTGCATTGTGACAATTTAAAATGATCATTTCTGAAGAGTAGCCTGTCCCATACTGATTTGTTAGAAGCAGTTAAAACATGACAATAAATGCTGATATATGGTACTTCCCATCAGGAGATATGGATGAACTTTCCATAAAAGTGAAACGTAAAAATAAATAACTTAATGGGGCTTAAACCTTTTGATGTTACAACTTTAAAATATTCATGTTAAAATTTTAAAATTCTCACTTCAAATACTGCTTGTCTCACAATATCATTTAATTTACAAATTTTATGAGTGAAGATTTGTAATTGATTTGTAAAAAGATTTATTCATAATTATAATAGAAACAAAAAAATGAAACAAACCCAAATGCCACAGCATGAAGAATCAAACTGTAGGACCATATTGGAAACAACTGTACTCATTAAGTTCTCACCTTTAAAAGATCTCCCTTAAGATGCAAAGATGTTAAGATTTTAGTCTATCCTATATATTCTCTGGAAACACTGCAGACTTATATAAATAATTATATAACATGAAATCAAACAATATGGAGAGGTCAAATATATTCTATACATGTACCTGTTGTCTTTATCTTTGAGACGTGAAAACTGCTGAAAAACTTCAGTAGCTACTGACGTGGCATGGCTGGCACGCTGGAGTGAAGGAGTGCCATCCAGAGGGACCTGGACAGGCTAGAGAGGTGGGCCCGTGCCAACCTTAGGAACTTCAACAAGGCCAAGTGCAAGGTCCTGCACCTGGGTCAAGGCAATTCCAAGCACAAGCACAGGCTGGGTGGAGAATGGATAGAGAGCAGCTCTGAGGAGAAGGATTTGGGAGTGTCTGTTGATAAGAAGCTCACCATGAGGTGGCAACGTACGCTTGCAGCCCAGAAGAGCAACTGTATCCTGGGCTGCAACAAAAGTAGCTTGCCCAACAGAAGGGATTTTCCCCCTCTGCTCTCATGAGACACCACTTGGAGCACTGTGTTCAGCTCTGGGGCCCCCAGCCTAAGAAGGACATGGACCTGTTGGAGGGAGTCCAGAGGAGGGCTATGGAAATGATCAGAGGGTTGGAGCACATGTCCTGTGAAGACAGGCTGAGAGAGTTGGGGTTGTTCAGCCTGGAGAAGAGAAGGCTCCAGGGAGACCTTATAGCACATTCCAGTACCTAGAGGAACCTACAAGAAAGCTGGAGAAGGACTTTTGACAAGGGCATGTAGTGACAGAATGAAGGCTAATGGTTTTAAAGTGAAAGAGGATAGATTTAGATTAGACATTAGGAAGAAATTGTTGCCTGTGAGGGTGGTGGAACACTGGAACAGGTTTCCCAGGGAAATTGTGTCTGCCCCCTCCCTGGCAGTGTTCAAGGCCAGGTTGGATGGGGCTTTGAGAAACCTGGTTTAGTGGGAGGTGTCCCTGCCCATGGCAGGGGGGTTGGAACTAGATGATCTTTGAGGTCCCTTTCAACTCAAACCATTCTATGATTCTGTCATTCTATGATTTAACTTCTCTATTCTTAGGCACACTTTTAACAAATTGAGAGTACCAATACTTATTTTTCTGAATTTATCACTTTTTTCTCTCTGTTATTGCAACATGTCAGTTACTGTAGTGAATCAGTGAGAAGTCCACCTAGCTTTATAAGTAGGCTGTGACCCCAGTCAAAATAGATACCTAAAGACAGGATATAAAAATGAAACAAGCAGACACGATACTACCACTGAAAATCTGTACAGCAATGAAGAACTTGGGGCATGGGAACTTCCTGACCCATAGATGGTTTCTATGGGTTTTTTAACCTGTAAAAGATTTATCAGCTGGAAACTTGTCCAGTTTTCCCTTGAAACTGTGGAAACTCAGAGATTTTATGCCAGAGATACCTATTGCTAAATTTCATGCCTTATGAAGAACCGTGTCTTTTTTTATTTATTTTATGTTTTGAATCTGATTCCTGATTTATTTTTAAGAGTGCCTCGATTATAAACTATTTCCCTTTTAAATCTAATAAATGAAACAACTACAAGTGTGAAACCTTGGTCTTACTCAAGATCTACAGGCTAACTTTGATTTATAAAAACATTGTCTTCAACAGTGCCTTGTTTAACTGTGATTTTTTACAAGATATAAGATTAATACAGACACAGATACAACTTTGTATTTCTTTTTATGAGAATGAAGGATGAAAAAGTCACTCACTTGCCTTTGTTGGTACTGTTCATGGTCTTAGGAAAGGGGAAAGTGGCATATTAAAATTAGGCACACATTTCTTCAACTGGTACAAGCAGGTCTCTTTGAGATGTCAATATTTTATGAACTGGTTTGCCTTATAATTGGGAAAGCTAGTGATTTAAAAGTAAAATGACAATCAAGCAGCCAATGTGAGAAATTAGGCATTGTCCATTATATCAGAGATGTGCATAATTTATGAACTCTGAATTTCTGCAATGAAAATAAAATTCAGATTGTTGTCTTAGGGTATGATTGAACTAAGCTGAAGTGTTTTCCCAATGATATTGGTAGCTTGCAGATCAGACCCTTTTGTTCAAATAAGTAATTACAACTACATCTACATAAACAAAGCTTTGGAGAGTTTTTGTTTGTTTGTTTGTTCATTTAATTGGTCAAACATTTTGACTGAATCATGTCTTTGGGAATTCCTAATCCCCAGTGAAAACCAAGGGAAAAACAGCTACAAAAATACACAGAGCCATCACAGTAACCAGTGAGTGTAAACAGTGAAGAGGCAGAGAAATTGTTTAGGTAACATTAGTTGATCTAAAACTAAGGCTAACTACCCAACATCATCAAAAGCAATTAACATATACTAAAGGTACTTCTTATCAGGACCATTCTTAAACATAGGCTTAATTTTGACCATGTACTGACATAGTCATGTTTAAGACACTTCCCCTGCATGAACGATAGTGGAGAATGGCAATCACAGATTCAATTTCAGCAGAATCACAGAATCACAGAATGTTAGGGATTAGAAGGGACCTCAAAAGATCATCTAGTCCAATCCCCCTGCCAGAGCAGGAATACCAAGATCAGGTCACACAGGAACACATCCAGACAGGTTTTGAATGCCTCCAGAGGAGATTCCACAACTTCTCTGGGCAGCCTGTGCCAGTGCTCTGTTACCCTCACTGTGAAGAAGTTCTTCCTCACATTTATGTGGAACTTCCTATGTTCCAGCTTGCATCTATTGCCCCTTGTTCTATCATTGGATGTCACTGAGAAGAGCCTGGCTTCATCCTCATGACACTCACATTGTACATATTTATCAACATTAATGAGGTCACCCCTCAGTCTCCTCCAAGCTAAAGAGACCCAGCTCCCTCAGCCTTTCCTCATAAGGGAGATGTTCCACTCCCTTCATCATCTTTGTGGCTCTGTGCTGGATTCTCTCAAGCAGTTGCTTGTCCTTCTTGAACTGAGGGGCCCAGAACTGGACACAATACTCCAGATGTGGCCTCACCAGGGCAGAGTAGAGGGGGAGGAGAACCTCTCTCGAACTACTAACCACACCCCTTCTCATACACCCCAGGATGCCATTGGCCTTCCTGGCCACCGAGGGCACATTGCTGGCTCATGGTCATCCTGCTGTCCACCAGGACCCCCAGGTCCCTTTCCCCTACACTGCTCTCCAGCAGGTCAGTCCCCAACTTTGACTGGCACATGGGGTTGTTCTTCCCCAGATGCAAGACCCTACACTTGCCCTTGTTATATTTCATTAAATTTCTCCCCGCCCAACTCTCCAGCCTCTCTAGGTCTCTTGGAATGAGAGCACAGCCTTCTGGTGTGTCAGCCACTCCTCCCAGTTTTGTGTCATCAGTGAACTTGCTGACAGAACACTATTCCCTCATCCAAATAACTGATGAATATATTGAATAGTACTGGTCCCAGTACCTACCCTGAGGGACTCCACTAGATACAGGCCTCCAACTAGACCCTGTCACATTGACCACAACTCTCTGGCTTCTTTCCTTCAGTTAGTTCACAATCCACGTCATCACCCGATTATCCAGACCACACTTCCTCAGTTTAGCTGCAAGGATGCTGTGGGAGACTATCTCAAATGCTTTACTGAAATCAAGATAGACCACATCCACTGCTTTACCATCATCTGTCCACTGGGTTACGTCCTCATAAAAGGCTATCAGGTTGGTCAGGCATGACTTCCCCTTGGTAAAACCATGTTGACTGCTCTTAATGACCCCCTCATCCTTGATATGCCTAGAGATAGTGCCAAGAACAAGCTGTTCCATCACCTTTCCAGGGATGGAGGTGAGGCTGACCGGTCTATAGTTACCCGGGTCCTCCTTCTTGCCCTTCTAATAGATTGGAGTGACATTTGCTATCCTCCAGTCCTCAGGCACCTCTCCTGTTCTCCATGACTTACCAAAGATGCTGGAGAGTGGCCTAGCAATGACCTCTGCCAGCTCCCTCAGCATCCGCGGGTGCATCCCATCAGGACCCATGGATTTATGGATGTTCAGGTTGCTTAACTGATCCCTAACCCAGTCTTCATCAACCAGGACAAACTCCTCCTCTATCCTGACTTCTTCTGGAGCCTCAGGGGTCCTGGGCTCCTCAGGACAGCCTCCAGCAGTATAGACAGAGGCAAAGTAGGTATTCAGTAACTCTGCCTTCTTTTTATTTTCTGTCACCGGGGCACCCACCTCATTCACCAGTGGGCCTACATTGCCTCTAGTGTTAGTTTTATCTGCAATGTATTTGAAGAAGCCCTTTCTGTTGTCCTTGACCTTTCTTGCAAGGTTTAATTCCAAGGAGGCTTTGGCCTTCCTAGTCACCTCCTTGCATCCTCTGACAATAGACTTATATTCCTCCCAAGTGGCCAGCCCCTCCTTCCATCATCTGTACATTCTCTTCTTCCCCTTGAGTTTGCCCAGCAGCTTCCTGTTTAACCATGCAGGTCTCCTGGCACCCTTTCTTGACTTCCTACCTGTTGGGATGCACTGATCTTGAGCTCGGAAGAAGAGGTCCTTGAACACTAACCAACTGTCTTGGGCCCCTTTACCTTCAAGTACTCTGTCCCATGGGATTTCCCCTAGCAATTGCTTGAAAAGGCCAAAGTTGGCCCCAAGGAAGTCCAGGATTGTAGCTCTGCTAGGTATTCTATTCCTGCCACATGAGATCCTGAACTCCACCATCTCATGGTCACTGCAACCAAGGCTACCCTCAACTTTCAGCACTTCAACCAGACCTTCCTTGTTCGCGAGAATAAGATCCAGCAGCGCTCCTCTCCTAGTTGGCTCATCCACCATTTGCATCAGGAAGTTATTATCAATGCACTGCAGGAACCTCCTGGACTGTGGGTGGCTGGCTGAGTAGGCCTCCCAGCAAATATCAGTGTGGTTAAAGTCCCCCATGACAACCAGGGCCTGCATTTGCAAGACTGCTGTCAGCTGCCTGTAGAAGGCCGCATCAACCTCCTCATCCTGATCCGGTGGCCTGTAATAGACCCCCACAATTGTATCACCCATGCCAGCCTGCCCCTTAATTCACACCCACAAGCTCTCAACTCTCTCCTGATCCACCCCTGGACAGAACTCAATACACCCTAGTTTCTCTCTCTCATAAAGAGCAACTCCACCACCTCACCTCGCTGGCCTGTCTTTCCTGAAAAGGACATAGCCATCCATGACCAAATTCCAGTCATGTGAGCTGTCCCACCAGGTCTCTGTAATCGCCACTAGATCATAACCCCCTGACCGAACACGGATTTCTAACTCCTCCTGTTTATTCCCCATGCTGCGTGCATTGGTGTACAGGCATTTCAGGGAGCGAGCTGAGCACACTGATTTCACCCTAGGGTGGTGGGAGCCCTCCTGGTCTTCATCAGTACTCGAGCACTGCCCCAGTGCTGCAAGGCCAGCTACAACCCCATATCCCTTTGAATCTAGTTTAAAGCTCTGTGAATGAGCCCTGCTAATACCTGTCCCAGAGCCCAACAATCGTGTCATCCAGTATTGATGAAATCTATGTGAGATAAGAAAGTTTTCTTCTATACAAACATCACTGCAAAAGACAGCTAGATTTTAATGTAAACAAAAGACAAAGGAGGAAAAAAAAAAAATAATCGTGCCATCCTACATTAGAAAGAGTTTTAGTCCCATAAACCAAGTTTTTCCCACCTCCAGTCTCCATTTCTATGACAGTCAACAGTATTATTCTGAGAGTAATCAAACAATGTATATGCAGTCCATATTCCAAAAAAGCATGTATTAATATACATTTAGATCTATCTATCCTGCTAGCTGTAGATATATCTAACAACAATAAAACAGTTGAGCTCTCTCAAGTGTTATGCCTTTAAGTTAAACTTTATTGAAATAAAATAAGGAAAGAACAATACATTTTGCATTCTTCAGAAGCCAGTGTTCAATAAATACTAAGTTTTGATCGATTGATATGTTGTCATATTTGACTAAAGAGGTGGGAAAGTTGCTACTGTTGCTTTGTGCTTGCTAGAAGAAGAATGCACTATTGATTTTATATGTTGGATGGGCTGTCAGCGTACAGTGCATTGTTGATTTTGACTTTTATAGCCAACATGTTTCCTTTAATTGGATCATTTGTAAAAGAGAGGAGGGTACCTGTTCCCTTCTGACAGTGACTGATTACAATCATTTCATGTTTGTCAATATTTGATAAACCCACGGTTACCCAACAACATGGCTGAAAGCAGCATCTTTATGCATTTGCTTGTTTCCCCTTTTTTCTTCTCAGTGTAACTAGTAAGTTCTTCCAGCAACTTCTGCTTCATCTTTCTTTTTTTCTTTATTTCTGAAATTATTTTCTTATCTTCTCACTTCTTGTGGAGAAAGATATAGACAGAGAAAGAGAGGAAGAAAGTTTTTACTTTGAGTCAACATAATTTCCAATATCTCTTGGTAATAGAAAAATTCTGGGACACCCATCTATGTTTTTGTCCTTGTTACTCTCACTGCTATTTTTGATGATAGGCATAATTCTGTAACCTTGCAGCTGAGCTTTCAACTCTCTAATGTGCTGAAATGAAAACTAATATTCATGTATCCTTTCATAAACCTTTGTCATCTTCTTTTTCACTTTCTTACTATTATTATTGGGTTTTTTTCAATATTCTGGATACAAATTAAAATATCACTACAGAGATGTCTGGAACTCAGGGAAGAAGAGACATGTGTGCACAAAGCATTGTTTTAAATTATTTGAAGACAATTCATGTTGGTATTTTAATTGTGCCTTTGATGCTTAGTTCACAGATGGCTGATAATTTCATCTGATGTGCTGAAGAGTTCTATGTATAACTCTTGAAAGAGAAGATGTATTCACAAGTCAGAGTCAATCTTTGTTCTCCCCTGCTTAGTAAAGCAAAACCTTTTTCGATTTCACCTATTTTAATTAGGACTAGTAATGTAAATATAATGGCATCGGAGCAGGCAGAAAAATCTTCAAGGCACACAGGGCTGTGAGGTGGAGTGAACACTCCAGGCCACGAGCCTCATATCACCATCTGAACTTTAAGAGACCCTCTCCTGGATATGTCAAAAGTGTCTTTTCTGTGATAAGACATCTATGTTTCGGAAGATCCAGAAGAGGCAGCAAGCACTTGCATTGTATGCATCACTGGAAAGCTGCTCTGAAAATGGAGTGGCTGCTGAGCCTTGCCCTGCCACCTGCCCTGTTAATGAAAGGTGGTGATCATCCTTCCTGCAAGGAACACACAGGCAGTATCTGTAGGGTTGCTTTTCCATGTGAGCCAGATGTGAAAAATCTACATAAAAACATGCTTAGCAGTTTATACTGCACCTGCTTGTCTGATGGGAAAGATCGGTTACTAAAATGTGGTCTGCTTGTGGAGAGCAAAGCAGAGGTACTGGCTCCTTCTTTCCACCTGCTCTGTTTAGAAGAGCATATGAACAGTGTTGTCCACTGATGCTCACAGGAGCTGAATACTAAGCATAGCAAACACCTTCTAATTCTATGTCCAGTCCTCCTAAGAGCCCTGGAGGCCTCCAAAAACACATAGAAAGGAGTCAGAGGAATAAGCATGTACTTCAGATTTACTTCAACACAAGCAGAGGGGGGAAAGAGGGACTAGCTTCAGAGATTAAAGGAACGAAAGAATTAAAGCTACTGGAATCAGTGTCAGAACAAAGTCCAAGACAGCGTGTGCTTGGAAATGAGACAGGTCATCTTTGTTCAAAGGAACACAAAATAAAGCTTTGATGTGACCGTGTATCTAGATCAAGAGGTCACCATGCAGCAGCTGACAAAACAAGTGACTGTGGAAAAGAGTACAAAAAAGTAAATTGTGTGGTAATTCACTGTCTCCACTTCTCTTAATATCTCTTAGAATTAGTAGGTACTTACCCACTAAAAATCACAGTAGATTTAAGACAAGGAGGATCTTTTGGGCTTTGAGACTAAGGCATTTCTACTCTCCTTCTACTAGGAGCCAGGCTTCGGCTGCCTGTCCACAGACCTGGCTGGTATCAGAGGTGTGTATGTAGTCCCAATAAACACAGGCACACACACACTCATGCACACACTTGCACATGTGCTGCACACAGAGCAGCAAAGACAGGGAGCAGTGCCTTTAGCTACATAAACACCAGCAACACTCACCAAAACATGCATACCATGGATGACCTGAACTAATTCCTCCCTGCTGGACCAGGACAAGTGTAACATTCACCCTCCCTCACTCCTGATCTCTAAATGCACCTGTATTGACAGATCTTTCGAATATTAACACAGGGTTTCAGTCCATCTACTATGTATGCCCAGACCCTATGACCCTTACCTGGTAACCAGCTCAGACCTTGGGTCTGGACGATGGTCTCCTTCTACTCACCAGTTACTCCAGCCTGAATTTCACGAGCGGTGATCAGGTGCAGGACTCTGCCAGATAAGTGCTTACTAGATATATGCAATCAGTCCCCTCTATTTGCCCTTTTCCTCCATTTCCCCATGAGTTTTCTTTCCACATCTATCTTGACCCGTTCAATTTTTAGTTCCAGTCCTCTCCCAAATGAACAAATAACTCCTAGTTCTTTCCCGCTGGTCCCAGGTTTGCGACATTCATATCTAATTTTGATTTTTCTGATACTGTTACTAGTGTAATCTTGCACTAATATGTTAGTATTTATAAGGTCACCTAAGTGATCCTAGCCTTGCAAGACTACTCGCAGCCAGGTCCCCAGAAATGCCCTTCAGCTTTCTGTGAGGGTTAGCCATTTCTCCTTAACTCCCTCTTTACCACCTGTAAAATCCAGCCATCTCTCCCAGCACGATCTGTAACTTCTGTCAGCTTTGTTCTGTCTTCTGTTGTTGTTGTTGTTTTTACATCCAGCAATTACTGATATCATGTCCAGTAGTTTCTCACATTCTGTTCAGATAGTTAAACCTCATTTGCAGGGACCAGTCACAGATTCACTGAATTGTCAGAGTTAGAAGGGACCTCCAGAGATCATATAGTCCAATTCCCCTGCTTTAAAGCAGGATCCCCTAGAGCACATCACTCAGGACTGCATCCAGGCGAGGCTGGAAAATCTCCAGAGAAGACTCAACAACTTCTCTGGGCTGTCACCCTCACCAAAAAGAAGTTCTTTCTCATATTTAAATGGAACCTCCTATGTTCCAGCTTGTGACCATTGCCCCTCGTCCTGTTACTGGGAACCACTGAAAAGAGTCTGGCTCCATCCTCCCTCAACCCACTCTCCAGGTAGTTGTAAACAATTAAACCACCCCTCAAACTTCTGCTCTCCAGGCTAAAGAGTCCCAGCTCTCTCAGGCTTTCCTCATAGAGGAGATGCTCCAATCCCCCAGTCATCCTTGTTGCCCTCTGCTGGACTCTATCCAGTAGGTCCCTGTCTCTCTTTGACTGGGGAGCCCAGAGCTGGACGCAGTATTCCAGTTGTGGCCTCCCCAGGGCAGAGCAGAAGGGGGAGAATGACCTGCCTACATAACTTACAGATACAGAAGAGCTTCTTTCTTCACAAGCACGACCTTTTCTTGTTCATATATGTTCATATATGTTGAAAGACTTATGCAACATCCTGGTATAGCTACAGACAGAATTCATGTATTTGTTTTTTGCTAGTTAGATCTGCAAATTTGGAATCAAATCTGTAATGCAAAGTAACAGCTTTAAGTGTTTAAACAACTCTGTGACACAACTCTTTCCTAGTAAGGAAAATTTTCTTAGTAGAGGAAGCAGTTCCTCATTCAGATTTTTTTTTCTGAAATAATGTGCTTAATTTATTGTTTAGTAAGAGAAATAAAGATAACTTTAGAACCATAGAATAGAATCATAGAATCACTATGGTTGTAAATGATCTCCAGGATCACCAAGTGCAACCTCTATCCCATCATCTCCCTAACCACTAGACCATGGCCTCAAGTACTTCATCCACTTGTTTTCTGAACACCTTCAGGGACGGCGACTCCACCACCTCCCTGGGCAGCCTGTTCCAGTGCCTAAACACCCTCTCAGTAAAGGACTTCTTCCTAATATCCAATCTAAACTTTCCCTGATGCAACTTGAGGCCATTTCCTTTCGTCCTATCACTAGTAATTTGGGAGAAGGGACCAACACCAGCCGCACTACAACCTCCCTTTAGGTAGCTGTAATTGTAAGAGCAATAAGGTTTCCTCTCAGCCTCCTTTTCAATAGACTAAACAACCCCAGTTCCCTCAGCCGGTCTCCATAAGACTTGTTTTCCAGACCTCTCACCAGCCTTGTTGCCCTTCTCCGGACTCGCTCCAGCACCTCAGTGTCCTTCTTACACTGCAGTGCCCAGAACTGGACACAGTACTCAAGGTGTGGTCTCACGAGTGCTGAGTACAGGGGCACAATCACCTCCCTACTCCTGCTGGTCACACCGTTTCTGATACAGGCCAGGATGCCATTGGCCTTCTTGGCCACCTGGACACACTGCTGGCTCATGATCAGTCAGCTGTCAACCAACACTTTATAGGACAAAAGTGATGTTAGTCATTAAATCCCTCTTTCTCTTTACACAGAAGCTCAGAGATCATCTTACCTATCTGCAGACACCTACTGTGTAGATCCACTACCCATAGCTATCCATTCTCAATGATTATTGGAAAGACACTAACACTTTCACGAAAGTATGTAGCCAATTCACCTCTATTTATCTGCACCTCAATTTATGCATTGGTTTCAGAAATCTGCATTAAACAAGATGTATCTATTCTACACTAAGTAATTAGGGTATTAATAGAAGAGCAGGAGATCTGGTTTCAATTTTCTCCTGAGACTGTGTCTTGTGGAGAGTGTTTTTCAATGTTTTTGCTGAACTTGTGTACCTTTGTAAAAAAATAAGGGACCAGAGAAAGAGAATGTCTCTGTAACATAGTTTATTGGGCAATAGTGGGCATGTCAGAATGTTGTTTCTAATCCCTGTTCCCAGCATGCATTTGTGTTTTATAGAAACAGTCATCAGATCCAACGTATCATGTAGTCAAAACCAATTTTTTTCAGCTTTCCCAAAGACAGGCCTTGTCAAAAATAAACACAGGAAAATGTGGACTTTTAAATTCTAAAATAAGAACAAACTGAATGTCCAAAATATCTTATTTTTTTAAACATGCAAAAACATGACCTTTTCAGTATAAATTAGACCGGATTTGGAAATGCAAAGTACAGTACTAAAATGAATGCTTCATCACCACTTTGTCGGTATGTGGTGGACTTGATATTCTGACCAGCTTGTCATGTATATACTGTATCTTGTATACCAGGGGAAATGATGCTTTCTTATGGACGTTATATTTCAATCAAAAAACTTTACCAGCTACCAGCCTCAAGCCACAAAGTTTTCAATACTCCAGCTACTGAGAGACCTGTGCTGCTTAAAAATTCAAATCCATTTATATTTGCCTCTTTTAAATCAACATCTTATTTGCTTTTCCTTCTTTTTTTTTTTTTTATTTTTTTTTTTATTTTAAAGTCAACATTTTGAGTGGCAAATGCTTGAAAATATAACTATATATTTCTTTTTTTGTATTATGAGGAGAAACCAAACACATCTGAGAAGTGACCTCAACATACAACACATACACATTTCCTATCAATTTCTCTTTAGTTATTCCATTTTTTTTGGTGGCAGGGGATGGTGATAAAATATTGACTTCTGAGATTTCATTTTGGGTCTACCTGTAAATGGAATCCAAATAAGTGTTCATCACATTCTGTGCAGCTCAATAAGATAGTCAGTCTAGTGGGTTTCACATCCTGCACTGCATTATCATCTCTATTAAACATACCATTTTGTTAAAGATATGTATCCAAAAGAATGATTCCAATTAGGCAGTGATCATTATGAATGAGTGCCACTATTTTTTCTAGCAGTATGCATTTGTGTCAGCTGAAGAGATAGTTCCATCTCCTATTAATTTTTATCCCTGATCTTATGCCTGCCACTGCATTCAGGTTCCCTCATCCATTTTAGCTCCTTCTTATTCACACCAATAACTCTAACCAAATTATGCATGGCTGCTAATATCAAACCTTAATTGGGGATATTAGCAAGATAGCCCAGCCTTAGTCTTTCAAACATCCTAGGTGAAATTTCTATGGGAATGGATTTGCAAATCACCACACACACTTGCCAGAGTCTTCTTTCTGAAAAACAGAAGCAAGCCAGCACACACACACTTTCACACACAATCCCACATAAACTCCCCCTCACACCCTTTCTTTTAAAGACCTAGTCATTTTTATTCATTTCAATAGCAAGTGTGAAATAGTAGCTTGTCATGTCCCTTTTGTAGTGCTGCAACCCAAAATTATAAATGAGCTGACATTAATGGGAGATCAAAATTTAGTGTTGTATTGGTAGTGGGTATTGAAAATATTTTGATATGACAGATGAAATACCTGCTGCAGCAACCTTTGTTAGATTTTAACTAACTACACCTGGCTTGAGTGAAACAAGAAAGGGCTGCAGGCAACTAATTTTAAAGGTATTTCATTACCTTCCTTCCCCAGTCCCACCCCAAAAGCTGTAGAACCTATGTCTCCAGTTCAAGATTTTTAGAACTGTAACTACTTGTCAGCTGTGTGTGAAGTCACCTCCTCAGCCTCCTGGTAATTTCTAGTGACCTGTGCAAAGAATTCAGCGTTGACTGAACAAGACAAGGCACACCACATGCAGCAGATTGGATCCTGAGACTTAAGTGTCTGTATCTCAAAGCAGTCATGGTACTTGGTCAAAACTCACAGCTCTTCAAATTGAAAGTGCATTAGAAAGATGTCGTACATAGTGAACTTCGGTCAGAACATGTTTACATGAAAACTGTCTTAACTGAGCTTTACATTTAAGGTCACTCTCTAATGTCTGCTAAATTTGCCCTAGTCAGTCAGTAGCCCTTAGACTGAATATTTTGAAAATCAGAAACAGAACACAAATACTCTAAAAACTTCTCCAGGGACATTTTTGGTTTTGTTTACCTCCAAGAGAATCAGTGCAACAGTTATTTTCCACTGATGATCATTTATTCAGTTTCTTACCTGACCTGTTGGTATACTAAGAATATGACTAAAAAACTCATGGGACCAGTCAGAACAAAGCAAGGAAATAAACCAAAACAAATACTAACAAATAGATAAGCCAGTTTTGCTTTGCATTTGAGACTAGCTCAAAACTAGTTTGATTATTGACTGAAATCTCTAAACATTTCTTTTTATTTTAATTTTTTTTTTTATATGAAATCAACTCAAGTCTTGCTATTAGACAAACTTGATTTGTTGATCAGAAAGACATAAGGAAAAACGAAATAAAATATATCAATTTTATCTAAATAGATTGCATGTCCTAGATAAGATAACTATGAACACAGACTTTCAGCAGTTTTTTTCTATTGAATTGTGCCTCTCAGAGGATTTGATATTTTCCTTTCTTTTTACACTGTGCTGAATTTCTCCATCATGAGTTGTGGCTTGGGAAAATGCTACATGCATAACTTAGCCCATCTCTTGCCTAAACATTTCTTAAGTGTATGTTTAATTTAAAGATCATGATAATTTCTCCATACTAGGAAAATGAATTCTCACTGTGATGAAAAAAGAGTAACTATAGTTTAATAGTAGCAGTAGCAATAGAATGGATAGTAGCAGCAGTGATGATAGCAATAGTACTACTTACAAGACTTCTAACATGGGAAAAGAGTTGGAATAGACTTGAGAAGTTTAGCTACCTGCCCAAGAGTGGTCTTAACTATATGTTATCGTATATAAGAAGCTTTTAGTGTTTTTTTTTTTAAAAAGGAACTATAAATGCCACAATGACTTGTTTCCAACTATGTCAACTTAATCTCTCATCAAAATACCTCGAAGCTGAATATTAATACAAATAACAGATAACTTTTACACACTTAGTCTTCATACTTTCCTTATGTTACCAGACTGTAACTGTTGAAGTCACATTGTACTGCACTGTAGCTATGGTAAAGATTTGGACCCTTAACTTCACATATCTGATGCAATGATCCTGTGATCCAGGTCAGCCTTCTAAAAAAAATCTCATACACCTAGCTAGCAAATATTTGAGGTAGGATGAGTTAAGTCATGCACTGGAAAACCTGATTTCTCTAAACAAGTATAGAAAATATTTGGATGCCTAATTTAAGAGCTGTCATCATTTTTATGATAGTCTGTATCCAAGGAAAAGGAATCACAACTTAGATATCCTAGTCTGGCTGGACAGTTCTGCACTGTATATTCCCCTGTGAGTCCTGAACAAAAAGATTTTTGGGTTGATTTGTTTGGGTTTGTTTTTTTTTTTCCTAGCTAAGTGCAGCTGACAAGCTGTGTTCACTCAAACAAAGGCCTGATTCTGCACCTCAGTATGCATATTTGTATGATCATCTCTTTCATGCACTAGCAAAGGATGTTAAATATGATTAAGCCTGGAGCTCCTCTATTCATGGCAAATTCCACAACCTCCACGGTTAAAATATCCCACATACTGTCTGGTAAGGGACAGGAGACTGAGCAAGTACATAGTTATTTATGCAAGCAACAATTCAAACATTTGTACTATTCCCTACATACTGTGTTTCAGCCTCACACCTGCAGACACTTATGACTCTTCTGTTTTTATCATTTTAAAGTTAATTAAACAATTTCCTTACACATGTCCACACATAGTCACAAAAGCATATATCAAGAAACAAGTTCTCATTTAGAGTCTCTTCCCACAGAGCCAAAAATGTCCCATTTGTGTGAACAACCTGGAACTCAAAAGCTGATTTATTTCAATAGACTTGTGCACATCAGCTTGTGTACAAATTTACACCTTACTGGTTAAAAGAAGGATGCACATAATGTATGGAATCAACTGTTTCAACTTTTTTTTTCCTTTCCTTGCTGCTATAATTTTTATATCTCATTTTACCTCTGTAATTAAGACAGGTCTGGTAGGTATTTAAATTAGCCTGGCTTTCATCTCTATCACACATTCATTTCAAAACTTTTATGAATATTTAATAGAGGTTTTATAATTCATGGTGATGTGATGAACAGCCTTTTGGCCGTTAAGTCAATTGACAGAAAGGAAAAAAAAAAAAAGAAAAAACCAACCCTCTCTTCAGGCAGAAATAATAACGATTCTATTTCTGTTCCTAGATTGGTGATTACACAGTCACCTGTTTTCACATTAAACTTTGATGATAAATTACTCAGCAACCATGATAATATCAGAAGTTTTACTGGCCAGAACAAATTGTCAGTAATTGCTTGCATGATAAAGGGAAAGAGCTGTTTCGCAGTTCTTCTGTCCTTCCCCTTAGGGAATATCTGCAACCCCACAATCAAATTGCTTCTCTCTGTATATATTTGTTCTTTTCTCTCTCTTCCCTCTTTCTTTTTCCCCTCTGGTCTCTCCCTTTTCTGTTTTGCTTCTCTTTTTTCCTTTTCTTTTTTTTTTTTTTTTTTTTCATGTGTGTGTGTGTTTCATTTCAAATCATTTCAAAAGCAACTCTCTCAGCCTTTTAAGAGTATATTAACATTCCATTAACACTGTCATGGTTTTTTGCATGCATATCAAGAACAGGGGCCAAGAAGGCCAGTTAAGTTTCAAATAAGCTTGAGTTCAAACAGGTTCTATTATTTATTTATTTATTTTTATTCAGTGCTCTCAATAAATACTTTAAAACTATATTTGAGTGGGGTACTGCCAATAGATTTTCATGTCTAACAACAGATACAATTGTGAAGCATGTATTTGGAATAAAATTATTCACAGAGAACTGGCTTGTTATTATTATTACTCTCATCATCAGTGATAAATCACCACACTAAATAACCACTGCTGTTCTTATTGTTGCTATTGTTATCGTTACTGTAAATTTGCAATTTTTATGATTATAATGTTTTAATCAATGTCAAAACTAGAAACTTCGTAAGACCAGAGCTCTATTTATGATAGATCTCTTAAAAGCATAGGGTGGTGCATTTCGCCACTGGGAATCACAGCAAACAGGGCAATCTACCTGTGTGTTTTGGGCAACAGCACAACATGACACTGCCTCTTTTTGGGAGACCATGTGCGCTCCAGCACTAGCATCAGATGACCTACACTGGTGCAATGGTGACCTGTTTAGGCAACCACAGCTGTCAGCTTTTCAGCCCAGCTAAGATTTCTCCAGTTTGTGGGTCTCCCTCATAAGTCAGTAGCTATCTGGGACCCTTGAGCCTATTTGCATTGAATGCAAAGCAAATTACACAAACAATACAATGCAATGCATGTGTGTCACCGTAAGTGTTTTGAGTGTTTTGATTCACAGAGTCACTGAATCAGAGAATGTTACTGAGAGCCTCTTACTTCCAGTGGGAAGTTGTTGTTCATATGGCTCTAGGTGAATGGGCAGTATATTTAGAGAGGCAACGCATACAGGCTAAGGAGTGCAATACTGGGGATCTTCTCCAGTACTCAGAAGACCTGGAGACTTCTGGCTCAAGGACACAAGCTCATGAAAATTTGGTCATTTCTCAGGAAGATATAGTGGAGTGGGAGAGATTTACAGAACTAACTCTCTGTCTCTTCTCTTTGTTCCTCCATCCAAAAGGTTCAGGAACCCCTCACAGATATAAAATAGGCTCAGTAGCATTGGTTTCATTCCCTGAGGTGTCACAGAATCACAGAATCACAGAATGTTAGGGATTGGAAGGGACCTCAAAAGATCATCTAGTTCAATCACCCTGCCAGAGCAGGAATACCTAGATCAGGTCACACAGGAACACATCCAAGTGGGTTTTGAATGAATCCAGAGAAGGAGACTCCACAACCTCTCTGGGCAGCCTGTTCCAGTTCTCTGTTACCCACACTGGGAAGAAGTTCTTCCTCATATTTTTACAGAACCTCCTATGTTCCAGCTTGCATCCGTTGCCCCTTGTCCTATCATTGGATGTCACTGAGAAGAGTCTGGCTCCATCCTCATGACACTCACCCTTTACATATTTATAAACATTAATGAGGTCACTCCTCAGTCTCCTCTTCTCCAAGCTAAAGAGACTCAGCTCCCTCAGCCTTTCCTCATAAGGGAGATGTTCCACTCCCTTCATCATCTTTGTGGGTCTGCGCTAGACTCTCTCAAGTAGTTCCCTGTCCTTCTTGAACTGGGGGGCCCAGAAGTGGACACAATATTCCAGATGTGGCCTCACCAGGGCAGAGTAGAGGGACTGCATGGAGGTCAACAAGTGCGATGGACCAGCTGAATGTTTATGGGTAGAGTTGAGGAAGGCCAATGAGAGATATCCTGTTGGGAGTCTATTACAGACCACTCAACCAGGATGAAGAGGTTGATGAACTGTTCTATAGACAACTGGAAGAAGCTGCAAAATTGCAGGTCCTTGTTCTTGTGGGGGACTTCAACTTATCAAACATCTGCTGGAAATATAACACAGCAGAGCGGAAACAGTCCAGGAAGTGCCTGGAGTACATGGAAGATAACTTCCTGACTCAGCTGGTAAGTGAGCTCACCAGGGAAGGTGCCTTGCTAGACCTGTTGTTTACAAACAGAGAAAGACTAGTAGGTGATGTGGTGGTCAGAGTCCATCTTGGGCTAAGCAACCTTGAAATGATACAGTTCTTGATCCTTAGCCGGGTTAGGAGGAGGGGCAGCAAAACTATCACCATGGACTTCCGAAGGGCAGACTTAAACCAGTTCAGAACACTGGTTGAGAAAGTCCCTTGGGGAACAGTTCTAGAGGGCAAAGGGGTTCAGGAAGGATGGACTCTTTTCAAGAAGAAACTCTTAGAGGCACAGGAGCAGGCTGTCCCCATATGTTGTAAGACAAACTGGTGGGGAAAACAACCGGTCTGGATGAACAGGGAGTTTCTGCTGGGACTTAGGAGAAAGAAGAGAGTCTACCACCTTTGGAAGAAGGGGTGGGCTACTCAGGAAGAGTATAGGGATATAGTT
This sequence comes from Podargus strigoides, assembly GCA_028020825.1. Classification (NCBI taxonomy): domain Eukaryota; kingdom Metazoa; phylum Chordata; class Aves; order Caprimulgiformes; family Podargidae; genus Podargus; species Podargus strigoides. The sequence goes on along the minus strand of CM051663.1, from coordinate 26,078,660 downwards.
AGGTCATGTAGAAAGAACATTAGGAGGGCAAAAGCTCAGCTTGAATTCAGCCTGGCCACTGCTGCGAGAGACAATAAAAAGTGTTTTTACAAATGTATTAACAACAAAAAAGCCCAGGGAGAATCTCCATCCTTTATTGGATGAGAGGGGGAACATTGTTACCAAAGATGAGGAAAAGGCTGAAGTACTTAACGCCTTCTTTGCCTCAGTCTTTAACAGTCAGACCAATTATCCTCAGAGTATTCGGTCCCCTGACCTGGAAAATTGGGATGGAGATCAGAATAAACCCCTCATAATCCAGGAAATAGTAGTGAAGGACCTGCTGAGTCAATTAGACACCCACAAGTTGATGGAGCAGATGAGATCCACCGGAGATTGTTGATGGAGCTGGCAGAGGTACTATCAAGCTGCTCTCCATCATCTATCAGCAGTCCTGGTTATCGGGTGAGGTCCTGGATGACTGAAGACATGCCAAGGTGACACCCATCTACAGGAAGGGCAAGAAGGAGGATCCAGGGAACTACAGGCCTGTCAGCCTGAGCTTGGTACTAGGGAAGATTAAGGAAAGGTTCATCTTGGGTGAGATCAAGCAGGACAACAGGGGGATCAGCTCCAGCCACCATGAATTCATGAAGGGCAAGTCCTGTTTAACCAACCTGATCTCCTTCTATGATCAGGTGACCCACCTAGTGGATGTGGGAAAAGCGGTGGATGTTGTCTACCTGGACTTCAGGAAGGCATTTGACACTGTCTCCCACAGCATTCTGCTGCAGAAGCTGGCGGCTCATGGTCTAGACAGGTGGACTCTTTGGGGGGTTAAAAAACTGGCTGGATGGCTGAGCCCAGAGAGTTGTGGTGAATGGAGTTAAATCCAGATGGAGACCGGTCACAAGCGGTGTCCCTCAGGGCTCAGTTTTGGGGCCAGTCTTGTTTAATGTCTTTATCAATGACCTGGATGAAGGAGTCGAATGCACCCTCAGTAAATTTTCAGATGACACAAAATTAGAGTGGGAGTGTTGATCTGCTTGAGGGTATGAAGGCTCTGAAGAGGGATTTGGTCAGGCTGGAGCAATGCACTGAGGCCAATTGTATGAGGTTCAGCAAAGGCAAGTGCCAGGTGATGCACTTCTGTCACAACATCCTCATGCAATGCTCCAGGCTTGGGGAAGAGTGGCTGGAAAGCTGCCTGGTGGAAAAGGACCTGGGGGTGTTGGTTGACAGCCGACTGAACATGAGCCAGCAGTGTGCCCAGGTGGCCAAGAAGGCCAATGGCATCCTGGCCTGTATCAGAAACGGTGTGACCAGCAGGAGTAGGGAGGTGATCGTGCCCCTGTACTCAGCACTCATGAGACCACACCTTGAGTACTGTGTCCAGTTCTGGGCACCACAGTATGGGAAGGACGTTGAGGTGCTGGAGTGAGTCCAGAGAAGGGCAACGAGGCTGGTGAGAGGTCTGGAGAACAGGCCTTATGAAGACTGGCTGAGGGAACTGGGGTTGTTTAGTCTATTGAAAAGGAGACTGAGAGGAGACCTCATTGCTCTCTACAACTACCTAAAAGGAGGTTGTAGTGAGGCTGGTGTTGGTCCCTTCTCCCAAATTACTAGTGATAGGACGAAAGGAAATGGCCTCAAGTTGCATCAGGGAAAGTTTAGATTGGATATTAGGAAGAAGTCCTTTACTGAGAGGGTGTTTAGGCACTGGAACAGGCTGCCCAGGGAGGTGGTGGAGTCGCCATCCCTGGAGGCGTAAAAAAAGAGTAAATGAAGTACTTGAGGCCATGATCTAGTGCTTAGGGAGATGATGTGATAAAGGTTGGTCTTGATGATCCTGGAGGTCCTTCCCAACCATAGTGATTCTATTATTCTATGCATATATTCTAAAGAGGGTTTTCCAGAGTTAAGACTATCCATGGGGCTTTTTCTTTTTTATTTTTAAACTTTTTTTCCCCCCAAATGATTAACAACTTATTATAAGGGTCCATAAACAAGGATCCTGACCACACTCATTAGAGAAATCAATTTAATTCTGAGTAGTTTAAATAGTACTGATGAATGTATTGTAACTATTCATATGTTTAAAATCACATACATGCCATGCTGAGCCAGTTCACACAGAATCAGAGTGTCTTCCCTAACTGTAAATTGTCTTTTTTTGAATTGCAAGAGATAACTTGAGTGGTAAGTATCTGCATATTGTGCATGTTTGTGTAACAGAGAGAGCGAGCATAGACAATAAATAAATCAATAGCAAAACCACTTTCTAGTTATCCTGGAATTTGAATTTACTGAGTGAAAAAGCATCAAAGAGAAATATGTTCAATATTATTATTATTCAAAGCCTTTTGCAGTGGAAGCCTGGTTTTCACCTGTACATCATAAATAAGAGCCGAGCTCTTGTGGAATAGCTGAAGTTTGGACACCTTTTCTTCATAGATTCTATTAAGGGAAATGTAATGTAAATTCAGCAGCAGTTGGTCTGGACACAATTACTATCGCCTTAGTGGAGTAAAGGGGTTAAATTAATAATCAATATTTCTATCTTCAGAACCTTTTCTCTTCAAAGGAATGTTCAGAGCTTCAGCTCTAAATAAAAGAGGGAAAAAAGTGTTGTCATGCAAACTTAAGCCCATAAACATGAACACGTTATTTCTATTGCTTTTGATGTGTGTACACAATGCCATTCTCTAGCTGGCAAGTACTCACATGCTTTCTTCTTTATTGCTGACTGGAGCCCTAATAGGAATAAACTAACTGCAAACAGGACCCACATGGATTTTTGCACATTTAGATCTTGAATAATTTAAATAATTTGATTTTGGTGATGTGGGATTTATCCAAATAAATAAATGTTTACAGGATTGTAGATGTGAAAGGCTATCCATCTAAAATTTCAGACTATTTCTCCCCCAATATTTCAGATTTCTTTTGATATTACAACTTTTGTTCCTGCAAATCTTTATACATGTGTTTATCTTTAAGCACACCTGTTTTCATTTGTAATATAAACTTAGAATCATATCAAAATGTGGTTGTACAAGATCAGAAGATAAAATCTGACTCAACTGTCTGTCCTATGGCAGGATCAGATTTGCCTTCATCATTTTTATGGAGGACTATTCAAATAACTCAGAGAATTCAGTGCTGGAGTTTCCACAGTCTTCCCAGAAGCAGATCTCAGTGCTTCACTTTCCTTTTAATTGGAAAGGTTTTTCTGATGTCTAGAGTGAGTCTTCTTACTGAGTTTTTAAGCCCAAACCTTATCTTACACAGTGGACAAGTTACTCTCTTCCTTTTTCCATTTTTATATTGAGACAATTTCCACTGTTCCTCTCTATCTTCTGTTCACAAAATAACCATTTATGTCAAATCATTCTTTTAAAAAAGCCAGAAATTGAATACAACAGATGTCATAACTTAGTAGCTCTAAGGTGAAGGAGTTGAAGGATGCCTAGATCATAATATGCAGTTTGCCCTTTTTTTTTGCAACTGAACTGACTATAAAGCCACGCCCCTTTCTTAAGAACCAGAAAATCATATATTCCATTGTTCCCCGTACTGTACTTCTGTAGCACTTCAGTGCACTGGTCCCTCTTACCTGTGCATTTCCCAAATGAATCTAAATGAAAAGGCTTTTTTAAGTTAAAAAAACCCAAAATTTAAAAGTTTAACACTTTAAATAAATTCTCCAGTTTGGCAGAGTTTTTATAAATTTGAGTCATACCCTCCAATAAATTTGCAGTTACTTTTGGTATATGATAAGGAATGGGAAAGGTAACAAAAAAGGTTTCTACAAGTTTATTAGTAGCAGAAGAAAGGCAAGGAAAAACGTGAATCCACTACTGATTTGACATGGGGATCTAGTGACAAAGAACATGGTGTAGGCAGAGATATTCAGTGCTTTCTCTGCCTTGATCTTTACTGGTAAGACTGATCTTCAGGAATCCCAAGTCCTTGCCATCAGAAGGAAAATCTGGAGCAGGAAACACTTATCCACAATAGAGGAGGGCAAAATTTTGGAACATTTTAATAGATTGGTGTCCTGGTTCAGCTAAGATAGGGTTAATATTCACCAGCAGTTGGGAGGGAGCCACAGCTGGACTATTCGATACCATGCTGACGTCATGTCCTGTCTGGGTGCCCAGTCACAGCCTTTGTTCCGATCTGTACCTCGTGCTGTACCCTTACAGTATATCTCTTGTTTTGTACATTATTATCACTGTTGTTATTGTTGTTGTTCGGTTTGTTGTTGTTAAACTGCTGTATTAAATCCTCCTTATCTCAGCCCCAGGGTTTGTATTTTATTCCCTGTCCTGTCCCCGTCCAAGGGTGGGGGAGGAGCAGCGGCAATGTGGTCTCAGGTCCCGGCAGGGTCTAAACCACAATTGGACATATAAAAGTCTATGGGTCCCTATGGGATGCACCTACAAGTGCTGAAGGAGCTGGCCAATACCATTGCAAGGCCACTCTTAATAGTCTTTGAAAGGTCATAGAAACTGGGAGAGGTTCTTGGTGACAGGAAAAAAAAAAATTCGTTTCTGTCTTCAGGAAGGGCAAAGAGGAGGATCCGGGGAATGACAGGCTGGTCAGCCTCACCTTGGTCTCTGGGAAGTAGTCAGATGCATTTATAAGAGGGAAATCAAACCTGACCAACTTGATAGTCTGCTTTGATGAGATGGTGGGTGAAGGGAGACCAGATATTACTTTTCTTGTTTTCAACACTGTTTCCCTTAAGATACCCTTAGACCAAAAGATGATGTGCAGAGTCAGTATGTGGACGTGGAATTGACTTGGAAATGGTATGATCTGCTGGGATCAAAGGATTATGATCATCATCATGAAGTCCACCTGGAGGTCAGTCACTAGTGGTGTACCCCAGGAGCCCATACTGGGTCCTATACTCGTAGGGCCATGCTAATGACATCATGCTGATGGTTGTGCTGCCATTCAGAGGAGTCTTAACAGGCTAGAGGAATGGGCACACAGGAATCTCATGAATTTCAGAAAAGGGAAGTAATAGGTCCTGCACCTGGGAAGCAGTAATGTCAGGTACCAGCACAGGCTGTCCAACAACCAGCTGAGAAGCAGCTCTGCAAGAGAAAGCCCTGATGGTCCCAGTGGCGCCGAGCTGACTACAAGCTAGCAACATGCCCTTGCAGCAAAGACCTGGGCTGCATTAGGCAAGGCATTGCCAGAAGGTCAAGGGAGATGATCCTTTCTGCTCAGAATTGGTGTGACATACTTGGATTTCTGTGTCCAGTGCTGGGCTCCCCAGTACAAGAGAGACATGGGCATAATAGAGGGTGTTCAGTGAGTAGCCACAGAGATAATTAAGGGAGTGGACCATCTGTCATACCAGGAGGGACTGAGAGAGCTGTGAGTGCTCAGCCTGGAGAAGTCTCATCGGGGATCTTACCTGTATGTACAAATATCAGATAGGAGGGAGTAAAGAAGCTAGACTCTTCTTGGCGATATCCAGGGACAGGACAAGAGGCAGCATACAATGAAGAAGACTAGCAATATCTGAACTATACTGCTTATCAACCATTCTTTTCTGGCATTTCTCTTTTTACAATACTCATTACACTAGTATGAAAGGAAAGCAAATGAACTGTTCTTGACAAAGGCACTCTGGTTGTTGTATAACTCTTCCATGTCTGCCAGACATTTACAAATTGTTAAATATTGTATGATTTCCTTTTTGGAACTGAAATGAATATAGTCTGACTAGCTTATCAGTCTTACCTTTCTTCCTCAGCTTTGTTCCTGCACCCTAGTTTTTAAACTTTTATTAAAGTCACTAGCAATGATTACTGAAAGAGATTTGATCTGGGGAAGTGGATCTTTTTGTGACACTTTCAAATACCTTGATTTTCAAAGGATGTTCAGAACATACCAAAAGTAAGTTCTCTATCTCAAGTGAAACCCCTTCAGAAATGGCTGGATTTGAACATCTTCTCATGTTGTATAAATTATTATTATTGCTCCCACAGTAACATCTGTGTGCTCATTGAAATTTAAGGACTTACGCAAATATATGAATGCAAAAAGCTTGACCTTAAGACAGCACAAACAGTATAAACTGATGAATTTAATGTTTGAAATTATTTTTTTTGTGGGGAAAAAGTTGTTTAAAATCAATGAAGCATACTCTACATATAATTTCTTACTTCGTATAATAAAAAGAGGTTTTTGTAATGTGAATAGGCATAGACAGTTCTACAAAAACAGATAAATATCTTCTCCAGGGAAAAGTCAAATCTATACTGTGAGGAGTACTTTCTCATATGTATCACTATAAAGAAAGGCATCTGGAGATGTAGGTGCATTAACTCAGTTTTGAGCTCTTCATTGACATGTTTTATGACTCTGGGGAAATCTCTTAAGATCTCCTTTCTTTTATTTCTCCATAGCGTTATATTTTGTCTCTATGGTGTTGTTATATTTTTTCTAAGGTGCTATATGGACATATAAAATAATTTTCACAAAACTTACAGGCTGAAAGGCTCACACACAGTTGCAGTGTCCCTCCTGAAACACATTTCATGTTCTCTAAGTTCTGTTATCCATTTTTATCTTTCTCTCGCATATACATACATATACAAAACCAAAACCCCAATACTTTTTAAAAAGCAAGGACATTTTAAAAAGACTAGAACTGAAAGAGAACAACTAGAATTCTCAGATATAGGGGTTTTTTATTGAAAGGGGAACGATTTTTCTTTTCTTGTTCTTTCCCTTTTTTAATTTTCTTTCCCCTGAACTTGCATGTAGACTTTCTCACTTTTCCTTATAGTGTTCAGTTCTCTTCATTCACTACATCAACAACCTGAGTACTTGAGATACCAGGTTTATTTCACTGATATCAGTCTCCAACTCTTTTGGAAATCCAGTCTAAACTGAACTCCCAGATAAAGGTGCTATACACTAAGTGACTTTTTCCATAGTAAATATCAGGGTAATAGCTGGCCATAGGAGAACAGGGCATTCAGTAAGCCAAGCAGAGAGATAGGATGGACCCCTGGCAAAGACAGCAGCAGGTCTTTCAAAGCTTACTATTTTCACCCTTTCTTTCCTCCAAGTATTACACAAAGTGGTAGTGTTTCACTACTTCAGACAACACTATTCCTTAACACTTTGTAAGACATTTACTGTTTTTCAAGATCCAGGAACCCTTTCATTCCCAACCCAACATGTTCTGGACCAATTTTATGAAGGTTGATACAAGGTGAGGAAGATTTTTCCTACAACATTTCTGTTACTTTACAGAAAACTTAGTCTTCTTGAGGTAATGCATATTTTGGTTTGGCACCATTAACAAATACGTTAACTCTATGCGACAACTGATTAATTTTGGTTTAAGGTTATGAATACAAAACAAAGCATGCTGGCATGTAACGTGAATTTTAATGATGTCACAGCACTAGTAAAATATGAGAAAGATAATTTAATTTGCTTTCTCTGAAAGGTCAGTTCTCTTGAGATGAAATTTTCCCTGAGGGTGTCAATGCCCCTCACTCCTTCTCTTTCTTGCTTTTCCTTGTTCTTTGGAAAGTGAACATTTATATTTAAACAGAAGAGTATCTGGGCTTTTTCTTCTTGTTTTGTGTTCTTTTTCTTTTGGAAAACTAGTGTCAAAGAGAAAAAAAATAAAAAGGAATCTCAGGTGGTTCATTTTTCAAACCCAAGCCTATAAATATTTAAACACTGTGCTTCTTGGTATTTTAGTTACTTATGCTTGTGCATGTTGCACCTGAGTAGTTAGGCACTGTATAGAATCTAGAAGCACAGATAAAATCATTTGCTGGAATCGTTTTACATTTGCACCTTGGAATATGACAGTGGGGACAAATGATAACAGGGAATAGGATCATTTCATTTCTATATTAGACACAAAAGATTTCATTTGGGAAGGTGCTAACCACCTCTGGTAAGTGCTGAGCTCCTTCTGTTGCCAGCCAAGTTGTTTCTACAGTAGATGATTTTGTGGGACACCCTCGACACTTCAAAGCCCAGGGATCAAAATCACAGCTGTTAGTTTTATGCCAATCAACACTGCACAACAGAAAATTCAGTTCTAGGGTTTTTTTTCAGCCACTGTTCGGGGTTTGTAACACTTTTTAACTAATAAAAATAACTTACCAACATCTTGAAAAAAACTGACACTGGTGATTGGGTTCATCATACGTAAATAACTGTGGACCAGCGATGTTTTCTGTTAATGATTTTAACTGTCTCCCCACAAGGATAATATGATTTAGTTTGGTTCTGTTTGGAGGCAGCTATATTCAGACTGTCCTGAGATTTTTCTTGCTTCATGTTTTTGGAGAAGATGTAAAGATACTTAATTTATAAGAAATAAGAGTATTATAAGTGTGCTGGTAAAAAACAAAAAAAAATGGACCATCTGAATGCAAGCTGGTTTAATTTAAATAAGAAGCTAAATAAACTGAGTTCAATAAGGCTGTTCTATGATTCTGTGATTTCCAAAGGACAGTTTCTGATGAATGAGAGGAAGCTAACCGGGCTGAGGAGATCAGGAACTTGAATGAAGAGCAACTCTGGAATTGGTTCAAGCTCTATGGTTTGAAAAAGGGAAGAATCTCTCTCTCTAGTATAGGGATTAAGGTGCAAGAAGAATAATGACAATAGATGTAGATGGGCTGAGAAAATAAGGGTGTGAAGAACCATCTCAAGGGCTCCAAGACTAATTATAAAATGTAAAAGATAGGACTTGTAAAGGAAAACAGAATGAAGCTGACCCAAGAGTGGAGCAGGTCTATTATAGTGATCAAAATGACAGAAAGCCTCGCATAGGAGAGGACATGAGAAAACAAGGTTTGCTTACTCAAGAAAAATGAAAATTCTGAAGGATATGATAATTGTCTATAAATAAATGAAAGGACAATTCACCAAGGAGAGTTGAAGCAGAAAACAGATTTAACAGAATAACAAAACTGAAACAACAATCAACATAAAGTATAGAGGTTTCTACTCAGCCCAGTCCTTGATGCCAACAGCAGGACCAGAAGACCACCAGCAAGGAGCCTCAGGGAGAGGAGGAACTTCACTGTCAGTGAGCTGCCTCCTTTTATAATGAGCATGATGAGGTGGTATGGAATACATCTGTGAGTTAGCCGCCTTCATTAGAACTCTCAGCTGACTCGGGCCTACTCATGACCTGCCTGCACGGCTGGTCCATGAGTCTGTGCCTGGGGAACCAGGACACCATTATATATATGTCAGAATTTGGTATTTTTGGAAATCTGTTCCAAGTATATGTTTGTGGTTGACTTTGAATCGTATGTGCCCAAGGATACAGAGTCAGATCTCAAAACCCTTGAGAGCACTACCTATCCATGTTCTTGGTGAGACCGACAGAAGAGTATCTAAAGTACATGTTTTCAGATTACTTCTCTCTATGAATTTAAGATTGAGGTAACCTGTTTTCCTCATGCCTGTTTATGACATCAAGAGTAATTGTTACCTAATTCCTGATAATGTTAACAAAAATAAAAATAATTATTTTTAAAAAATAATCTGATAATTGTACATGACTTAGATTATTTTATTTTTTTTTGAAAATCATTATTTAAATGAAGTCTCATACAGTTTGAATATTTGATTTAATCATCTATTTAGGGAAAAAAATTAGCTAAATCTACACCTTTTCAGAGGAGTTGTTTTTTCTTTTTTTTTTCTTTCTTTTTTTCTTTTTTTGTGATATTGGTTCTTTTTTTTTCCTTTTCTTTTGCTCTTGTGAGAAATATCAGGCTTACACTGTAAGCCAAACTCATAACTGTCTGACTTGTCAAGCTCTGCAGCTCACACCTAAGACAAATCTTTTCTCTTACCTCTGTTAATTTTGTCTTTCTAAAACTGTAATGCCTTGAACAAGTGCAAATATGCAATCACTGCTAGCATGTTACAGCTGTTGAGCTGGTATACAGAGTCAGCAATCACTCTCACTTTCTTTCCTTCTTTCCTCCCTCCCATTTCCTTCATTGCTGCTCAGCTTAACACTCACATCCCCTTCTCCCTGATCTGCCTTACCTCTTTCCTGGTTTAACCTACATGGTATAGTTTGGAGAACTGCAAAAAACATACAGCAGAGAAAAAAGTTAGTAAACAAGTTTGGATAAGCAGGAACAATTGCAAGGTCTTGATGCTTTTCTCCTCCATCCATGAGCTGGTTCTCTGAAAATACTATAACGTAAGAAATGTTTCTTGTTTCTAGCAAACTTCCTTCCCAGAACTCCATTTTTTCCCTCAGTCTGTTCACAGAAATGAAGTTGTAGGATACACACACATGAAGACATACATACATGCAGACACTGTTCAAATAAAAAAAAAACGGGTCTGTACTGGGACCAACATTACTCAATACCTTCACCAATGATGTACACCATGAGATTTGGTGCACTTTCAGCAAGTTTGCAGATGAGACCATGGTGATTGGTGCAGTTGATTCGCTTGAGTGAGGGACCTTGACAGGCTTAGAGGTGGGCCCACATGAACCATGTAAAGTTCAAGAAGATCAAGTAGAAGGTCCTGGACCTGGGTTGGGGCAATCCCCAATATAATACAGACTGGGGGATTAATTGATTGAGAGCAGCCCTGTGGAGAAGGACTTAGGGATAACTGTGGAAGAAAAGATGAAAAATTGGATATAAGCCAGAAATGTTCCCTTGCAGTGCAGAAAGCCAATGATATCCTGGGCTGAATAAAAAGAAATGTGAGCAACAGATCAAGGAAGCAGATTCTCCCCCTATACCCTGTTCTCATGAGACCCCACCTGGAGTACTGGGTCCAGTTCAGGGGTAAAACAAAGACATGGACTTGTTAGAGTGGGTCCAGAGGAGAGGCATGAAAATGACCAGAGGGCAAAAATACCTATCCTATAAAGAAAGGTTGAAAGATTAACTTTTTTGTCAATCTGGAGAAGTATCTGAGAAGACATTATTGTGGCCTTTCAGTATATAAAGGATGCTTATAGAAAGACAGAGAGAGACTTCTTACCAAGGCCTGTGGTGACAAGACAAGGGGAAACAGTTTTAAACTAAAAGGGTGTAGATTTAGACTGGACATAAGGAAGACTTTTTTTTACTATGAGGGTGGTGAGACACTAGAATAGGTTTCCCAGAGAAATTGTGGATGCCCCACCATTGGAAGTGGTCAAGGTCAGGCTGGATGGGACGTTGCGGAAATTGGTTTAGTTAAAGATGGCTCTGCTTATGGCAAGAGGGTTGGACTTTAAGGTCCCTTCCAACCCAAACAATTCTATAAATCAATGATTCTATTAAAAGAACCACTTTGAGAGTTATACAGTAGAATAGGGCAAAACCTGTAAGTTTTGATTGAAACCTAATATGGAAATTCTACTGGAAAACTCACAGAAATTTATCAGAAATATACTCTACTCCTTTGAGATTTTAGAGTGGGTTTAGAGGGTGTATGTATTTTGGTCAGTTGGTTGGTTTGGGCTTTTTAAAAATTATTTTTTAAAGGGATCTAAGACTTTATTAGACAGGATAGTTTTTTATACACTCTTTAAATTTCTTCAGAAAATATTTCCATTTAACATGTGACATATAGGTTCTCCATATGAGAGATCTACTTTGAGTTTCACCATGTCATCAGTGTTTTGAAGTCTTAAATATTAGTGACGGTCTGAGAAGTGCACATCTAGGCGCAGAGCAAATGTCTTACATGCTGGCAGTGAAATCGCTCACAGACACAGAACAGCTATCCAAGTTTTATGAAGCTGAGAGGAAATAGGGATAAGACAGGAATAAAATCTGCCTCTACCTGTTCACAGTGTTTAGGAGCTGGTACTCTATATCACGCCAAATCCCACACCATTATTTTAACGTATTCACCTCAGCTTTTGCATGCCATGGATGGAAAGGGGCAGCAAAAGTAATGAAGCAATGTCAGGTAATTCTCAGTTTTCAGCCCTTTTCATGACTCAGTTTTCTCACTCTTTTTTACTGTAGGTACTTAGTGGTGATGAAGGCCCAGAGTTGCCTTTCTGCTGGAGAGTAAATTGTACTTTTTACAAACATAAGAGACAAAGAAGAGGATAAGATGGACCAATGGGAAGGTGATGTGCTGCAGTGCATTTGATTCCCTTACAATTTTTCTGTATATAAACTGTTCTGCTGCCTTTTAAACATATTACTTAATCCTTCCAAACTCATTCCACAAATCTAGTCTCTCCAGTCTCCCTCATGGTAGATGGGAGACACTGAGCTAGTATATTTAGTTTGGTGGGAAAAATTTGAATGAACTGCACCACTTTTATTAATGACTGCAAAAAGCTTTAATGGCAATGGGCATTCAGATCCTGTAATTCTAAACTAATAATGACAGACTTGCTCCATCGTTCATGATATGATGTTTTTTATGATTTTTTACTTCCATTGCTTTTCCTTATTCCTCCTCATGCTGTTTGACATGTGCCTGTGTCTCTTAATTTGGTCTTGTAATACTTTTGTATGTGTCACCCTCAGGTTCCAGATATCTGCAGACATGGGAAGTCTGAATAGTAGGAGGTTATTATCCCTAATTTATAGACCAAGGTTAACCAATATACATACAGTCTTGAAGATAACAGGTCTACAAGGGTTTGTAAGGCCTTCCAAGATTCTTAAAGTCAAGATTTTAAATACTGGTGGTCTTCATCATAACCAAGGGGTTGGACGTTGAATAGCATCTTGAATTTACTTTTGCCCCTTAAAACAGCTGCAAGCCAATGAGGAAAAGTAAGTAGCCAATGAGTTCTCAATACAAGTTAATTTTTTTTTTCCTTTGACAGGAGAAGGAGAAGAGTTGTGTGTTTTTAAGTTATGGTATGTCTTTGCTTTGCAGTGGAAGAGGTGGAAAGATATACTAACTTTTCATTCAAGGCATGGGAGAGATCTAAATGATGACAGAATCACAGAATAACCTTGGCTGGAAGAGTCCACTAAGATCATCAAGTCCAACCATTAACAACACACTGGTAATTCCCCACTAAATCCTGTCCCTTAGCACCTCATCTACATATTTCTTAAATACCTCCAGGGATGCTCACTGCCCTGAGCAACCTGTTCCAATGTCTGACAATCCCTTCAGTGAAGAAATGTTTCCTAATATCTAATCTAAACCTCCCTTGGCACAACTTGAGGCCATTTTCTCTCATCCTATCATTAGCTGCCGAGAAGATACTGAACCCTGCCTTGCTACGAACTCCTTTCATGTAGTTGGAAAGAGCTATGAGGTCTCACCTGATACTATGTTTATTCCAGCAGATGAATGTACTAAAACCCCTGTTTCTGACATTGACGTCAACAGGCATAAACAGACAGTGACCCTACTATTTAATTTCTTAGTGTGCATAAGGACCAGAGTAATAAGCAATCAACTCTTTGTTATCCAATCTAGCTTTTAAATTGGAACACCAGGACAACAAATTATTAACTTGTTTTCATCTCCTATTGCCATGGTTTTTGAGTTGGATTTTTCTTTCTTTTTTTTTTTTTTTTTTCTTTTGGCAGCATTGAAACAGGAAGAGAGCTTGGCCTTGTGGCTCAAACCTCAATTAAACTGCTCTCTTTGACTCAAACTCCACATAGATCTCAGTGCAAACTAGGTTATTTTCCTCAGTTTTCAAATGCTAACCTAAAACACTGAAATAGGGATCATAGTCAGTCTCCTGCTGTGGTCAGTAGCAAGAGACAAGTATTTCTAGGGGACAGTTTAGACCACAGGCTTCAAAAAAAGCAGTTATGATGAATCCAGGCCTGAAGTTCACCAGTAGCTCAGTTTCCTGTCTGGAAAACTGTGAAAGTCCTCTTTCCTTTTTATTAGCCTTTGCACAAACAAGGTAGAATCTATAAAGTAGAAAACAAATATTTTGGTCCTACAACTAGTTTCCAGTCCATTTAAGTTAACATTCCTGTTGTGTATATTCATAAAGAAAAGCTGGCAGTGAATTGCTACTTGTCAAAGACTAAAAGTATCCAAATCACCTGCATCCTGTCTGTAACTTTATCTTTCAATTTATGAAATTGATAAAAGAATTCTAAAACAGACAAAGTTTGCTGCAGGTTCTTAAATACAATCTCTCTGCTTTTAACCACTTAACAATCCTTACTTCTTTCATGAATGCCTTTTTATATACACTCTGTATGTAAATAATCTGTTAACTGATGTAACTGATATCTACATTTACTTTAACCATATGTGAATAGTTCAGCAGAAAAAGATTTCCATAAAGAGTGTTTGGAAGAGAAATAATCTGTACTTTCTTTTTGTCCCTCTGATTCTTTCCAGTAATACAGCACTTGATCACAAAATAAGTATTAAGAAAGAAATGTTGAATGTGTGGATTGCAGACAGTCTGTTCCTGACTAAAGTGAAGAGGAGCTGCATCATCATTTCAACCTCCATCCTTACCACCTGCAGAGTAAAAAATGAAATCTTGTCACACATGACAAGGACAGATTCACGCTTACCTTTGTCCATGAAAGAAAGGCAAGGAAAGTAAGGTTAGGAGGGAAGGGGAAAGAACTAAAGAAAAGAAGCCTTCTAATAAACTTCAATTCCAGATGTTACACAGATCCATAAAAGAAATGCCACCTCCCAGCAAGACACAGACAGTAACAGTGAGCAGTTAAACTTTTTGGCCACCGGAAGAAATGGAGGTCACCGAACTTCTTGTTATGAGCATAGCTTTTGAGCACACAGAAAGGGAAGGATTCTTCAAATTAAATTTAAACACCTACACCATAGACTCTGATATTTGAGTTAGTTACTATTCATTCCCATTAAAGGCAATGAAGGGAAATAAGCATTCATATACCCCACCCTTAAGAAGATGTTTAAATAAATTTGGGTGTACAACAAACTACAGGGTCAATCTCTTTTCTCTGCTAACCATGGGTCTTACTCAAATAGCTTATATTATGCATCTACTTTGTAGATATAAAGAGACAGGTGAGTAACTCCAGTGTAGAATATCTCTGCTCTACACAGGAATAGCAAACATGGAGATACCTGCAAGTCAGCTGGGACTTGGCTTAATCCATGCTGACCAGAAGGCTGGGGCAGTTGAACGCCATATAGATCACCAAGCATGTCTGTGTCCAGCACCATAGCGGTGATAGCTCACATCCGGTCTGTGCCTAGGCACATGTCCAGGCAATGGTAATATTAGGGAAAAATAAGTATGAAGATAATTTTATACTTGTTCTTAACTGAACTTGAAACAAGAAATTGATCTTGA